>OX388200.1:22272579-23504246 GCA_947578815.1 Epinotia ramella | reverse complement strand
GTGAAAAAATCTGCTTTCTAGCTTCAACGGTTTGGGCTGGGCGTTGATTTAAGTGAGTGAGTCAGTCAGGACTTTTACGTTTATAAGTATACGAGTATATAGATTGACGACCAAGTTTATGAGGGTATTTATTTAGATTCGAAGAGAATTTGAACGCACAGTCTATGTAAATGAAATTTTTCTTTTCAAATTTGTCAGTAGTATGGTTAAACATGAGAATATTAAGTAGGTATGTAAACCATAATTTATACGCGTACGAAGTAGCGGGCAGAAGATAGTCATAAATAAAGAAGAAATTGCCCGAAAGACTCACTTTGTCTTAGTCTTAGTCTTATTTAGACTGTAGCTAGCCGTCGGTTTGGTCCGCGTCAAGCGTACCGAAATAACAGCTAGCTGGGCCTCACGAGGGCCTCGCATTAGGGGCCCGTCCTTATATTATACGGCTGCGTATTGAGATTGCCACGCTCTACGAGTAGTACGAGTATTGGGATCGATATGTCACCACAGACGGGAATATTTAAGCCAACAAGTATGATATCGTGCTGACAGATCGATCGAAATGCCAGGCGGTTCTCGTCGACATCACTATATTCACCATCCCACATGACGAAAACCTCGTGAAGGCTGAGGAGGACAACACCATCAAGTACCTAGACATGGCTCACGAGGTAATCGCCATGTGGAATGTTTATTCGATGCTCTGAATTTTCCAGATAGTCGTTGCAGCGAACGGTTTAATAGCAAAGAATGTCGACCAACTACATACTTAAGAGACTAGCTAGATAGCTGGGTCAAGGGCCAGATACACAAGGCGGTACGCCGGGACACTGCGCGGATAGACGGTAGGTTCCTTTCTCTGTGGCCCGGACTACCGGTAGCTTAGGGCCCGCCTCGTTGTGTTTTGTAGGTATGTATACCTAACACCGAACCTAAGAGAAAAATAATAATAAAGGAAATAATTAACCACGGCAGTCAGCCACAACACCAACCACAGAGAAGCTAATTACCCCACTTTGAATGAATACTAGACATATGAATAAGACAAACAGATAAGCAAAAATAGTTTTTTAATTATTTATCAATCCATAACATCAGGCGCAAGATTAACAATATCTGCATTTGAGGTCTTGATGTCCGGGTTAGATAAAGTTGAATATTTAAAATTGAGTGATCGATTAACTTCTGCATCAATATTTATTGGAGGTAGTTTTTTCTTTGGGTGATACGTTTGTTTGATGAACTTTCTTCTGGCTTCGATGAGTTTGAGAGCTTCGTCCGTGGCGCCCAGGGTCCTCCGGTACCCCGATCTTGTGGGGTACATACTGCATGGCAGGCCGGCTACGTTGCAGTTGGGCTCAACAAATCTCGTCACGTTGTACGGATTGTCTTCAGTGCTTATCTTTCGATCAAAGTCTACCAACTCTTCGTTCAAGATGTATATTCCCTGCGTTCTTTTTTGTATGAATAATGCATTCCGCACCAGCTTAAACAGTTCGAAACGATGTCATATATTTGCTAATGATTATATTTTAATATATCATGAGTCATTTTAAGACGATTAAGTAGATGGGATAAATGAAAGCAAAAAAAATAAGGGTAGTTCAAAGTGACAATGTGATATGTGCACTTCAGCTCGTTTGTAGTGCGCGTGCCGCGGCCGTTCCAGGAGACAATCGCGTGTGCTGATTTCTGGCCGAAAGGTGTCGTGTTTCGTCGGTTCCGGGGCAACCTACCAAATCCAACACCCGAGATGTCGGAACAACGGGGCCACGCCGTTTCGCCGTCAAAATAAATATTGTTCGGTTCATGACGCATTGGTGTAAACTGTAATGTTATGTAACCTGTTTTTCAATAAATAAATAAATAAATAAATAAATAAATATGTCAATGAAGTCCAATTAAATGGACCCCGAAAAATAATAGTGTGTGTGTGTACCGTTTAGATAAAACATAAGGTAAACGTCCGAGTGCTCGACGCTGCATGGCAAGGGCACTCTATATCACAGCAATATGGGTTAAATTCGAACTAAGAGGATTTTTCTTCATTCAAATTTAAGCAATGTCACTTTGACATAGAGTGCCCTTGCCATATTATACTAGTACAGCGTCGAGCACTCCGTCAGGATCCGACGTTTACCTTACCTAGTAAAAACTTATTTATTTATTGTTTTCAGATTCGACTAAGTACCTAAAACATAAAGCATTTGACAATGGATTTCTAGACTTCGCTACACTCTGTCTGAAAGGGGCCTTCACTCCACATAACTTTGTCCAGACTAGGGATTGCAATCCGGTCCGGCCGGACCGGAATTCCGGCCGGATCAGGCGCTTTTTTGTGGCTACCGGATCCGGTAAAATTCACCGGATCCGGAACCGGATCCGGTAAAGTCAATCACCCAGCTAAAACACAAAATATTAGCGTAAAGCACTGCTAAGATTGAATGTTTCCGTCGATATTCAAACGTCGCTTGGCTTGACGCGCGCGATGCGAGATTTGCTGATAATTGTTGATTCAGCAGTAACAAATAATTGAAAATTATATTACTGTACTTAGATAAACCAAAGCTAACAGGTAGATTAATGAGGAGACTGATTATGTGGTTTGAGAAAGGTTTATTATCATTTGACAATTTTGAAATACGTGTTATTTGATTGCAATATTATTGTTATATCTGATTATTATGTTACATTTAGTAGGCTACGATAGAAGTCAATTAATATTTTGTTCATTCTTACAAAAACAACAAAGCTGATTGGATTATAATTTATTAGAATTATGTTTTTGTTTGTGAGTGAGACTGACTATACTCTATATGACTCAACTATAATAAATAATTTAAAATTATATTACTACAGATAACTAAAAAAAGACTGGTTATATGGTTTACAGTTTAAAGAAAAGTTTATAGTTTGGAAATTTTTGAAATACTATTTGATTGTGATATTTGTGATATGTGATAGCCTTAGATTAATTTTTTGTTACTCCTTCAGTAGATATTTAAGAAAAGATCTCAATTGATGACTGATTATAAATAACATAATATTTCCTAGGCTTACTCAGATTGTGATTATTAAAAATAAATGAAACTTAAAACTGCAGTTTTAATAATCCATTAGGATAAAATATTTGTCGTTTCTCAAATTATGATAAAAAAAATAATAAAACACGTGACATTTAATTACTTAAAACCAGCCAGTGTAATCCGGCCGGATCCGGCCGGATCCGCCGGATTACGGCCAAAATCCGGCCGGATCCGGCCGGATTCAAAATCAGTCCGGTTTGCAATCCCTAGTCCAGACCTGCCCCGCTATCTTGTAACTTGTTATAACCTCACCTCACCCATAAATATATCTATACTGGGTGAGGTGAGGCGCATAGAGCGTTCCGAATAACATCCCTGAGACCACCAAGCAAGACATGTACACTAAGCTGTGCTTCACCTAATGGTGATGATATTGACGATGTTCTCACAAACCTCACGATTGTATTTACTTTGCCAGAAATAATGACGTTGTCTATCAATGAGATAAAATATAAAGTCTTTCAATAAGTGGCTAGGTATCACATGGCATTGCCTTTCTTGACTGAGCCCCGTATTCGAGTAAACTGTTTGTGTTTCCGAATACGCGGTTCACCAGTTTTTCGTCAGTTAGTCGTGTTGTGCATTGGCCTATTTTTTTCCTCAGTGAGTATGAAACAGAAAAGTAACTAAGGTTAATGTTGGTAAGACCGATTCAAAGATAACTTTGGAGTAATCTAACTACGTAAATTATTCAAACAGGTAAACGCCTGAAGAATTTTGTACTATAGTTTGAACATTTGAATAAAGTGCCCCAGCAGTTTCATACAAATTAAGCTAAATAATAGAGTTTATAAGTACTTCTTAACGAAACAACTTATTTTATGAAATATTTTTGTTTGTGTTTATTTAACGTGGAAGTTACCACAATCAAATTTTAAACGATATGATACAGATAACAAATGTCATAGAAAAATAAACCATCATCATCTGAAAGCCAGGGCAAGACTCGAACTTGCAACCTCTGTATTGCCGGTCAAATTGAATTTAAGGAAATTCAAAATTTTTGTGAAAAACTTGACAATATTATTCGGACACAGATTGAAAAAATTATAAATATCAAAATTAACAGCAGAATGTTTTTTTTGTCCCAGTAAGTTCGGTGATCTCAGGATCAGACAGATTTCCAGCGTCGCCCTTCCGGCGTTCCTGCCTCGGTACACACGGCACGCTACTACTCACTGGTAAAATCCTCAACCCGTCACGTCGTGATTGTGAGATAGCATGCTTGTCCGAGGCGAGGGACGCATGGAGGATGGCTTGTCTAGCCAAGGATCTACCTGCCCGCCCGGAACTCCAAAAACTTTGAAACTTGCCTATCTGCCGGCGGATGCACGATCATCTCATCGAAAATTCAGTAACGCCTTCAGAAAAGGCCCTTATGTTGGTCATTTCGGAAAAGGAGTCTAGTAGTTAGCCACTGGCTTCACGCCTACCCTTCTGCCAACTACGGGAACCTTTTGGACATGAATAGTTTCCGGCTGGCAGTTGGTTTGCGTCTCGGGGCCAACATCGTGGAACCACATCGCTGCCACTGCGGCACGATGGTCGATAGGACGGGTCACCACGGCCTTGCTTGCTCGAAAAGCGCCGACCGCATATCCCGCCACTCCTGCCTCAACGACATCATCCGTCGGGCTCTGGGCAGTGTCAGCGTGCCGGCCACATTAGAGCCTAATGGCCTAGCACGTGATGACGGCAGGAGACCCGAAGGGATGACTCTCGTGCCTTGGCAACAGGGGCGGCCCTTAGTCTGGGATGCCACGTGTGTGGATACCCTAGCGAAGTCCCACCAGTACGTCTAGCACAACTTGCTGCTCTGTCGCTTCCCGCGCGACTGAGCGTCTCTTATCTCACTCGCACCGTGCAAATTAGAAAGAGGAGGGTAGATCTTTCTCGACTCGCGTCGCGCCGCGGCGTCAGTTGTGCTAGCCCCGCTGGGCACGACGTCGTCGAGGGCTGGCGGAGCGGCCGCCGTGGCTGAGACAGCAAAACGCCGCAAATATGCAACTCTTGGCGAGAACTACTTATTGGCGGGGTTTGCCGTGGAGACCCTGGGTCCTTGGGGACCGGATGCAATTAAGCTTTTTTAAAAGCTAAGCTATATGCTCATCCGGTCCTCTGGTGACCGTAGGGCTGGCTCGTTCCTCGAACAACGTATCATTGGCTTTGCCATTCAGCGAGGCAATCAGCCAGTCTCATGGGCACTCTGCCTAGTTGCAGCGATTTGGGGGAAATATGTATATATAGTTTAGGTTTACATAGTTTAAGTTAGTTTGTAAGTTTTATTTTTAACTTTCTGTTTGTTGTTTTTATTTCATGATTATTCTTGTAAATAAATAAATTTTTCGTTTGTATTTATAAAAAATAAAAGAAGAGTTTAGATGTTTGTGGCAATAGATCCAACAGGTAGGACTTAGGCTGCAGCATTAAATGTTTATACTGAGCTTCTTCTCTACATATTAACTATTGCCGGGCCGGTGCAGTGTTGTAATCTGAAACCACCTCTAACGAGCCCAAACTCGATGGGGTTATGTGGTTTTATTACGGAGTTCCTATGGCCACCTTCTGTCTCCATCATCAGATCAGCTCGATGGTACCATAATATTGAATTGTCATCCAAACTATACTTACACCCAAAATTTCAGGTCAATCGGTCGCCGGGAAGTGGGTCAAATTTAACTTGCAAGATTTGACGGACAACTTACTTAACATACGAACAAGTCAAGTCTAAATATAAAGCTTGTAAAAAAAATTGAGTTTAAATTCAGAGTAAGTAAATATTATTTTTAAAGAGAGATGGAATACATTTGTGGAATATAATTAAAATACATCGATATTGATTACATATTATTTATCCAGTGTAAATATTGATTAAGTATATATTATTTATCTAATACAATTATAATATTTATATTTATATTCGTATTAATCAACTTGTGTAGTTATATTGTTTGTTCTGTTAGTATTTCATGCATATTCACTGCCAAGAATCCGCTTAGCCTACGCCATAGGCGCTTTCCGCTACTTAGCGGGATAACCACCCACGGGATAGGCTACGAGCGTGGAGCGTAGCGATTCTCGGCAGTGAATGTGTTCATTGAAGGAGAATTTTAACATTGCCGTTGGAAAACTGCTGTCCCTATCACAATACTTCGCACTCAGTTTTGTAAATAAATAAATCGCAAAAAAAATATGGAAGGATACAACGATAAAATATATGCATATTATTGTCCGGTACTGGGCGGTTATCCGGTAGGCACTTCTTGCCTGCTTCGCTTCGAGTCACACCTCACCCGCCACGCTTACCGAAACTTGACCTCTACCTACCTAGTTACTACGAATCGCGGCGTTAAGATATATTTGTAAAACAAGTTAGAGAATAGCAGCTATAATATAAGTACACTTATATTATAGCTGTTGTACTCACTTGGTCCACCTCGTAACGTTTACGGTACATTAGGTTACGTAAATATGCCCGCAACATGGCCGCATATCTTGCCCGTATAAGATATACTCTTTCCCCGATAGCGAAGCTTACATACTGAGCGTACATTTTCCTGTACATCCACACTGCCTCTCCTTTTCTAGAAAGATCGATGACTAGAGCATTGCACAGATCCATTAAAAGCTTTTTATCCTTGTCTTGACCAGTGAATGCACGGCATGTGTCGAGGACCACTGTAAAATACTTGAACACATATATATATATATATATTTATATTACTAGCTGCCCGCGCGCGGCTTCGCCAGCATTCGGATTTAATAATCAAGCGGGAGCTGTCTTAATAACAAGAAGAATTATGGAAATACATTGGGACTGCTTGCGAACGAAAAAGTGATAGTATGGACGAATTGATGAAATTTTGTAAACAAAAATATAGGTTATAATTTCTAAATGGGTGTGAAATAAACTGACATAAAACATTTATTATCATTTTATTATTTTGTTAGTGTCGATATAGTGCAATAATTTGCTCTTCATGCAGACCTGACCATCATAATTTATCGATATCGATAACGTTGCGTACTAATATTATCGACATCGATAATGTTAAGTACTACATCCCTAATCCCTTCCGTGTTGGACTTTTTAATGTGGTATGGCAAAATAGCTTAATTCAATTGGGTTATCATGTCAAAATCAAATGACAATGACACTGTCATCCAAAACTTAGTTCGAAGTCCCGTCTCTTAGAACGTAGTGGTTATATTCTCTTTGTTTATAATCAGAGATCGGAAAAATTTGCGACATTGTTTGCAATTATGTGGACATGACTCCAAAATTAATCAAAATGTTAATTAATTATTCATTGAAAGATAATTTGAATGATTGGAGATAATAGTTTATTTATAAAGTGCTTAGCAGCAATTATAAATAATTATTAGCAAAAGGTTCGTATTTAAAATGGGTATCGTTTCCGTAAATATTTATATATAATAAATAAATAACGATTTTAAACTGACACGATTACTTACACTAGAATTTTTTTTTTTTAAAATACTGATTTTTTTTTTAATAAACCTATACTTTAACAAACTTTTGTATTTATTGACTAGGAATCAAATTATATGTCAAGTAAAAAATTAATTAACTGAATAATATTTTGATTGATTTTGGAGTCATGTCCACATAATTGCAAACAATGTCGCAAATTTTTCCGATCTCTGTTTATAATATTAGTATACTCGTAGATATATATGCGGGATTGGTACTTTGTGATGACTTTGTTTGATGCTGGCTGTTGAATATGAATGAATAAGGATGAATAAGGAACAATCGAACGTGGTTTGAATCGTTTTAGAACGGTGAACGATTTGACGTATGATTCAGTTTGTAAGACTTGTAAGACGATCGTTAATTTATGAATAAAGACGTCCGTGACGTAAATAAATACGATTTTATATAGTTCTCGAGTTACCCTGCCTCCACATTTGGGGGCTCGTCCGGGATACAGGGAACATTACGTGACTACGATACACATATATTAATTACCACCGCCAGCGTATTAATGAGGTAGTAAGGATTGTAAGGAAGGAGTATAACTATAATATTATATTATATAGATGTACGGCGTAATAAAGATTATTGAATTTGAAATAAAATTATGTGAATGTCGGTAGTCTGTTCGTCCAATTATGTTTTTAGTATACTTACATATCAAATTTTTCTTGTCCGTCTGTAATCGTAAACGGTGATAGGAATGTATGGAAACTTTGATCAGTTTCTAGGAATGACAGAGGCTGCCGAATTTGAATTTGAATATCAATTTGTGACACATTTTATTATATATATGTAAATAAATTGATATAGCAAATAAATTAATATTAGGGGCAATCTTACAGAATAATTACGCTCCATAGTAATCTCAATAAAGTTAGTATTATGGGTACTGTGCGACGATATATTTAATAGGTATACAATACCTACCTCCTTAAAAATAAAAAATCAACCAAGACTCAGAAACAAATATTTATGCTCTTCAGCTCGTCACACATATATTTGCCCCAAATGGGATTTGAACCCAGGTCTGTCAGCTTCGCAGGCTGGGCTGGGCTAAACCAGTCATCAATTATTTTACTTGTATGTTTAATTATAATTTACAACTTACATAGTAAAAGCAAAACTAAAGAGACATATCGAGTGTAGGCAGCCGACATGGTTGCAATAATATAAAATTTTACGATTTACAATTACCCATATTTCATTTTATTTCATTGTTTTTACCTTATCGTACCTACCTAATAAAAATCAAATAAGTCTGTACATTGTTTCCGAGACGGGGAAAGTAAGAGGTTGTCTGACGAGGTGATTGCGAGGGCTAGGCTCACCGAGGCCTGCCAAGAGACGAGTCAGGCCATCACGGTTTCCACTAAGGTATAACTGACGTGCTTTTGGCATACAATGTGAGGAAAGAATACTTACAGAGATATTGCATTAAACTTTGGTGAAATACCTACCGAATATAACAACGCGGTGATACACTTTGATTCACTTTGATTTAGCTGAAATCATTATTTTTACGGCTTCTTTCAAGGGCGGTATCTGTTTTCACACTATCTTCTACACTCAAATTCAGTTTGAAAAGTATTTACCTATAAGTGCTCACAAATATCTGAACGAATGCCTTGACAATAGTGACGTGTTCAGATACTTGTGAGCACTTTGGCCGCTCCGATATATCTGATGGCGACTGTACCATGCTTTTCAAACAAAAGGCGTCGCTTTCCGACCATGTTTGAGTTTTTATTTTATTTGTTTATCTACTCTATAGGTTTTGAAGAATCGTCATTTTACCCGATAGCTTATAAGGTAGGTATGTATACTCGTAGTTACTCGTATGTGACGGTGTTTCGAAGCCCAGCACTACCAGCTAAGTAATATCGATCACTATTATGGACAAGACGCGGGATCAGAGTTCACTCACGCACCAGTCCCGCTATTCTGTAACTTGTTTTAGAGCTTAAAACACCACTTCACCGGGAACCCACAAATACATCTTGACGCCACGATTCGTGGTAACTAAGCGTAAGTAATCAGAGGCTCAAGTATAAGTTTTACCGGAACAAAACGTTACGACCGCGTTCGCGTTTAGCTGTCAAATCCCATACAAATTGAGGGTAAAACTCAAACGCGATCGTAAAGTTTTGTTTCGGTAAAACTTATACTAGAGCCTCAGAGGTCTAATAGTTTCGTTAGGTTAGGCGTAACGGGCGCATTAGCGCGCTCCGGATAACAGCCCAGTGCAATCGATGATGGTACGATGACACTGATGATCCAGTTCATTAAAGCCTCCATATGAAACCTTAAGCTACCCGCCGAAAACACTCGCAGGTCAAGTAAAGATAATACTCGGGGGCTGTTAGGTAATTTATGGTAGGTTAATGTGATTTTACTTATAGAAGAGGGTGTCGGGTCCTAAGTTAGGGACTGACTTATATTTTATATTCAAATATTTATCCTCATGTCGCGACTGCAATAATATTTTATTTAAAATTGTATTTAGGTAAGGTTTGCAATGTTTTTTAGTTAGGTGGCTACAATGAGAAAAATAACATTTATATAATATGAACTAGCTTCTGCCCGCGACTTCGTCCGCGTGGATTTCGTTTATATCGTAGCTCCTTACAAACTTTCGCCCCCTTAGACGATGATTCCCGGACTAAAAAGTATTATATACTCGTATGTTAATCCAGGTTATACTATAAGTATGTATACCAAAATTCATTTTAATCCGTTTAGCCGTTTTTCGTGATGGAGGTCCAAACTTTATCTAGCATTCATAAATCATAATATTAGGAGGATTTGCAAAATTTCCAGGGACACGACTCGCTTGACAGACCAGCAGGCATTTTAAGTTAAATGAGGTTTATTCACGATTTTCGCTACGGCGGTGGTAGAATTGTGCTGAAGTTTAACAACAAATTGAAAATGTAAATTACGAAAGTTTGGATGTTTAGATATATGGATGTCTGTTACTCAATGACACTTAAACGGCTCAACCGATTTGAATGAAATTTTGCACGAAGATAGTTTATAGTGTGATAGGCAAACGTGCTCGTCGTAGATCAAGCGAGTAGAATATTAAGGGAGATAAGTGCCGTCCACCAGATAAGAGATTTCCTCTCAAAACACGCAGTATAGTTATACTCGTACATACAGACTAAGATATTGCAACGAGGGATCAGAAGAGAGTTGTACTTGTGAACACATAAACTATGTTCAACCACTACTAAGTGTCTCCTTAAAGAACCCCATCGCATCCCCAAGACTATGCATACTACAATAGCCTTGTCAGTTTATAAATGGATTAAAATATAGAATAGCTTTAACTCGGGTCCATGATGCAAACGAAGTCGCAGGCGGAAGCTAGTTATTAAATAAGGGATAAAACTGGCCAAGATCGAGTCGGACTTACGCAGCGGTTAAACGCACCGGGTGGGCTGCGGGATTAGACGGCCAACCCATGGACCCGCTGAAAGATCGGATCGCTGATTTTCGTATTTCTTTCCATTGGGGCCTCGGAGCCACAGTTGTATTCTTCGCCATACACCCCATTATTAATAAAACAAATTCTAAATTGAATGTTTGGTATTTAGACGCCGTCTAGGTGAGGTGATCTTTTTTACAACGGATATTAACAATAATGTCAATAATATAATACAAAAGATATAAGTATCTTCTAAAGGGATTAAAACTTGTTTGAAAGTTTGTATGTAGAAATCCAGAGTGAAGGACCCCACAATAGATGGCGGATATACGGATATCGGTTATGAGTCACAAATTCAATGAAAAAGATACATTTTTAATGCTTGAATTATATAACGACTATAGCTTCCGCCCGCGACTTTGTCTTCTATACAAAATTAAACAAAAAAGCAATAACCGATCGTTTACAAAAAAAAAAACAAAATAAACTGATAAAAATAAAACAAAAAACCTTCTTATCGCAGGGGTTCAAACTCGCAGCCATTTAGAAAGAAGATTAACCATTGGTCGTAGTCGAAGAGTACGTATACAGCCAGCTTTGTGCGAGAAAATACGGAAAAAACGCTAGATAGGTTTCTCGGCTCCGTAAACCCCCATACTGCAAAATGCATCAGAACATGATTACAAATATATAAAAACATAGGTGCATATATTGCTCGTTTAATAGTATCGGATAAGACCGGTAGCGCCATCTATTGTGGGGTCCTTCACTCTGTATTTCTACATACAAACTTTCAAACAAGTTTTAATCCCTTTAGAAGATGAATTTTAAAAAACGCTGAAATTGTTTTTCTTGTGTTTTATTTAATATTAATATGGAACCATTTTACGAAGTTTAAAGTCCGTAGCTCAAAAGTTCACTCTCCATACTAATTTTCGGCCCATTTTTGACCCTCTTAGGGTATTCATTTTCAAAAACACTAAAATTACTTTTCTTGTTTCATTAAAGAAACTTTTTACGAAAAATAAATTAATTCCCATACAATTTTTCAAACCTTATATCACCCTCTGAAGAAATGATATCTAAAAAACACCAAGCTAAGTCCTATTCTGAGGTCGAAACTACAATATTAGAAAGTTTCATCAAAATCGGTTCAGTAGTTTTTGCTAAAATTTGCCACCAAAAATATACTGGTTGTCATCGACGCCACGCGACGCGGCATCTACTTGAAACCAAAAGATGGCACTGTTACGTATACACGACTTTATCCAATCGGTTATTCTCAAATTTGATCTGCGGGTCACCTTAACTCCATATTTTTTTTTTATATCTTGGTTTGACGGAGTTTAGACGCCGACTAAAATCTGGAGAATGACCTACTAAGGTAGATAGAATATGCGTTGAAATTGGTGATGTTCTGCATCCCGCTATTGAAGTTTTGAATGTATGTTGTATAAATAAAGTTTCCGTCCTTATTGTGTCTCTCTGACAACATCAACGCACTTTCCCATTTATAACATCAGTGTGATATTCGTTGCAGTTGTGCAAATACTAGATCATTTTTGCCTTGAAAATAATAACAACGGTGACTTTTCATAAGCATTAGGAATCCCCTTGCGACTTTTGAAATACATACCTACATGGACACATTCTTTATCAAGCGTTGCAAAAATGAGAAGGCTTTACTTAGGTTATTAAATCACAGAAATCTATAAAAGGGGACCTATCTATTATAGCATACATTATACACTCATCTAATACAGCAAAATAGGAAAGCAGCAAACATTATATGAACTCCAACCATTTTTCTTATCTCTCCCCTTTGCTGGTCGGCTTTAGGGTTGGTATGGGGTAGGCACAGGGCGGAGCAACCGCGCCCCTATTTAGTGTCGTCTCTGTTACACATTTAGGTATTGATTGGACCTCCGAGTTGCCTCCGCAGGTTTGACAGTAAGTTAACAAGAATTACCTACTGATGAGTAGGTAATTCGTGACAGTAAATCGTTGACTTGTAAAAGTAATCTGACTAGTGGCTAGTATATAGAAGATCTAGGAAATTTCTTCATTGAGCATTGGGACTCGTTGGGTTTGCCCAACAGACAACTTTATCTACAGAAGATACCCAAACATCCATACGCGTGCCGCGTGCCTACAACATTCGACGCGTAGGTTTCACCATTCCTGATTCGTCATGAGATCTGGATAATTGTAGACCAAATTAGTTACTTGAAGTTTTGACACCAGCCAACTTATTTTATTAAGTTGCCTGGTTTCAAAACTTTATTTAACTCAAGCGCGAGAACTTAAGGTGGGTTGCGTCGAACCGTCTGTAATTGTAAGCAGTGTTCGTTAAGATCTGAATGTATGGATAGTTTGACAAGTTTCTATGGAATGACAGCTGCCAGCACCATATTTAACGTTGACCGATCTGTAATCGTGAGTAAGTGCAACCTACCCTTAGAAGTCGGTTAAAACCCTTTCATCAAAAACCCAAGTGTAAAATGTATCATCTTGAAAGGTTTTTCGAGTCGCCGGTCGCCGTCGTAGGTGTTCAATGCGATCACGAAAATTATTTTTTCACATCTTATGCTACTATTCTGTTCAAGCTACTTTTTAGGGTTCCGTAGCCAAATGGCAAAAAACGGAACCCTTATGGATTCGTCATGTCTAGGGTTTGCATTCCGAATAATCCGAATATTCAATTATCCGATTATCCGCCGAAAATAATATTCAAAATTATCCGAATACTAAACCGCGAATTATCCGAATAAAAGGATATTTAGAAAACACTAATAAAATCATTTATAAGCAGGAAAAAATCAAAAAAATTAGGAGAAAAAACACTAATGACTAATGACGTTTTATGTCCATCTGTATAGCCCAAATAAGGTGTTTAGACAAATGTTCCATATTAAGTATTATATTTTTAGTATGAGATGGCCAGTTATTGAATAGTGGCCTGATAGTGGCCACTTGGCAAGTAATAGAAACCTTATACTAAAATGAACTCTGTTTACCTATAAATAGAATTCATTTTTAGTATTAGGTGGCCAGTTACTAGCAATTTACCCTACTTACATATTATGTGTGTTACTTTTTTTTTTTTTTTTCTACCTAGCGTTATCCCGGCCTTTGCCAGGGTCCGCTTTCCTACTCGCTTTCCTCCACTTTGCACGATCCTGGGCGTCTTCTTTTGTGAGCCCGTTTTCGCTCATGTCGGCCTTCACGACATCCAGCCATCGCTTCTTAGGTCTGCCGCGGGGTCGAGGGCCGTCGAGGACTAGGTCAAGGCATTTGTTTCCTACGTAGTCAGATGGCCTGCGAGAGACGTGACCGAACCAACGAAGGCGAAATTCCTGGAGCTTATCCGCTACGTCACGAACTCCGAGGCTGCCACGGATGTACTCGTTACGAATGCGATCCGCACGCGTAACGCCGCACATCCACCGCAACATCTTCATTTCAGTAACGCGAAGCTCCTGAATGTGCCTTCCAAGAACTGGCCACGGCTCGCTGCCATATAATATAGAAATAAATATAGTTTTACACTCGTTTTTTAAAAGTAGATTTTTTGTTTAAACTCGTTACTTAATCTCATTTATTTTTAATCAAGTTAAATTAAGACACTAACATACATACTTTTTTATGTTATTTGACAGCGAAAAGAAAAAAACTATAGGACAAATCTTATATACTCTGTAAATATTTATATGTGATGTGATGTGATTTATGATATTAATAACGAATATAACGATCTCAATTTATACAAGAATGTAAAAAACAAACATTGATTTACAATTGTTATACTTAAAGTTGATTAGTTTTATCTCGAAATTTTATGTGATTTATTATTATGTAATTATATTAAGCTAAGTATCCTAGATTCCAATTAATAAAACATTTTCTCAGTGTTAATTTTTATTATAAAAATTACAAATTACGTGGTGCGATAATGACAACTACTCGTATAATGATTATAAAAGCATGTTGTATTTTGAATTTTCAGGTTTTTTGTTACTTGACTTGTTGATTTTATGCATTACACACCTTTAAATACGCTAATTTTGTTTTATATTAAATTATCCGAAATTATTCAAATATCCGAATATTCGGATAATAAATATTGAAGTATTCAATTATCCGAATATTAAAAAACTGGGCGGATATTGCAAACCCTAGTCATGTCTGTCTGTCTGTCTGTCCGTCCGTATGTCACAGGCATTATACTCGAAAACTATAAGGTGTATTAGAATAAATTTTTGAGGATAGGTGTATTTTGTTAGCCGCTACATAGTTTTGTAATAAAACTACAAAAAACATAATTTTTTAGGGGTGCAAAATGTTTTTTTTTTTTTTTTAATGTTTGTTACCTCAGAACTCCGTCATTGATGAGCCGATTCGTATTTTTTTTTTTGTTGGTAAGTATATGCTTCCAGGTGGGTCCCATTTTTTTAAAAATTCAGTTGGATGATGGGATCTTTGAGGAATTCAGGGAACTCCTCAATTACTTTAGGCACGCGTGTAGATTTTGGTATTTTCCGCATTTCCGCATCCAGCGGACTCCCGCAACCTTTACCAGGTCATCTGTCCACCTTGTCGGGGGCCTACCCACGCCGCGCCTTCCGGTACGTGGTCGCCACTCGAGAACCTTTCCGCCCCAACGGCCATCGGTTCTACGTGCTATGTGCCCCGCCCACTGCCACTTAAGTTTAGCGATCCGGAGGGCCACATCGGTTCGGTTACCTTGGTTCTCCTGCGGACAGCCTCATTTCTGATGCGATCACGCAGAGAAACTCCCAACATGGTCCTCTCCATTGCCCTTTACGGTGACTTTGAATACAAGTTATGAATTAAGATTGGGATTCAGTCAGTTAGCATTTTTGAGTAAAATATGCTAACTAGCCGTAGGTACTGTTGTTAAAATACTGCCTTCGTCACTTCACTGACTTCACTATATTTCCTAGTTAGATAGAGAATTGATTTATCGTAGTAGTTTTTATACTTAAAACCAATATCAATAATGCAAGAATGAAGAATAATATGCGTAATAAAATCTGAAACAAATTAACAGCGCGCATTTTTTTATAAGGGGCAGGCGCCGCGCTTACGTTTGGAAACTGCATCTGTGGTATACGTTCATAAAATTTAAGATTGTTTAAACTACAATTATTAATTTTAAATTCATGTTTACCTATTTATTATAAAAAACGGAGTTTATTCTGAGATCTTTTATTGAAATATTCTTCAATTGGAAATTCCTTTGTATAATTATTTTGGTCATTTAAACTTGTTAATTTGATAGTTTTCGAACGTGTTACTTGTTTCGCGCTTTTTTGGGGTTGGGGGACCTGTCTGCCATTTTCTTTTTTCCAAATGGAATGAAAGGGACAGCGCTAATAAAGTTCAAATATTCTGAACTTGTAATAGACCCCACACGACGAAATGCCAGTGCTCCGCATCAAAATTAAAAAGCTACTTTGTCTCACGGAGTGAGCAAAATCGCATTTTGCACACTGTTTTCACGCAGCAGAATATGCATTCTACCTGTAACTATTTCTCACCTAGTATTCAGAAAAGAGTCATTGGGTAATAATGAGGAATCAAAGTCGTACTTTTCTTCCTTGATTGTGCTAATCAGAAAAGAGTCTCTTTTGCCCTAATATGTGGGATTTCAATTTTCTTCATAGAAGGTGTGAAAACCAGTAGGTAGGTATGTGTCACTTGGTAGCAAAATTGTTTCCGGCTTGGGCGTAAGTAAACACTTTTGAATTCTTTGTTACACTCATGATTTATCTCTCGCTACGCTCAGGATTCTCTTATAGAATCTTTCGCTACACTTACGATTCATTATGCCGCCCTCGCCGTAAATACATAATTTTGCTACCATGAGACATAATCTACTATTATATATCACAGCTACTTAAATTGTACATATTTACCGACCAAATAAAATCGGAACGTTTTTTCAACAATGAGCTAAGTAAGTACAAAAGCCGGTTAAATAAAACATAATGTTCAGGTAGTTTCATTCATAGCTGTATACCTAACGACCTTACACGCCTCACGAAAAGTTAAGATAGACGACAGAAATGAGTAATTATTGCTGCCAATAATAAATAAATTTGGCGCAAAGACATTGTGTATGTCGGGAGGCAAACAAATTACCGGCGTAATGTAATACCTTCCCTAATAGATACTACGAGTATTCATAGGCTAGCCTCACTGACTGAATCCCAATCTTAATTCATAACTTGTGTTCAAAGTCACCCAAAGGGCAATGGAGAGGACCATGTTGGGAGTTTCTCTGCGTGATCGCATCAGAAATGAGGCTGTCCGCAGGAGAAACAAGGTAACCGAACCGATGTGGCCCTCCGGATCGCTAAACTTAAGTGGCAGTGGGCGGGGCACATAGCACGTAGAACCGATGGCCGTTGGGGCGGAAAGGTTCTCGAGTGGCGACCACGTACCGGAAGGCGCGGCGTGGGTAGGCCCCCGACAAGGTGGACAGATGACCTGGTAAAGGTTGCGGGAGTCCGCTGGATGCGGGTGGCGCAGGACCGGTCGCTTTGGCACTCTTTGGGGGAGGCCTATGTCCAGCAGTGGACGTCTTTCCGCTGATATGATGATGATGATGATGATTCAAAATCCAAATTTGGGTGCCTCGTCCCACACACATCTTAAAATAGACATTGACCGATTCGCGAACGGTCTCCATCATGGAAGAGAAATAAATATCTACTAACTACTAGGCACCTACTCCGTTGTGAGTGCCTCCGTTGTTTTAAGACGGTACGAGATTTATCCTGTTCATTTGAACAGAAGATGTCGGTCGGCCCGAAATCACCGACCTTACATAAAGATTTTTATTTTGAAATTTTAGGGGCATATTTCGCGATAATTATATTTCCACATTTTTGAACGAGCGAGCGAGGCGAACGAAGCGAACAGGCAGGCAGCTTGGGTCAACATTCTCTCGTCTATCCGGATGTCCCGCTGTCCGCCTGTCCGGCTGTTCACCTCTATATACGGTCGCTTTTCTCAACCGATTCTCGTTAAATTTTGTGAGCAGGTACGATAAAATTATATGGAACAGTTCAGTTTTTTTTTTAAATAAACAGTCTCGCGAGTTCTACAGCTTACTTATACTTAGTTTGCAAAGAGCCTGTAAAGATAAAAGTATTGTCTTGCCTTACGGTGGGACTCGCTTCGTTAATGATGTTTTTTTCTTGCATTTTATGGAATGTCAAAAATTGTGCTGTGCTATTATTATGAATTCTTCTTCCATGAAGTTATTTACCTACACATAGACTTTCTGGTAGGTCCTGTTCATTTCTCTGATCAGCTCTCAAGTTACATAATTTTTATCGTGCTACTGGAGTTTACTTCAATGCATATTCACTGTCAATAGTGTGATTGCTCGATGTGAACCCTAAAGTTCACAGTGGCAAAGAGGCAGTGTTAAATAGCTATTGACTAGTGTAGTATATACTATAAATACTATAAAAGTAAGAATGCTAGTCCAGATAGGTAGGTACTTGACTAGAGTACGGGATGGGGAGGTTGGGGCTTTGTGCTCTCTTGATAACGGCGCCGCTCGCCTCGGTTCGCCATTTACATTTAAATTGAACCCTGAGGGGCTGCACCGGATAATTTCCAAATGGATTAATCGTGTTCCGGACGCGCCGCCTACCCGCTTCCACTTACGTACAGATAAAAGTGTTTTCAAAAGAAAATTGAAATAGGTAGTACATATACCCATAATCATAGCGGATTACCGTATACCTACTTAGTAGCCGACCGACCTAGCTAATCGAGGGATGAATATGATACGGAGAGTGGCCCGTAACGTAACAGCGGCAAATAATTAGACAATCAGTTACCTACTTAGTCCAGTCAATGAACTGACAACTCGTATGGAAACAAAGTCAAATTTGTAAATAATTTATAATAGCTTATTTTTAATGTGTAACGGATATATTATCAATTAAATAGTTACCCAGCGACAAAATCCGACAAAATTTCAGACATCAAAAAAACGATAAACTAACTAGCTTCTGAAAAGTCAGATAAAATATTAATAAATATTTTTGTCTTTATTTTGGTTCATTTACATTTGCTCTATAATATTCAAGATAAATCGTACAAAAAAAGACAATGCATGCTTCATTTAAATCTACATAATTACTTCCGGGTGCAAAAGTTTGTCGGATTCTTGAATTAATCATCTTAGAATATCATTTTAAAATGAAATCAACAAAAAAAACGCTATTATAAATTAATGTTTTTCAAAACCGTATTTTCCGGAAAGTAGGTACCGCCTGATTCAATCAATTAGGTACTATACAGGGTGGAATCTTGAACGTGATCCAAAATAGCAAAATGTGAATCTATCCATGATTCTGAGCAACTTTTATTATGGGACCAACTTTGTGTTATGCCAAAAAAAACACACCTGTTCATACATTCTTGTCAGTCTAAAATGAGCAGAGTTAATGAAATAGTTGGATTTTTTTGGCATAACACAAAGTTGGTCCCATAATAAAAGTTGCTCAGAATCATGGATAGATTCACATTTTGCTATTTTGGATCACGTTCAAGATTCCACCCTGTATAATCAGTACCTACCTATATTGAGGCGAATCATGACCAAGTGGTTTAACTTACAACGGCTTGCAATCTCTATAGGTATTTGTAAGAAGCTATAGCTATGTGTGTAACAAATAAAAATCTTTTCTACGATGCAACCGATTTGTAAGTTATGTTCTTATGTTATGTTATGTACTATTGTTTGTACTTAATACCAAGCAGCACAGCACAGGCTATAAACGGCCACTACAGAATGCGACACAATCCCGTTAACAGTATGTTGTAGCAACCTTGCTGGGCATATGAAGGCTAGCTACTATTCTTTTACTTTTTAACCGACTTAAAAAAGGAGGAATTTTATTTTAATAGGTATATTTTCTTATTTTTAATGTTTGTCACCTCAGGACTGCCATTTATGAGCGGATTCGTAATTTTTTTTTTGTTTGTATGTATAATTCTGCCCTCATAAGCCAAATAGCGGTATCTCAAAATGAAATGTCATTGGAACATGCAATTTAAAATCTACGTCTAATGACATAACTTACAATGACATTTCAGTTTGAGATACCTATTTGGCTTATGAGGGCAGCATTATGCTTCCTGGTAGGTCCCATTTAAAAAAAAACCAGTTGGATGATGGGATCCATAAGGAATTGAGGGAAGTCCTCAATTATATTAGGCACGCGTGTAGTGATTTCGGTATTTTCTATTATATGATGATGATGACCACAGATGACTTATAGTATAGAATTCCTCAATTATGTACTTAAAACTATAAAAGTACGTCACAGATTCTGATATGATTCCGTTGAAACGGCAATTACTTAATGAAGTGCGAAAGGTGATCCTTAAGGAATCGACGGAAGTCCTCAAATGTTATCGGCCCACATACAGCGATTCGGTTTTTTTCTCTAATAGGTAATCAACGCATTGGCTCTCGGAAATCAGTTCATGTGGTAAATTGGAAAAGAAATGCGAAAATTTTCACGTGACTGGGGGAGTAGTAATTTAAATTGAAGTCGGTTAAAACTTTGTTTTTAAAGTAAATTATCTGGTTCTGCAATCTGCTACTCCGGCTTAGTACATAAGTATTTCGAGATGTTTGGTCCTTAAGAAGTATCACGTACCTCACATATAGGTAGTACCATGAAAAACTTGGATATCTTATACAGGATGTTAACGGGGTCATGATCCGGAATGACAAAAAGCGAATAAGATGATCATACTGAACAACCTTTCCCATGGGACCAACCACGAAATCGCAAAAAAAAACCAGGTATTCCATACATTAACTCTCAATTAAATCGCAGTTAACTCTTAATTGGCTCTTTTTTTTTTGCGATTTCGTGGTTGGTCCCATGGGAAAGGTTGTTCAGTATGATCATCTTATTCGCTTTTTGTCATTCCGGATCATGACCCCGTTAACATCCCGTATATGGCTTAAGGTTCGTTTCTGAAAAGGTATGTATATCTATGTAACTGCAAGCCTTCTAGTTCACAGGTCAACGCATATATATTCTCAAATATTTCTTCGGACCTAAAATACGAGTAAGTAAATACAACATACCTACAGCAGATTTTACCTTTCGCATCCGGCATACGGCGACAGGCAGTCTGCCGGCATCTATGGAAAAAAGTCATAAACATTAAGCTTTTTCTACTTTCAAAGCGAACTAGTAATATTGTCATCTTAAAACAAACATCGTTGGATGCAAGATTGACAGTAGAAATTGAACTTTATTTCTGCGGATTTAGGAGCACCCCGGACGCATCAAGCATTTGGTTGAGATTTAATTTATGACTATAAGACACGCCGGGGCGGACGGTAGCGCTTCGAATGTCACACGTCATTAATTTGGCCCTTCAACGGGAGTTTTTGAGACACTTCACTAATGATTCACTGATGTTTCAAACGGTCAGTTCCAGCCCAAATCCAACGATTTGATATTATCAATTTATCAATGGTTCTATCATCATTAGAACCAATTTTCGTGGAATTTGCAATGTCAAATTGTATAGGTACTTAGTTATACTTACAGTTTTTTTTAATGTATTGGTAGGCAAGTAGGTAGTCGCTGACACTACTTCGAAAGTACCTACTCCCGTGAAAATATTGCTTGTAATTTAGAATCTATAGAATTAGTAAACAAATCGATATTTTTCCATGGTATTTAATGAATTTCAAACGTTCTGATTATTCATAAAATATCATAGGATACATTTTATTTTATTTTATTCGCCAGCTCATGAGCCAGCCTCAGTCTTTCAAAAATGACCTGCCTATCTACTTGTGCCATCGACTGTACCAAGATAAACTTACCTGCGGCGAACCCATGGATCCGTGCAAATAAGCAACTGCAACGATCATGTTCTTGCTTGCTGTTTTCCACCAATATAGTTCCCAATGCCACAGGGACCGCAGTAATTGGATGATCGCCATCATAACCTGCAGAAGTATGAAGAGAAATAAGTACATACCTTTAGTACCTAACTTATTAACTTTCAATGTTCGTATGTGTGTAACTTGTCTTTCATGCAAACTATTTTTCAGCCCCTTGCCGGTGTATCCGATTGACTTAACATTTGGCATAATTATGTAAGTGCTGTGACGACGCTATAATTATGGCTGGATCGGGCTGATCTGCTGGCGTAGCATGGTCACCATCATATTACGCGTGGTAGGTAAGCATGCTACGTGCTGGCATACGCATGGTTACATTCTGATGCTCGACAGAAGGTAGCCATTAGCAACTCCTAAACTACGCAAGAAAAACTTGTCGTGTTTGGGCTCATTGGAACCCTCTCTACGAGTTGATGAATATGCAAAAAGTACAGTCGGCGATAAAAGCTTGTAAGGTAACGAAAAAGTTAAATTTGTGACAGAAACTTACTTTGCTTAAAAATATAATATCTTGTTAATAGTTTTCCTAAAATCCACCTCTTTTTTACTGGGTGGACAACTCATTAATGAATTTATTAGGGAGCAGTGGCGGAGCGCCCATATAGAGGTGCGCACACACACGCCATCACACACCAAGCCAACGAACGACAACGAATGGCTATATGTAGGTATTTTTATGCTCACTATTACGGCCTAAATGTAGGTACTGAAACGTCATGTGCAACGTAACCATAAAACGTATCATGTTATTTACTAGGCCAGTAACAGGTATAACATTTGAACTGTTATACATGTCACTATTTTTTTTTAATACTTGAGCAGAAGTAAAATAGCTAAGGTTTATGAAGCTGCAAACATGGTTTTAATTATGACTTTTATGAGGTTCAAATGACGCGTTATCAATAAATGAAATTTGACTATTTACGAGCGTTAAATAAAAGCCTTAGCTCTTTGCAAATAAATTAGGAATTGACGCGCTTATGGGTAGCTCATCTGAATCACGAATGTCCATAGGGTTCGGTGACTTGTTACGATCCGATAGGCCGTCATGGTCGTTTCTTGTTTAATTTCCTGGATATCAATACTCGTAGAGTTGAACATTCGTATACTCGTCAGTCAGGTGACAAAGCAATATTACGGTAAAATTTGAGTTAGTTTGAATTTGGCGATGGAAGGTGGACGATGGTCTACAAAATCGCACATGAAACATGAGAAACCGTCACGGTGCAGCCACGTTAGAATCGTCTTGACGAATCGTTGAAAAAAAACTTGGTTTGTTGGTTTTTTTAACCGACTCCCTTAGAAGGGGGCTATATATTTCTATTTAGAGCGTATGTGGGTAGGACCAAATTCTTGGCCAGCTTGACTCGCTCAATTATATTTTCTATGAAAGTTTTCCGTTGTGACACGAAATATAATACAATTCTAAAGTTTATTTTTGTGTCAACAGAATTATTTTTTTTTCTAATTTATTTATCAAAAGTACAAAACAATTTAGGTCAGTGTGGACAAGTCGTATAGTTTATTTCAAGTTAAGTTTGATCGGATTTTACAAGGTTATTATTTATTCCAGGATAAACGTCCTAGACTTATAGGATGATAAATATTATATTTTACAATGTCGCTTTAACAAATTAACAAAATGAGCAAAACTTTTGCAAAAAAAGGATTTTTTAAAACTCGGCGAGTAGACGATCTTCCCGTGATGTATAAGGTAAGGCTGTCTAGTACTCATTGCCGCGCTATTTGAAAGTCAATAGGCATGTAGATTACACTGTTGGTATCGTAATTTTATGCCATTCCAAATTATGTTTTGAGATCAGGGAGATAGAGTTGCAATTTCAAAATATACATATTTTTCTGTTATAAAGGCAAGATCGGCACATCCGTGGAAGAAGAGATTGTAAACCTTTTCAAGTCTAAAATAAAAAAAAAACATGATACTTAAACGCAAAAAATTAATAAAAATTTCAATTGGTTGTTTAAAATCGTATAAGTTCCCAAAATTACTATAAAAGTATTAATTTTAAGTACTTATTAATTAAATGTTAACTATTAGAGAACGCAAAAATACTTTTTTTGTTAATAAAAAAAATATCAAAAAATTTCTAAGTCCAAAAACCGGGCTCTCTTTCTGATACTCTGACCAGAAATCATCCGGAAACATGAAGGTACCGGCCAATAATATCGGCCGGTAGGGGAGAGTGGGGTTCAGTGGGTCATGGGTCTCAGTGGATCGTTTGCTATAGCTTTGGATGTATTGTACGCACACACATAAGCGCTCGTGACGTTGACGCTCTGGCATGCCCGCATCAACCGAACCAGTGATCCGCGCAGTGTCTGAGCCGGAAGTCGCATCGCGGAGGCCCCGTCACAAAGTAAGAGCGAAAGTATTTATTTACGTGTTTTTCAAAAACTTTTAGTATCTTATTGGACTGAGTTTGCAATACTTTTGTTTAAATTTGATGTTCTCTAATATATGAAAAATAATGTGAATGGTTAATTTTAATGCCAAACTTACTCAATATTTTTCAATGTTTTTTTTAATAAAATAAGTGTATATGGGGAACGGCGGATCAATTTGGAATGTGTTTCAGTGGATCGTGACCCAGTTTATTAAATACGGTGATTTTGTGATTAAGAGACTTCTTAGAAGACTTTTTTAAAGTAGTTACATTGAGTAATGCCTACCTACGAAATATTTTGATTGTTTTTGTTTGTTCTAACAATAATACATTTTATACTGAGATCCAATTAACCCCATATGATCCACAGTACCCCAATACTGATCCAGTGCAACCCATTAGTGGGTCACAGTGAATCAAGATCAGTTTTTTTTAAAAGGCTGTTTTTTACCACAAAACAGCCATTTTTGTCATTTATTTATATAACTAGATAAGTGTTCTAGGGTTTAATTAAGACACTAGCCCTGTTTAGCTGAAGTTGGGCCGCTACATCAGTCACAAAAAAAGTGCTCTCTGAACCCCACTCTCCCAGTACGTAAATAGCGTAGTACACAAAAAGCAATAGTGTATATGTATGTTTTATGTAATTTAAAAAAAAAGTTTTACGTGTAAGTATCTCATTTATCGTGACAATATTTGAAATGAGAATAATTCAACGCAAAAGGTTGGCAAGATCTGGTTTAAGGCAGGGCCGGCACATGACGGGCTTCCCTTGATCATTTCAGACGGACTTTCCAACTAGATAAAATTTAAGATTAGACATGTCGAAACCTAACACTACAAAAATATAGAATTGTGGCTACATTAAAAGCGTTAGACAGGAAAAGAAGTTATTAAATTGCTAAATTACGCACCTCATTAACAAATACTGCGATTTTTTAAATTTTCTACGATTTATTTTCTGGACTACGTTGCACTCACTTATGTAGGTCGAAACACGAATGAAGTTGACAGTTGAGTTGCTGCCAGAGTTATGACGTGTAGACGGTCTTGCCTTATTGACGGACTTGCCCACACTGACCTTAACTGCGATAACAGTTTGTTCACTTCTTCAGTTTGTGTGGCTAACTACCGACTAACCAGTAGGCTTACCTACCTAAACCAAGAATTTGGTCCTTACCAACGGGCGTGTGTACTCGTAGTGAGGCAGTGATATTAGCAAAAAGCATTATACAGGGTTTTTGTAAAATCTCTTGTTTTCTCTTGTTACAGCTCCTACCTAACTTAATATTAAGGTAGAGGTACCTACTACCTACGCTTCTGAACATCTTATGACAATATGTTCATAAAAATCTTCGTAGGTGGTTATTTAATTTTATTTAGCGTAAAAGCTGTGGTAAAACTTTTACCACAGCTTTTACTTTTTAAACAAGTAACTAATCGTACTTTATTCGAAACGTCGTCGTGATTATAGTGACATCTATTAACTTTCCGCAGTCGGAAATCACAGGGCCAAGCGGCTAAGATTTGTTGGAGGTAGGAGTTAGCCAGTGTCAGCTGTAACAGCGACATCTAGTAGGTTTTAATTTACCTTGGTACTATTATCCTCGTCCTCGAGGTTTCCTGCTTCTTTTTTATGATTTAACGCCATCTGCCTCGACCCTACAGAAACTCTTTTCGAATATGATATAGGTATACCAACGTATTTTTCTTTCAGACCATGGCTCCAATGGCGCCATAGCCCATATACTAAGGCTATACATATGAGCAAAGAACAACTTCTGTGAAACCTCTGAACTATTAACAAATTCCACAAAATATAATAAAATTTGAAACTCGCAGTTCACTGTCATCTTGCCGAAAGATGTGATCTGTCATTGTCAAAGCCAAATTGACAGTCATTTTAGTCCTAATCGTAGATTAAGCAATCATAAATAAAATCTTCAACAGCACCTGCAATAATTTAATAGCAAGTAGAACTTACTGTACGACTAGACTATAAATTTCTAAAAAATACTAAAACGTAGGCATGAAACATTAAATGGACTGCTAAACTAGTGGTTATTATATGTGAAGCCTCTTAAGTTTTCTATACTAAACACATATGTTGTTATGTTAATACGATACGGACCACAACGGTACGTTGGTGAGCGCATCGAAATGCATGCAATGAAGTGCGTAGCGTACGTTTTGTTTACATTTTCAGCGGAATCCGTTGTCAACCAAATTATTACCAGAAAAATTATTATGATGTATTCATATAGCTATTCCGTCTAGAGCTTTCGGTTTCTACAGCGACGGAAATAACTAAAAATGAGGACGGTTCCAAAATGGGTTAACAAAATCCACGAAGCCGACAAAATAGAATTCTCGAGGTACATCATTTTAACTTTTTGTTGAATAATATGTTTGTAGTTCTTTATAAGCTATTGAAATTTTACGTAATAATTGTTCATCTTGCAGTGTCCATACAATATGCTTCAGTCCAGATGGTACTCAACTGGTGATTGGTGCGGGGGAAAAAGTGATGGTGTACGACCCCAGGGACGGGTCGCTGGTCCAGCTGCTGCAGGCCCACAAAGGCGCGGTGCACGCCGTCGCTTACTGCGGCGACGGGAAAAAATTTGCTAGTGGCAGTGCTGACAAAAATGTTATCATATGGACATCTAAAATGGAAGGAGTCCTCAAGTATTCGTGAGTATTTTTTAATTGACTCCAGATTATAAATATTCTAATTTTATACGCTTCTAGCTGCCCATGCGGCTCTGCCCTCACATTGCAAAGTATGCAGGCAAACCTACAGGACAAAATATAGCCTAAGTACGTCCAGAAAGTCCAATTATGGAAATCGGATAAGTGGTTCCAGAATTTGACCCCTACATATCAGCGAACCGCGAATAGATTGCATTGGAGGCGACAGATTACGAACTGGCAATTCTATTCCCATACTCATTGCGCTTTGAGTAATACTCAATACTCTATTATTTATTGCATTCCACAATGTTAGTTTACAGGGTTTTATGTAAACTTAAGTTTTAGTTTAGCAACTAAAACTTAGCATACAAACTTTTTTTCGTTTTCTCTTTAATATTATTACAGAAAGCACCCAGCAGGCTAGATGTCACAGGCAGGGCAGCAAATACGTATTTGTATTTGAAATACAAAATAGGTATTTGAAATACAAATATGTATTTTGTTTGTATTTGTATTTCAAATACTAATTGGCGAAGTATTTTGTAAATGGTATTTCAAATACCACACTCACATGTATTTAGTCTTTCAAATACTTTACTTTTTAAAATACATTTGCACAAAAATACATATTATTTAATTCTATAACCGTATAATGGAACGTTTCTTAATATAGTTAGGGGCTTAGGGCACTGTAGCAACACTTTACTGTAAGTTTCACGTCAAGTGCCAATTTAGCTAACCATCCTCCGTAACAGAAAAACCGCGTAACGAACTCGTTACTTGGTTTTTCTGTTACGGAGGATTTGATTTCGGATAGATAAGATAATGAATTTAAATTCACGTCCAATGATGATGGCGATGGTTACAGTGAAAGTTCAACAACTTATCGTCTAATTCTAACCGGCAAATACTACAAAGTGACGACGGGCTCGAGTGTCCCCCGTACTAGATGCCAAGATCCAATAAAAGTTGAAGCATCTTGTGTAAAATGTCAGACACTTATTAAAGGTAGTCTTAGCCTGTGTTCTTCCGGTCCAGTCGAGAGACTGTTTTCATTGGCTGGATACATTCATTCACCTACTAGACGGAACTTATCTGACAATACTTTTAGGAATTTAGTTATAATGAAAGGAAATTTCTTCTTCAATTTATAAAAACGTGAAAAGTGTTGTGAGATAAGTTTCAAAGCAGTTCAATTATGTGTTTTGTATTTGAAATACATTATTTTGAATACTGTATTTTGTATTTCAAATACCTGTCACCAAACTAGTTTCTAGTTTGTATTTCAAATACATTTTTACATGTATTTTGTAATTTGTATTTCAAATACAATGAAGCCAGTATTTTGCCCAACCCTGGGCACAGGCTTATATTTAAGTTGAGATCGCATGTACCATGATATGACCACCTCTGAGTGAATATCATGAAGTCACCGGGATATTTTATTTAGTAACTAGCTGATGCCCGCGGCTTCGCCCGCGTGGTTATAGGAAAATGTAACATATTGAATTTTCCCGTGGGAATTAGATGTTTTCCCGCTGGAAAAAGTAGCCTATGTCACTCTCCAGCTTCTTAACTATCTCCTTACAAAAAACCACATCAATACGACGCTCCGTTGCGACGTGAAAGAAGGACAAACATACAAACACACACACTTTCGCATTTATAATATTAGTAAGGATGTAATGAACATAGAAACTTTTGCTTCCTCAAAATTTATTTTCAATTAGAATATTGGTCTTTTTTTTGGATTGATTGAAAATTTATAGTCCATGTATGTAAATGATTGTTGACACATAAATGAAAATAGACTAGTAGTAGCCCTATATCAAGCAGTGGATGTCTTAATAATATGGAATAAATGTTTTTCTTTCATTCTTTCCGCTGATTGATGATATGAAGTAGGAGCATGCAGGGAAAGGTGGCCCGGAAAATCCTATGTATCAGCATGAATTATGCATTGAATTGATCTCATAAATAGTGTTATTCCTTGTAAACACAGACACGGGGAAGCCATCCAGTGCCTGGCATATAATCCAGTGACATATCACTTGGCATCCTGTGCTCTTTCGGACTTTGCGTTCTGGTCCACGGAAGTAAAGGCAGTGCAGAAATATCGAGTGACCGGACGCATCACAAGCTGTGCATGGTCTCCTAATGGACAGTACCTAGCCATAGGGCTGGCTATTGGCGCTGTTACTATACGAGATAAAGTAAGTGGTTATATCCCATTTACAGATTAGCTTTTTATAGTATGTTTACTTGGTTTTGTAATAAATAGTGGCTATGAACAGAGAATCTATCTAGAAGGTTCTTGACAGAAAAATGTATAAACTTTTATTTAGGTAATAGATTGCTATGCAGTCAATTATGAGTGTGTATTAATTATTACTTGTTGCTACTTTACAGGCTGGTGATGAAATAAAAAAAATTACACGAGATGCAGCAGTATGGGCAGTAAATTTCTCCAAAACAAATCTTCTTATTGCAGATTGGAATGAAACATTGTCCTTCTATAATGTGCAGGGTCAACAAATACTTAAAGAAAGGAATATAGGTAATCCGTTTGTTGTATTAGAGTATATTATACCATTCATTATTTTTTTTATAGCATGGCTTTTACTCCTTGCTGTTTTAGCAAGGTAGAGTTGCCAATATCAGTTTTAGTTTTTTGACATATTTACACAGGAGAATGTTCGGTATAATTTTATCAGTTCATTCTTAAAATCATGTGAACTCGACATAGAGAAAAGAAGTTTGAAATAAAATCAGCAGCAGATGTGGCTGTGCAGAAGAGAGCTGAATAGATATACTTGCTGCAAATTAAAAATGTTTGATGCCTAACTATTAATGTTTGGGTTGGAATTCAGGAAGAGCACCCTACTCTTCTAATAGCTGAACTTGATTGTGTTTTGCCAATTTTGCCCAAACTATGTGGTTTGGGTTGATGGAGTGGTTCTGTGTGGATTCAATAATTTTTAACCTTTGGGACACCAGTTATATTGTGTGTCTGGCTTTATGTGATTCCGCCTAAGAGTTCATGTACCTATTGATGATCAAATTGTTCGCAGGTATAGCGGCACTCGCATTGTCAATGCTTGGCGAGTTGATACTGGTCGGCGGTGTTGGGGGCTGGGCAGTGCTGACGTCGGAGGGGGTGCCCATTATCAATACGCCGCAGGAGTGGGTGTGGTCCATCACACCGTCCTCATCTCTTGCCACCGTTGTAAGTACTTGAGTTATTCTGTCCAGCCAGTACACAAAATTTACAGAGTTTCTTAAAAAAGTTGTTACAATATGGACTTCTAACGTCCCTAGAAGGTCTATACAAAAGGGGTCGAACTCGACAAAAAACCCGCACACTTGGTGAGTTAAAACACATTAATCGCAGTAAGGATTAAAAATGTAGTCAAATGGAGAAAAATGCAACGCAAGAGGTTAAATAATCGGGAACACCCAAATACTCCGAAATATTTTATTCCGAATTTGCTAATTCCGATTTTCAAAACTCCGAATTTCATAATTCCTAAGACTTATAATTTCGATTACTCAAAAACACGAATTTTAATTTGCCGAATTACAAAATCTCGATAGTTTGTTTATCCGATTTTTATAACTCCGAACAATCAAAAGCGCGAAATGTCATTGGCCCGAAAAACAGTATTCCGATTATCAATTTTCCGAAATTTCATTGCTAATTCGGAAATCTAATATTCGGGATAATGAACTTCGAGTTTTTAATAATCGGAATTTTATCTCTTAGGAATTATGAAATTCGGAGTTTTGAAAATCGGAATTAGCAAATTCGGAATATAATATTTCGGAGTATTTGGGTGTTCCCATCACGGGACATACACGGGGAATAAAAAATCCGAAAATTACGGGTGTTCTGCCTTTTCCCCGAACTTTATTTGTTCGAATTTCTTTTGCCAACCAACATTTCGCCGATGGTTCACTTTGACAACCAACTATTAGCAAATTTTTGTATGACAACGTTTCATTTGGCAGAATTATTATAAAGCCGATTATTGTAATGACTCAATACTTTTGGCATACTGACAATTTGTCAAATCTTTCACTAGGCCTAACAACTATTAAACGAATAATGTTAAAACAAAAAAAAAACCGTTAAAAAACATTTCACAGAGTCCAGGTAGGTACGACGACGAGCGAAGCGAGGAGGAGTGTTAGGTTTAACTGTGACCCTACAGCGCGCGAGCCGAGCGAGCGAAGCGAGCGTGCCGCGGTAGCGGCCGGCGAAGCGCCAGAACCGACTGTTTTTTTATTCCCTCGGCATCGCGGCCCCTCATCGGTCAAAAGTCGGTTCTATGAAACCTCACTTACTTATTGCTTAGAATCGACTTTTTAGTGTTCATAAGCATGGTGTATAAAGTTCAAGTTTTCACGTAGGCAGTAGGGAACAGGGACTTACTTAGTGGCAAAACCGACTCGGATCGCGGATAGGTTAGAAGACAAAAGCGGGAGCTTAGCTCCCGCTTTCGTCTTCGAGGTTATTTTTTTTATAAAAGAGAGGAAAAACTTGTTATTAAAACTTGTTTGTAAACTTTTATATGGGCCGTCCTTTACTATACCTACTGTGGCCCAACATAAAAGAGACCTTTGTAACTTACTTGCTTCTGATTCGAGATCTTCAGTTACTACTAAGAAAAACATAGGATTATGCGTTTTGCAGTTTATGCGTTTGTACAGTATAGTTAAATTGTTTTATGAGCAACCAATTTATGTCCAAGAATTCGTAATTCAGATTTTTCGGATTTTTGTTTAGTCGGATTTATAATTGGTCGGTGTAATGATATTCGGATTTTTGAAAATCGGTATTTTAATAATCGGGATTCGTATTTTTGATATTTCGGATTATTATTCAGTCGGACTTCTTATTATTCGCGGTATAGAAATTCGGAATTTTGATAATCGGAATTGTAACCGATACACCTTTTGAAATTTCGGATTTATAAAAATCGGATTTATGAAGAATCGGAATAGTTATAATCGGAGTTGTAAAACATTCGGAATTATGAAAATCGGTATTATGAAATTCGTGATTCCGACAATCGGAATTTCGTTTTTCGTATTTATGTAGTGTACCCTAAATAATCACGAAGTCATAAGTGTCCAAAGTTTTAAGAAGGCATGTTCTGTCGCTTTTCCACAGAACGCAACTTCATGTGAAACGATTGTCATTTACTATGACGCTCGCAGATTGTGACGTCACTATCTGCGAGCGTTTTCTCTCTCCAACAAGCAATATTAAAACGGTTGTAGCATCGTAATTCTTTGAGATATCTCAATGGGATTTCCGTCACTAGGCATATGTTTTTGCCTTCTTTCTTTTGGAGTAATAATAAGTTTCGAGTGTACACCCGTATTACTGTTCCCTTGTGTCTAGGCAGTGGGCTGCCAGGACGGCACGCTGTGGTGCTACCAGACCGTGTTCAGCACGGTGCACGGGCTGTACCGCGAGCGGTACGCGTACCGGGAGAACATGACCGACGTCATCATACAGCACCTCACCACCGGCACCAAAGTGCGCATCAAGTGCCACGACAGAGTGCAGAAGATCGCTATTTACAAACATCGACTAGCGGTGAGTACTTTGGGTTTTTACACTTTTCTAAAACTATTCAAAGTTAGTGTGGTGGCGGGCGAAAGTGTTGTTTTTCCTTATATATTTTGTTAAATTATCTGATGCCGGATAAACATGGCAAGGAATGAATATATAGAATATGCTGTATTAATATGACAGCTAAATTGCAGGTACAGTCTTAACGGAATAGCACGAACATAACCCACGTAGTGTGTGATTTTTGCGTTGAGAATGTGACCCGGTCGTCGTTTCCTCGTCACCGCGTGTTTTGAAGTGAAAACTTCTTTAGCGGCGCTGAGCACTTTTTGGGATGGGGAAAAATTGTTAAATTCGCGACAGAGTTTTGTGACGTCAGATGTGAAGGAGGTCACTTTTTGCTGCTAGCCGATTCAACTTCATTCAAAACTGAACGCTATTCGTAAGAGTATAAAGCCGTTAAACAGTTTTTGCAATAGCATATTCTGCAAATAAATTTGTAATAATACCAACGCGTCCTTCACCGTTTTGCTATTGAGAAAATTCGAATAGTTCGAATTTGGGCGTTATTCCTATAGAGATAAAGCTTAGAAAAATATTTACTAACGGCAAAAACAAATTGATATTTTGGTCGCCACCGCCGTGCTGTTCTTGCAAATTCAAATAGTTCGAATTTAGACGTTATTCCTAAAGAGATAAACCTTTGAAAAATATTTGGCAATGGCAAAAACAAATTGGTATTATGTTTGCCGCCGCCCGTCGGCGCGCCGGACCCCGGCACCGTTGCGCCGCGGCGGCGCGTTGGGCCCGTCGCACCCAACGCGCCCGCGGGCCGTCCGCCTAAATAATTGATAATTGTTTATAAATTTGCGTCATTTTAATTTTTAGGGTGACACCGTAAGATGTCACGTGACCTGATCGAAAAACTGTTACAATGTTATTGAGTTTTCACTTCTGCCGGCACTCCCGGAGTGCAACCTGGTCTTTTTTTTAAACCTAGTAAGGCTACATAGGCTTAGCAACAAGGCTTGTTAATGTTTAGTATTTTGATGAAATATTGCATTACGCAGGTGCAACTGCCCGAGCGCGTAGTGGTGTACGAACAGGGCGACACCGAGGGCATGCTGTATCGGGTGAAAGAGAAGTTGGTGCAGAAGATCGAGTGCTCGCTGCTGGTGGCCACCAGCGACGCGCTGTTGCTCTGTCAGGTATGTATAAGACCGACCGCTTAACCGAGTCCTCGCCTGCTTGGGCGCGGGGGGTGTAACGGGAGGCGAAGCCCGGCCGGCGCCCGCACGACGACCGCTCCCCCGTTACACCCCCTGCGCCCAAGCAGGCGAGGAGGACTCGGTTAAGAGTCCGCAGTAAGCTCGATTCTCCATACAAACGTAGTTACGCTCTCATTTTAAAACTACGTGTTGGATTGTAACGAAACTGCATGTACAATGACATGAGGTATATCTAGGTCTGTAATTAGTTTATGCAGCTTCAGATACCATAGTAAAAAAATACAACGAATTTAAGTTTTTCATACAAAATTTGTTTGATTGATTTGTATTTTGTTTGTTTTATAAACTGGAACCATACAAACTAATTACAGACATAGATATACCTTATGTCATTGTATATGCAAATTTTCGTCACAACCCAACACGTAGTTTTAAAATGAGAACGAAACTTCGTTTGTATGGGAAATTCGGCCGAGCTTACTGCGGGCTCTTAAGCGGTCGACCTATAGTTGCCGCTGAATACCGGGTACTCAAAGTCAGGTACGCTGTCATAAATATTTATACTATTTCGAACCTTTATCACACGGTAATCGTACGACGCGATTAGATTAGTTACTGCTATCTAGTAAATAATTTTACCTAATTAGTTTTTCTAGTTCATTTCAAAATCTGGCAAGCACTAACATTTCCTAGGGGCGTATTTTATCACAAGATAATTAATCTGCCTTATTGTGCAAACATTGCTATGTTACTTATTTATTTGTTACGTGTAATGTCTACAGGATACCAAACTATCAATTATTGGAAGGCGGATACCAAAGACTTGGATAGTGCCATCACCGATTCGTTACGTCAAAGTCACCACCCTGTATTTTGAAGAAGTCTTATTGCTAGGCCTGCTAAACGGACAAGTAAGTTTGTTAACGTGCATACAATGTATTGCGCTTCTTGAACCTTTAATTAATATAACATGGCTGAGCTTTTGAAAAAGTGGTTTATAATGGCCATCAGTAAATTATACGTAGTGTAGATATAAGCTAGAGCCATACTTACGTGGTAAGAAATGAGATGGATTAAGCCGTATCCATATATGCTTGACGTGACGTTTACATTATCGGTTCCATACACTCATATCGGTTATATTCACATTCATCTGATTGGCGCTTGTGACGGCTTCTGTTGTGTCAGGCATCGCATCAGAGCGTCACGTCAGATGAGTATGCATCCGACTTTAGGGATTCCATTTGCTCAGCTGGCGTGGAGAGGAGATATAATAATTCCCACACAGACGGGGTTTGATTATTTAGTTCCAAGTTTGTATCTTTTAGACATACCTACTAGAAAAATCCAAGTGTGCAAAACGCATTTTTATTACCACCACCTTGAAAAATTAAATAATACCTAGGTAATATCTACTATTTGATTCTGGGATCATTGATTTCGGAATGACATAAGTGACGAAGATAGCCATACTGATCAACTTTTTTCGTGGGCCAACCACGAAATTGGGAAAAAAACAGCTATTCCGTACATTAACTATCAAATAAACTGCAGTTAACTCTCAATACTGTTCAACTTTTTCCGTGGCACCAACCACGAAATTGCGAAAAAAACAGCTATTACATTAACAATCAATTAAACCGCTGTTAACTCACAGTTCACTTTTAATTGGCTCGCAATTTCGTGTTTGCTCCCACGGAAAAGTCGATCAGTATGACTATCAACTATTATTTTTCATATAACTCCTGTACATGGTGACCCGAGCTCATCATAGGCGCAGGTCGGTCTGGCCTTGTGTATGAGGTAACCAGGTGACATTAAGATACTGGTACACATGCTGTTTAGTAGCATGCTTGTTTGAGCATGCTCAATTAATATATATGCAAATAGCATGCTACTTACTAGCAACTTTACATTAACACATGCTATTTGCTCGAAACTAGCATGCTTTCGTGCTACTAAAGAGCATGTGTAACAGTACCTTTAGGTCCTGGGCTTTGTAAAGCCCTGTATTCACTTTGATTAGTGATTAGTACGAGTCCATAAAAAAGCTACTCGCACTCGCAGCAAATGTAAACTATGTACTCGCACTAATCACTAATCAAAGTGAATACAGGCCCTTACATCAAGTGTTTCCGCGTAGATATGGCAAGTGGAGCCGCGCGGCGGCGGGTGCAAGCTGGTGCTGTCGACGCCGTCCAGCGTGCGCTGTCTGGACGTGAGCGCCGCGCGCGGACAGCTCGCGGTGGTCGACGACGCGTCCGTGGCGCGCGTCTACAGCCTGCCCACCGAGGAGCTGCTATACACGGTCAGTTACTTTTTTATATGAGCGGCTACACCTGGCGATTTGTTGCAGCGCTACAAACGTGGAACAGTGTTGTTGGCGTGATTGATTTATATACCCATGCCGAATCGCAGTTTTCTAGCAGTAATGGTTACTGAGCTAAGCCGAAGAGAACAGACGGACATGGCGAAACTATAAGGGTTCCTTGTTGACTACGGAACCCTAATAAAACTGTGCTTCATTAAATGATTATAAATATGCCATTCGTGTATGTATTTCTGAGTGCTCAAAACCTCAAAATGTATTATTACTTCAAAAGAAAGAAGGCAAAAGAATATGCCTAATGACTGTAATGAAGATAATCCGATTCAAATATCTCAATAAACTACCGTTTTAATGTTGCTTGTTAGAGAGAGAAAACGCTAAGGGATCGTGACGTCACGATCCTCGAGCGTCATAGTAAATGACAGTCGTATCGCACCTTGCGTTTTGTGGAAAAGGGACAGAAAACTTTGTCCTCTCTTAAAACTTTGGACACTTATAACTTTGCAATTATTTAACCTCTTGCGTTTCTTTTTACTCTATTAGACTACATTTTTAATCATTTTTCGAGAAAATACAAGATTGTTGATCATTTTATATAGTGTCTACACCTGTATTGAAGACACTGCTCTTAATTTGCAAAGTTTGTTTTATAATGCTGGCGTTGCGTTGCAATGCGTTTTAAATATAATGTGTTAAATTATATTATATAATTGCATTAATAAGAACATAAGTATACGTTATTTGACGGCTTTGGCTAAATTTTTCAAATAAGGTGATATAGCCTCGTTCTGCCTTGGCACCCTGCCCGCCTTGCGATAGTTGCGATAGCAATTTCTGGCCATAATGACACTGCTTTGCGATTTATTTGAAAATGCTTCTGCAACTCTTAACTATGACATTCAATGATAAAAGATTCAATGTAATAGGAATTGTACTTGCAACATTATTTAATATACTTCAACTATTTGACATACCTATTTAACTTTGATTATTCACACTCGCAAGTGTGATGAAATTTATAACTATCAATTTACATATTAGTTGATAATGTCTCATGGCTCACTTTAAGTAAGAACTTAAGACTGTCTGTTATAATCCCCCTAATGTAGGTTTATATTGACATTTTTAACCCTGTTTTAATAGTACATTACTACAGAGGCCGGGAAGTAAGGGGTTGCCAGCCGAGTACATATAGACGGCCGAGCGTAGCGAGGTCGGTTAGTTATGAGGCTGGCAACCCCTTTTCACGCCGAGGTATGTATAGTGCTTTTCTCAAACATGCAATGAAATAAATAAATAAAAACTCCAATAAATCAAACTTTTATTTTCATGGCTGAACGCCGTGATCCTGTGCCACAAATTGTGGAATGGAAATTGCACCCGAAACGTGACACTTCGAAGCCCATTATCAGGGAGCGTACATTTCATGCCGATGACAGGCGTATGACGTCAAGCTACATACAGGATGGAAAAAGTTTGAAAAGGGCAATGGCATAACGAACGTTTATTTATCCGTACCCAATAATGGAAAATGTGATTAATCAATGATTAATCACTGTTATCTAATCAACCTCTTCCGTTTAAGTAGATCTAATATATTGACACTTGAGACGGACATTGAAAGAACTTTATCTGACATTGTCACATCAAAGTTTACTCTTTGTCACAAATAGGAGACATGCGGAAACAACATTTCAGTTAAATTTAATAAGATCAGGAAACTTAATGCTTTGCTAGTGGCTATAAAATTATTGTGCCAAATAAATCCATGTTTAGTTATAGATAATAAACAAATTTATTGTTCCTGCTGTCAGCAAAGTTTGCCACCAAAAGCAAGCAACATCAAATTACATTTGCAAACAATAAAACACAATGAGCATGAGGAACATAAAGAAACACAGTTTGATTTTAACATGGACTTGACCAATTTCATGATAGCATCGATAGATACGTTGTTGTGGCCTATAAGTAATTAAAAATAAAATAAAATATTAGTTACTAAATACGTTTACGGTTACTAAGTCGTGTCACTTCGTTTTTTGAATCATCCTGTGTGTTTATATGAATACGTCATTATGAAGAAAACAACGTGAATATTTCATTGCATGTTTGAGAAAAACATGTTTCTCATGTTGTCTCTTGGCTAACTGGCAAGACTCAGACTATCAACTAGAAATAGTAAAATGCACGTTTGTGGTTATGTTAAAATAATGCAAAGCTTTTAAATTGTTGGCAATTTCTACTGGCGTTATAAGACACGTTATTGCGTATATTATTCGACCGCGACAGGTTTGGGAATGGAATAGCGGTCGATTCATACACATTTTGACGTAGTTATAAAGCTACGGCGGAAAGGTTCTCGAGTGGCGGCCACGTACCGGAAGGCGCGGCGTGGGTAGGCCCCCGACAAGGTTGACCGATGATCTGGTAAAGGTTGCGGGAGTCCGCTGGATGCGGGTGGCGCAGGATCGGTCACTTTGGCACTCTTTGGGGGAGGCCTATGTCCAGCAGTGGACGTCTTTCGGCTGATATGATGATGATGATACCTACGGCGAAACTGTCACCTCCATTTCCAAACAAATCACAGTCGAATAATATACCCAGTAACGAGTCTTATAAAGCCAGTAGAGGAAAGGAAGTGTCGCGTCGAGGTCCGGTGTGGTTGTTTAGTTGTGTCGTTGTGCAGGAGGAGAACGTGTCGTCGGTGTCGTGGAACTCGTGGTGCGACGAGCTGCTCGCGCTGTCGGGCGGCGGGCTGCTCGCGGTGAAGGCGGCGCACTTCCCACCCGCCACGCAGCCGCTGCACGGCTCCGTCGTCGGGTTTCAGGTACACCTCAATATACCTGTTAGTCATTTGCTCAGTAAACGTGGCGAGCAAGCAACATCTCCTGCTAGCGTCTTCGTAATACGCTTGCGGGCCGCGGCGCGGGCGGCCGGCGAGCGCGCCGGCAATATCCTGTACAAATCAATATGCGGTTTGAGTAGACAATTTTACCACTAATATTTAGATGAAATAATTTAATCTACTTAAATTTGCTATTTAAAATTATTGGAATTTGTTAATAAAGTGTTTGTTATGTTTATGTCGATTTTATATAATAAAACTGCAAAACATTGTTTATTGATTTTATTAATAATCGTGGTGGCAGAATGGCAATGAATCAAAGAGCAAATATTGCTTATAGTTTTTTTAATGGCGGAACACCGTGATGATGTGTCACAAATAATGTTGGAATATAAATTAAAAAAAGACCATCTTGCAGACCTGGCAGCCTCAAATTTGGCATGTAAATTCATTATGTGTCTCTCGCCTCTGCGCACCTGAAACGTGATACTTCGCTGCCTACTCGTATTATAAGGAACGTAACGTGAATATTTGCATGTTTGTAAAAAAATAATACTGTTCTACTAACTTACACCTCAAGTATAAACAGGCTTGTTTATATGGGTCAACGCGCCTCGCGGGAACCCAGTCCTGTGAAGCTGGTCTGAGTTGACAAGCCAGATGTACTCTATGAGTAAAGATTCCATGGACAATGCACACAAGTAAGGATAATGGCTGTGTTTATAGACAGGCGAGACGTAGCGCGTGATGCGTACAAACACGGAGGCGTGTATGATTTAACGCAATAATATTATGATTCAACAAAGCGCTCAAAAATATCCGGCTAATCTCTATGGATAGAGCTATGGGGCATGTCAGATATATTTGTGTGCTTTCACGAGTCAGATATTGATGAAGGTGACTACGTCAACAGCTTGTCGCGAAGTGGACCCATTTGTAAGTTCGATTCTAGGTTCCACAAGCAACACATTCACTGGTACCCGGGAATACGCGAGGAATCGTATGCAGAGGAAAGCTCCTACGAGCAGAGTCATCTAGCGGATTCCTGGCACTGAAAGTGCTAAAACTTGACTAATCGACCTATACATACGCACAGCCGCTGAGTAACTCCTCAATAGTTGGCGCACGCTGGGCATCGTTTCTATCCATTCGCACTGGAACTATTTTGATGATTGTTGTTTGTAAGCATTCAATAATTAAAACCATATAACACTTTTATGTATTTCTTCCAGGGTGGACGAGTGTTCTGCCTCCAATCCAACTCGATGCTAACCATAAACGTGCCATTGTCGCACGCTGTTCATCAATACGTGCAGCAGAAAACGTTCAAGTGAGGGAACTATTGTTTTGTGCACCACTTATTTGAAGGTTAAATGTTCGCATTTTATTCCTTAGTTGTTGACACCATATACTCAAGTAGGATGGCATGTTATTGGCTGACTCGTGGATGTCTGATTAGTACTCGGAAAGCCCCTTATATCGATCTCGAGACGAGTGACCGCTTTGGTAGCTATTAACTGAGCTTTTTCGGTTGCTGTCAATGGCAGCAGTGGTTCGGCTTGTCAATATTTGACCGCTGAGTCGCCTCCCCACTAAATAAGCTCTAATCTTGAAGCGCTTACACACGGTGCCTTTTTGCAAGAGTACAGTTGAGCTCAAAGATATGTATACACTTTTGCACCATATTCCATTGTAATAAGGCGACTGTACAAACAGGCGACACTAGCCAATACCATCTTTCAAAATCACCTGTGTCGATACCGTTCTTAGGTTTGTCTCTGACTTCTATTGTGTCATAGCAGAATCCACAAAATCTAGTGGTGTAGTCGGCAAGAAATTGTTATTTCCTATATGAATTCCTATATGAATTTATGAAGTTATAATTAGATTTTTTTAACATCTGATATTTGACAGCCGTCATCCCGGTACAATAAACGTCCCTTATGACATCATCATCACAAATTTAAGAGTTAGACTCTTGTCGGTGTAGCTCCCTCCACCTGACTCTGTCTAGAGCCGCCTCCTTGACCTCTTTATACGACGTGGCTTCTACTTTTTCTTTTATTTGATTCATGTAACTTATCTTTATGACATATGATGACATAAATTGTACTGGGATGACAACTATCAAATATTGGATGTAAGGGCATTTTCACTATGAAGCCACATTGACGCAGAGAAACTTGTGTCTACAATGAGCGTGGGGTGCCATGTATGGTGCACGCTGGCTGCGCCAACATGGCACCGTCCGTTCGTCTACTATTTTCACTATGAAGCCACATTGACGCAGAGAAACTTGTGTCTACAATGAGCGTGGGGTGCCATGTATGGTGCACGCTGGCTGCGCCAACATGGCACCGTCCGTTCGTCTACTATTTTCACTATGAAGCCACATTGACGCAGAGAAACTTGTGTCTACAATGAGCGTGGGGTGCCATGTATGGTGCACGCTGGCTGCGCCAACATGGCACCGTCCGTTCGTCTACTATTTTCACTATGAAGCCACATTGACGCAGAGAAACTTGTGTCTACAATGAGCGTGGGGTGCCATGTATGGTGCACGCTGGCTGCGCCAACATGGCACCGTCCGTTCGTCTACTACGAGGGCTGCCTTTTAAGTTCTGTCGTTTGCAAACCTCCCGTGATTGCATAAAAAAGAACTAGTGTCACGTTAAAATATTTGAGTTTAGAATTCGAAAACAAAAGAATGACTCGAAATCGGCCCAACCGTTTTAGTACAGCGTTCGTTCAAAGTTGCCAAGTCAGTTGTGAAAATGGAAATTTCGAAGGAAAATTTACGTGCGATAATTTTTTACAACTTCAAAAGGGGCTTAACGCGATTTCAGTGCTTCGAAGAGTTGACTACGATTTTCAATGATAAAGCACCATGCCTTCGGACTGTGGAACGCTGGTATTTAGAATTTCAACGTGGTTGCTCTAGTCTTGGTGATAGACATCGTGAAGGTCGACCAAAAACAGCCGTAACCCAGGAGAACATTGATGCTGTACGGCAACTGATCATCGAAGATCGCCATGCGACATACCGTGAGATAGAAGCTTCCTTAAGTATTTCAGGGACCAGTGTTCACAGTATTTTGCATGATCACTTAGGCGTAAAAAAGTTGATCTCACGCTGGATACCACATTTACTCAGTGAAGACCAAAAAACGGCTCGCGTTCGATGGTGTCGCAAAACTCTGCGGCAATTCAACCGAGGAAACTCGAAACATGTTTACGACATTATCAGTGGTGACGAATCTTGGATATATGCCTACGATCCCGATTCTAAACAGCAGTCGACTGTTTGGGTGTTCCAAGATGAGCCAAAACCGACCAAAGTAATACGCTCACGGAGCACTTCGAAAAAAATGGTCGCCACGTTTGTGGCGAAAAGTGGCCACGTTGCCACCATCGTGCTCGAGGATCGTAAAACGGTTAATGCTGACTGGTATACCACTGTCTGTTTACCAGAAGTCATCGGCGAGTTTCGAAAAAATAACCCAAGACGTCGTATAAGACTGCACCACGATAATGCGAGCTCGCACACCGCCCGGCAAACTATTGCGTTTTTAAAAGAGCAAAACGTCGAAATTCTGGAACACCCGCCGTACAGTCCAGACTTAAGCCCTAACGATTTTTTTACTTTTCCAAAAATCAAGCAACGACTTCGTGGTCAACGGTACCAGACGCCTGAAGAAGCGGTTGAGGCATACAAAACGGCCATTTTGGAGACCCCGACTTCGGACTGGAATAAGTGTTTCGTAAACTGGTTCGATCGAATGAAAAAGTGTATTACATACGTACTTTGAAAAACAACAAATACCATTTAACACTTAAATTGTCTTTAGTTTTTCCAAACGACACAACTTAAAAGGCAGCCCTCGTATTTTCACTATGAAGCCACATTGACGCAGAGAAACTTGTGTCTACAATGAGCGTGGGGTGCCATGTATGGTGCACGCTGGCTGCGCCAACATGGCACCGTCCGTTCGTCTACTATTTTCACTATGAAGCCACATTGACGCAGAGAAACTTGTGTCTACAATGAGCGTGGGGTGCCATGTATGGTGCACGCTGGCTGCGCCAACATGGCACCGTCCGTTCGTCTACTATTTTCACTATGAAGCCACATTGACGCAGAGAAACTTGTGTCTACAATGAGCGTGGGGTGCCATGTATGGTGCACGCTGGCTGCGCCAACATGGCACCGTCCGTTCGTCTACTATTTGCCACTCAACGCTGACGCTTGAGTCGCGCCATTTTGACTTCAGTACTTAAGGTGGTTCGATTTCCATACAAAACGTTATTTGACATTCGCAGGCTAACGGCGTGATTATTTAAGAAACTAATGTAACTAACTTTCTTAAATTGGCTTTCCATTTGCGCGAAATACCCCCTTTTCTTGAATAAACTTGAATAAACTTGTATAAACTAGGATAATTTGAGAAAAATGGTTTTCCCAAAGTATGGCGTCACAAAGTAATATCTCAAATTATTCTAGTTTATACCAGTTTATTTAGTTAGTTACGTGACTGTCTGCAACTTGGCAGTGAGGCGTACTCGGTGGCGTGCCTGGGCGTGACGCCGCTGGACTGGGAGCGGCTCGGCGAGGCCGCGCTCTCGGAGCTCGCGTTTGAGGTCGCGCGGAAAGCCTTCCAGCGGAGCGAGAACCTCGTCTTCCTCTCGCTGATTGACCATTTGCAGGTACCGGTTCTATTCTTTTCTACCGACCAGAAAATCCCGCGTTCTCATCAGGCGGACTTTTGACATTGCACTTTTTACTCACGATTGAGGAACATATGATTGTACACTTGACTCAAATGACATATTGGTCATCAACATCAGCGACTGTAGTTTTTATGCTTCCCTAGTACGTTTCTCTTACACCTTATGAATGTATACTAATTTTACACTAAAAAGCAAATAGTAATACTCGTACAGAGTGTTGTATCCGTTGTGTACGGATAATTATGTCAAATTCATTAGGACAAGCCAACTTTTGAACCCGCAACCTGGCAAGTCAATCGATACAAAACCTTAAATAATAACTAAATAAATAATTATTTGCGGACCTTACACCAATCGATCGGTAATAGACAACGATTAACATACTTATATACGTAAATAAATACTTAAATACAATTAAAACATCCATGACTCAAGAACAAATTCGTGCTCATCACACAAACAAATGCCCTTACCGGGATTCGAACCCGGGAGCTCTAGCTTCGTGGGCAGGGTCACTACCAACTATTGAACGGTCTAAACCGGTCGTCTGTGCGTCCTTGCGACAGATTGTGAATTATGTATCGTACCACGCAGCCTACGCGATATACTATAGTAGATTGTATGACGAGGGGCTAAAATAAACCATATTACCACGAGAGGGTTATTTTCCCGAGCGAAGTGAGGAAAAATTGTTCGAGTGGTATTATGGCTTTTAGACCAGAGTTATACACTCTACTTTTCACTTAGACTGCGAGAAAATAGTGAAAACAAAGATTATCCATCCACAATCAATAATAAATGAATAAAATAATAAATTCCACAGCGAAAAGAGTTCAATGGCGGCATGATTTTTTGTAATAAACTGACACAGATACATAATATTGACACCACGAATAAACGCTACTTACCGTATAAAGCCGGGTCTAAACGGCCGAGCGCGGCGGACAGCATACGCTGCATAAGATAAAGCGAGATAGACAGCAGTCTATCCCGCTCAATCTAATAGCTTATGTCATGTTTGCAGGCAACCCCGCTTGAACGTTTGGACGAGGCTATAGACGGCCAAAGGCGTTTATGTTTTTTAATGATTGTGAATTCGGGAATAAAAACGCCTCATATTTGAAATGTATTATTTGTGGTTGGTGGATATAATATGTTGAAGGGTTCTGATTGGTCATATTAAAATGTTATTAAATCATAAATATGTTTACATATTCTCCCTAGGGGCTAAATGTACTACATTAGCCCCGCTATCTAAGCCTAATATGACACACTTTTCGAGCATGAGAAGTGAAAAATTCTATTATTATAAAATGTGTCAGTTGTACTCAACTGTTAGTTTCATGACATGAGATACAGTCCAGTACGTAATTTTTCTTCGCTTCTTTTCATTCGGCTTCGAAGTTTCACGTTTCGGGCGCAGCGAGACGAGAGCTAAGCCTGCAAGATGGTCTTTTTTATATTCCATACCACAATTTGTGGCACAGCATCACGGCGTACAGCCATGAAAATTAAAGTTTGATTTCTTGGAGTTTATTTATTTATTTCATTGCATGTTTGAGAAAAGCACTATAGATACCTCGGCGTGAAAAGGGGTTGCCAGCCTCATAACTATAGTAATGTACTATTACTACAATGACCGGGAAGGAAGGGACTGCCTGCCAAGTGTGACACGGTAATACGAGGCAGGCCATCCCTAGTTTGGCCGAGGTATATATAGCGCTTTTCTCAATAAAATGCTCGGAAATTAGAAAATTACAACAAAAAACTAGTAATCCTCAAATTCAGTAACAAAATTGCTGTCACGGCGCCCAGCACCGTGCGGGGGCCCCCGGCAGGCGAGCCCCCCTCGCCGGTGAACGCGCCGGCAATGTACAAACACGCCGGCAATATCCTATACAAATCCCATTACCGACCTGTAAATTCGTGACACCGTAACGCATTGTTTCGCAGTGTATTCTCGCGAACTCTGTCTACATTTCTGAGCATGTTTGAGAGAAATAACGACCAGCGCCCTTATTCATTCACGCCCGTCAATCCAATTTTAGCTAAAGTGCCGTTGAAGGGGAGCTTCATGTTAAGTAAGGTGATGTGACGCAGGAGCGGTTCTCGGCCGGCGAGAAGCGCGCCGTGATCCTGGGCGAGGTGCTGGCGCACCGCGGGCGGCACGCGGAGGCGGCGCGCGCGTTCCGCGGCGCGGGCCGCGACGACCGCGCGCTGGACCTCTACGTCGACCTGCGCATGTTCAACAAGGCCCAGGTAAGCCAGCCCGAGCTCTGTAGTTTATTCCAGATAAAATTACACTCGCATTACAGTCACTAGAATGTGGACACTGACGCGATTTATTAGAGTACATTCGCGCGTTCCCGAGGTACTAGAGCAGAGCTAGATTATATCCCGTCCAGATCTGCTGCGCCTTAAATTCCTTATCTTATCTATCTAGATGAGGGCCCTTTCGGATACACTTCGACCCAGTGGGTTTTTTTTTGCATTTGCCCTCTCCTTTATGCCTACTCCCAAGCTCGCTCCATCATTTCAGTTCCAATTTGAATTCCTTTGGTTGCGGGTAGCCGTTACCAAAGTAATTCATTCTTTGTTTGGCAAGGACATGACATTCACACTATAAGTGTTCCATAGTCTCATCCTCCTCGCCACACATTCTGCAGTTTAAAATTCCTTACTCGCGCGTAAAACGCATGCACCGAACGTGACTCTCGACTCGCTCGTTTTGCGTGCGAGTGGAGGTACTCGGGCGCCGTTGCTGCGTTCAGTAGTACGTGCGAGTGGACGTATTTGGTTTGAAATGGAGCGTGATAACTTCGATACGGAATTTAATAACTGGCTAAGTCCCTCCCGCGTGGGCACGCGCGTAAAACGCGGCATCTGGACGCAATATAAATCGAAGCGCGCAAGTGGACAGGCTCTTAACGCGACCACTCTGCAACATTACGCAGCCACTAGCAGCGAGCGCGAGCCACTCCCGCAGCTTGTGGCTCGGTCGCGGCCAATAAACGCTCGGTGTGCGTCGATGCTATACAAAATATATGCGAGAACTCGTCGCTATTTCCACTACTGGCTCAATGTTAGGCAGCTCTGAAAAGTGTTAGCACATTTACGGTCATGCATCAAACAGAATTTCGTTTCGAAATCAAATGTTTAGTTAGAAATCAGGCATTTAACGGATTAGTGTTGCCTATTTATGTGTGTTGCACAGGAGTTCGTGGACGAGGGCGAGGGCGGCGCGGCACTAGCGCGGCGGCGCGCGGAGTGGGCGCGGCACGTGAACGAGCCGCGCGCCGCCGCCGAGATGTACCTCGCGGCCGGCGACGTGCGCCGCGCCGCGCAGCTCATGGCCGAGAGCGGGCGCAGAGACATGTACGTACACACTGTATAATGGCTCCTCTACACAATCGACGATCATGGCCGATACAGGACGCAACTATGCGTTAGACGGAGAAAAACATATTTCCATCGCATTCCAACGCATAACTATGTGTCCCTAGTCCTGCGCCATGATGGCCCATTGTGTAGAGGAACCATAAAGTTTCCGTCAATGGAATAGGGGTGTAGACACTAGATAAAATAATGAATAATGTCATATTTTCTCGAAAAAAGATTAGAAATTAAGTCAAATGGAGAAAAAATCAACGCAAAAGGTTAAATAATCACGAAGTTATAAGTGTCCAAAGTTTTAAGAAGGGGTGTTCTACCCCTTTTTCCCAAAACGCAACTTCATATGAAACGATGACGCTGGAAGATTGTGACGTCACAAATAGACGGCAATGTGCCGCGCCCATTGTTTTCGGCGCCGCCGTCGACGCGGCCCCCCGGCAGCATCCCGTAACGTGACGTCACACACTGTTTGCGTTTTCTCTCTCCAACAAGCAATATTAAAACGGTTGTAGCTTCGTAATTCTTTGAGATATCTGAATGAGATTTTCGGCACTAGGCACATTTATTTGCCGTCTTTCTTTTGGAGTAATAATAATTTTCGAGTGTACACCCCTATTTGCTAACTATGTAAACAAACCGCCATATTGAAAGTCAATATCATTATTCATTATGGCGGTTTGTTTACATAGTAACCAAATTCCATTGACGGCCACTTTACGCTTGGAGTGACGGCTAAGTGGACACGGCGAGGTGTACCTCGCAGCTCTTGGCCGACAGCGGTCTCAAGGAACTGTAGTGCTTCCTATTTCTTCATTTCCTCGTCATTTTTTGTTTTTGCCGACAAAGATCAAATACAAGCGTGATTGCAATATGCAGCCAATAACCACATAACCAGCGAATGTTTACAGGTCGCTCTCGTTCAGTTACATGCATTTCGTGAATTGACGACCATACCACCTTTAGAAATGATTCTGATTTCTAATTCTAAAACATTTCTAAAGGAGTTTCGTAGTCCTTTGTGTTATTGAGCGGCTACTGCAAAAAGCAAACGATCGCGAAGTAGTCGTTTCGCGGTAGCCTCATTGATTTCCTACCCCCGAGCCGCCGCGTACCTTTCACAACGGATGGCTCTTGCGGTCTAATGGGCAATGCCGCCAGCTTCGTTTGTTTTTATTTATTATTAGTAATATTTTTTTTTTTTAGAAACACAAACAGTCGCTTAAACAAATATATAAGGGGTACACATAGAGTACCAACAGACATCATCCTAAAGACCTGGAGGTTTATTAATATTATGATAATTGTGTTAACAAAAAAGGAATCTTAATCATGCAACTAAAAATGAATGTAGACATTTTTCGCTTAGAATACCTACAAGGAGATCTGAAGAGTAATATTTATATATTATAATACTCCTGGAAGGCCTAAAAAAATACTTACATTTTACTAACAATTTGATACTTAACAACGATTGATGAAAAGGATCAATATCGATCGATACTTATTATAAAAACTAAAGACTAGGATTTTTCTCAAACATGCAATGAAATATTGGCCTTGTGTTCTTCATAATGGGCTTCGCAGTGTTACGTACGTTTCGGGCGCAGCGAGACGAGAGATCCGTAATGGCATTGGAGGCCTAGGCCTGCAAGATGGTCTTTTTAGGGTTCCGTACCTCAGAAGGAAAAAACGGAACCCTTATAGGATCACTTTGTTGTCCGTCTGTCTGTCTGTCTGTCAAGACCATTTTTCTCAGGAACGCGTGGAGGTATCAAGCTGAAATTTATATCAAACTAGCTTCTGCCCGCGACTCCGTCCGCGTGGAAATCGTTTATATCGCAGCTCCATACAAACTTCAACCCCCCATTTCATCCCCTTAGGGGGTGATTTCCAGGATGAAAACTATCCTATGTCCTTCCCCGGGATTCAACCGATTGCGACGAAACCGATTGCGATGAAATTTGGTATGAAGATAGCTCCATACCAAATTTCATCGCAATCGGTTCAGCGGTTTAAGCGTGAAGAGGTAACAGACAGACAGACAGACAGACACACTTTCGCATTTATAATATTAGTATGGATACTCATACTCATACTCATTTATTTATAATGCACAAATACATTAAACGTCAAAAAGTTAATATTAGATTAAATTTAATTAATTCTAATTTATTTATACTCAGGTCTATTGTCCCTTGGAGCTGTGCAAAAATCAAACTCAAAAACCGACGCAATCAAAAGATACAGTCGGTTATGCTGCAAATTTTAGAGTTTTTCGACCCTCGCAAAACCTACGGGGTACTTCCCGTGAACACAGAAACTTGAAATTTGGCACGTAGTAACGTCATTTAGCACAGACAAAGGAAAAATTACGAAAAGTAGACATTTTTAGTAAAACATTCTGGGCCGGCAACCCCTTACTTCCCGGCCTCTGTATTAATGTACTATATTATCACACTGATTTGTAAACTGAAGTGTTTTATTGTTCGTCCCAGGTTGTTAGAGTTGGCTCGCAAGTTGGACAAGGGGTCGAGCGACTCGCTGCGCTGCGTGGCCGAAGCGCTGGCGACTGTCGGCGAGCCCGCCGCCGCCGCCGACGTCTACCAGCGGCTTGGCGATTACAGGTATGCTCGCCATTACAATCAGAGGCTCCAGTATATGTTTTACCGAAACAAAACGTTACGACCGCGTGTTTATCCTCAATTTGTATGGAATTTGAACCTTTTGTTTCAGTACAACTTATACTAGAGCCTCTGACCTTTAGCACCACCTTGGGTTGTACGAACTTACAGTAGTACGACAAGTAGTATGGGAGCCCCCCTTAAGGCGCCGTAGGTTCAGCGAAGTTAAACGAACAGAGTTTTTGAAACAATATAATGAGTCTGTTTATAAAAATATGGTTCCAAAAAAATACGAATAGTAATCTTGAGGCTTTTTTTCAGCGAGATCAGTGATTCGAAACATGATTAAGCAAATTTCGCTCGATAGAAATAAATCACGAACATAGGTCTAAAATACACTTAAAATATTCGTAACAAATTATGCACAAAATCTAAATATATTAAAATTGCTTTTAAAAATCGGCAATATCATGCCGCCTCAAGGCAGGTAGCAGTGCACCATACATGGGTGCAAGACCCTTGTAAGGATGGGCGTAGTCAAACAACGGTTCACGTTGGGATTATGATATATCGTGTCTCTCGTTCTAACACACGGCGCACCGCGGCCGTTGCTGCTACCGCTTGAATTAGTAACCGATCGGCCAGAGTGGCATTGGTTTTGAGGTTATATTGAACTCGATCAAATGTATGAACTGCCGCTGGTCGCGCCGATAGCGTACAGGGTCGATTTTTGACTTTCGTGCGCTCGACTCTTTTACTTGAAAACGGTAAAAAACGATGAAATGCTATTTTTGAAATACGAGCGATAGAAAATTTCAATTATATCGGTAGAAAGTAGTTAAGTGCCTACAATTTTGACACTTCGTTTGTATCTATTTAAGTTTGCACTGATAATTAATTTAAAGGATAGATATTTAAATAACTAAAATATATAGATTCGATGCTAAGTGATTGGCTGGTGTACGATTATATTTTATTGTCTTGCCGAGTTTTGTGGTTGAAAACAAAGATCGTAACGTTAGTCTATTGGCGGGAAAATAGTTTTATAACGAAAATCAATTCAATAAGATACCTATATTCAAAACCTTCAGTAATGGCGAGTCTAGAGGAGGTCTTTAGGGGTCACTTCGACGGCCTTTTGAAACGCAGCCACTGCTTCGTCGGCGTCCATAAAACGTTTTCCTCGAAGTTTTTCTTTAATTTTTGGGAATAAATAAAAATCACAAGGTGCAAGGTCGGGGCTATAAGGTGGGTGACCCAGTAATTCCACGTTTGCCGTCGCCAAATAGTCGATCGTTTGCTTGGCGGTGTGCGATGAGGCGTTGTCGTGGTGAAGCAGGATCCTACTGCGAGGCCGTTTTTCTCGAACTTTTTCCAAGACAAGTGGTAAACAATTGTTAGTGTACCACTTCGCAGTAACTGTTTTTTGATCCTCTAAAATAATTGTTGCGTAATGACCAGTCCTTCCGAAGAACGAGGCCACCATCTTTTTTCCCACACTTCGACCTCTCTTCACTTTAGTAGGCAACTCCTCGGAAGGAAACACCCACTCAGCAGACTCTTTTAGTTTCAGGATCATAACAGTAAATCCAGCTTTCGTCACCCGTAACTACGTCGAACACAGCATTTGAGTCACCTCCGTTGAATCTTTGACCCATTTCACGGCACCAATCAACACGACGGACTTTTTGGGCTTCTGTCAAATTATGAGGTATCCACCGGGCACAAAGCTTCCTCACCGCTAAATGTTCATGGAGGATTTTGTGGACTTGACTCATACCAATGGCTAAGCTTGTACGAATCTGCTGATAGGTTACTCTTTTGTCAGTCTCTATCATACGCCGCACAACACTGATGTTATCTTCAGTAGTCGCCGTAGAAGGCCGGCCCTCACGCAGATCATCAGTTAAATTCATTAAACCAGTTGTAAATAGTAGCACGAGATGGGGCTTCATCGTGAAAGGCCAATCGAAGTCTATCATAACTTTCTTGTTGACTTAAATTACATCGAAAGTCGTAAAAAATCATTGCTCGAAAATTTTCTCGCGTTAAATTCATGCTCACGTAGTACACACAATTTTCAATTTGCCGCCAAATCGTAAAACAAATGACAATCGAGTGGAATTCGTACACAAAAATATTAAGAAAGAGTTCCATTTTCAAATTTTGAACTTATTTTTTTATTATATTTATTACAAGTGGCCAGTTCTAAAGACTTTCAGTGTCGCCCTCGTAATAGTAGTAACTATTTTCTTAATGTTTTTAAGTCAGTACCTAAAATGGCGGGAAAATAAGCAGTTTCGTTTCCTCACTACTTACTTTTGTTTTTATAATATTTTAAATTAATACCATATTATAAATACACAACTTCCAATGAAGTACTATTCTCTACTATACTATGTAGGTATGTTGAAAATGCAAGATTGAAAAACCGGTACTTATCTACTTTTTGCATACAGCGAAACGCAAATAGCCAATCACTGGCTTTCGAGTGATGATTAAAAAATTGCTATTATTGGGTTCATGCCAAAAAAATAGTGACAAATTTTCGTGTGCGAATATTTTCTACCCTCGCTTTTGATTTCGAGCGCTCGAAAGTCAAAAATCGGTCCCCTTACCGCGGCCTCAAAACCAATGCCACTTGCGCGGATTAGTTACTAATTCAAGCGGCCTAATGTCTTTTCTCAAACATGCAATGAAATATTAACGTTGTGTTCTTCATAATGGGCTTTCGAATTGTCACTTTTCGGGCGGAGCGAGACGAGAGATCCGTAATGGCATTTCATACAAAATGCTGCAAGATGGTATTTTTTAATTTCCATTCTACAATTTGTGGCACAGGATCACGGCGTTCAGCCATGAAAATTAAAGTTTGATTTCTTGGATTTTTTTTAATTTATTTCATTGCATGTTTGAGAAAAGCACTACACATACCTCGGTGTGAAAAGGGGTTGCCAGCCTCATAATTATCCAACCTCGCTACGCTCGGCCGGCAACCCCTTAGTTCCCGGCCTCTGTCATCATCATCATCATCATATCAGCCGAAAGACGTCCACTGCTGGACATAGGCCTCCCCCAAAGAGTGCCAAAGTGACCGGTCCTGCGCCACCCGCATCCAGCGGACTCCAGCAACCTTTACCAGGTCATCAGTCCACCTTGTGGGGGGCCTACGCACGCCGCGCTTTGCGGTACGTGTTCGCCACTCGAGAACCTTTCCGCCCCAACGGCCATCGGTTCTACGTGCTATGTGCCCCGCCCCCTGCCACTTAATTTTAGCGATTCGGAAGGCTATATCGGTTACCTTGGTTCTGCTGCGGATAGCCTCATTTCTGATGCGATCACGCAGAGAAACTCCCAACATAGCCCTCTCCATAGCCCTTTGGGTGACTTTGAGCCTTCATGAGGCCCATAGTAAGCGACCACGTTTCAGTGACCCGGCCTCTGTGGTAATGTACTATTGTTTGTTGTGTCCAGGAAAGTGGCGCAGCTGGCGGTGACGGCGGGAGAGTGGGCTCGTGCCTTCTCGCTCGCTCGCGAGCACGCCGAGTGCCGCCGCGACGTGTACCTGCCGCACGCGCATCGCATGGCGCGCGAGAACAAGTTCGTCGAGGCGCAGAAAGGTATAGTTAATCATTTGAGATGTATAAATCGTCATATAATAATCAAATATCGATGCTGTCTCAGCAAGAAGGTTCAAATTATTATTACTGTCTCGACTAGTTTTCACAGTGGCCCTGTAGACATTGAAAATGATATATCCGTACCGTAGTTTAATTGCAACGACGGATAATAGATAGAGAATGTTTTTTGGTCCTACTGACGCTGTTTTTCCATCTCGTATAGGGTTTTTGTGACGCTTAGCTTTAAGGGTCGCCGCACACGGGCCACTGGCCAAACGCCGCCACTGGCATATTTCCTGCAGTTTTCATACATTTTATATGGACTCGCCGCATACGGTTGATGCCGGCGGCCGCCGCACGCTACAAATCGTCGCTACTACGTGGCGGCGTTTGTGGCTGTCGCGTGTGGCCCGTGTGACCCTAAGAGTCCCCAGCACGCTCAACTTTCCAAATTTAAATGGAGTCTCCAAGAGTTTCGGTTGCTAGAAATTATTAAAAAAAAATGAGACAAGAAGTTTTTCATAGTAATCTTTTTTTTTGCACTACTGGGTCAATCGCTAGGAGGATGATAATAACTTCAACAGAAACTAGTTATAACGGATCCCTTTGTGCATAAAAAGTTCCATGTTATTCCAGCATGCTGCTAAAAAACTACGTTTGTACGGGGGGAGTCGACTTGTATCGAACGTGCTAGGGAGTCTTACCTGCCGTACGCTGGCTGCGACTACTCGGTGGCCGGCCCTTAACCTTAAGTCACTAAACATTTGTATATTTGAACAGCGTACCACATGGGTGGCGAGACGGACACCGCGCGTCGCGTTTTCTCGATCCTGGTGAACAACGCGGTGGCGGAGGAGCGGTTCAGCGACGCGGGCTACCTGCACCACCTGCTCGCCGCGCAGTGCCTCGAGACCGCCGCCGCCGCCGCGCACTCGAGGTTAACCGCGCAACGCTTGTTGCCTGCAATAACGCAGTCTAAAATCGAAAAACCAGAACGGGATAAAACACTAAGGAACGAGCGAGATAGCGCCTTACAAAAAACACGATCTCCGCTTTCACACTTTCTCAAAAACAACGCAAGTAACACGAGAAATACATTTTAGAACCAATTTTCTGGATATTACATTAGAATAAGAGCATAAAGGCTCCCGGTTCTGTTGCGTAATTTTTCTACAATCACGTAATGAAATCTCGATAACATTGACAATCTGAACCGTCAGCCATTGTTCGGAAATGTTTCGGCTAACGTTCGGATCGGTCTCGCTTGACGTTATTCCTAAAGAGATAAAGCTTTGAAAAACCGTCGGACCCCGGCACCGTTGCGCCGCGGCGGCGCGTTGGGCCCGTCGCACCCCGGTCTTTCTTTTTTATCAGTAGCTGTTTGCGTTATTAATATTTATCGCATAGACTTTTTTCGACACTGACACTTGACGGATTGTGTCTATGGTTCATCATCATATCAGCCGAAAGACGTCCACTGCTGGACATAGGCCTCCCCCCAAAGAGTGCCAAAGTGACCGGTCCTGCGCCACCCGCATCCAGCGGGTGTCTATGGTTGTTGCCGGTCAATACCTGCTCTCGTATGCATTGAGGTCCATCGGTTTGGCTGTATACTGAACAGTAAGCGTGTTTGTAGGGATCGCAACAGCAGCATGCGCGAGTACGCCACCAACAGCCGACTGGCGCGAGTGTACCACGCGTACGAGGCCGTCCACCGCTGCGTGCACGAGCCGTTCTCGCTGAGTCAGCCCGACGCGCTGCTCAACGCGGCGCGGTACGTGCTCGCGCTCGTCGGGGACCGCGCGCCGCCCGGCGTCTCCATGTTGTATCCTATACTAATGACTATTATTTATTTGTATCATGTCTGGCAAGTGTGCGAGGCCCATATTTGCCAATACCTTACAGGCTAACATACATTATCAATATACAAAACTTATATTATAACACGATTAAGACGGTCACGCGCGACGCATGTTCTGGGTGTCAAATAACCATGAAACGCCAACTGTTTCGTTCCTTAGTCTATCCTGCGGGGCCAGCACAACTGACGCCGCGCCGTGACGCGCGTTTAGAAAGATCTACCCTCCTTTTTCTAATTTGCACGGTGCGAGTGAGGTCAGTCGCGCGCGAAGCGACTAAGCAGCAAGTCGTGCTAGACTTACCTATCTCCCACTTGCATATTCAAGCGACAGAGCGAGATATATCGAACTTCGACTTTCGATTTTCGTGGTAGCGCCGCAGGCCGCGGTCTGAACGCAAGCGGGCAGCGGGCGATCATAGATTGAACTGGATCATTTGTATGAACTGCCGCTCGCCGCACCGTTGCCCGCTGGTGTCCAGACCGCAGTGCCATTTCTTCACAGCACTTGCAGTGAACTTAACAGCTTCCTGCCCATAGTTTTCTCCTGAGACACGGCATTAAAAAATAGTACATTACTGCAGCCGCCGGGAAAGAAGGGCTTGCCGGGTGAGTAGGTATAGGATAGTGATACGAAGCCGGCAAGCCCTTTTCACGGCTAGGCATGTATAGTGTAGTGTAGTGTGTGTGTGTGTGTGTGTTCTCAAACATATGCAATGAAATAAAAAATATCACCACTCATAAAACATAAATATCATCCACAAATATAAAATCCAGCTACACGACAATAGTTATTTATGCTACAAGTGTGGAAAGTAGGTGATTTCCGACGAGTGTCATTATACATGAGCGAGTGAAGCGAGCCAATGTATAATTCGACACGATTCGAAATCATCTTTACGCGCGTGTATCATACAACGTTTTACTATGCCTTGTGTGAGGAAATATATTAAATATTGAAATGTCGGTTTAAAATAGACAGGTTAAAATTGAAGAACCTAGGTAGATTGTCAGGTACCTACTTATTATCTGGAACTGCATTTAACAACTTCTCCACATCTTTTGCTGTCAAGCTTATTCACTTAAACGTTAAAACCATTGTATTGTGGTTTTGGAACACAAATAATTTTGAGTAACTCAATATATTAAACAACAAAAAGACGCTGTAACCGTCGTAGTTCTAAGAAACATACTGACACTATTGAAACGAAATCATTATTATTATTGATTACTCACTTTCACTCGACATTTTTAACACATTTACATAAAATAACTCCAAAGTAAACAACAATCGCAACAATCGCGGGCTTTTTAAATACATGCGCGGTCAACATATGTGCATCGCGCATGTGCAAGTCGCCATACTGTCGTATCGCAAAAGGCATAAGAAAGATATGCGTTCAGCCAAACATATTAAGTGAATATTTAAAATTAATTGATTATCGTCCAAATTCTAAATTCATAAAGATTAATAAATCATTTTATACATTATTAGTATTTATGTAGGTACCTTTTATATGAAAGAAAACGTGTAATTGAAATATTTGTAAAACTTTTCTCGAGTAATAAAAACTCTGTGTCGGGCTGACGACGGACTTGAAAATTAAAAAAAAAATTGAAAAGTAAAAAGCACTAGTGCGAAAAAGTGGCACTTTCCGCACGATTTGGGTGCTTGGAAAACGCTCTTTTCGAGCACATGGAAATAGCTATTCGCACGTGTATCGTACAACGTTTTACTGTACATATGGCTCTTTAAAGTTTCGACATATGCACGAAAAGTGCTCTTTTCCGCACTAGTGCGGGAAAGTATCACCATATAAAAGACTTTTAATTTTCGCACGTAACGGCGACATTTCATTGCATGTTTGAGAAAATACTTTTAAATGTTACTTCTAAGATCGAACAAAGCAAAACAAATGACACTTTAAAATTTACGAATATTCGGTCCATTTCATAGAACGCGAGGAGGTTAAATGACGCCCTTACATGTGTCTCATGTGTAGATATCAGCGGACGGAAAAATCGTTAAACTTTAGAACTTTAGTACAAAGGCTAGCGTGAATTTGACAACAATCAGCGTATATGCCAAGCTAGACCGACACCGTCATTCGTTTTTACTATCGCAGGAGCAGGCGCGTGTAGGGCAAATCCCGGAATCCCGGAAGTTTCGTATTTATTTTTATCTTAATATAGATATTCTTCTACCTATAACCAGTTTTCCACTCCATTGGTGGTAGAAGTATAATTTGAACTATTAGAAGGCAAATTCGGAAAACTTCCGCTAAAATGGACAACTTCTATCGAATATTTTAACGTAAAACACCGTCACAGAACGGATTCGGAATACAGGTAATCATAAATTGATTGATGATTAGACCTTGATTTCTTTACTGGACAGTTCGTTTTTTTTTTTACAGAAAAAAAACGTAGATTGACCAAATACCAAAACATACCTGCCTGGCATAAAACTTGCACCGCAGAAAAAATATAAAATGCTCATATTTTTTACAGTTGATAGCCTCACTAAACTTTAAGCTTTGAGCATTATTTATGTTAAACAAATGATATTTATTCATTTACTTATGCTATCTGTTTAGGGAGGGAAGGTGTTATGCCAATACAGTAGAATTTGAGTTTCACACGGCGTATCTACGCACTTATGGTTCCAATAATCAATCCACCGATAGTTTTCCTTACCAACAGTTACATTTTGACACCTTTTTTACGGGTAATCTGTCTAAATGTAACTGTTGGTAAGGAAAACTATCGGTGGATTGATTATTCGAACCATAAGTGCGTAGATACGCCGTGTGAAACTCAAATTCTACTGTATTGGCATAACACCTTCCCTCCCTAAACAGATAGCATAAGTAAATGAATAAATATCATAAAAGTTCGTTCACGTAGCGATTGTCTAACCAAGTACGTTCAAATTATTATGAATATTACTTTTACATTCATACTAATGTCAAAATGTTTTATCGAATGATGATAATAACATTTTGACCCTGCTGGCTTAAACAGTAAAATCCGTTTAACCAGTAAGTGCTGTGTGTGGCCATAATTGCCATTATTGAGGATAGATGATTAGCTTTTGGAGACAAGTGTTCGAGGCCAAGGTTCCGTTAAAAAAATCCACCTTAAGCTTATATACCTACCAATACCAATGTACTTTTTAGACTAACAAACTAAATCAGTGAAACTTCCAAAAAACTAAATCCAGGTAATTTATTTATATAATAGGTGAATATATAATAATATGATGATGATGATTTAAATTAAAATTGTTTTAGTGTTAATTGGTGAAAATAAGAATATATTACACTAATATCTATATTCTAAATCCCGGTATCCTATATCGGGTTTCAATACTGGTATTGAGAACCATCCGATATTGCATGCCCTAGGCTCGAGGTTGCTCGCGCACACCCGCGCCTTGTTTGTGAATTATCATCGTCCTCCTGGCGTTCTCCCGGTAAAACTAACTTTTAAGATAAAACGGGTCTCCTCACGAAGTTTTCCTTCATCGAAAAGGCTTTGGGCTTAAAACCACTAAACTTCATAATACCTTATTCACTAATACCCCTAATTTTCAAATTACCATGGGCTCATAATAACTAAAATTTCAAATTGTCTCATTCTTAAAATGGACGAAATTCATTATGACTTTGACCTAAAACGTCATATTCTTTAAATACCTAAAAATTTAAATGCACAATTCCTGCAAATACCGAATGATAGAAATGACAAAATATTAAAATAACTCAAATTGAAAACACCTAAATGGCAAAATGCCTAATTTTTTATCACGAGTGGTTATTTGAGAGAATGATTTGATATTGATAATTATGACTTTAGTATAGTTCCTGTTCAACGTGCCAACTATAGAGTTTGTGCCAAAAGATTACCGTAACGGCAGAAAAAGGAAAACACACTTTCCCGAAATGTAGGTATTTTAAGCTTTGGTTGTTTTAAGCATATGTTGTTTTGCCATGAAAGTGTTTTGACACTAAGCTATTTTGAAATTCGGCCATATTAAGGTTCAGGTGTTTTAAGAAAAAAAATTAGGCATTCTGCAATTTAGGTGTTTTAAGATGAAGAAGTTTTGAGATCTGGGAATATTGATAAAGAGGTACAATGCAATTTAGTGGTTATAAGCCCAAAGCGAACCCACAAACTCCGTATTGAAAGTCGCGTGGCTTGCCAATGGGTTACAGTAGCTATCGAAATTTCTGAATGTAAATAAACTATTTTATTTAATAAAATTGCCCAGGTTTGGCGATTATTTCTTTGATATGTATTGGTAAGTAGGTACCTATGCTTCTTACTAATGTAATGTTTTTGATGATATTCCTCAATAAAGGCAGTTGTTTGTATTTGTGTCTCGCTAAGCAAGCGAAGACTCTCAACGCCCACTCGCTGGCTCGACAAATGCTGGACAAGATCTTAGCTCTGCAAATACCACAAAAGTTCCAGGTAAGTGCTTATACTGTATATGTGTGTAACTATGTTAAACCCTTTAGGCATTATTATCTTTTGTCACTGAAGTACTTAGGTACAGAATGTCTTCTGTGTAAGTAACAAAACCGATGTTCGCCGACTAAAAATCTCAAACATTGTCATCCCATTCTACCACTCTCTCTCGTTTAGTTAGGATCAGACCCCGCATCATGGTGGGCCTTATCACACGATAAGTGACAGGATAGAGCGTCCGTCACTGGCTGACACCGTTCGATAGAACGAGAAGACGCTCCTATCTCTAGGGGTCAGGATTCAGGCAGAGCCTGTCTTCAATTTAATTTAAATGCGTCAATCCCAAAGAAATCTCAAGACTCGATTTGTTTAGTTAGGTATTTTTCGAAGAGATACCGCACTCAAGATCCGTATATACATTAAAACATACTATTATCTATTCTGTGATTTCTGTTCATCGGATCGTATCTCGCTTAATTCGTGTAAGGTTTCGCTTGCTTCCAACAGCTGTCGAAAAAATGGTGGCCATATACCTTATACATGTAAACGTTTCAATCGCGCATAACTCTCGGTCATATGTTGCGCCATCTGTTCGCCGTTGCCACATGTGTCGAGATTGTGATACAAAAGACAATATCGTCGGGGATAGTGCAATACCGCGTAACTAGCACTATTAAATACTGCGTATCTACACAAGACCAATAGGGCAAATCCGCGTAACTAGCATTGGTTAATACCGCGTATCTAACAAAAATAGCCAAATTAAGTTTCCCGCCAACGAACGTAAAATCCTGATTAGAATATACCAAGCTTCTCCTGTAAATTTGGGTAATTGTGTAGATACGCAGTATTTACCAGTGCTAGATACGCGGTTTCGCACTATGGGTGTTGTGTAGATACGCACTATTTACCAGTGCTAGTTACGCGGTATTGCACTATCCCCGACGATATGTATTTAATACCACAATTGACGTCGGGTTAGGTATAACGCAGATTTTTGTTGTGACAATTATGAATACAAGTCGTATGTTTCTTCAATTGAGTATCGCATTAAACTATTAAATCATCCCCTTTCAATTCCTATCAATTTCGTCAGGTCATAACCTAAAACGATTAAAAAGAAAAATCCTCGAAAAGATTATACAAGTGGGTTCTGGTTGTATTAAAAAATATCAAAGGGAACCACAGTTTGAAAATTATTAGAGCTCTTAATGTTAAGAAGAACACTTTCAAAATACAATTCCTTATAAAAAAAAAAAAACACTATAAAACTGTTAGAAATGAAAAAAACCATTTATTTTGATAGTTTATTAGCTACTAGTCACTTGAATATACTCTTAGGAGATTTATTATATATTGTATAGATATCGGCAGACAGTATACATGCTTATTTCAATACGCTCTAATCGACAAGGTCATAAAAGAAGGGTGTTATATAATGATGCGTTGTTGGTCGGATAAAAATCAAAGTCCAGCAAAACTTGATGTGCTGGGCCCTTTGACACGGCAGTTTTTGAGTTTATAGAAAAGTTTTCCATACAAGACATGCTTGTTTTAACACGCTTTGGACGATAAGGTCGTAAACATTTGATGTCATAATGATGCGTATTCGGTCGGAAAAGAATCCGTCTCGAGTCCGAAAAGTTCTATAATTTGGAGCCCTTTATCTCAGCAATTTTCAAGTTTACAAAAGAGTAGTTCAAGCAAAACAAGCTTATTTTTACACAATCCAGATAATAATACCATAAAAAAATCGGCCAAGAGCGTGTCGGCCCACGCGTAGTGTAGGGTTCCGTAGTTGCCTGTCTGTCTTAGTTACATCGACGTGCGGTGCGGTTGCGTCAGCCGAATTTGTACGAAAATTGGCCTTTCCAAGTAGACATTAAGTTGGTCGACTATTACTCGGTAACTACTTATGCCTTCTTGTCCGTTATGTTTTCCTTTTAAATTCATTGTATGTACTACTACCACGATTTTTTTCACATCCCCAGTAGTAGCCATTTAGCTGGCAGGGGGAGGGAGGACACATGAGTCGAACAAAAATTAGGGCGTTAAAGCCCAATATTTCGCAAACTAATCACTGATTTGAAAAATGGTTGTAGGAAACCCAAAATATTTTTGAACGAGCTATCCAACGATACCCCACACCATGGGTTTAACGAGAAAAAAATTACATTCCCGCTTTAGGTGTAGGAGAAGTACCCTTGGTCGACTATTACACCCCGTTCACACTGCGTCCGTTTACGTGTCCAGGAGGCATCCGTCTCTTTCGCACTCGGGCGAAACATCGCAAGCGAGAAAAAGAGGGATGCCTCCCGGACACGTAAACGGACGCAGTGTGAACGGGGGGTTACTCGGTAACTACGTATGCCTTCTTGTCCGTGATAGTTTTCCTTTTAAATTCATTATAATATGTACTACTACCACGATTTTTTTCACATCCCCAGTAGTAGCCATTTAGCCGGCAGGGGGAAGGAGGGGACATGACTCGAACAAAAATTGGGGCTTTAAAGCCCTAAATCTCACAAACGAATCACCGAGTTGAAAAATGATTTTAAACCCTATAATAATTTTGAACAAGCTATCCAACGATACCCCACACTATAGCTATATCGAGATAAAAAGTTTACATCCCAATATCACGGGTAGGTAAGTAGGCATAACTAGTTACTGAGTAGGTAATAGTCGACCAATTTAAAATGTACTTACAAATGCCAACTTTCGTACAAATTCGGCCGACGCAACCGCACCATTTAGTTGGCGCGCGCGTGTCGATGTAACTTAAGCGGCAATTACACTGCGTCGTTCACCTAATGCGGTCGCCGAATTCATTTTAAACTAGGCCAACAAACGTCGTCTTCACATTAGTCTGTCCGCCTACTACTAAGCGTTGGCAGCTGTCGATCGTCGAATACGGCCGACTAATGTGTTTTTACCCTTTTGCGGTCACCGCATGCAGCATGCGGCGAACGACGAAGTTTAATTGCCGCTTAAGACAGACAGGCAACTGCGGGACCCTACACTGCGCGTGGCCCGACACGCACTTGGCCGATTTTTTTATGAATAAATAACACCATGAGAGTAATTGGTGGAGCTGTTGGTGAGGTAGGGCACAGCGAAATGTCATCCCGCTCGAATTTGGAGCAGCCCAACTGGGGAAGTACCTCCGCCTTGTAGAAGACCACAGCCATAATAACACTACTACTTGCTCAGTAGTAGTGTTGTGTTCCTGGGGGTGAGCAAGGTCGCCAGAGCTCCCGATGATGCGTTGTATTGAGAGCGAGGGAATTGGTCCTTCAGCTCTCAACACAGCGAATACTCAAATATATCAAGGGTCGGCAACGGCCATGTTACTCCTTTGGAGTTGCATGCGTCTATTGGCTGCGGTGTCCGCTTACCATCAGGCGGTCCGTACGCTTGTTTGCCACCGTCGTTGTATTTAAAAAAAAAATGACCCGAAAAAGTTACAATTTATTTTATGTAACAGCTCCGCTCCAGGATTTTGCTAGGCAACCCATGTGCGATTTACCAATCTATATATTATCTAACATGTAATAAGTAATTATTAAATAACTGATGAGGTTAAACATTTCTTCAACGGATCTTAGAGCAGCACTTGTCGGTTGTATAGGAGAGTGTGGAGCTGTTAATCCTGAAGTCGCGCGCGGGCGGCGTGGCGGACGCGCGCGACGACGTGTCCCCGCTGTGCTGGCGCTGCCGGCGCCACGCCGCGCCCTCGCCCGAGCCCGCGCCGCGCTGTCTCCACTGCAGACATACCCCCGCCTACTCGCTGCCCTCACACGGTGACTATACACACCACTTATACCCCAATCACACGTACCGAGCAAAACAGGCGAGACAGTACTCGGCCTAGTAGATAGAAAGGGAGCCGAGCTACTGTCTCGCCGCTTCACTCTCTCGCCACTCTACTCGGTACGTGTGATCAGGGCATTATTACCAGACATCGTAGTTGTCGGCACCAGCGAGAAATTAGTAAAGCTAGAAAAACATTGAAAAAGGATAGAATAGAGGGATTTGCAGACTCACATGACTGACAAAGATGTAAGCATAGAGAATCATCATCATCATCATCATATCAGCCGAAAGACGTCCACCGCTGGACATAGGCCTCTCCCAAAGAGTGCCAAAGTGACCGGTCCTATGCCACCCGCATCCAGCGGACTCCCGCAACCTTTACCAGACCCCGTATCATGGTCGGCCTTACCACGCGATAAGTGACAAGATAGGAGCGTCGTATCGTTCTATTGAACGCTCTATCTCTAGCTCTATCCTGTCACTTATCGTGTGATAAGGCCGACCATGATACGGGGTCTGGTCATCAGTCAACCTTGTGGGGGGGGCCTACCCACGCCGCGCCTTCCGGTACGTGGTCGCCAAGCCTAAAAAATAATACCACAAGCAATACAATGTTAAAAAAAGCCAAGGGACAGAAGATACAACATTATGTGGAGTATACCCTCCATTGGTCTAGCTGCGTGTGTCAACATTTCCACAGCAACCAATGCACGCACACGCTAAACACGTCTCCCACGTGGGTACATTGGTCAGCTGCGTGTATCCACATTCCCCACTGCGGCTCACGCGGCCTACGCTACGCACGAAACGGGGTTTGTGTGACGCAGTTGGGGCTACCTTTCCACTGCAACTCACGTTCGTAGCGTGGACAGCGGGGTCGCAGTGGATCTTCGCCTACCACGAGCGCTAGCATATGCGGGGGCACGCACTTCGGAACAGGCCACGCGTGTATCAGCGACGTCATTTCGTGCGTAGCATGCTCGTACACTGCTGTGGATGTCTACCTACATTTTGATACGAAGCGTTTTTGTACACACGTGCGAAGCTCGACCGTGCGCAGCAGTGGGCTTTAGTCTTCTAATACTTCTTAATTTAGTCAGGTTAATTTACCTACATCCCTTAAACCAATAAATCGATAATCTCTTTCCAGATGTGCTTCCTTTAGTGCAGTTCGTGCCCGAGGAAGGCATTTCGAACGAAGAAGCGTCCGAGCTGATAGAACGGACTACTCTCCCGGACTCCGAGGAGCAGGAGGACGCGGGCGGCGCCGAGGTGCTCCGGATAGACCACGAGGGCGACGCGTCCGACCCGTTCCTAGATAAATTTGATGAGGTCAGATTTATTTATATCCGGCATGCGTTATATAGGGTGGTATTGGCCGTATTGATGTTTTTTTTTGAAGTGAAAACTTCTTTAGCGGCGCTGAGCACTTTTTGGGATGGGGAAAAATTGTTAAATACGCGACAGAGTTTTGTGACGTCAGATGTGAAGGAGGTCACTTTTTGCTGCTAGCCGATTCGACTTCATTCAAAACTGAACGCTATTCGTAAAGCCGTTAAACACTACTACTCTATTGATAGTATACTTAGAGTAGAAATGTATAAGATGTTTATATTATTTCAGAAAAAAACACTAAATAATGTACCATTCAAATAGACGTATTTTGTAAATCTTGGGGTCAATCTTAGCTCAGAAATCAACAAACTTCTGCAAATAAATTTGTAATAATACCAACGCATCCTTCACCGTTTTGCTATTGAGAAAATTCGAATAGTTCGAATTTGGGCGTTATTTCTAAAGAGATAAAGCTTAGAAAATTATTTACCAACGGCAAAAACAAATTGATATTTTGGTCGCCACCGTGCACCGCCATCTGCTGTTCTTGCAAATTCGAATAGTTCGAATTTAGACGTTATTCCTAAAAAGATAAAGCTTTGAAAAATATTTAGCAATGACAAAAACAAATTGGTATTGTGTTTGCCGCCGCCCGTCGGCGCGCCGGACCCCGGCACCGTTGCGCCGCGGCGGCGCGTTGGGCCCGTCGCACCCAACGCGCCCGCGGGCCGTCCGCCTGAATAATTGATAATTGTTTGTAAAGGGTCTCGCCGCAATCCTATAGTGAACCTGCCCCTGGCTGTAATGTATAGCTTTCTTAGGTGCGTTTATTTGTCTTATTATAAGATATTTTTTTACCAAATTTTAAGTCGTTCGGTAAAAAATAAATGTATGTGTAAAGTTTAGTGTTTTAATAAAATATGTCAAACATAAAACTCTAGTTTCTTTTGGTAGAATACATACAATATAATATTCATATATAGTATATTGGAATAGGTACATATACACATAATCATATACTCGTATATATATTATTTGAGATAAAGTTATTCTATTCTACCTAATATTGAATGAAGGGTTTTTGTATATGTATATGCATTAGTTAGATATTTTTACCCTATTGCCCCAAATGGATTTTTTTAGAAAAAATATATGTAATGCAATATTATATTCTACATGAAATAACAAAAAATTGAGGTTGTCCCTATCTCAGAAACATAAAAAAAAAAAAGATTTTTAAGCCGTTAAAAAAAAGTTAGAACCTTGTTTTTTTTAAAGTAATTATTATTAGGTATATTTAACCTCCAAATTTCAAAGAAATCGAACCTTGGCATTGCCCTAAATAAAAAAAAATCGATTTTTTATTTTTTAATTATTTACCGAACGAAGGTGATTATAGACTTGAAATTTGGTAAAATGATATCTTATAATAAGACAAATAAACGCACCTAAGAAAGCTATACATTTCAGCCACGGGCAGTTTCACTATAGGATTGCGGCTAGACCCTTTGCGTCAAATTCATTTTTAGGGTGACACCGTAAGATGTCACGTCACCTGATCGAAAAACTGTTACAATGTTACTGAGTTTTCACTTCTGCCGGCACTCCCGGAGTGCAACCCGGTCTTTTTTTTTTTGGGTTATTTTTTTATGCTTGTCCTGTATCTAGTTCCAATATTAGATCTAATTTCTTTGACGGAGCCCCATTCCCGTTGTCCAATATTCCAATAGTCCAAGTATTTGCGTAGCCATTTTGGTTTAAATGTCATTCGTTGATATTTGATTATAAAACTTTAATATTGCTTGCGTTGTTAACGGGGATTTTTGTCACTATGCATATTGTTTTGCCTTCTTTCTTTTGGAGTAATAATATTATTTTGAGTCTACACCCCTATTGTTTTTTGTCTTGTTAATGGGTCAAAAGATTTCAACGATTTTATGTAATTTCTAAAGTGGTTGGAAACGACATTTTGAATAATTGACATCCAAACTACATTTAAACCCAAAACTTCAGCTCAATCGGTTCATAATATCTGCTTCAAAATTGAGTTGCAGGATTCCACCCTAACAAACATAGCTACATACATAGCAAGTTAAATAAAAGCTTGTAAAAAATTAAAGTGTTCTCGAAAATGGTTCTATAAGCTCTTAACAGGAATATGTTGAATGACCCTGTATATTGTGTTAGGAAGAAGAAGGCGGGCCGGTAGTATGCGCGCGCGGTGCGCTGTTGCGGCTCAGCCCCGCCAGCGTGGTGGTGGTGCGGGCCGCCAGCCTCGCGCCGCCGCTCTTCTACCGGAACATGCTGCCCGAGCTGCCGGTCATAGCCTGCCCGAGCTGCGGATCGGTGAGGACCTGTTATCACTTCTATTCTTCGTCGTCAAACTTAACAAACATTATTGTCTTTGTCTCTTTGCCACAAATACAAACTTTAACACTTTCGCAACCGGACTAAAAATGGAACAATACACCAGAAACCGACAGAACTCGCTAGGCGTGTAGGTTCATAGATAGTACTGCTACGAGTGCCTGCCAGGCGGTTTCTTGGTTGCGGACGTGTTAACTAAAATGTGTTTGATAAACGTTCATGATTAAGAACACCCCTCCGCTATCAAGTAAATCCTGACACATTGCACAACTATGCAATTTTTTAATAATGATAATGTGATCCATAGGAAAAAAAATACATATTTACATGTCGCGTGTGACAGAATAGCAGTAATACCACAGATAATATATCAATTCACGTTAAAAAGTTCGTAAAGCCAAAAACACGTTTGTTAATAAAAATTACATTTATTCAAAGTAATAGTAATGATTTATGTAATATTGTCCGCCATTTCTTTATAATATGTTATATGTGTTTGTTTATAATTTCTTCTGTTCTCGTTTTATTATGTACAGTCGACTACAAATACGGCCAAAGTTACAAAAATATGTATACGCGACTGTATTGCCTTAACATTAAGGTCGTGTATACATATTTTTGTAACTTTGGCCATATCGATCTTTTTCAAGTCAGCTGTACTTATTCAAGAGATTTTATTTAGTAATTTTAAAAATTATAAACTTCTCTCAGTTTCATTTTATTTACGTGGTAGGTATAGTTATAAACTTTTTCAATGTAGTTAGGTCTGAGCCAACTCACGCTTGACACAACTTATATCGACACAATATTCGAACGTGTCACATCACTAGAGACATGTGTCAGGATTGACTTCTTAGCGGCGGAGGACTGTTGGGGATGTTTCTTAAACTTTAGTTGTCTGTTTAGTAGCTATGTAAGGTGTATAATTATTCGCTCTCGCGTAGTAAAAGGGGTGAGTTACGTCTATGTAGGTCGCGGTTAAACGCCGAGTGATTGTGTGTATATTGCAATTAGCATGTAAAATAATACGAGACGGACGGTCGTGCTATATAAACGAAACGTACACGTACACCTTGCATGATCTTACCGCGCAAGCAGGGACAATTTATTGCCGGTGTGTGAGTTGCAGGCTTAAGGGTATCTTAAGGGGCTTAAGGGTCTCCCATACGCCAATGACCTTCGATCTGAATCCGTTAAGTTTTCTAATGTTTTTTGTAGCTTATTTATTATATTATCAATAACGGCTTTAAGCGATATAGTATCCCATATTTACTTTAAAGTTTTCGAGACAATAAAATAGATTATGATTATGATTATGAGATATTTGGCATCAAAGTTGAACAACTTTAGGCCAAGCAACTGGTTTACTGGCCATAACTTTTGTGTTAATTAGTTTGAAATGAAAACCGTAGACGCGTTTTTAGAGACGTCATAGACGAACCCACATATATAGATTTCGTATATGTTAGTGTTTTTTTTAAACAATGTTTAAAAAAGTCATAAAAAATTAAGTGCCTCAAAATCCGGTAGACAAAAATGGAGATAAAAGATTGAAGAACCGAAAGCCGTTCGACTTATAATTCTATCTGTAGTGCAAAAGTATTCAGAACGATTCAAAACTTGTCAAAAATCGATGAAAACCTCGGGTAGCCCCTTACCCAGAGCAGTGCGACGTTGCGAGGCGGTGAGCGAGGAAAATGTCAACCAATAGAAAGCGATGCGCGAGGTGGCTGTTCCTTGCTCACCGTCGCGCACAGCTCGGATACTCACCCTAAATGTGCACAGACCTGACCGTAAATTTGCTGCGCAGTTGTTTTACCTGGAAGACTACGAGGTGCTGCTGGTGACGAAGGGCCAGTGTCCGTTCTGCCGGCAGGCGGCGCGCGCCGCGCGGGGACCCGACTCGCCGCCCTCCTCGCCGCCCAGCGACGCACCGCCGCTCGACTCCTGGCGATAACATCCACACCTCTCGGTTGCTATGCAATCTTTACGTAGCGCACAGGTATCGCCTATTATCCCACCTAAAACCCTTCTGGCCACTACAACCGTAATGCGCATATCGATAGCTTTTATGTAAGGTTTTTTGACCAATCGATTGAAGAAAACTTGTAGAATATATAATTTCTTTGACATAGCCCGCACCTGAAGACTCGATAGATTACATATGACTCGTGTCGTTAAGATTATCGCTAAACGCGACCACTCCTTCGCACATTACAGCCACCAAATGCAGACACTGGTAGCGAGCGCGGGCGACTCCCGCAGCTTGTGGCTCGCCAGTAAACGCCCGGTTGGCGTCGATGCTATACAATAGAACATTGTTTAACGAGGGGCGTAAGTGGAATATTGCGAACAAGAGTCTATCAGAAGCCCGACGCCGAAGGCGGAGGGCTTTTGATGACTCGAGTTTGCAATATTCTTACGCCCGTGTTATATACACAATGTTTTTCATCACATTTTAGATGAAATGAATACAAATCGTAATAAAAACTGCAACATGTCAGTCGTCCATTTTGTTGAACTTGACGTGAGGCGCGTATGATAAAGACCCTTCGGTATACAGCCACGATTTGAAACCACTTAAAAACATTTTACATAGACACTAAATAACTACTTATTAAATCTGTAAATAATTCAGTTAAACATGTTTAAGTAGTTTTTAAAGTTTAAATTTATTTATAAATACGTTTTCAGACATCGTATTTGATATAAAACCTCTTTGCTTTGTAACTACCGCATGAGTGACAGACACAATTTAAGAAAAAAACCATTGCGCCCGTGGGCGTAACACAGGCTATTACAGCTCTGTATGTCTGCGCATTATGAAGCCCTTTTCGAGCAAGTGTGATGAAATAGTACATTGTAGTAAAGGCTAGAAAGTAGGCAATAGATGGACGAGTGGGTTCGAGCCGTGATTGGGGAATCGCTGTGCGCTCAAACTGTCCAACAATAACAATCAGTCAGATGGTTCGGTGCTACAGCTATTGCCTACTTTCCAGCTTGGTTTTAGACCATCTATTCCCACATTTCCGAACAGTGGCGTGAAATAGTACATTGTTGTAAAGGCTAAACAATAGGCAATAGATGGACGAGTGGGTTCGAGGTCCGAGCCGAAGGTGAGGACCTCGAAGGAGACGAGTGGCCGAGGCATTACACAGTGCTTATCGCGCCTACTGCGAGGAAATTGTAAATAATTATGATTACAAGTCAAAATTAAGTACCTAATTAAAGATCATAATATGAAACACTGTAGCGCGGCCGCTCGCATGCCGGGGGCACCGCGCGGGGCGGCCCGGGGCTCGGGCCGGGAGCCCTGAGATTGAGCGAATCGCTGTTCAAACTGTCCAACAATAACATTGTTGGACAGTTTGAACTCATAGTCGGCCGGTTCGTGCGATGTCCAACTAACCCCAGCTTTGAAGCCTGAATTCTAATGATCTTTTGCCACAATTCTGAGCAGTGGGGTGAAAAAAAAAAAAAAAAAAATTTATCTATACAAAATGTATGAAAAAACTCGCCAGCTTGTGGCGGCCACTAGTGGGCCTAGTAGCTCAATGTGCGGCGGCTATATTTGTAGTAGTGAGTTGCTTCTGCACGCAGGTGAGATTTTAAATTATTCCATGACTGCATGTGACACGTAGCGTGCCTTATTTTACTGCGTCAACAACGCGCGTACAAATACTGACTATCAAAACTGAGGTAAAGTCACTAAATAAAGGGTGGTATCGCACTTGTCCAATTTCTTTGTCCACTTCTTGATCCAATCTTTGATATAATTTTTTGACCGTAGTAGTTGTTCCTCATATATTTGATCAAAACATCCAATTTTTTAAATCAAATGCACATTGGACATAGGCAGTTGGAATACCACCCTAAAACGGTCCGGGCTTTTCTGTTAACGGACCATTATGTTTGTGACCCGGGGACTCACCTGTTCGATATTGGAAGTCCACGTTTCTGTACTCCTCGGAAGCGGACAACCAGCGTCGAGATCTCCGATTACCTACGGCTTCGGTCGATTTCACAACTCAGGAGATCAAGTTATTGAAGTGACAACTTCTTTAGCGGCGCTGAGCACTTTTTGGGATGGGGAAAAATTGTTAAATACGCGACAGAGTTTTGTGTGAGTTTTTGGAGAACAAATTTACATCATTGGAGTCATCTCGTCGCAAATCAGAGGTATCAAAACTACACCAGCATTATCAGCACCCGTATGACTCCTCAGCAAGCAACAAGAAGTTTCATTCGTACAAAGCATTCAGTACCAATCAAAACATGAATTCTAAATCATACTCAAATAATTCATTTCATACAACATCGAAGAATTACAACGATCATTATAAATGTCCACACTGTAAAAATGACCACAAGTTATTTGCTTGCAAGCCGTTTCGCGGATTACAGCCTGACGGTAAACGGGAAATGATTGCGAAATACAATTTATGCAAAAATTGTTTATACGATCATAAAGGCAAGGAGTGTCATTCACACAAACGATGCCGCGTATGTAACGGAAATCATAACACGATGCCTACGGAAACCCGATTCCGGGTACTTCATTTAACAAGGGAAATGCCGCCGAGAATAAAAAACCTAACAATAACAACAGCAACCACGTGTCTCAAGAAGACTTATCAGAAATTCTCTTAGCAACTGCATTAATCAAGGTCAAAGCATTGGACCAATCTCAGGTGACCTTGAGAGCGTTAATTGATGCGGGGTCACAGACTTCACTCGTCAGCGTGAGAGCAGCACAAATCTTGAGATTGCCTCGAGAACGATGCAATGGAGTCATATTTGGTGTCGGTGCAAAAGAAAACAATTGCAAAGGCGTCATAAATATAACATGTAGCGCATTGAACAATGAATACACTTTTAACACAGATGTTTATGTTATGCGGACAACGTCAGCACTTCGTGTGGTTTTCAACGCGTCAGCAAAAACATCGACAGGCTACACCTTGCAAAGCAGCAAGATCGAATGAGCCTCATCTTACGATGGAGACAATATCAGTACGTGTATGTTGCCGATATTTTCAAAATGTTTAGGCAGATATTAATCAACCCCGAGCAACAGAAATATGAAAAAATAGTATGGCGAGCATCACCGCAGGAACCACTGCGAGAATTCAAATTGACATCAATCTCGTATGGAACGAGAGCAGCTCCATTCCTAGCAATGATGAACCTTAAGCAATTAGCAATAGATGAAGGTCACAACTACCCAGCAAGCCGTGCAGCACAAGCATTACAAGAAGAGTTCTACATGGATGACCTTGTTAGCGGTAGTTTTACCCTAGAATCAGCAAAACAACTACAATCGGATTTAATACAATAACTTCAGTCAGGAGGCTTTAATCTACGAAAATGGTCATCCAACAAGAACGAGCTTCTAGAAGGTGTTAGCAAAGCAGAAGACATTCAACCAGAAGTACACGTTTGCAATCAACACTCAGCAGGCGTGTTCTCATTCGCATTATCATTCATAATATCGTGCTTTTATAGTTAGTTTTATACGATATAAATAAAGTGTTTACCTTTGACTATATTAGTGAGTTATCATTATTACATCATCAAGCAAAGAACATTTTATACTTTGTGTGTGTGGCACTAGCAGCCCGTACAGAGATAAAGCTTTGAAAAATATTTGGCAATGGCAAAAACAAATTGGTATTGTGTTTGCCGCCGCCCCGTCGGCGCGCCGAGCCGGCGGCCCCCGTCGCACCCAACGCGTACGCCTAAATAATTAATAATTGTTTATAAATTTGCGTCAAATTCATTTTTAGGGTGACACCGTAAGATGTCACGTGACCTGATCGAAAAACTGTTACAATGTTATTGAGTTTTCACTTCTGCCGGCACTCCCGGAGTGCAACCCGGTCTTTTTTTTATTGTTACATAGGACGACTGGAGACTAATTTGTGGATCACTTAGCACAGTAATGAATGATAGCAGGGAAAGCGTGAAGTTAGTATAATACCATTGCATGACGGTAGTAATTTTATAAGGCAGGGAAGGACCATTCAAGGAATTAACAGGATGATGATAAAAGGGGAGGTCAAAATCGACAAAAACCGATGACGTAATATATGGGCAAGACCTACGTTTAGAAATGCTTTTTCGTACAAAATCGATGTCTATAAGAGTCCGAGGGGCGTTTTAATACGAATCCGAGGTTGGACTTTCAAAAAATGCTCCGATTTCGTTCAAAATCTATATTGGGGTTCCAAGGCGCCTCTTAACACGAATACCAGCTTGGATTAAAAAAAAGTTGCCGTCATCTTGAAATTGTTTAAATACGGGCCGATTTCGTTCAAAATATATATAATATTTAGTAGTAATGTTTAATAGGCGCTATACTTAACAGGAGAGGAGGGTGATGTTGGTAATTTTCGAATATAGACAATTAATTAAAAAAAAATGCCATTTCCTACTCCGACGGCGTGGACCAAAAATAGCAACCAGAAGACGTCAACTGCTAGGCATAGGCGTCCCCCAGAGAGTGCCAAAGTGTACCACCCATACGGTCCTGCATTCAGCGGATTCCCGCGACCGTTACCAGGTCATCAGTCCATCTTATCGGGGGTCTACCGACGATGCGTCTTCCGGTGCGCGGTTGCCCCTCGAGAACCTTTCCGCCCCAACGCAATATGCACCGCCCACTGCCACTTAAGTTTACCGATTCGGATATATACACATATATAAAAATATATATACGCTACGGAGGCCTAGTGGTTCAGGCATGCGGCGGTCGTGGGTTCGAATCTCGGCCCTTACCAATGAGTTTTTCGGAACTTATGTACGGATTATTTACCGTTAGCTTTACGGTGAAAGAAAACATCGTGAGGAAAGCAGTCTAATCCCAATAAGGTCTAGTTTTCCCTCTGGGTTGGAAAAGGGAATACCGGGAATAACGCCAGGAGGATGCTGATGACATATATACGAGGGTGGTTTGATAAGTAACTTGGTTTGATATAAAAACAAAGATATTTAGCGATTATATGTATATTATTTTTCGACACACTTGTTCCAACGTTTCTGTAACTTCTCGATGCCTTCACGGAAATGAGTTTCTTCAAGGCCCTCGAAATATGCGTTTACCTCCCGTATCACGTCCTCATTCGAATGAAATGTTTGCCCTGACAGAAAAGTTTTGAGTTTTGGGAATTGGTGATAGTTCGAAGAAGCTAAATCTGGTGAATAAGCATGGTGTGGAAGCAGTTCAAATCCTAACTCAGTCAATTTTTTCGCCGTTCCAGGAGTATTCTCAGATATCGCCACCTGTAATTGGTCCAAAAGTGAAGCATAGTACGGCCCCAGTGATGGTTAGGTCAAGGTACTCAATTAAGAGGATTCCTTTTGCGTCCCAAAACACAAACGCCATCACTTTTCCAGATGGGAATCTAATCCATTGCCTAGACTGCTGCTTTGTATCTGGAATGTAGTGATGAATCCAGGTTTCATCCATAGTAACAAAACGGCGAATAAACTCTGCTGAATTCTTTTCAAACACCTTCAAATTGTCTCCAGATGTTCGCATGCGAATTCGCTTTTGTTCTAGAGTGAATAACCGCGGTACCCATCTTGCACAAAGCTTTTCAAACACCTTCAAATTGTCTCCAGATGTTCGCATGCGAATTCGCTTTTGTTCTAGAGTGAATAACCGCGGCACCCATCTTGCACAAAGCTTTTCAAACACCTTCAAATTGTCTCCAGATGTTCGCATGCGAATTCGCTTTTCTTCTAGAGTGAATAACCGCGGCACCCATCTTGTACAAAGCTTTTTCATGTGCAATTCGTTGTGCTAAATAAAATGCACCCGCTCAGCGATGTTTGTGGCTTTCGCTAATTCGCGTATTTTCATTCGTCTGTCCGTTAAAACTAAATCATGGATTTTATCGAGGATTTTGGCTTTAACCGCCGATTTCGGGGCTCCTGGACGAGGTGCATCTTCAATGCTGGTCCTGCCACGCTTAAACTCATTTATTTACCCATAGTGGGACTGTTTCGTAGGAAGGACACTAGTTACCATCCTTTCATGAACTTCTTTCGCTGATTTACCTTCCAATTAAAAGAATTTAATACCAACACGAATTAATTTTTTTTCCATTTTGCCGCGTGAATTCGATGAGTTTTATTTGACTACTGTCATATATAAAATTCCTGCCGAAAATGATATGAATATGACACCACACACCGATTAAATCCACAGATTAAATATCTTCAGTCATTAAACTTTATGAATAAATACAGAGATAACGCTAACGCCATCTATCCGTATGCGAACCAAGCTACTTCTCAAACCGCCCTCGTGTATATGTAATCGCGTTCTCGAAAGCGAGTCTAACGATTTCTATAAGACTTGGTAGTTGGTACATAGGGGCTTACGAGGGCTATAAATCGATCTAGGTCAGTAATATCAGGGAAAAATCGTAATAGAATTTCAAGTTGGTTAAATCCAACCACTAATTCATATAATGCCCGTCGGACCCTCAGATATGTCTGGAGACCCTAGGTGTTTTTTCCTGTATACTTCCTTCTTCTGGTGACCTAGATAAAGTGTTGTTGGTCTGCTCGAGCTCTTATTATCTTGGCGAGAGTCGTGAGTATATCGATGAACACTCCATTTGAGTGGCTACTTCTGCCGCTGACTACGCTCACGTTCATAACCTATTCGAAATGAATTGAATTTGTTAGATTTGTGTCACACATTAGCTTGACTGGCGGGGTACCTAATAGGCATGCGGCCTCATGTTCAAATTGATAACGTAGTGATGCTAAATGGATAGTAAACCATCAAATTATCGTAATAAAGTATAAATTATTGTAATTAAAATCATAAAAAGATATGAGCCTTGAAATTGTCCAAGAGTAAATTTAAATAAAAATAATATAATAGAATCCTTACGCTTTTATAGAAACAAAATTGTATGACAACTATGTACTTAAACGCAGTATTTCGCGACCGAAACAATAATTTACCGGATTTTCCATACAACGATACTACTACTTTGTACAAGTGACGTCATGCGTGGGAACGTCATCAGTATGAAGCGTTTTCCGCTGCCGCCAGCGACGTCAATCTTTGTCTCATTTTTTTGTGTATTTATGTTCTTTAATTGTAGTTGCTCCTATACAAACATTTGTTCCTCTCCAAAAACTGGTTCGAATGGCATCGTAAAAAAATCTTAGTCCGCATCCCTTTGCGTTACTTTTCGAACGCACTTCTTATCAACTGTTATTTTATTATTTACTAGCTTTTGGCCGCTACTTTATACGCGTCGACTTCCTTTAGTTGGTTGGTTCACCTTAATCCATTCAGCCGTTTTTACGTGATTTAGTAACAAACATGCAGACTTTTTAATTTTTTATATTAGGTACAGTCGAAGGATACACGGAAAGAACATTAGAACATAGAACATTTTTTTTTTAACGATGAGATTTTATATTCAAAAGGTAGAACTTGTATTGAGCTATTACTTGACATTAAAATCTCATTAAAAAAAGGAAAGTGACTAGACATATTCTTTCCGTGTACCCTCCGACAATTGACATGCCCTAACGCTTGTTTGAAAAGTTCCGCAGTTACCCTGCAGGAGAGCAATTAACATGTGAACAAATAATACACGTGATCTACATAATGCTAGCCTGCTATTTAGAATGTATATTGAAAAAAAAACAACGATAATATTGTGGCACATACAACAACTTGTCTGCTGAGAATATAAGGTGCAAATAATGTACCAAGACTTTCCCAGATGTTTACATTACATCAAAACAGTTAACTTTAAATATAAAAAATACGTTTAATATGATTGTATTGTTTCATTGTTTGTGAACAATATAAAATTCTGTATTAAACGGACAAGATGTTGTTGACGTCTGTCACGTGAACATCGAACAAATAGCATGACATTGTCATTTATTTCAGTATTTCTTCCAAATGAAGTAGAAAGTCGAGAGGTTACATAAGATAATCAAAAAGGTATTAATCACTGACTATTGACTATTTCATTATAGAGTGTTTTACTTTCTGAAGTTATTTCCATTCATATCCAAAAACGAACTGCATTGCACTGTTTAATGTTTTACAGTACATATGGTGCTACTTTCCCGCACTAGTGCGGAAAAGAGTACTTTTCGTGCATATGTCGAAACTTTAAAGAGCCATATGTACAGTAAAACGTTGTACGATACACGTGCGAATAGGTAATTCGCAACTCGTGTCGATTTAAAACACTCCCTTCGGTCGTGTTTTAATTTATCACCACTCGTTGCGAATTTCCTATTTTCGGCACTTGTATCGTAAATAACTAATTATACCTACTTAAGTCTACTCCAAGAGAAGAGTACAATCTGCTCTAAAAGTATTGGTACCTAAATGATTATCACCTTATATAGATATGCAGAGAGAGAACCACAGAATGGCGATTACTCCGCAAGAGCCCTGCTCTTAAGTTCATGATGATGATAGATATGTAGGTTCCTACCTACCAAGTTACCTTCCAGCCGTTACTCTTATTTTCATCGCAGTTACATGTACAATAGGTATTATTATAGTAACGTAGCCATTTTAATTTAGATACCTGATGTTTAATTACACGTATTCTAAGAAGGAAGTTTTATATGTAATGTGATTTTGAATCCGTCCGAAATTTTATTTATTTAGCTCTCTATTTACAAATGACTTGAGATTAAAGTTGAAGAGAACCTTCTATCAATTTTAATATAGCAAGTAGCTTAGTGGTAGATTAGTGCTTTCTAGTTTTTTAAGATGTGTCATGAGAAGTGCCTGTGTATTTGTCGAAGAGTTGAGTTTTGTTAGTATTTTAACGTTTGTATATAGTGTACCCAGTAATAGAGGTCAATACTTAGCTTTATGATACCTAATAGATGTTTCCTTCTTAAATCTGGAACTCAGTGCCTATCCGAAAATGTACCTATTTGTCAATATGTAGTAAATATATCCATAAAATAAAACTGTACATATACCGTATTTAAGAATTTTTTTGTGATCCAATGATCTCTATTCTTAAGTTATGATATAATTGCACAAAATAAACGAATATGTCTACTTAATGTCGAAGACTGCACACAATACTTTTAGTGATAATAAAACCACCGTCCCTACGGGAATGCATACAATAAATGTTATAATCAAGTTTGGTGATTTTTATTTGGCTTGTCCGATCTGTTTTGCACCTGTCCCGGCGAGTATAAGGGTATGCGCGCACGAGCAACTTTTGTCTCCGCGACTATTTTGTCTCTCACATCAAGTCTATGGGTTAGTATGGAAGTGTGCGCACGTAGCGACGCGACTCCGTGTGCGCACTTCCATACTAACCCATAGACTTGATGTGAGAGACAAAATAGTCGCGGAGACAAATGTTGCTCGTGCGCGCATACCCTAATGATGCGCGGTCCAACTGGTCCTAGCCCCGCGGCGCGCGGGCAGGGCTCGGCTTCCGCGTGGCCTTGGCGGGCTGCTGCCATCTAGTATTGGTTTTTGTTTTGCAACTCGTGCCACCTGTTGCTGCTTACGGCCACAATTTTGTAAGCATTAGTTGCAGAAATTGTATCGGTAATTATAAAGACATGCGGAGCAAAATGACGCGCGGATATAGTGGAACTCTTGAGGCGCTTTTCATACGAAAGTTTGTCGGGCAATTTTATATGATTACTAGCTACACGCGTAGCTTTGCCCTTGTATTGCAGAGAACGCAGGCAAAACCGCTGGATATAAATAGCCTATGGCCATACAAAAAGTCTATTCTATACACAGGTGAAAGAGTTTTTTATTGTGGTTCTGAGGGCCCATCACATACAAACAATAGTTATTTGTTATACAAGGGTGCAAAGTTGTATTTTACCCGCGAGTGTTTCAACACACGAGAAGTAAAATACATTTGCACCCGTGTGTAACACAAAACTTTTCACCTCACTGTAGCGAGGAAAGTGCAACATGCAAAACATCTTTATTTAATTTGAATAATAATTTTTATTTTTTATTTTTTTACAGTAATAATAACGTTAAGTAATATATCAAGTAGAATTTTGGTTAAGTGCAGTCGGATTTTAGTTTTCCCATACATATTGAGACCCAGCGCCTGATGAAAGCAACAAGCAATTTTTTAATAGTCCTTAAATATTTTTGTTATTCCGTTTTTTAGTATTTGTTGTTATAGCGGCAACAGAAATACATTTGAATTTTTTTATATTATGAGCGTTGTACGTCTTGTTATCTGTGAAAAGCTACATAAATAAACACGCTCCAAGGTCAAATCACCCCCACTAGTGGATAAAATGCGTTCTTGCCCACTGGTTTTAAAAGATAAAAGACGGCTTTCCGATGCAGTGAGGGGAAAACAAAGTTACAATCTGACAGACACTTCCTCTTTATGATATTAGTTAGTATAGGTTATTAATTAAACTAAATTTTGAGTTTATTGACAGCTGGGAATATTCACACAAACAACAACACTATAACAGCTAAAAACCGCAGGATCGAACGAAAAAAGGAGGTCGAGAGAAAAAGGTAGAGCAACCAGTCTGTCCAGCTATTCTCCTCTACAGCACGGCTATCACAAGACGGCGCGCGAGCTCTCGATTTAAAAAGGTAGAGCAACCAGTCTGTCCAGCTATTCTCCTCTACAGCACGGCTATCACAAGACGGCGCGCGAGCTCTCGATTTAAAAAGGTAGAGCAACCAGTCTGTCCAGCTATTCTCCTCTACAGCACGGCTATCACAAGACGGCGCGCGAGCTCTCGATTTAAAAAGGTAGAGCAACCAGTCCGTCCAGCTATTCTCCTCTACAGCACGGCTATCACAAGACGGCGCGCGAGCTCTCGATTTAAAAAGGTAGAGCAACCAGTCCGTCCAGCTATTCTCCTTTACAGCACGGCTATCACAAGACGGCGCGCGAGCTCTCGATTTAAAAAGGTAGAGCAACCAGTCCGTCCAGCTATTCTCCTCTACAGCACGGCTATCACAAGACGGCGCGCGAGCTCTCGATTTAAAAAGGTAGAGCAACCAGTCCGTCCAGCTATTCTCCTCTACAGCACGGCTATCACAAGACGGCGCGCGAGCTCTCGATTTAAAAAGGTAGAGCAACCAGTCCGTCCAGCTATTCTCCTCTACAGCACGGCTATCACAAGACGGCGCGCGAGCTCTCGATTTAAAAAGGTAGAGCAACCAGTCCGTCCAGCTATTCTCCTCTACAGCACGGCTATCACAAGACGGCGCGCGAGCTCTCGATTTAAAAAGGTAGAGCAACCAGTCTGTCCAGCTATTCTCCTCTACAGCACGGCTATCACAAGACGGCGCGCGAGCTCTCGATTTTTCTCGCACTATACGTCTCTTTCTTAGTCTAATAAGAGAGAGACGGATAGTTAACCGTCTTGTGATAGCCGTGCAGGTCGCATTCCTCAAGCTATTCTCGACAAATTTTGTAGCAAGGTTTGATGATATATAATTTTATCGATCGATGCTTTTTTTGGAAATACGTAGAAAAAAACGTTTTATAAGATAGGTACTTATACTCGCGGGTTCTACCTGTATGACTGTCCCAAAAGTCCCATTAGTCATCACCGTGTGAGTGAAGCCTCTACTCCAATATGCTCGACTATCAGGTCAACCTGTTGTACATATTGGTTAACTTTCTTAATTATTTAAACTTTGAGTTGAACTATTTCAACTGAAAATGGCAAGAAGTAAGAGGTTGAGTGAGACGCGGACAAGATAAAAGGATACTTATGGTTTAAAGTAGCAGTCTCCAATCCATACAAACTTGTTTACTTTTCACATCACATTACGTGATTCCCGGAAACTTGCACTTGTATTAGGTATATATATCGTTTTGCATTAAAGTAAAACAATTACGTATATACAGTCAGTACAGGGGTACATAAATAAGGATATAAATGTCTGTACAGGACTTGATTGTCAATGTCATAAAGTCATTTACATACAGATGTTTATGTACGTATATTAATAACCATGACTGCACATCATGTTACGTAGTAATACATAATCGAATACATAAAACAATAAGGTAGGTATTCAAATCATGAAAATAATTGGCGTCTATGAGAATATACCTATAATGTTCGTTGAGAAAGTCACTAGAAACGTTTCTCCCCAATAATCTCCAACCTACCGGCAATTAAGGCACGTTTTACATGTAATTGGCTCCGAAAAAACTTGAAAATTTTGTAAGCCGCCAACTTTGTAATGTTACCATTGCGTTGTTAAACTGCCGCTTAAAAGCATATTTTTTGCGCGGCTATTATGTGGTTTCTACAGACATCTGTGTATTGAATTGGGCCAAGCACGAGTCTGATCCGAACCTCGCGTGGCATGTCTTTAAAATACCGTCAGATAAACTCACAGACATTATATTTAAAAGCGATCAGTAAGTACATATACCCGCCTATGTCCATTTTCTTTGTCAACAACTGATGAAATAACTCGATGACACCTAGTACCTACTAAATCCAAATTCACTGTGACAGACTAAGAGAGTCATTGTGAGTGAATCATCATCATCATCATCATATCAGCCGAAAGACGTCCACTGCTGGACATAGGCCTCCCCCAAAGAGTGCCAAAGTGACCGGTCCTGCGCCACCCGCATCCAGCGGACTCCAGCAACCTTTACCAGGTCTTCAGTCCACCTTGCGGGGGGCCTAGCCACGCCGCGCCTTCCAGTACGTGGTCGCCACTCGAGAACCTTTCCGCCCCAACGGCCATCGGTTCTACGTGCTATGTGCCCCGCCCACTGCCACTTAAGTTTAGCGAATTGTGAGTGAATACTTGACATTATTTAAGTTGGCCGACATTCAATAAAAACTTATATCGTCCAGTGTATAAGATTCCAATTCAAATGTTAGTTTTATTAAGACTCTGCCACATTAAATAATCTCAACCATACTATAGGGTAGTTATGAGAGTGTCAAACATAATGATTATATAATTGAAAACAGCTTCGCACATCTCTGGTGGATATTCACCCTTTTATACCGCTTTTTTTTTATTCAGACTTAAAAAGGAATTAGTTTCAGGTAGAAGTATCACAGAATAATGTAAGTATGTAAGTAACATTAATTTAAAGAACGGAAAACTCAACGAGAGGTATGTTTTGTGCATCGGTACAAATCCCAAGTAACTAAGTAATTTCAATTTGTTTCGCACGCTCGCTTCCACATGCGCCGCGCTGACGTGTCAGATATCACAACGACCGCGCGAAGCATATTAAAATGTGATTGGGATGCGAAAGAGATGAATTGACTCGCAGCCCAGGTGATGCATTTTAAATGTGCGGGCAGTGTTTGCATAATATGCGGGTAGGAGAGTGAGCGAATAGACGACCAGTATTTTTGAATATAGAAAATTAACTTTTTCTGCTCCTGTACCGTTATCTGTCATTTATATAGGCTTTAGCTCAAATACAATGACACCGATAATAAGTCGTCGAAAAACTCTATGCTCTATGGCCCATAAACGCACTGTTTAGCGTACTTTTATGGTTCATACATTTTTCATAAAAGCACTGTTTACCACGATGTCAAATCATCAAACTTTTTTTTAATCGACCGCTATATTGCAGTGGTACCAACTTCATAAGCAAATTCTTCGAAATAAAAAGTTTTTATTTTATTTCAAACATTTGTAGAACATAAATTATTTACTAAAATAAAAATCAATTGTGTGTTAATATACATATTTTAACAATTATTGTTATTATTTATAAATATAAACCGATCTGATTCGGTTCGGATCCGGATTCAGTTTGGTTCGGATGGCAAACTTGCAAGGAAATTAAAAACAAAACAGACCATAAACAAGAGTGTCAATGTGACATATTTCTAATTTCCCACCAAAGTTCCAGTTCAAAATTAAAAGACGAAATATGATAACTATTCGTTATTAATAACTTATTAAGATTTTTTTCGTGTTTGTGAAGTGAAGAAAAATTTGTACGTTCCTTTTAAAATGGACGAAGAAGAAGAAATTGCGTGAGTAGTAATAGAACTAATGGAAAACTTACTGCCTGAAAAGTCAAATACTATTTATTTAAAATTAGTCGTACAAAAAGCATTGTATGCAACGGTGTATAACTTGGTCTTAAAACGATCGTGGCGTCTTTAATTGCGATGCTCGCTAAGGCTCGCATCGCAACTCACGACTCTCGCGTTTTAAGACCCTACTTAATACAACAGTTCCATAAAATGCTATATCAAATGTATCCAAGAAATATTATTTTAGAAAAGCACGCGCCCGCCCGAGCATATTCCTATACCTGCCAACAAACAACAGCAATACTACCAAAATTATTATTCACAGTTATAGGTAACTCCTTTAGGTCTGCGAATAACATTCAAACAACAGACAGTGTGGTGTGTGTGTATGGGTGTAATTTACACCTTTAAGGTGGGATTCCACCAAAATTTTGTGCGGCACATTTGTTTATGAACATTTTGAGCAGAGCTCAAATAGTGCACGCACTGAGTTGCGCATCTGACTCCACCTACGAAGCTGTATGTAACTTTTGTGAACGTACAGCACAATTTAATATCAATTAATGTTCGCGAACAAATGAATGTTTTCGCTCCGGCAGCGGAAGCAACACTGAGTGCGTGAACAGTAGTGAACAGCGTGGATGTGTGCGCCGCAGCGAGTCCATCGTTAAGGCAAGGCCTGAGTGGACGCCCCGCTCAGAGCGGGGCGTGCAGCGTCCATATAAAACAAATGCAATTTATATGGACGCTCGACGCCCCGCTCTGAGCGGGGCGTCCACTCATTCCTTGCACTTAGAATGAGTGCGCGAACGGTTGTGCGCGAACACTGCCCTAAGTGAGCGCACATTTTGTTAATGTTTACGCGGGTGAGTCCACCAATGTGCCATACAATGTGCAGCACAGTGCCGCACAGTGTCGCACACCGGTGGGATTCCACCTTAATGTCGCTCACATTTGGTGCAAACCAACTGGGGAAGCACCGATGTACTCCTACCTGCGCCTTACAGAAGATAGCAGCCATAATAACACCGCTACTGGCTTTGTGGGTGTTTTGTGTTGTTCCTGAGGTGAGGTCGCCAGAGCTCCCGACGACGCGCTGTGTTTAGTGTGTGGGACCTGCCGGTGTCTCCAGCTGTCAACACAACGAATCCTCAAATCAATAAAAAGTCCGCAGCGCGCTGGTGATTCTTTCTGAAGTCGCAAAAGCGCCCATGGGCGACGGAGTCTGCTTACCATCAGGCAGGCTGCGCAATACGGATGTAACTAGACACCAAATAAAATAACCAACAATGTTGAATTTTCCCGAAAAAGGATTTAAAAATATTGTCAAATGGAGAAAAAAGTTAAGCAGGGGATTAAATAATCGCAGTTATGTGTTCTAAGTTTTTAGAGGGGATATATTCTGTCCCTTTTCCGCAAAACGCACCTTCATCTGAAACGATTGTCGTTTACCTACTATGACGCTCGCAGATCGTGACGTCACGCATGATCTGCGAGCGATCTCTCTAACAGGCAATATTAAAACGGGTTGTAGCTTCGTAATTCTTTGAGTATTTGAATAGGATTTTTTTTGGCTTCTTTCATGTGGAATAATAGTACATTTTGAGTCTACACCCGTATTGTAAGTACGCCGCCGCCCTGCCAAGTATTAAAAATGAATTTGTGCGTGGTCAAATAAAACCGAACTAAGTATAGCAAGATCTTTGTGAGCTCCAGATTAAATATGTATTATATGTATAGGTACGTCACCGATAAACAGTCGAGTATCGGGAGGGCAGGTGATCGATCCGAGTCTTGTTTTTACGAATCCCAAGACAGCTGAAACTTTACGAAATATAATTTTGGAAACACACATGTTTCTTCAACCCACTTAAAAAATAAATTTTTAATTAGCATTTCGAGGAAAGTTCCCAGTTCCGCGCAATTTGAGCTTATGAATATTAAATTTAGTCACTTGCTATACATATTTCTTAGATAGGTTCTTATCATATGTCGTATTTCAAAATATTGAGTACCTATTCATTAGTCTGGCAAACGGCAGAGAGAATATTAGAATAAACGACGTAAAAGAGTGTCCGCATTCTTTGTGCTCAAGTAATAACAGAAACATCACTAATGTGATTCGGTAGAGCCCGCGCAGACATAGAGCGGGCTGGAGTTCCGAGTTCCGCGTTCAGAGTTCTCTGTGTGTTCGAGGCGTTCTCTGTCTCGGCGGCAAAAGATCTCTGCTTTGACCGCCGCGGTCTCACTGCCTGCTGTGTGCGTTTATCGTAAGGATTGTACTATTACTTATTCTGTGGTAAGGACTCGTAAGTACGCAGAACGCGGAACTCGGAACTCCAGACAGCCAAGAGTTATTGTGGGTGCATTTACTAAAGTTTCATTTTGTACCTATATTATAAAAATCGACCAAGTGCGTGTCGGGCCACGCGCAGTGTAGGTTTCCGTAGTTGCCCGACTGTCTTAGTTATATCAACACACTGTCCTACTAAATGGTGCGGTTGCGTCGGCGGAATTTGTACGAAAGTTCGCCTTGCTAAGTACATTTTAAGTTGTATGCCTCCTTAGCCGAGATAGTTTTCCTTTTAAATTAATTATATGTACTACTGCCACGATTATTTTCACATTCCCAGTAGTAGCCATTTAGCCGGCACACAGGACTCGAACAAAATTGAAAGTAAGGCTGGAAACAGTGCTCGACCGACGTCAGCGCGTATGGTCGGTCGCGCGTGTTTTACTATGGCCGCATACGCGCTGACGGTGAGCATCGGTCTGAACGCACAGTATGCTTTCTACAGCGATAGCTACGTCCGACCGAGCATACGCGCTGACCGTCGGTCGAGCACTGTTTCCAGCCAAAAAAAATGTTTGCCAAAAATCACTTCATTTTGATGAACTACCCATATATTTCAAAAATTATACCAAATCACTACTAAATTAAAAAAATGTTGGAATAATTGGTCACTCTTAAATCGTCATTCTGTTCAGCAATGGTAATTGTGCATATTTTGTTTATGAAAATACTAGTAATGGGAGTAATGTAATGCCTGCCGCCGCCCACGTACCTACTGTCACCTCATTCTACATAAAAGCTCGACGGATTAGCACGAGTTGTTACGAAAATAAACAACGTTTGTTCGTCGCCGCTCACAATGTTGCGGACAAACTGGTGACAACAAATTTCGTCATTGGCCTTTTTCAGCATAACAGGTTTTCATATTGTGATAATTGTGTAGTACCCACTTTCGACGAGATATTTTCGCGCTCGAACGAAGTGAGAGCGCCAATAGTTCGAGGCTGAAATGGGTGGCTTTCCCCGAGTTAAACACTCTACTCTTCATTTACTCTACTGAAATATTTTCTAAATCAGTCAGATTCTGTAGAACCAGAACAATTAATTTATAAACAACATAAAAAATAAGTAACGCATGATCGTCAAAAAGTTTCAAAAGTCAATACAATTTTCTGAAACTGTACTGTACAGGTATCTGCCATTGCTTTTTTATTTTTATTACTTTTCAGCCCTATGGGCGACATGCCTCACTTTCAACTCGCTGTTTAGACAAACAATGACCAACTTTCAGAGTATGGGAGATGAAAAATAATTTTACCATGTCTATTCTTTTTGTTTATGAAATAAGTTGACAAAACGTCGTTGACGACCGGTTAGCCTAGTGGGTAGTGACGCTGCCTAAGAAGCTGAAGGTCCTGGGTTCGAATCCCGGTAAGGGCAAATATCTGTGTGATCTGATGAGCATGAATATTTGTTTCTGAGTCAAGGATATTTTCTATGTATTTAAGCATTTATATCTATTATTTATATCGTCGTCTAGCACTAATAACACATGCCTTGTACTGAGCTTACTATGGGACTAGGTCGATTTGTTATTATTATTTATTTATCTATTAATCGACATTATTATCATCGAAGCATCATAGGAATCTCAGCCAATGTCATTGATCGCACGCTTCGCTTCGTCATTATACTGCAATATGCTTTTATTAATGTGCCTCAGTTACAGCTCGTTATATTTATCTCTAATCCAGAGAATACGACTACTTGAGGTGTGAAGCACGACATTTATCACAAAGACAAACGTTACACAAAATAAATCAATCTCAAATATTCACCCTGCCATATTGTTCAAAATGTATCCGTATGACGTTTAGTGTCGATTCAACTTGCGATTTGCCTGACTACCTATAGCTACCTAGTTTAAATGTCTGGTTTTAGGGCGTTTTAAATGTGGACAGACGATTATGGGACCTACTTGGAGGAATGGACCGAGCACACTAGGGAACAGTAAAACTATTAAATACCCATTACCCACTAATAACTTTCCTCGTACCTACTCGTACATCGTATAAAATGAGCTGAAAATATATTGTTGGAAGATTGGCCGTGCCGCATATTATATTTTGAAACCAAAAAGTTACCGACTTACTTACATGTTGATAGGTTTTCATTTTCAATCATGAACCTATGGAGTAGTTCCTTTCGACCTAGAATCGTGAAATTTGGCAAGAAGCAAGGCCTTATACAAGTAAAGGAATAATTCCAAACACTCAATTTGTACAGTCGAGGTCAAAGATATCTTTACAATTGAGTGTTACAAAAATACCTTTACATTTAAATAAGTTTACACACTATATGACAAAAGCATACTTACAACGCACATGACAGTTTCATCTTTTCACTTAATGCACCAAAGTTCTGTTTACCATCTGTCTTCCATAGAAATATTTACACACATTGTGACATAATAGGTTTACATTCCATGTTACAAAATAAGATTTCCTGTCAATGTGCCCTAAATATGTTTACAATAGCAGTGGCACTTGAAAATTTACGTTCAAGCTTACTTTTATTTTACTTACACCTATTGCTACATAAATATCTTTACAGTTTGACACAAACCACAGTTCCTATTTCAAATAATGACAATCACCGAAAACAGTACCATACTGTCAAATGTTTCTATCTCTTTTATTTTGGGCGTGACGTCAACGACGACGTTTTTTCTGTATGGGGCAGGGGGGCCCGTTTCACGAAGCAACAAGTTACAAATTACAAGCGGAAGTCTCTTTTCAATACCTTTTGATAGACAGATACTTCCGCTTGTAATTTGTAACTTGTTGCTTCATGAAACGGGCCCCAGGTCTTCTAAGAGAAGGTCAACCCAACATAGAAAAGTGAAAAATTACGCGTCAAAAATATAGTTTGTCCTACTTATTTTATAATCAGGATAGGTACATACAGATTATGCCGTTAATTAAACGTATTTATGTTGTTTTGTTGTAAGTATGTTACGTGTAAGAATATATATTGGTTTTGTGCAGTTTATAGTTTTACTTAACACATTCAGCTTAATTTTTTGAAAAAACGAATAGTTTTACTTCAAAGTTAGTGAATCATTTAAATGGCTGAACCGCTTTTAATTGAAATTAGCTATGCGTTAGAGCTATGGTGCGGATATATCCGTCATTGGCTTCATAAAGGTTTAAAACTCAACAAATATTCCTCTTACATAAATTTGTAATAATATTAATACTGTAAACATATTGAAATCTTGTTAATAATTTATCTACCGACATTAATTTCACAAATTTAATTAATTTCGTTCCATTCATAATTGATAATTGTATAGTATTAGTATGGATCAACAACACCATGTTATAATTTTTAATAAAATCTATCAATTGGACATTCTCATGTAATTACAATAAAAATTCTTATTATGTTGATGCTATTTCCTAGGGCCAATAGTAAACATTTAACGTGAATTAAGTAAACAATTAAGATGATACAGTATAAAAGACTTTCTCAATACATCCTTACTAATATTATAAATGCGAAAGTGTGTGTTTGTATGTTTGTCCTTCTTTCACGTCGCAACGGAGCGTCGTATTGATGTGATTTTTTTATATGGAAATAGTTTAGAAGCTGGAGAGTGACATAGGCTACTTTTTCCAGCGGGAAAACCTCTAATTCCCACGGGGAAATTCAATATGTTACATTTTCCTATAACCACGCGGGCGAAGCCGGGGGCATCAGCTAGTTTAATTATATGAATCTAGATTTAAGATCAACAAATATTCAGTGCCCTTTACTGGGTGTCATGCACCTATCATCTATTATGCTTGTAACACCTTAATGTACTATGAATATATAAATAACCCGCCAATTGACAGACAGTCAGACATGGCAAAACTATTGGGTTTCTTGTTGACAAGGGAGCTAATATAAAAACGGGGTTACCATCATTATAACACAAACCCAATCTTTTGCAAGTGAACGTTTAAACAATTACTCGCTTACCTACTTTGACCAAATTTCATGTAGTCAAATGTTTCAGTTGGAAAAACATATTTTACGCCAAGTATAATAAGGCAAATGATTTGTGTTGTCAGTTTTCAAGCAAGCAACCAAGCATGATTTTTCAAGGCGCATAAAAAAACGCTTAGTAAATTTTACTTAAATAATATTTACGTATTAGGTAAGTAGTAAATAGTGGTCTGGTCTCTAATATTGTTTCAAAAATTCGTGCATCGTTACGCACCTGCCTAAATATTATTTTCCGTCGTAATATTCCGTCGTCTTTAAATTGTTTGTCATAACAATTCATTTGACTAAATGTTCAATGTCTAGACATTTTATGCTTTAATAAAGTATTTGCTAAAGACCAAATGCCTGACCGTTATTTTCCGTGGTAATATTATGCTGAGTGAAAATTTGACCAAATGAAAATGTGCCTACTAAAATTATTCCAAACATTGCATTACCAAATACAACGGTTGCCAAAATTCGTTTGGGTAATGAAAAACTTTGGCAAAACGGCAGGATCCCATAAAAACGATTTTAAGAAATTCCTCCTTTTGTTGAAGTCGGTTAAAGAGCCGAAATTGATAACAAATACAAGACGCAAATGATGAAATTAAGGAAGAACCATACCATATGACAATTGAATGTCATTATTTAAATTAAGAACAGTTCAATCAACCTGTAAATATATTTATGTAGCAATAGCTGTAAGCAAAAGAAAAGTACGCTTGAACGCAAAGTTTCAAGTGCCACTGCTAATGTAAACATATATATGGCACATTGACAGGAAATCTTATTTTGTAACATGCAATGTAAATCTATTATGTCACAATGTGTGAAAATGTTTCTATGGAAGACAGATGGTAAACAGGACTCTGGTGCATTAAGTGAAAAGATGAAACTGTCATGTGCGTTGTAAGTTCGTTTTTGTCATGTAGTGTGTAAACTTATTTAAATGTAAAGATATTTTTGTAACACTCAATTGTAAAGATATCTTTGACCTCGACTGTACCTAGGTATCATATAAAAATACTGTTTGAATGTAACCAGCGTAAAAGAATGCGCGCGTGAATACTTCGTGACTGGAGCTCAAGTTACAGACATGCCCCAAAATAAAGTTTAATAGTTATATGTAGATCATAGGAGTACGGTACGGAACCTCCATCGTGGGAGTCCGACTCGCAATTGGCCGGTTATTTATTTTACTTGTCGTAACGCCACCTCATTCATACGTGTGAATATGCCTGCCTTCGATTTAAACCTGTCGACTGTCCTCTCGTGTATGTACTTACCTTCGTGGACATTGATCTAATCTAAAGTAGTGCTCTATGAGCTGTAGAACTCGCGAGCCTGTCTTTATTTGCAAAACTTTTTTAATTTTGGAAAATTGAATCGACTATGAAGTCTATTTTTATTCTATTCAATTTCCAATAAATGTTCCTAAATTTAGCTACCTACGTAATCCTTCTAACTATAGGTTGAGGGAGTACTGGTATTTATATTGCAACTTATGTTGTAAGTACATTTATATTCATAATACCCACATCCACAGCGAAACACCTGGATCCTAGTCTTACAACTCTCGAAGAGTCATTAGTAGATGTGTTATGAATAAGGAGTAGGCAGCAGATGTTTTTTCGGCAGTCTGATCATTTAGCCGGACCAATCTTGGTATCTCTTTATAGCTAATGCGACACTCGGTTCATCGATTTCACGTTTGTTTCCTATTTCGCATGTAACTAGGAAGAAATAAGTTTCTGACAAAAAATAAAATTTTGGTACAAGTTTTTATTGCCTAACGAGCCCAAACTAAACGGGGTTACATCTGTTAAGTCCTGAATTTCCACGGCCACCTTCTGTCTCCATCATCAGATCAGCTCGAATGGTACCATTATATTGAATTGTCATCCAAACTATACGTAAACCCAAAATTTCAGCTCAATCGGTTGATGATATTTGCTTCAAAATATAAGTTGCAATATTGCACCCGAACTATTAGGGAGTGCAATCTCGAACCGAGATTGTTAATTCGAGATCTCGCGTTAAAATTCTGATGTCGAGATTAGGGGATCAAGATCTCGTCATCCAAATCAACGAGATCTCGAGAAATCTTGACGACATCGAGAACCCAGTTTTTTTTTCAAACATAACGTTAATATATAAACATTGCCCGAATGCGACTAAAACAGTATACCTACTTAAGGTATTGCTATTATTATTTTGAGCATAAAACACATCTATGGAATACTGAACAAACATTTTTCGTCGACTTGTACAACACAAACGTAGGTACATTATTACAAATCTAAAAAGATTTGTAATAAAATAATGGAATAAGATTAGTACCACTAGTACATTTGCATAAAAAAGTTCTTGGCCGGCGGCATACATTCCATATTTAAATACCTATATAAATAATGTACTACCTACAAACAACGTGCTATTCGCGGAGCTGTATTTGGCTGTTTCTATTGATTTTTCATAGGATCAACCTGTTGACTTTCATAAAAATTAGCACTTTCGCGGGGCAGTGGACGCGCCGGCAATTTTCTGTACCTACAAATCTCATTACCGACCTGTAAATTCGTTACGATCGTAACGCTGTGTTTGCAGTCTATTTTAGCGAACGCATGTACGACCTACATATCCTAGCATGTTAGAAAATAAAAATATGTGATATTATTAACCATTTTGTCGGCGTGATTTATAAGGTACCTATAGGTTTCTGAGCCCATAGAACAAAACAGTATAATAGTATTAATAGTATAACATATAGGTGGGCAAATAACAGTTTTCTGGCTGTGAGGTCATCAGGGATCATCATATAACTAGGCTGCGGACAAATGGGCATAGCAAAACCTCCTTGTTGATTACGGAACTCTAAACAAAACTTCTGAGCGTAAAGTAGTTCTGTCAGGAGTAGAATATCTAAGGCCCGATTCAAACCAGGTGCTTTGATCGACTTGCGAGTTGTTCGTTATATGAATGTAGGCCTAGATTTGTAAATTCCTCATATGCAAGGTCACTACCAAATAGGTGAAGTGGTCGACTTGCTAGCGTACAGTTGTGCTGTCATAGTTTTAGAGAAGGGAGAGTACTTAAGTAGTTTGAGTACTTACAATAAGTAAGGTTAGCCCGGCTCCGGCCAGGTGTCCAGTATGATCGACCAGCAAGTTAAATCCCTGTATAGAGCTAGATTTGTATCGGGCAGTAGGTATCGATAAACAGGCTATCGATGAGGGGCAGGTGAGGCGCGCGAGTGTTCGTTTTTGGCGAATCAGGGGCGGCAGGTGCGCGCGCAGGTGTCCTCCGTGATCTCGGCCGATATCAATTATACAGCGTGTGCTTGATCGCTTCTTTATTCACATTTTCTATCTCGGTTTAACAAAGAACATATCTATACTAATATCACATTATAAAGGGGAAAAGTCTGTGATTGTGGCTTGGTCAGTTTGTATGTAATAGGTAATCTCCGGATCTACTAAAACCGATTTTAAAAAAATATTTGGCATTAGTAACAGTTGGTCGATAAGTACTTAGTTCAAAACTTAAGCAAATTACAACATTCTGTAAAATAAATCGTTGTCGCACAAGCTTTTATTGCGGCCCTTACTTTTTTGCAGTCATTAAATAGGTACCTACTCGTCGAGAGGGTTCCAATGAGTCACTGAACTTTCAGCTCAATCGAATACTGGCAAGTGACTGAGATTAAAATTTTGAAGGACAACTTGCATAACTGCTAATAAAATTACGATAAAGTGCTAATTAAATAAAAGCTTGTAAATATTGGCGAAAAACCCTAATACACTTACAATTGTTTTGTCTTATGAACCTAAATTGTAAAGTAGGTATTTTAAGTAAAACATTGCATATTGCTGCATGCATAAAACAGGTTACTGGGTAGAGAAAAATGACCGCACCCTTAATAAAGTTAATAGGTAGCTACCTACCTAACCTAGTATACCTATACTAGGTTAGGTAGGTAGCTACCTACCTATTAACTTTATTAAGGGTCCACTGGTCCTGCTGATGACTATAAACTTGTGCTCTTTTCCGCGAGTGCATTACCTTTCGGCTGATATGATAATGATAAGGTACCTTTATATTACATGTGATTCGAAGAGACGCAACCCTCTTCGGAAATGGTTTTTTTTGATAAAATTTCGATAAATACTTTAATTAGTGAAGTTTTTTTCATATGTCATCAATCATCATTGTTTCTATGTTATTAAGTGTGATTATAATGAGGTATAATACCATAATATAAACTTGATTGTGTCGTAAAATAATGTATTGTTTGAGTAGGCTGAATTAAAAAGGAAAATGAAGTTTGGGTCTTCTCTTGGTCATTGTGGCATTTTTTTCTATTGAGGGAATTCTAAGCAATCGTGCATAATTCAATTAAATCAGATAGACAATCATTTAACCAGAATCATATTTCCGAAAACCGTTCCTTATTGTTTCCTAATCTATTTAGTTAGAACGGCGGTATTTTCCAATTCACGCTCTTTAACTCTGAATAAGAAGCATTTTTTTTTTTATAAGGCAATATAAAGATCTGAATCTGAATATTAACATAAGCACTGTTCCAAAAATGGGAGCAGCCTGTAAGTGCGCTGGAGTAGGCTGGCAATACTTTGTAACGCGCGCGAGATCGGACAGATGCGCGCAGGCCCCGCGGCACATGCGATACGAACATCCCCCTACTGCCTACCACTACCACCCAACCACTACTGCTGCCACATACGGTAACGCGTGCTTTTCACCCACCAAAGGTTCCTACTTTACTACGTTTTGGTATATTCTAGAGACGTGCCCACTAGTCGGGAAAGCCTACTATCCGGCCACATTTATATTCGGCGAATAGTCGGCGACTAAAGGTACCGAACATTCGGAACTTAATGACTTATTGCAAAACTAGAAGTCTATTTCAAGTTTTTTACTTAAATACAGCAAATACTCATCATATAGAAATATGAACTTTTTATCATATAGAATAATTAGAGATCTACGGACTACCGACTAGTAGTTGGCGACTAAGTACCTAGTCGGTCGCCTCAGCGGCGATTAGTCGGGGTCGCCAAATCCATAGTCGGCCCATCTCTAGTATACTTATTCCTTTCCGAAACATCCTCTCTAGAAACTTTTGTACGTGCCACAGCCAGTACGTAGGTAGTGAAGTTTCTTTTCACTTCTCATGCTTGCAAAGTTCGTCTTTGTGCTGTATGTAAGCTGTACAAAATGCAACTTTTATTCTCTAGTGCACAAAATAATTTTTAGGGACTAATATAATCGGGCCTCTAATAGACCCACACGCACAATAAAACAACGTAAGAATAAACCTGTTTGTTATTTAATATGCTTTAATCAATTTCAGTTCCGTGTTTTCTATTACCAAATTAATAAAACCAGACAAAATAGAAGTAAATTAATTACTTAAAAACGTCGTTAACTTAATCGGGATATAACCATAAGACACGAGTGTCTTAATGTTATAAAACACGCGTGTTTAATACCCAGGATTATGAGCCTAAAAGCGACATAATAAGAGGTACGTTACGAGCAAATATGTTGAAATAGTACATTGTGATACAAGTGATGTATGTTGATAATTACATCAGGGCGGAATTGTTCACGCGAGCCGCAGGTGAGCGAGATAAGAGACCCAAGGATGTAATTATCAAAGCTTACGCGTTTCATACGACGTTTTTCAACACATTTGCGAGGAAATAGTACATTGTGATACAAGTGAGGTATGTTGATAATTACATCAGAGGCGGAATTATCACGCGAGCCGCAGGTGAGCCGAGGATATAATTATCAAAGCTCACGCGTTTCATACGACGTTTTCAACACATTTTGCGAGGAAAAATCCTTTTCATAACATGAATATTTGATAGGCCCGCCAAGTTTTTTTCTTTACTTATTGATGTCAACAGGTTTTTACTCACATGTTGTATACATCGTCAAGAATTTCCAGTGGCGTCCATTCTTTTTATCACTTTTCTATTCACCACGAATCAACATTTTCGTAACACGCATTAACAATGTTTTCGAATATCGGTGAAATAACCTATAATGGCGCGCATCAGTTTTTTTTTGTGAAGTTTGCGCAGTGCGCGCGCATTAGATGAAATCTCTAAACAGCCAATAGTCCCATACAAAATAAAATAAATAATTTCGTTTTAAAATGTTATCTTTATTAATTAAGAGTCCTTACGCCCACATAAGCAGAAGCGGGAGCGTATTTTGCAAAATGCTTCCTTTTTCATTCAAGATTACGACGTAACTATTAGTATTTATTCAAAAACTGATAACGTAATTAAATAATAATTTCTTAACCTCTAAATAATTTTTAAAAAATAAATTTCGGCGCGCGGCAATTGTGCAGCGTGATTTATACGTCTTTAAAAAAATATATATTTACGGCATCGTAGGTCCTATAGTTATGATTATTTTTTTATGGGTTAACATAAAGTTATAATTTGCTATCATATTATTTTTAGGGCAAAATAAAAGTACAATTTGCGGTAAAAAAATATAATGTAATCCTGTTTTCACCAAAAAAATTAAGAAAACTTGGAAGGTGTTTTATCAACTTTTTAAAATGAATCTTTGATTTTCAATCATGTCAGCCCCTCGTAAAAGATTTGGTGATGTGAATTGTAATCATTCATGTACCTAATGATTCTTGTTTACTGAAAATTGAGAACCGAAACGACACTTCTCACTGCAAAATTTGAAAAAGACCCAAGAAAACTCATTTATTTTAGGTTTAGAAACAGAAAATGAAAACATGAACCATGTTAGCCCCTAGTTTAAGAAATAATTATTTAAGTACGTTATCAGTTTTTGAATAAATACTAATAGTTACGTCGTAATCTTGAATGAAAAAGCAAGAATTTTGCAAAATACGCTCGTTTTAGGCGTAAGGACCCTTAATGTAAAATGTTATCAAAAGTGAATAGTTTTACTAAATTAACCGTTTCTATGTCATATCCAAAAAGAAATAGTCAATTAATTAACAAAAAGGATTTAATTTGTTTAGTCGAGTAAGAATCCTTTTCCGAGAATTAAAAAGAAGCTGTTCATTCTGTACAACCCGGTTAGTTTAAGAATGCACCGTGTGCATGCATACATCTTGCTGCAAGGTGCCAACGTTTCTAAATGGGGATATAGCCATAACACACAAGTATCGCAATGTTATAAAACACGCGTGTTTAATATCCAGGATTATGAGCCTAAAAGCGACACAATAAGAGGTATGTTACGAGCAATTGTGTTGATAAAATCCTTTTCATAAAATTAAAATGTTAAGTAGGTATAGAGGCTCCTCAGTTATTTCCTTTATCTATTAATGGCAACAGGTTTTTACTCACATATTGTACATTGACAAGAATTTCCAGTGGCGTCAATTCTATTTATCACTTTTTTACTCACCAACAAGTCAAGATTTTTAATAATAACCAAACACGCACCAACAATGTTTACAAATAAGTATTTGTGAACAACCTATAAAACCTGCAACACATTATCATATCCAAAAAGAAATAGTTAATTAACATTTTCCTAAATATGTATTGTATGTATGTAACTATCAACTAACTAAATTGGTAATACGTGGAATTGGTAATTCACCTATACAAATAAGATATACTTTACAAGTAAATTTACTAAACAGGTCGCTTACGTAAATATTTAATGGATGATAAGATCAAGAGTGCAATGACAGCGGGCGATATAAAGTAATACATTTAAAATCCATTTCACCTTCGTAATTTACCTAAGGAATGGTTAAAAATTAACCGAGAACTTGAAAAAAAGGGCAGGTAGATATTTTTTATGTAAAATTTTGTAGAAGCAGATTGCAGCTGCCTGTGGTACAATGTGGTGGGCCTCGGCCCGAGTGGACACGGATTTGCCGGTGGCACGCGCGGCGGTTACCTTGCTCGTGACCGCGGGCCACCCTTCTAAATCCCATTGCATTCAATCGGATAAACGGTCCAATTCGCATGATCTTTATTTAAGCGCAATCTCGAACGTTGGCCGCATCACTTTCTGAGATAAGATAACTTCGGGCACTTCGGCACCGTTTTCGTTGCATACTTATTTGAAATTGACTTGTATTATTGGGCCACTCTGAAAGTTATGACAAGCCAATACAAACCAGCAATACAAAAGAAAATTAAAAGATGAGAAAACACATGTTGATTAGTGATTACAGTAAAGCTACAACTATTAATAAACATTACAATGAAAACATTGCGCTTCGTTTTTACTTTCTTTGTTTTTAGTAGACTACCCCTGTTCGAAGCTTGTATGTTTCCCTTACCCCAAATTCCGATTTTGATAAATATTTTCAAATTGCAACCGTATTTTGTTTCGAAAAGTACACATTTCATTAAAGATGTTTTTAAAATTGATTTGCGTAGGTATAATCCACACTAGTATTATTACTTACTTGTAGATTTATTGAGACTGTTTCCCTTACCCCAAAAACAGGGAAAGGGAAACAATAGAACTAGTGTTACGAATAACCATTTTCTGGCTATATGCATTAGAACTAGCATAAAAAATCGTTTGATCCTGGAAAGCTAACGCAAATAAGTACATTTTGTCTTTAGCAAAACTATTAAAAACCTTATACTTCGTAGTATAAAACTCAAAATGAGATGTAAAAAATAAAGTATGTTCCCATTACCCCACCTGACCTTACCTATAACTCTTACTTTTTTAGGGTTCCGTAGTAAACAAACGAACCCTTGTAGTTTCGCCATGTCCATCTGTCCCTCCTTCTGTCTCCGGATTAACCTAACCTAACCCATACTAATCGAAAGCTATAAATCAATCGCGCTCACAAAATGGTAGATAGAATAAAATCTTGAATTGATAACCTTATAGGGTACATAATAAACCCTACCACGTAGGTGCCCACCTAAAGTGGGCATGTTTTTATTTTCTCGTTAAACCCATGTGTTGGATAGCTTGTTCAAAAATATTATGGATTTTAAGAACCATTTTTCAATTCAGGGATCCCTAGCCCTAATTTTTGTAAGGCAGCGACACGCACCCGGCCGTAGCCGAAATAGCAAAAATGGAACTCACCATCCCTGATTGTCTAAAACTATATAGGTGTATCCGCTACATGTGTATTGTGTAGTCAAATAACAAAATATTTTTTTTAGACAACCACGGAGAAATTCACAAAAATGGGCCCTCCCTATAATAACTCTCGAAGCGTGTACCTCCTCGAAAAGTATGAAAAAAACGTCATGGCATATTGCTTATTAAATACTTAAAATAAATTAAAAATATTAAGAAACAATATAGGTCCAAAGGTATTCGAGTTATCGCTGACAAACTGCCTTCCCTGAAGTAATTTCGTGAGTGCCCTGAGTTTTCTATGTAGCGGTTAACAAAATACACCTATCTTGAAAATTTTATTCAAATACACCTTGTAGTTTTCGAGTAAAATGCCTGTGACATACGGACGGACAGACAGACAGACAGACATGACGAATCTATAAGGGTTCCGTTTTTTGCCATTTGGCTACGGAACCCTAAAAACTGCCTTCCTTAAAGAAAAGGACGTTAGTGCCATAAGATTTCAGAAACGATACGACCTTTTTAATGGCACGGAACCCTCGTTGTGCGTGGTCCGACACGCACTTGGCCGCTTTTTTAACACAACATGTGTCACGACTCATGATTCACAGTTTGGGACGAAAGTTACGGTACCCTTCATTAAGCGTGGTCCGATGTGCACTTTGGTGGTTTCATGTTTTTATCGGGCCTAACTACGAGTATACTCGTATTATATTTGGGATGAATGTACTTATGTCCATGCATATCATTAATAGTGTTATTGTTAAACTGTAAGTTATTTTGCACAGTCTGCAACCTTCATCGAGACATAGGTATGTACACATATGTGAAGGTTCCCACACAATAACTTGCCACTCAGTAGGTACTGTTTTATCTTGATCTCTTCAATGTCTCATTTTTAGCCAACTTCAAAGAAAAGGAGGTTCTCAATTCGGTTGTTTTTTTTTTATGTTTGTTACCTCAGAACTCCGTCATTGATGAGCCGATTCGTAAAATTTTTTTTTGTTTGTAGTATATGCTCCCAGGTGGGTCCCATTTTTTTTTATTCAGTTAGATGATGGGATCCATGAGGAATTGAGGGAACTCCTCAATTATATTAGGCACGCATGTAGTGATTTTGGTATTTTCTATTATATCTCGTGTATTTACACCCGGAAATCATAAATTTGGTGGAGTGGAATTGATGATGAAGACCACAGATGACTTATGGAATTCCTCAATGATGTACTTAAAAGTATAAAAGTACGTCACAGATTCTGATAAGATTCCGTTGAAATAGCAGCTAATGAAGTGCCAAAGGTGATCCTTGTGGAATTGACGGAAGTCCTATAATATTATCGGCCCACATACAGCGATTGGGTTTTTTTCTCTAATAATCAACGCATTTGCGCTCGGAAATCAGTTCATGTGGTAAATTGGAAAATAAATGTGGAAATGTTCTCGTAGCTTGGCGGAGTATTAAATTGAAGTCGGTTAAAACTTTGTTTTTAAAGTAAATTATATACATACTTAGTTTGCAAATTTATGTAGGTACCTATGAATATATATTAGCAAACTAAGAATAAAACGAGATCCTTTATACATGATACTTATAACATTGATGAATCAGTAGTAAGTACTCGTATATGTAGTAATTTGATAAGTAGTTACTAATGCGGTTCGAAGGTATTTTTTATTTCGAATGCACGTTCTGCTCACTTTTTGCATATTATATATGTAGGTATATTAGGTAGGTATTTGGAGACGCATATTTTCTAAGGCTTTTGTTTCCTGTGTTATTTTATCACTTAAGTGCCCGCATTAACCTTCGCAAAGCTCTGTCAAAGAGAAAAGTTGTCAACAAGACATTTAGTGCGGAGTTTATTTGCGTTAGTTTAGGCTCATTGACGCATTTATCAGTCGTTGACGTTGAACCTGCGGTGCGGATACCTATATGCGTCGTTGGCGTCGAAAAGGTTTGAAGTGTTATATTAGATGATTCGTTTTTTTTATCTATACCTAAAGAGTATTCCTTCCATTGAGAGACTTGACATTGTTTAATTTTCTAATGGTCTCTCGAGATCGCGAGATTCATAACGGATGAGAAACAAAAGGCTAGCGACGATGTGCATCGCTAAGGCTAAGTATACCTACATACAATACACACCAACACCCGCGAAACTCATCTGAAGAGTGCTGCAAAATCAACTGCTCATTCTTCATCTCGTAGGTACCTCGGTCAATTTTACTTGTACGAAAACAACCTTGTTTCGTACTGCACAAAGTTCACATTCCAGACGGGTAGCCGACGTTGAAATAGTAAGCAGTCGAAACATAACATAAGGCATTGCAGCGGCCGGGCGCTACCACCAAAATCGAAATTCGAAGTTCGGGTATCTCCATCTCTATCGCACTTACATTACTCAAGTGACAGGGATGGATGTATACGAACTTCGAGTTTCGATTTTCGTGGTAGCGCCGCAGGGGCGTCTTAGTAGGTCTCGAATACTGGACGCTTGAGCATGATTGAAACATTGTGTGTTACCTTATAGGTGGTAGATAGATGGAGACGAGAGTTCGAAGGGTGGAGCTGAGAATTTTATAATATAATAATTTACTATTTTGCAGTGAGAAGTGTCGTTTTGGTTCTCAATTTTGCAAGATGAATGATTACAATTCAATTCACCATATCTAGTTAAAGCAATGACGCGTACAGCCGGGGTTATATTAGAGCCACGCCGCGTGTCGCAACGCAATCGGTTACATACATTTTGTATGAACGTGGTTACATTAGCTCAGTTCCGCGTGTCGCCTCGTTCAATACAAAGTTTGCGTTGCGACACGCGGCGTGGCTCTAATATAACCCCGGCTTAATTCAATGATGGAAAGGCAACCGGATGGCTCGCGGTATTTGAGCTCCCGAAGTGATGTGGAACCGCCCTGTGCTACCCGAAATGAGCCAACTGTGACTGGTTCGGAAATAGGAGGGGGGTGGTAAAAAAAAAAAATATCGCGAGGCAACCCTACGTAAAAAATTCGTGGCTGTAGAACATATAATGAATTTAAAAGGAAAACTATCACAGTTAAGTAGACATAACTAGTTAACGAGTAGTAGATAACTATATAGTTAACTGGTAAGAAATGCATTTAATTTCGGGTGCATATACATTGTCATTGGAATGTTAACCTTTTACCATGGATGGTAGAGTTGCTTTTTCGCGTTCGGAGATTTCCGTAATTATTTTAAGTAAATAACCTGTTGCTGGTAAAAGTTTGCGATCTGCGGTTCGATTAGTTTATGTAGTATCTAATATTTACGATTGTTTACGAGGGTAAGCTATAATAAAAACCTCAAAAGCCCCTTTTAAGTCCGCATTCTGTGACAGACGGGCAACTACGGAACCGTACTCTGCGCGTGGCCCGACACGCACTTGGCCGCTTTTATTGGTTAAAACAGGATTAGGTACCTGTATTATGTTTTTTTACCGCAAATTGTACTTATATTTTGCCCAAAAATAATATTAAGTACCTATAGCAAACTGTAACTTTATGTTAATCCATAAAAATAATCATAACTATAAACTTATTTTTTTTTATAGACTTGTAGTACTAGAAGTATAATTTTTTTTTTGGTGGATTATCTTCAAGCCGGGCCACACAGGACCCTTTTGCTCGGCTTTGACTGGGCGTGATTTGGCCAGAGGGCCAAAACAGCAAAGTCCGATAATTCAATGACGCTGTAGGTATATAAGGAGACACCTCCTTGTTTTTTTTTTTTCAAAAAACAATACAAATGAAGCTTTGTACTCGGATAAGCAAATAAATTAATCACACTACAATTTATTTAAAATACCGTATGAACCCAAAACACACGTGTTTACCCGCTTTACATCAAGTAACAAAATTAATTGCGCAACTTCAAATACAGCGACGTCAGCGTCACACGCTACCAGGTTAATGATAAATTGGCGTTATCCGAGGATTGTCAAAATTGTTGAGAGTAATTGGACTTCATATCGTACATCGAGTACCGATTTAGTGAAAACATCCTTTCCCCGTGGGAGGCAGGGGTATCTAGGAGAAAGAAAGGAAGAAAGAAGTAAATAAAGAAAAAAGAAAGAAAGAAATATATAAATAAAGAAAGGAACGTTTATTCGTGACAAAATAAAACAACAATAAATTATAGACACATACACAGGTTTTGCGTAACATTTCGCAAGACCATGTAACTCAACTGTCACTAGTAACTCTGTGAGCTGTAAAACTCGCAACCCTGTCTTTTTTCATAGGCGCTGCACCAACGCCGCGCGTATACTCTCCGCCGATTTTTTTATTTAAGTAATGATTAGAGTTTAGGAAATTATTATTTAAGTTCGTTATCAGTTTTTTTATATATGATATACAACGTGTTAATAAAATAACGCAAAACCTGAAAACAGTTTGTTCAGAATCGAGAGTAGAATGAAAAAAAAAATAAAAATAAAATTTTTTGACGCGATTTATTTTTTACATTTGTATGGAGCACGTCGCCCCAGTCGGCCAACGCTCCATACAAATGTAAAAAATAAATCTAGTCAAAAAATTTCAGGTTTTGCGTTATTTTATTAACACGTTGTATATAATACCTACTAATAGTTACGTCGTAATCTTGAATGATGAAAAAGGAAGCATTTTGCTAAATACGCTCGTCTGTAGGAGTATAAGGACTCAACTTGAAATGTCCGTTTTTAGAAATATTAATACTTTCGTCAACAGACTTTTCTACTTAAATTGTTTTTTTTTTCATAATGTATTAAATGTTTCTTTTTATGTCTACTCCGTCTTTATGTCCGAGCTGCCTGTATATTTTTGAATGCAAAACTAAATATCTTATGCCAAAACCCGTAGAACTTTCCATCTTCATGCCCAGTCCCCATTTAACGGTGTTAGAGAATAAATGATTTTGATTAGCAAAAATAAACTTATTAAATTAACAAAATGATCCGCAGTCATAATACATTAGTATAATATGTATGACCGAAGAATTCCCTTACTACGAAAATTACTTGTTCCCCATACATACTGCAACCCATTTTAACCTCCAACCTTAGAGAAAGAAATTAAATAAAGAGCTGTAATTTATTTTCTAGTCTTTGACCGAAGTTACAGTTCCCTTTCTTTAACATTGTCTTGTCCCCCGAGTTAACTTCCAACTCCTTTTAGCCCCTTTAGGGGGATGAATATCATTTAACTCCCAATCAATATCGTAAACAACGCGGAATTTAGTTTTCTAGTCTTCAGACTAAAAAAAGACAACAGTCTAAAACCGAAGTTACAAATCTTTTCTACCCTTAAGGGATGAATTTCAAAAAATCACTGAAATAAGTTTTCTAGTTTTTAAACAAACAACCTAAAACCGAAGTTATAAATCTCTTACTTAACAAATGTTTGTAAAGAGCAAACTTCGAACCCCCTTTTAACTATCTTAGGGGTTAAATGTAAATAACACTGTAATCAGCTTTGTAGTCTTTTAATAAACAGTCTAAGACCGAAGTTAAAAATCTCTTACTTTAAAAATGTCTTGCCCTCCATACAAATATTGAACCCCCTTTTAACCCCCTTAAGGTTAGAATTTCAAAACACGCTAAACTTGTTTTGTAGACTTTTTAACATAAGGTGAGTCGGGGTAAGAGTGGGGTGAGAGGAAGATCATACTTTTTTGAAAGTTAGATTCAAATAGTGTTTGTGATCTTATTATTGCATACTAAAGCGATAAAATATAAGTAAATTTAATATATTTTTAATTGAAACTACTTATCAAGCAGAGAAACTATTAAAACGTGCACTAATTTGTAAAAAAAAAGAATAATCGGTACGACTGTTCCTCTTGCCCCATGACTGGGGTAAGAGTATCGTACGTACCTAACTTGAACTAGGTTAGCTCCAGTCCAGTGGATTTACGTATTTAGTAACACAGTTGGTAGACGCTGTCAAGAAAATGAATACCTTAATAAGTTGAAAAACTCTTCCAAATTCTGAGAAACTGCGTTTATACATATTCTGGGGCAAGAGTGTCATAGTAGGTGTTATCAGGGGTGACAAACCACCTAACACTTAAATAAAAAAATAACGCTTTGATAGCCTTTCAAACATGGTTCAGTGAAAATAAACTAAAAATTGTGATAAAACATACGCATTACTTTTCAGAACAACTACTAGTAACAAAGATTAGCTACATGTTTCTTCTGATAGTCAGTATTCGTAAAGTTGACACGTAACTGGAAAAACGAGCTAAGGGCTATCGTTAACTAGGTTAGTTCGGCCTGCTATGCTCTCAGAAGTCTCAGAGATGAAGCAAAACTGGTGCAACTCAAAATGGTGTACTATGCGTTGGTTGAATCACGAATCCGTTACAGTGTTAAGTTCTGGGGAAATAGTTATAAATATAACATAAAGTCTGCTTTTGTTGCCCAGAAAAGGGTTATTAGAATCATGGCTAGAATATCACAAACTGTATCGTGTAGGAGCTATTACTTGGAGTTCGGGATTCTTACTGGTCCCTGCCTGTACATTCTTGTAGTCCTAACAGATTTAATTAAGAACCTTACCGACATAGAAACACCCGGTGAAAGACAAAAGCGTCTGGCCACTAGAAGGAAGGACTTGCCTCAGGCTACCCAGGCTAAACTTAAAGTGGTTAGGCACTCGGCAGGTTACCAAGCAGTCAACCTCTACAATAAGTTACCGATGGAGTTGAAGTTACTGTCGAGCACAAACCTATTTAAAAACAAGCTGAAAGCATTTTTGCTCCGGAAGTGTTTCTACACAGTAGAGGAATTTTTAATGTAGACAAAGAAAAAAAAAATCTTTTTTATGCTTTATTGTTACTTTCTATTACTGTACTCTTTTTTTTTTTTTTAGTTATAGCATCTCAGTATATTTACGAATGTATTGTGTATGCGCTAAAAAATATAGGTTCCTTTAAAAAAATGAACAGTTGCAGATATAAACATAAAATTGCAATTCCTAAATTTCGCGTGCGTAAAGAATATAAATCATTTATGGGTCAATGCATACTATTTTACAATAAATTACCTTTTGAAGCACTTGAGTTGCCATTACCTGCTTTGAAGAAATATCTAAAATCCTCCTTGCTAAAAAAGGGATACTATACTGTTAAGGATTACTTAAATGATAAAGATGCTTGGCCTCGTTTAGTAGAATAATTTGATATGTATAATTAAACATACTCTATAAATTATGATTATTTAATTACTTAATGTATAAATTGTTAGTAAAATTATTGACGATGCTGATACAATTAGCAGAATTATCCTTTTTACTAGATACAATCCACGTAGGTATCTTGTGACCTGTTGTAATAATTTAAGTTTTAAGTATATTTTGTATAAGTATATTTTATAGAACATTAATGTTTCTATTGTTATAGCTGATGACGATGCAAAAGTGGTTCAAAGAATCCTATTTGAATAAATGAATTCTTTCTTTCTTTCTTTAAAAAAAAATGTTACTCCCATACAAACTTTGCACCCCTATTTAACCCCCTTAGGGATGGAATTTCCAAAAATCCCGTCTTACCCCTTGCCTACGTCATAAAAGAAAGTTTGTGCTGTCAAGTATCTAGTCCCAGATAGTTTCGGCTGTGCGTTGATGATCAGTCAGGAAGTCTTCTTTTATATAGATAAATAGATATATTAGACATGTGTTTTCTTACTTGACTTTTACATATTCGTCCTATTAATTTTGCTTTTCTATTTTTATTGTGCTGTAAAATAAACCAAATATCCTAAGGTAGGTAGTAACACTGTGTCGCGCTTGTACCGCGCTTGGGCCGACGCTGCAGTGCCGGAATACGTAGGTATATCTCTCGACTAAATATATTCGTCAAAATCACATATTAGGTCGCTTAGTGATTGACATTACGTTTCCAACGCGATATTGAAGGACGTTAGCGTCTGCTGGACGACGACACATAGATACAGCTCGGACGAATGTATGGGAATTAGTTGTCCGTGACATCCTTACCCGATTTGACGAAAGATTTGCGTGAAACTACATCCTGATAGTGCTAACTAAACTAATTGTTCTCTAAAAAAAGGCTTCTAACCAAAATTAGATCCATTGTCCGTCTATTCCAGGTAGGTATAATCGTTGGAAATAATATCAGGGTCAATATAATTTTGAACGCGACATATTTTGCAGCGGAATTTGGATGGCGCACTCGATGAAGCTGCCCATGTCCGTGTGTCATTCCTGTAGCCAAGTGAACCGATCAGAAGCACTCGCGTGACTGGCCCGGCTTGTGTGAGGAGATCACACGTGAAATTGGTAAAGTATTTACGCACAGTCGGGCTTCTGCGATTCTTTTCTCATGGAAATGGCTTCAATCACCACATTGTTTAAGCTGGTCGTACGTGATTTATAATTTAATATAGCGGTTGGCTTTTGATTCGTATCCATCGAACCCTAATTATTTTTAATGTAAAAGCAATCTAAAAGCTTATTAGAACCAAACTACCTTTGTATGGAGCGTCGGGCGTCCAGAGGCGACCTTTAAATGTAGGTACAGATTAAAAATTGCATTTTCCATTCCATTTCATGTACATTTCCCATCGTATCCTGCATACTCTGTCATACAACTGAAATACATATTGACATTTTGACAGTACGGTCGTATTACAGACTAATTACGTAGAAAACAGAATTCCTTCAAGTAGGTACCTATTAATTGTTCCACGTGTGAATAGATTACTTTTGAAGTAATTTTTACATGATTAAAATGATTGACGACTAATGATTAATAATTACAATAAAACTATTTGGGATCATCCTATATGCAGCGTGACGTCAAATTGATGTCATCGGCATGAAAATTACGGGCTCTGCTGGTCACCTTCGCCGACAAAAGAATTGAGATCCGAATGGGTGCCAAATTCAGTAGATGATCCTAAAATAAAATGCATTCTTAAGAACTTAAGTACAAAAATATCTATCTAACTATCTAATTTTTAACCGACTTCAAAAAAAAAGGAGGAGGTTCTCAATTCGGAATTTGTTGGAAAAAATACCTTATCTCCGAAGTTTACCAAACGAAGATTGAGATTAACGTAAATATCACCGGAAAGTTATAATTTAACCTCTATCTAGCGTATTTTTTTATTTTACAAAAAAACGTTTTTAAACTAAGATTGTAATTGAACACCAACGTATGAAAAAAAAAACATTATCCCCAATTAGTCCAAGTTTAAAATAAAATATTAGTTGAACTACTTTTTACTGGTGCCAGTAGCCGTTAAATGTTGTTCGTCAATTGAGTCGCTTAAATTCAAACTCAGGTAAATCCATCTGTCAGATCATGCGATTTTGGTATTATGAAAAGGTAATAGGGTAGATATTTGCAGAAAGGGTCGAATGGATTTATCTGAGTTTGAAGTTAAGCGACACAATTGCAGTACATATCTCCCCCGCGGGACATGCAATGCCTAGTGTGGGGGTCAGTATTATTGTAATAGATTAAGTATGTTTTGAGAAATAAACTATTTGTATTTGTAACTCAAATTGTGTTAAGCCTGACCAGGCCATTGGTGATTTTACCCTGTTCTGGACTGCATAATCTATTATGTTTAAAAATATCAATAGATTAAACGAACGGTCGAATGGACGTATCGTCGGCTTTCATTGATTCTCATACGATACGGAAACCTAAAACCGTACCTCGCAAAATGTACCTACTTAGTAACATTCATAGTAGGTACCTACATTCATAAAAGTACATACTCAATACTTTATAATTTCTGGGTAAGGTAAACGTAGGTACTGGCACTTTATGCCAAAGCAATATGGGTTGAATTCTAAGAGGAATTTATCTTCATTCGAATTTAAGCCAAGTCACACACACTATAGATAGTGCAACTGTACTATTATCTATTCTGTGGTGCAACGTAATGTAGTTACTAGTAATTTACCTCGTTCAGTTATTAATAGGTATACCCAATGTTTGTATGAAGATACATACACTGTGCCTCAATAGTATTTTATGCAACTGTTGTATAAGTAGGGTCTTAAAACGCGAGTGGCGACGCCACATTAAAGACGCCACGAGCGTTTTAAGACCAAGTTATACACCGTTGCATACAATACTTTTTCTACGACTAATTCTAAATAAATAACATTTGACTTTTCGGCAGTAGTTTTTCTGTTACTTAAACGAATAGTTATCATTTCGTTTTTTAATTATGAATGATGAATTGTGACTTTGGTGGGAAATTAGAAATATGACACATTGACACCTCTTGTTTATGGTCTGTTTTGTTTTTAATTTCCTTGAACTTGCCATCCGAACCAAACTGAATCCGGATCCGAACCGAATCGGATCGGTTTATATTTATAAATAATACCAATAATTGGTAAAATATGTATACACACAATTCATGATCATTTATTTTTATTTTAGTAAAAAAATTATGTTCTACAAATGTTTGATAGCAAAACTTTTTATTTCGAAAAATTTGCTTATGAAGTTGGTACCACTGCAATATGGGACATAGAGCATAGAGTTTTTCGACGACATATTACCGGTGTCGTTGTATTTGAGCTAGAGCCTATATAAATGACAGATAACGATAGAGGAGTAGAAATAGTATTTATTGTAAGTGCATCATGCATGCAATCGGTCCATCGGAGGATGAGCGCTGGCTATTATACAACGTGTTAATAAAATAACGCAAAACCTGAAAACAGTTTGTTCAGAATCGAGAGTAGAATGCAAAAAAAATAAAAAATAAATTTTTTGACGCGATTTATTTTTTACATTTGTACGGAGCAGGTCGCCCCAGTCGGCCAACGCTCCATACAAATGTAAAAAATAAATCTAGTCAAAAAAAATTTTTTTTTTTTTTCGCATTCTACTCTCGATTCTGAACAAACTGTTTTCAGGTTTTGCGTTATTTTATTAACACGTTGTATATATATATATATATATATATATATATATATATATATATGTGTGTCATTGTAACTACGTATGCTAACTTCGGTTCATATTCTATTATTGTCACAAATAAAAGCATATTGTATTTCATTCAAAACACTGTTAAGTACGCCTTAAATCCATAGGTACATCGGTTAGTATAAGGCTCAACGGCCTGACGTCACAATTAAGTACATTTAATCAGTATGGACCGTTTTCAGCTGCCTGGTAAAACTTGTCCACCATGTTTGTCTTAATATGTGCTACAACGCCACACTGACTCATACTCAACAAGCTCCTTATGAACACTCGGCATTCAACAACATTGATTTCAGAGAACGATGACATCGCATTCTTTGGCCACGTGGCTCGCCTAAATCCGTCCAGCTTGGAGAAAATGATAATGGTTGGCTCTTGGCTGCGTTGATAGGAATAGAGCACCTGCACGCTGGTCTGATGTAATCCGCGATGCCTCGGCCATCAATATCCAGGGCGCGATACAACTAGCCCAACCTAGAGGGCTCTGCGACTCTCAGCCTTGACAAACCGACGAATTAGAGAGAATTGTATCTATTAGGTAATTAAATTGGGCCCATATACACATATGATCCTCTCTAATGCCGGCTGTACACATTGGGCCAACGTTGGCGCGTGAGCAGGATGCAGCTATGTAAACGAAAGAGATCGAATTATATCCCTAACGCATAGCTGCCTTCTGCTCACGCGCCAACGTTGGCCCAGTGTGTACAGCAGGCTTAAAAACTAATTTAAATGACATTGTCAAAAATTAGGAAACAAGCCTAGCGAGAAACTCCTTCTTCTGAAGTCTGTTCAAAATCCTAAATCATTAGTGAACATTCTGTTTGTTATTTCGATATGGTTTCAGTTACTGCCAAACGTACCAAATCTCCACGACAGCCTTCAGCGCTTCTCGGAATATCAAAATACAGCCCGCCTATTCTGTAACTTGTTTTAACCACATCTCACCGTTCATGCACAAATATATCTTGACGCCTCAATTCGTAGTAAGTTACTACTAATAACTAACCGTAGCTAGAGGTTATTTTCGTAAGGTGTGACGGGTGAGGTGAGGCGCATTACCAAATAACAGCCCGGGGCTATAACGCAAACCACTCTGAATATTGTAATGACGGACGGCTCCATTGTTATTACTTATTAGATAACATGGCTGAATACTCGGATCTTAGATATGATTCTGCGAATTGGGGAATATCCGATTGTATATGGGTTTGGCTGGAAGCCTGAAATAGGACTGACAATGAGATAAATAGTTTGAGCCTCGCAGATTCATCCTTTTTCAAGGTAGGTATATCCGGATGTGGGTTGGATTCTTCCGGACCGGAACATACAAGTATATTCTTCATTTCAACCTCCATATATATTCTTTATTTGGCTACCTCGAGTGTTGATATTCTGAAAAAGCTTTTTATTTACCTTCAATACGCATTGTTATAATGTCGTATTCAAACCATTAACTCTAAGTGTCACGCTTTTAAAAAATCGAAATATAAATAAGCTTTAGTGCAACGTTTTAGATTTACCTTCAAAAATGACGTCACTTATACTTACCTACTTTCATTTAAACCTTGACCCCCCATTTCAGCATTTCTAAACTTGTTTATATCTACATTTTTTGTTGTAACCAGTAAATATTACGAAAAAATATCGTAACAACATAGGAAAAGTGTAAGCATGCCTTAATTGAGATACTTACACACTTTTGTAGAAATACTTATTTAAGACTCAAGAGACGAAAAATAAAAAATCCCATCTCAGTTCTACTTTACTTCCCATGAATGTTCTGTATAACACACGATTGAAGACCAGATACCTACCTAGTTGAGAATACGTTTTAATACTTCAAGCGTCATTAACACTGAGTGCATGTTTGTTAGCATGAAAAAAACATTAGACTTATGGGCTACAAAACAACTGTTGAACGCATCTGCTCCACGCACCCTGCAAGGTTTATTTAAGGGGATGCGGCCGGCCGCGGGTCACTCTCGCGCCAACCTCGCGCCGCGCCGCTCGCTCCGGCGCTCCCCTACCCGCGCTACCCTACCAAGTTACGATGGTGAAAATGAAGTGCTTACCGATACGTGCAGCCTTGACTTTAATATGTTGTATTGCTCTTGCCGTGGATGCAGCTGAATTTAACATGAGAGAAGAAATAAAGGCGATGGCGGAACAGATAGAGATTTTGAAAACTTTACATCTAACTGATGTTACCCGACTCAAAAGGGAAATTGAAGAGCTAAAGTAAGTTTTTACACATTATTTTAACAAACAATTTATTATCTTAAATTATAGTCAAGCTAGAACCCATTATGCTTTATGTACCTGGTTACAATGTTGAATACGAATCTTACTTGATATTTATTAATTTGATAGGTAAAACGAAAATTGCATCAACTCTCTTATACTTTTTATTAACCGATAAGGTCTTGTCAATATTTTCATACTATATTTATTAAAAAAATATAATAGGTACCCACATTGAACAATAAGGCTAGTCGTGATACATGATACGAGTACCAGCAGCGTAGGTATACTCCTGATATAACACAAAGCTCAGCAATTGCGAATTATATTTCACGTGGAAGACAGCTTGGCGAATTCGACGTAAGTAGGTAAATAAATTATAAAGTTTAGAGTCGGTAATTAAATTGTACAGTCGAGTTTATAATTATATACATGTACTTTCCCAGAGGTTCAAAAATATCTGAACAACCTTATGCCATTAACTATAAAGTCGTATTCATAGACGTTTGTAGACTTTGTCTGCGCACATATTTTCGAACTCGATTGTACACAATGACATGATTTGGTGTAGTTTTAGAAATTTGTAAATCACACTCGTGATTATCTATTAAATATATCGTCGTCAAGTACCCATAACACAAGCCTTATTGAGCTTACTATGGGACTAGGTCGATTTGTGTAAGATTGTCCCCTAATATTTATTTATTATTTATTTAATTATTATGTTTCATCATTTTTAACTGACCAATACCTACCATTTTAAGTAAAAGTCCACGGTTAGCCCGGGATGCGAACTCTTTCCAACGTGTTCGCCGTCGTCAACCACCGGCGTTATTAATGGAAACTTCCAATTATTTTCTGCTAATGATAAAAACCTGCTGCGAACAGTGCAAAAGTTAAGTGCTATGTTTTGGTTGGACTCTTTAATTAAACGGCGTCTCCTCTTCTTTAATTCTACGCGATAAAAACATATTATTGCAACTTGCCCTTAACTATTCACCACAGCCCCCCTATTCTGTAACTTGTTTTAAGCTCACCTCAACGGTCACCCGTAGATAGAGGTCTAGTATCGTGACGGGTGACCGGCGGGGTGAGCCGCATTAGCGCGTATAGCGAATAACAGCCCAGGTAAAACGGCTTTTGTTTTCCTGACTGTGTAAGACCCAAATTGCTTTAAAAAAAATAAGGTCCCTGCAACGATAATGGCAATTATTTTTCTTTATCCACGTGGGGTTCCAATATGCGATAATTGAGTGCTTCGTAATAAGTTACGCTGTAGGTGATATTACCTATAGGTAGGTAATTGCTTTGCGTATACGCGTCCGACGGAGCAAATATGCTAGTAGCGACACTAGCGACTAGCATATTTGCTTCGTCGGACGCCTTTACTATTTAGGAAAATAATATCTTAGGCGCTCGTGAGTCCAGCTTACTTATTTTCACCTCACCTCATCCGTCACCCAATGTAACTAAGCGTAATTTGGGCTGTTCGGACCGCGCGTTAGCGACGAAACTATACCTCTGATTGAGCTTAGGTACTACGAATCACAGCATCAAGTTATATTTTTTGAACGGTGAGGTTAAAACGAGTTACAGAATAGCGGGGCATAGGTCTGGTTTACTATAGCTTCATTTGCGGTCAGGTGAAGGGAAGCGTTCAGAATAACAGCTGTGCGCGAATGTCTGGCAGGGCCTGTCGCGCAATATTACCTGACACGAGTGTACTCGAAGAACTAATAGAGCACGTCCGATATTACATGTTGGCGCGCTTCCTCGTGGCAGCCCTTATTGCAGGTGAGATACCAGGGCTGTTATTCGGAACGCGTTAATGCAGCTCACCTCACCCGTAACACCTAACGAAACTAGACCTCTACATACGCTTAGTTGCTACGAATCGCGGCGTCAAGATTATCGGTGGGTGAACGGTGAGGCGAGGTAAAAACAAGTTACAGAATAGCGGGGCTGTACTGTCGAAACATAATCCTTTAGGCGAGAAGCTCCACCACACACAAACAAATATTATTGTTTTTCTCTTGGTTAGAGAGAGTAGTATTAAATCAATAATATGTCAGTATCTTACTACATAGATAATGGTCTTCCTAATTATAATAATTAATTTCATGGCTCAATATTTTTTCTGTGCAGTAGATATAATTCGACCATTGTTATGTAGCCGAGTCGATGATTCCGTTAAAAGTTTAAAAAGGTATATTTGCATTACAGATCAGTTTATTTGCAATCCATTCATTATTTAGCGACTGAGCTCTGCTCGAGTATAAATACGGAGGAAACGAATTTTCCCAGGAATACCCAGCTAGATCGATTTTTCGCGCCCTGGTTGTACACCCTATATTCCAAATTTAATTAACATCGTTAGAGCCGTTTTCGAGAACGTGATTTCAAATATTGCCCGTTTAATACTCGTAGTATAGGATAGGATAGGATTTGAAAAAGCAACGAAGCAGTCGCCCGTGCACTTTAAAACAGTCTGCTTTATGTTGTTTCAATTATAGAGAATTTCCCGCGGCTATTCGATGTTGAGGGAATTTACTTTAACTTTTGTATTTTAGAACACTTTGCTTCATGGTTAATTCTTATTTTGTAAACACGCGGTCGCAACGGAGGGCTGAGTATTTACCATTTCTAATATTTCCTTAACCTAATTAATAAATTCTAATGTTGAAGCTTCGGTCGCGCAGTACTTACCTACAAAGCACAAAATATCATTACACATCATGGAAATAGATACGAGTAGGTACCTACGTACGTAATCAAAAGATGCATGCAATATGTGTATTAAAAGACACACTGCCAAGTTAATTTTCTTTTTTTTTTTTTTTCTTTTTCAAAAAAAGTATGGTACATTGTAGGCTTAAATTGCGTTAAAATGAGATGACTATTTCTAACTATTCGGGCTACCAGCCGATGCTCTAGTGTAGAGTAGTAAATGATGACATGTGATACTCGTACCCGACTGGATAAGTTTGGAGTCTACCCGAAAAAATAACAGACGGTTGGTCGGGCTGTCCCATTGGGCATAAGGTATACCTACTCGTAGTATTGTAAAAACATGTGGCATCATTTACCCCTTTTATCGTAGAGAGAGTAAACCTAAGTCCTGAAATGGCCGGAAGTACTTGGCAGACGGTGCCAAAGGTGGCAACTTTCGGCCAATTTTTTTTTTTTTTCTTGCTTAGCAGAACTTTCTCGATGTGCTGCATTTTATCGTTTAGACGTAGGTGTATTGGGAGTGGGCTTACGGACTAAATAGGTAAGTCAAAGAGGCGAACAGCGAATATTTTAATCATTCTTTATTGCTCATCGTTCTTGTAACTTGATTATTGAACCTAGCGTAGCGGCTACGATGTGTCGTCGCTCGCTGCGCTCCGGGCTGTCGTAACGCGCTAATGCGCTTAAAAAATTTAACGTTGAGGTGAGCTTAAAACAAGTTAGTAGCGGCGCTGCTATTCACAACTTATTTTCTCATCACCTCACCGCTCACGCTATGATTGATATTCTCATCTTGACGCCGGGATTCGTAATATCAACGCGTAATCGGAGGTCTAACGTACACTGGCTCACCTGCACGCCTATCACAAGACGGCGCGCGAGCGCTTTCGCACTATCCGTCTCTCTCTTATTATAAAACTTAGAAAGAGACGGATTGTGCGAGATAGCTCGAGAGTGCTCGCGCGTCTTGTGCTAGCCGTCCTGAGGTGTGAGGGTCATGTATAACAAACGGCCTTTGAACCGGGCGGCGACGGCCCCACACACCCCCAATTCCGCGGTCGACTTTCGTGCATTATTCTTTCATCTACGCGTTACAGCGTTTTTACCTTACTTCCTTTGTGCAAAGTGAGATTAAAACTCCATATTTTTTAAAATATTAGGTGGTCCTTAAGAAAAGAGTCTAACGTTTTTAATATCGGGGTAATCGCGAATTAATCTCAATAAGCATCTGCTTAGTGAAATGTTTGATCTATGAATTTATCCATTTTACAATAACTCACGCCTGTATTAGAAAACGGGTTAGGCAGAGCACATGAAACTTATTTTTCGGTGCCCTTTCTAGCAATTGTAGGTTTCAAATCGGCCAAGTGCGTGTCGGGCCACGCGCAGTGTAGGGTTCCGTAGTTACCTGTCTTTCTTAGTTACATCGACACGCGCGCGCCAACTAAATGGTTGCGTCGGCCGAATTTGTACGAAAGTTGGCCTTTCTAAGTACATTTTAAGTAGGTCGACTATTACCTGGTAGCTAGTTATGCCTACTTAGCCGTGGTAATTTTCCTTTAAGATTATATGTACTACTACCAAGATTTTTTTCACATTCCCAGTAGGAGCCATTTAGCCGGCAGGGGGGGACACATGACTCGAACAAAAATTTAGGCTTTAAAGCCCAATATCTCGGAAACGAATGACTAATTTGAAAAATCGTTTCAAGAATCTACCCATGATATTTTTGAACAAGCTATCCAACGATGCTCCACACTATGGGTTTAACGAGAAAATAAATTCACATCCCCGCTTTAGGTGTAGGGGAGGTACACCAAAAATAGTTATTTCTTATGCAAGGCTGCAAAGTTGTTGTTTGGCGCAAGTGCTTGTATTGAAAGCCGAGCTAGCGAAGGATTGTAAGATTGAACCATGAGCGAAGCGAACGGTTCAAATGTACAATCCTGAGCATAGCGAGGCTTTCAAGGCACAGGACGCCAAACAACTTTGCTGCCGAGGGAAACACACAACTTTTCACCTCACCACCGCGAGGAAAATTGTAAATGTAATGAAAGTCATTTTCAATAAAGATTTGTTTACATCTCATCAAGATCAAAGCATTTTATAATTATTGAACGTAACATAAACATTTTTGCATCTTTAAATATCCACGCTTACCTGCATTAAAAATGTCAAAGTATTGTTGGGTAGGTACTCACAGGTAAACTAAAGCTCAAATACGCATATTTAACTTTTTCCGCTAACTTAGCAGGCATTCAAATTCATATTTGTATATCTTTTGCACTAAAATCTGTAAATAACTTCCATTATTTTGATTTTACTGTGGCTTTTGAACAAAACAAAACAAAATATCATATATATGAGTTTTTTCTTATATAAACGTATAAACGGTGCGTTCCAAAATTGCACGAAGCGAAATTACTTATTTTATTTGTATTGTATCCTTAAAAGTCAGTCTAATTATTAATATTTCATATGTAACTAAGAAAGAATAAGTATTATTAATTTAATTTTATCAAAATAATAATAATGAATTATTGGCATAACACCATAAGTTTCTGAACGCAGGATAATGACCTCTCATTCTGTATAGAAAAAAGTAGGATCTCGCGATTGACCGTTACGTTCCAAATTCAAAAACTCTTTTCACGCTAGCGGATATAATGGACTTTTGGGCGCAGATTTTGAGCGATAAAGCAAGCCTTTACGAGCCGGTGAGGCGAAAATAACTATTTCAAAATTGTATTCTTCTGTTTTGTCGGCGTGATTGATTTGATACTGTATTTCGGCATGGGTATATCATGGCGAATTACAGTATTCTAGTAGTGATGGTTACAGCCGAAGATGGACGGACGGACGGACGGACGGAAACCAGACGGACATGGCGAAACTATAAGGGTTCCTTGTTGACTACGGAACCCTAAAAATGGACAAATGGTAGCCTGAATCTCAGGTTGATAGGTTGCTTGAATCTATTTTTATGCTGATTCTTTGCCACAGATCTCCAATGTAATCCGTTATAGGTTTTAGTTATAAAAAGCGCCAAAGAAAACTGCTTGGCGATGTTTCGCTTCGAGTGAGCTGAGGGTTCGCCAGACGGGCCGCGAATCGCGATACAAGTCGTAAAGTGGCGGTTGAGAGCTCCGAGGGCCAGTGAACCAGGGCATCTGATCGCCGCAGGAAATATTTTACCACTTCGGTGACCTACTGTTGAAACTTTTATTTTTTGCGCTAAAATATAAACATTTTAGGTTTACAGTGGAAATATTAGCCTCGGCGATTCGTTTACGGCCAGTTACCTACCTAAGCGAAGCATTTTAGTTTCTTTAGTATAGTAAAGGTAAAAGTGGACGTGAAGGATTACTTTTTAGTGTAATCATAATATCCTTGACGTTGACCGTACAAAAGCACGCAGAGAGAGAGAGATTAGTATAATGTGCAATGTATCTATTTAGTTGTAGTTACACAGGTGTGCTCGTGGGCTCTACTTGACCATACAGAAGCTGCCGCCTCAGTGCAATTAAGTAGGTACCTACATTTTCGAACAGATGGACTAAATGATTGCGACCAGCTGCATGATAGCAATTATTATTATTGCCACAACACCCACTGACCGGCGCAATAATAGCTGTTATTCACTACACGTCGCCTCACCTCAAACGAACCAGTGTAGGTACGTCAGACCTCCCAGTATGCGTAGTTATTACGAATCTCGGCGTCTACATTCATGTTCTAAGGGAGACAAATGAGGTAAAATAAGTTGTGAATAGCAAAGCTGATCCTGATCCCGACGGAATCTAGCGCGCCGTCATGAACACAGCTTCAACAAAAGGCAATATTAAATCTGATTGGAATAGAGTTAACAGCTCAGTGATAATCTAATTTATTCAGATCTCATTTTAAAGTTGACCTATAAACACTGCGCCTGAAAGCATTAATTTTGTAACTCGATGAGCCAGGCGATTGTGTAAGTCTAGAAATCCGTTGAATAATAATAATTTATGTTTATGTAGTTAATAGGTTTTCTACCTCACTAGCTCGGAAAGCCATTTTTAGGGTTCCGTAGTCAACAAGGAACCCTTATAGTCTGTCCGTCTCCGGCTTCAGAGACTCTACGGAACTCTACACTGCGCGTGACCCGACACGCACTTGGCCGGTTTTTATTCCTTAAAAACAGATTTATTTATTTATACTTAAGGAGTACCAACAGCTGCAAAAACATGATATAAATCTTACATAGTAACATAAAGCCAATTAAAGGAACTCACAGATAGAATCTCAAGACTCATAGATAGCAAAACTGCATTTTATCCACAAGAGTGCAAAGAATATTTGAAATCCGAACGTGTTATTATATTAGTTACTTTTTTAAACATGTAGAGGCATTTAATGTTAAAGTTACATGTAAAGGCCAGTCCAGACGTGACAATTTTCGCCCAACAGTTTTTTTTTACAAGCTTTTATTTAGTTTCACCTGTCCCGGTGTCTGTCATTAATTAAATCATGCAAGTCCACTTGCCGGTGACCGATTGAGCTGAAATTTTGGGTATAAGTATAGTTTGGATGACAATTCAATGTTATGGTACCATCGAGCTGATCTGATGATCGAGACAGAAGGTGGTCATGGGAATTCAGTAGACCAGGTACTACTACTTAACCGACGCAACCCCGTGTGTTGCAACACTCGCTACGCTCAGGATTCTATTTTTGAACCATTCGCTTCGCTCAGGATTCTATTTTCGAACCATAGTATCGTGTTTCAATTCCACACTCGCGGTTAAAATCACGTTAAAATACAACTTTGCACACTTGTATAACAAATAACTATTATAGGTTCGATCTCATCAAATTGTCACACAAAAATGGATATGCACGAATTATAAAAAATGCATTGAAAATATATAGTCTATTATTAAAATGTCCGTTCATTTGTACTGTCAATTATAAGCGCTCACAAATACCGGACACGACTCTATTTCTAGGGTCGTATAATGACGGTTCAGATATTTGTGCACGTTTTGGTGAATTCCTGCTGACTGACTGTCCAGCTTTTAGTTAGATTTAGTGAAAGAAGGACAAACATACAAACACACACACTTTCGCATTTATAATATTAGTAAGGATTTCCAACCGCTTTCTACTTACAGTGAGGAAAGTATTCTGGCAGGCTCACAGAACACTCCCACTACAGCCTAATGTTTGTAATTTTGTTCGCGACTCGAGTCACCAAAGTATGAGGAAGAGGTGAGGGGAAGGGCGGGTGCTAACAGCGTTGCGATTGGTCGCACTACAAGCATCCTAATTTTTTTGGTACATTTTAAAGTAAAGATAAAGTAAAGTAAGTAACTGCTTACTTACTTTACTTTATCTGTAAGTTAAGGTAAAGTATAGATAGTTTTGTTACCATTTTAATACACAGTAAGTTAGGAATCTTAACTGGTACCGTAATTTATTGCTGGTAAATTATGGTAGGTACTTACTGTATATTAATATGGTAATAAAACTATGTATACTTACTTTAAAACGTACCAAAAAGGTTTCTAAAAAGCCAGCACCACCTATATCTATCTCAAAGTTCCCTCGTACTTTCTCGAAGTTCATCATCAGGCCCATCTTGTGGCACTGGACCCAACAGCTCACCAAGAGGATTCTAAAAAGCCAGCACAACCTATATCTATCTCAAACCAACTCCGAGTTCTCTCGCACTTTCTCAAAGTTCATCATCAGGCCCATCTTGTGGCACTAGACCCAACTGCTCACCAAGAGGATCCTAAAAAGCCAGCACAACCTATATCTATCTCAAACCAACTCCGAGTTCCCTCGCACTTTCTCAAAGTTCATCATCAGGCCCATCTTGTGGCACTAGACCCAACTGCTCACCAAGAGGATTCTAAAAAGCCAGCACAACCTATATCTATCTCAAACCAACTCCGAGTTCCCTCGCACTTTCTCAAAGTTCATCATCAGGCCCATCTTGTGGCACTAGACCCAACTGCTCACCAAGAGGATCCTAAAAAGCCAGCACAACCTATATCTATCTCAAACCAACTCCGAGTTCCCTCGCACTTTCTCAAAGTTCATCATCAGGCCCATCTTGTGGCACTGGACCCAACTGCTCACCAAGAGGATTCTAAAAAGCCAGCACAACCTATATCTATCTCAAACCAACTCCGAGTTCCCTCGCACTTTCTCAAAGTTCATCATCAGGCCCATCTTGTGGCACTAGACCCAACTGCTCACCAAGAGGATCCTAAAAAGCCAGCACAACCTATATCTATCTCAAACCAACTCCGAGTTCCCTCGCACTTTCTCAAAGTTCATCATCAGGCCCATCTTGTGGCACTGGACCCAACTGCTCACCAAGAGGATTCTAAAAAGCCAGCACAACCTATATCTATCTCAAACCAACTCCGAGTTCCCTCGCACTTTCTCAAAGTTCATCATCAGGCCCATCTTGTGGCACTAGACCCAACTGCTCACCAAGAGGATCCTAAAAAGCCAGCACAACCTATATCTATCTCAAACCAACTCCGAGTTCCCTCACACTTTCTCAAAGTTCATCATCAGGCCCATCTTGTGGCACTGGACCCAACTGCTCACCAAGAGGATCCTAAAAAGCCAGCACAACCTATATCTATCTCAAACCAACTCCGAGTTCCCTCGCACTTTCTCAAAGTTCATCATCAGGCCCATCTTGTGGCACTGGACCCAACTGCTCACCAAGAGGATTCTAAAAAGCCAGCACAACTTATATCTATCTCAAACCAACTCCGAGTTCCCTCGCACTTTCTCAAAGTTCATCATCAGGCCCATCTTGTGGCACTGGACCCAACTCCTCACCAAGAGGATCCTAAAAAGCCAGCACAACCTATATCTATCTCAAACCAACTCCGAGTTCCCTCGCACTTTCTCGTAGTTCATCATCAGGCCCATCCTGTAACCTAGACGCAACTGTTCACCAGAGCATTCTAAAAAGTTCACACAATATATCTTCAAACTACTACTACTAGTAGTACTACCACGTACTACTAATACTTCTTCTATATTAATACTATCTACTTTAAAAAATTAACAACTAAATAAATATAAGATTCTACAGAATAAAATAACTACTCAAACCAAAATAAACGAGAAATCTTAATTTTTTTTACATTTCTTCAAATCGGTACGAAAGAAAGCACGTGGTTTGGTGATTGACCATAGCATCATCGGGACATCACTAGTCGTGACGTGTGTTCCTAAAGGAATAGCACATTGCATTTTCAGTGATGAAAAGTGACAGACATAGTGTGTCTGTACCGAAGTATTCGCAGCGGCCAGTATAAAATGGCCTCCGCTGGCTATAAATATTTTTAATGAAATATTGAATTTGACTCAACTGTGGAATGTAATTCCATATTTTTTGTAGTTAGAAGTCTTTTACGACTTTCCGCACCACCTCACACTACAAAATCCCATAATTAGTCACAAAAATCCTATTATTTTGATTTTTTTATCAGAGACATGCACGCTCCGCACAGGTAGTTAACTTGGACGCAACTGAACGGCAAGGTCGGCAAGGCGGGCGACCGCGGAATAAGTAAGCGCTACAACTCCAACGCTTGGTGACTCGAGTCGCGAACAAACTGGTAAACATTAGGCTTCTAGTGGGAGTGTTCTGTGGGCAGGCTCAAATCTCGGGTGTCCAGCTCGCAGTGGCTCGCACCCGCGTGGGGAGCACCTCGGTGACAGCGGCCTGTGTTACTCATAGTTACCTAACCCGTGCTGAGCTGGAAGTCGTCGTTAGTGACTCTAATAGGGGCAAACATCTGGCCTTAATGTTTATTTATATCCCGACCGGAAGTGATGGTCTCGAGCCCACATCCGGTAGACAGCGAAATATGGCGTGTGTGTACCGCGTGCGCACCGAATTTTGAATCACGGAAAAAAACAAGTTTACGTTTACATATCTTTTATTGTTAACATGTTTACTTATTTCCTTCATGTTCTGTCTTACACATTGTTTTATTGGTTAAACTCGGACTGAGCATAGGTGAATATTTAACTAGGTACTTTCAGTGGGCTATAGCTGTCTTGGCACTGCATAAAAGAAAAAAAATCTCCAGTAGGTACCTACATTCTTTCTACTCGCAATTCTTCGCAAATGGCATTCTTCACTGCAGCGTCTAAAACCTGGCTCAAAAGACAGTAATTGAGTTGAATAAGATTAATAAAGTTGAGTAATGAGAAAGTATGATGAATCCAGATTGTACGTACAGCATTGCGAATAGAAAGAAACGCTTTTGTGTAAGTTATACTCGGGCTGACGACAACATGCTGAATAGTCAGGTACTTATAAAAACACCGCACCTTAAATCGGTTCATCTGTTTGGGAGTTACGATGCCACAGACAGACACATATGTTGAAGTTGTAACACCCGTCTTTCCGCGTCGTGGGTTAAAAAAATCGCAAGTGAAAATAATAGTTTGTGATGATTTGTTTTACCTAATTGCGTTTGTCAGAATTGCGAATAAGTAGGATAAAACGTTTATAACCTAGAATAATACGACTATGTAAGTGGCACATGCCGAATATGGATGAATATAGAATAAACAAGTGCGTGTCGGGCCACGCACAGTGTAGGGTTCCATAGTTGCCTGTCTTTCTTAGTTACATCGACACGCGCGCGTACTGCCACGATTTTTTTCACATTGCCAGTAGCAGCCATTTAGCCGGCAATTTGAAAAATCGTTTTAAGAAACCCATAATATTTTTGAACAAGCTATCCAACGATACTCCACACTATGGGTTTAACTAGAAAAAAAAATACATCCCCACTTTAGGTGCAGGCAGGGGAGGTAACCCAAAAAAAGTTTTTTTTTTTCAATATTTTATTATTTTGTTTTGTCGGCGTGATTGATTTATATACCCATGCCGAATTACAGTTTTCTAGTAGTAATGGTTACTGAGCTAAGCCGAAGAAGGACGGACGGACAGACGGACAGACGAACATGGCGAAACTATAAGGGTTCCTTGTTGACTACGGAACCCTAAAAACCGGCCGAGTGCGACTCGCACTTGCGCACGAGGGTTCCGTATCGTGGGTATGCGCATGATTTGTAGCAAATTATACTTTATTACATACTAGCGACAGTAGCGACCCGCCCCGGCTTCGCACAGGTACTATTTTATACATATAAACCTTCCTCTTGAATCACTCGGGACAGACAGCGGGAAGCTACTTTGTTTTATACTATGTAGTGATTACATAGGGCATGGTTAGTGTAAAGTTCGCTCCTTCCCGTCACGAAGAGTTTACCGGTGTGCTGGTGTCCGTTACACTGTAATTACATTGAAACAGTATTTTTATACGATAGGTATAATTGGTTAAAAATAAACATATGGGCCATTTTACGGAAAGTTGTACACTCGATTTTTTTTTCAATTTTGATATTAATCTTGTTTTTCTACTCAGACTCGAGATCACTTTCAAACCTAATAGAAGAAAAAACTGTCCAAAAGTTACATATGTTTACCACCATACAAGCTTGGTATGGAAACCACAGAACTAAGTTCTGTGATGGAAACGGTAACGGAATGGAATAAAAAATCTTAGGACACTTTTTTTCTCCTATTAGGTTCGAAAGTGCTCTCGATTCTGAGTAGAAAAAACGCAATTATATCAAAATTAAAAAAAAAAGTCGAGTATTTAACTTTTCGTAATTTATAAGTACTTTAGCGATCGGGTCGGATTGTTACATCTGTACGCTACACCCAATTATGACTTTGACATGTACTGACAAATTGGGGTAAAATCACATAATCAGTATACCCCATCAAATAGACTTTATGGCTGAACGCGAGAACAGCGCTATGCCATAAACCATTAAAAAAAAAAAGACCGTGTTGCACTCCGGGAGTGCCGGCAGAAGTGAAAACTCAATAACATTGTAACGGTTTTTGGATCAGGTCACGTGACATCTTTCGGTGTCACCCTAAAAATGAATTTGACGCAAATTTATAAACAATTATCAATTATTTAGGCGGACGGCCCGCGGGCGCGTTGGGTGCGACGGGCCCAACGCGCCGCCGCGGCGGCGCAACGGTGCCGGGGTTCGGCGCGCTGACGGGCGGCGGCAAACACAATATCAATTTGTTTTTGCCGTCGGTAAATATTTTTCTAAGCTTTATCGCCCAAATTCGAACTATTCGAATTTTCTCAATAGCAAAACGGTGAAGGACGCGTTGGTATTATTACAAATTTATTTGCAGAATATGCTATTGCAAAAAGTGTTTAACGGCTTTATACTCTTACGAATAGCATTTAGTTTTGAATGAAGTTGAATCGGCTAGCAGCAAAAAGTGACCTCCTTCACATCTGACGTCACAAAACTCTGTCGCGTATTTAACAATTTTTCCCCATCCCAAAAAGTGCTCAGCGCCGCTAAAGAAGTTTTCACTTCAAAAAGGAAGAGTCAGACTTTTGACGTTTGATATGTTATTTTGTTGAAATTTATTGACACATTTATTGAAATTACGCCTCAATACGAATTAAGAGCATATAAGTTTCCGGAAAAACGGAAGCTAGAGTAATAATGTACTTATAAAAAAAGTTACATGTTTTTCCGTTCATGGGAAGCTGAGATCACGCGGGACACACCAATGCTTAGTTTGATACTGGCTGGGTTCCTTTTTTAATTTAGAGATTTATTATAAGTGAGAGATGAGAGATTAATTTCAACTCGATACCTCTTCCACGCATGTTCTTAAGAAAAATTGTTTTGACTGACAGAGGAACAATGTAAATCTACAAATGTTCTTTTTTCCGTTTGAGGTACGGGACCCTGGCAATAATGAGTAGTTATCCGCCTACTACAAATTATGACCATGTGCAACATTCTGTGACAGTTTATTCCACACCATATTACCAAACAAAGCATTTTATAGGATTATAAATTAGGACCCGTTTCTAAAACAAAATGGAATATCATTGCGGCCCAAAACAGGCCTTATTAATGGCGATAAGGTCCACCTTGGTGCACTTTTCTAACGGCCGCTTAACACATGGCGCGTTCGCACCTGGCGTCGAAAAAAGTTTTAAAAGCCCCGAAACATGCTCAAAAGGCTCAGTTTACTGATAGAAGTTCTATTTAAACTGGCTCGCGGCTCTTTAGGAGTGTGCTCGGAGATTAATCGAAGGTAACGCCGCCTCCGGCCGGCTGCGCAGCGCATCTGTCCATTAATTGCTTTCTAATACAAAACAATTGGAATAGAGACATAAGATATATCACTGAATAACACGTGATATCATTAAATTATTACCATGCCTTGTACATTTCCTTCGCTATCATTCAAAGAAGAAAGAAATATACATATAAAATAAAAGCGAGTATAGGCTACCTAAGCATATGAAAATTATTAATGTTGTTATATCATTCTTAGAAGGCATTTCGACCTACATCGAATCATTTATATATAACAAAGATCGTTGTAAAAGTAACTCGAAAGTTCCCTCTTCATTTTTAATTTTTAATAATGCTACCGAAATCGATACGATGTCGCTCTCTTCTCGACTGTAGAGGTACATTATTGCCTCAATAAAACGGGCTGGATACCGACCTGCGAATGCTCCGATCTTCTAACGGGGAAAAACGAACATCTTTTATATTTATTTTACTTAATCCAATTAGGATATTCTTACTCGGAAAGAATTATCAATTATTTTCGGGGACCAATATTAGATGAAGTTCAAAACAGTAGGTAAATAAGGCGGAGGCGTGGAGCAAACATAACAAACTCATTAAAATGTCATTTGCTTTCGTAATTCGATATCTATGTTTTGTTCAAATTAGTGAAAAAGGGTACCATAGCAGTTACAATTCATATTCTTTTTGACGATCTTAAATAATTAAGCTAGCCTTAATATATATTTTAGTATTAATTAGTAGTTGTATATTGTATAAATAAATAAATTATTCTTATTCTAAGTGTATTATGAAATAAAAGATTTAAATTTGTTGATCACGTAGTATAATTAAATAACATACATAATTATAAAAGTTGAAAAACCCCCGACATTTTCATGTCAAAGTCCAATATTCAAATATCTATGACACAAAACAAACCGCATTCAAATCGGTCCATCCGTTTGGGAGCTACGATACCACAGACAGATACACAGACACACAGATACACAGACACGTTAAACTTATAACATAACACCCCTCTCTTTGCGTCGAGGGTTAAAAACAAAACGCGATCAATCCACGCTTGCTCTTCATCGCCAACGCAAATACTCGTAAATCTGTGGTGCTGTATCATGTTACCAGGTACTACCTATGTGCTTGCGTTTACTAGCCGAATACTAGCCCCGGCCGCCGCTGGTGTTTATATACCTGGGTAGATAAATAAAAAAAGTACTTAGTACTTACTTTTTGTTTCCAGTACTATGGTTCTCTTGAGGAGAAGGTCTAGTGATGACATATTCTAAACTATGCATTTCACATCCTAAATAAGTACAAAGCTATTTGAAATCCTGTGGAACCCTATGGGTTTTCAAAATATGATTTTACTCGTAAAGGTTTCACAAATATCTCATGTGGATTATTTAAGGATGAAAATGAGGTCCGTCGCTTGTTTGGATTTTAAATAAAACTCAAGTATCTCCAAGCGTGTTGAAGAAAAATATTGGTTTATTTCTCAGCTCAACGACACCTTAATGAGTATTATGGGAGAGGGTGAAAATGGTAATGACTTCGGCCGGCGTTACGCTCTTTTCTTTCCCGTCCCGAGTCCTAATACCGATGCACGGCGGTTATCCTTCACTAGATACCCCTTTTGAGATATAGAATAATGTGAAAACAAAGATATAAGGTTAAGTCATACTCTAATTGTTTGTGGACGTGCGATTATTTATGTACCTAGTCGGTTCATAAGTTCTGTCACAAATGTTTTGCCGCATAGTAAATAATACCTAGAATGTTTTTATTTAATGCTATATAGGTTTGATAGCTCATTAAATACTGATAAATTAGAACCATTATTGGATGTATAAAGCCATATTACACAAATGCTAGTTTCTTCAGAGATTTTGCACTTTTTTAGCCAATCAAAAACACGGACGTGATTCACTTTATCTTTTTTCCACGATTTTTAAAACCTTTAAACTTACGTGAGAATTTAGTCAGAACACAGAACCATCCCTGTTAAAGCTAACAGAAAATCAAATGCTAGTTGCTAAGCATGGTCTAAAATCGAGGTTTCAGAATAAATGAAAAAAAACCTTGTTGGTCACCTGGAACACTGTTTTTTTATTAAATTTGTTGTAAGTGGTATTTTTGTCAGTTGCGGCGTGTTTTGGGTTCACGATTGTCTCAAGATACAAGGTTTTTTGTCATATTGCGATAATTGTTCAAAATGTATTGTATTGCAATTAGATTAGTATAAAATAAGCTTTATAATCATGTAGGTATAATACGAATAAGAAAAAGTTTATTGCTGAGTTTTATCTATCAAAAACCTTTTGACAGAACTTAAGGACCGACTAGGTAATAGAAGTAAGTAATAGTGTGCAGAACGTGTTATTTATGTAACAAGAGAGCATCGTTTTTGCTATGAGTGCTGATTTTTGATCCCGACCAAGCAAACGATTCAAATTAAGTCATACATAATTGAATCACTTGCGTAGGTAGAGTGGCTTAGTACCTAGTAACCTATAGTTACAAACATTGATAAACTTTACATGTAAATATGTTTTTTAATTTTTCTTTGGCTGCGACCACGGCCACGCGACTAATGCTACCCAAGGAGTGGGTGGAGTATATAATGCTACCCTGTAAGGAGTGGAGTTACATACCCAATTCCCAATCACCTTCTAATGTATTTAGTCCAACACATGCATGTCCACATATACATATGTCCATGTACATCTTTTTCTGGGCTCTACTATCGAAGATCAAATTGACCTGTATCATGCAACCCCCCTTTTTTCCGATATTTTTGAAGTGAAAACTTCTTTAGCGGCGCTGAGCACTTTTTGGGATGGGGAAAAATTGTTAAATACGCGACAGATTTTTGTAACGTCAGATGTGAAGGAGGTCACAAACTTTTATATTTTGTTGCTAGCCGATTCGACTTCATTCAAAACTGAACGCTATTCGTAAGAGTATAAAGCAGTTAAACACTTTTTGCAAATAAATTTGTAATTTTGTTCACGCGTCCTTCACCGTTTTGCTATTGAGCAAATTCGAATAGTTCGAATTTGGACGTTAATCCTAAAGAGATAAAGCTTTGAAAAATATTTACCAACGGCAAAAACAAATTGATATTTTGTTCACCGCCGCCGTCCGATGTTCTTGCAAATTCGAATAGTTCGAATTTGGACGTTATTCCTAAAGAGATAAAGCTTTGAAAAATATTTGGCAATGGCAAAAACAAATTGGTATTTTGGTCGCCGCCGGCCCGGCGCACCCAACGCGCCCGCGGCCCGTCCGCCTAAATAATTGATAATCCATACTATCCATATCCATACTAATATTATAAAGGCGAAAGTGTGTCTGTCTGTCTGTCTATCTGTCTGTCTGTCTGTTACCTCTTCAAGCTTAAACCGCTGAACCGATTGCGATGAAATTTGGTATGGAGATAGTTTGAATCATGGGGAAGGACATAGGATAGTTTTTATCCCGGAAATCATCCCCTAAGGGTGTGAAATGAGGGGGTGAAAGTTTGTATGGAGCTGCGATATAAACGAGTTCCACGCGGACGGAGTCGCGGGCAGAAGCTAGTTGTTTATAAATTTGCGCCAAATTCATTTTTAGGGTGACACCGTAAGATGTCACGTGACCTGATCGAAAAACTGTTACAATGTTATTGAGTTTTCACTTCTGCCGGCACTCCCGGAGTGCAACCCGGTCTTTTTTTTTGGAGATAGGTACGAATAGATTTAGCACTGAGAATTGGCGATTCAGGTCATTCTATATTCAAATCACGTTGCTTCACTCCCCACTCGGCAAAATTGCAATTCACTCGCTGGTTTATTTGTAACTGAAGCACCACCCGGTTTGATATGTTGAGGTGAAATACATTTTTAACCGTTATTGAAAGCCCGATGTTACATAACTGTACATGGACATACTATACACCGTAGCAATTTCATAAAAATTAACACGTCAACGATGTGTACAAACAAGCATAAACAGTCGAAAAAATTGTATCCCGACTATATACTACCGAGCCTACGGTTCCTTTTCGACACGCGCGTGCCAACTAAATGGTGCGGTTGCGTCGGCCGAATTTGTACGAAAGTTAGCCTTTCTAAGTAAATTTTAAGTTGGGCGACTATTACGCGGTAACTAAGTTATGCCTCCTTAGCCGTGATAGTATTCCTTTTCAATTTATTATATGTACTAGCTGCCCGGCCCGGCTTCGCACGGATTACCCGTTTTCCCGTAGGAATTAAGCATTATGTTCATCAGGGATAATGTCGGCTTCTAATGGTAAAAGTATTTTTCCAATCGGTCCAGTAGTTTCGGAGCCAATTCAATACAAACAAACAAACCATCAAATCTTTCCTCTTTATAATATTAGTGTAGGTAGAGGTGTGGGTAGTTAGTGTAGATTACTGCCACGATTTTTTTCACATCCCCTGTAGCCATTTAGCCGGGGGCGGCATGACTCTAACAAATTTTGGCTTTAAGCCCAATATCTTGCAAACAATCACTTAGATGAAAAATGCGTTTAAAATTTTAAGGATCCCCTAATATTTATGAACAAGCTATCCAACAACACCCCACACAATGTTAAACGAGAAAAAAAAATACATCCCCACTTTAGGTGTAGGGGAGGGACCCTAAAAAAATATTTCAAGATTCAGTTTTTCTGTTTTGTCGGCGTAATTGATTTATACCCATGCCGAATTACAGTTTTCTAGTAGTAAGGGATACTGGGCTAAGCCGCAGACGGACAGACGGACATGGCGAAACTATAAGGGTTCCTTGTTGACTTCGGAACCCTAAAAAAGCGTTTTTTCATACAAATGTTAGCCTATGTCACGCGGAGTATAATTACAAATCGATTGAAACCTTATTTATCAAAATTGGTTCGAATTTTAAACGCCACTGTGAAACATACGTGAACACAAACATATCTCTTCCTTTTCGCTCGTCGTAGTCGGTCAATAAGTGTGACATCATTTACAGTAGTATTCTTTCTTATTTCATAACCATCGCTTTTAAGTGGCCACTGCTTAAAAATGAATTTCCGTAATTAAATATAATGTAGGTATTGACATGTTTAGCGGAAGTTCTTCGAATATTGATAATAATCTCTTGCGTTTGAACAATGATAACAGTTTTTAGGTCGGTACTGGTCGGTACATATTATGAGTATAACATATCAGGTGAGTTCAGGATTCCTGTATCTTATCGTGTCATGATACCCGTTCGTTCGATGACTTAAAATATTATTACTGTTGGTCATACTTTCAATTAGGAGCTATAGTTAAATGTGTGACATGCCTCCCAATGTTTGACTGCTTTATTCCTGTAGAGAAAAAGTAAGTCACATTTTACACTCATGAGACCGAGCTTTATTATGGCAATATTATTTTGGCTCAAGTTGCATTCGACAAATCACAAGTGTTAATTCAATCATTTTCAGTGCGCTAGCCACACAACTCCGTGACGCGTCTATCGAGTAAACTTTGCGAACGGTCGAGTTACCGATTGCGAGTAAATTAACGTTTAAGTGAGTCGTGGTGCCGATTGGATTTTTAGTTCTATGAGTAACCGCCAGGGGCGTTGTATAGATTCTCCATACTAATAAATAATTTACGTTCGGGATTCTATTCTGGAATGATGTGACACAATCTACTATTCTTCTACAAAAGAGTTTCAATCAAATATCTATTTTTGAAATTAATATTTACATAACATTCTTTATTTAGGCGGTTGCATTTAATTTTAACCTTACAATGATGTGTAAATAAATAAAATAACATACTTACATAATTTAGAAAAGTAAAAACTTACCGATGCGAAACTATTTCATTTTAATGGCAACCCATGGGTAGTTTTTTTGGAATCTATATACGGCGTCGAGTTTAGTGCCAATAGGACCAATGTCGATAGGTGGAACGTTTACCTTATACCCAGGTCATGGTAAATTAAAATTATAATAATGCGTGCAACGGAAGCGGAAGTTGGTCGCAGGAGACACGCCGGTGCGCGTGCGGTGTTGCGGAACTGTCCCGCACCAACCATTCGGCTTATTCCTTTACTCACTTAGATACCACTCAATTAACGACATGAAAACCGCAAATTGTATTTTTCTAGCTAATATTAGGAACTGAGCAGAGAGCAGAGACAAAAATAGGGCGCTCAATTAAAAGATAATGAAGATATTAGTTAAATTAAAAGAGGACGAACGGTAGAGGTAACGGTTACCTGTATATTGTTCCCGATTATCTCAGATTATATGTGTGTATGTATATACGTGCGTATGTGTATGTGTATGTGGACAAGAATAATTCTATTGCGCGGGCTAATACAGTCCAAACGTCTAGATGGATTTAGACATATAGTAAGGTGTAGGATTCGCCTTAATCGTGGGAATGAAATAGGCTGCATTGGAATAAAGGCGACCGGTTAGTCTAGTGGGTAGTGACGCTGCCTACGAAGCTGAAGTTCGGTTCGAATCCCGGTAAGGGCAAATATTTGTGTGATGAGCATGAATATGTGTTTCTGAGTCATTGATGTTTTTGTATTTAAGTGTTTCTATCTATTAAATATATCGTCGTCTAGTACCCATAACACAAGCCTTATTGAGCTTACTATGGGACTATATAGGTCGATTTGTGTAAGATTGTCCCCCAATATAAAAAAAGCAGTTGGGTTTCGTGAAAAAAAAGATTAATTATGTCTATGTTTTGTATCAGAGTCAAAGCAGTTTAGATATAAAAATAAACATGCCGCCAAATTAAATATTATTTTCTCGCAATCGAAGTGAAAAGTAAAGTGTTCTGGTCTAAAAGCCATATTGCCCCTCGAACAATTTTCCCTTTCCCTCTCTTCGTTCGTGAAAATAACCATCTCATGGTAATGTGGCTTATTGTAGACCTTTAGTCACCTACGCAACCTACTATAATTTCGCATTTAGCAACCTACCTCTACAGCGGTTGTGCCTTAAGTATGAATGTATGTAATACTTAGTTACAATTAATTCATGAGGTAAGCGCATCAGTAACGTATTTTAATGAGATGTAGTAATAAATTAGCATTTGCAGGGAATCGTCGTCGGCCGGCAAGACGAGCAACCAGCTACGCAACGAGCAAACGACGCTGCAGTGGGCGCGCACCTCGCTGCAGGAGCTGCGCGGGCAGCTTCGCGAGTTGCGCGCCGGCCTCGACAGCTCCGCGCTGCTGCGGCAGCTTCACATCATGCGGAATGAGGCAAGCACTTATTAGTATTTGCAGGGAATCGTCGTCGGCTGGCAGGACGAGCAACCAGCTACGCAACGAGCAGACGACGCTGCAGTGGGCGCGCTGCTCGCTGCAGGAGCTGCCCGGGCAGCTCCGCGAGTTGCGCGCCGGCTTCGACAGCTCCGCGCTGCTGCGGCAGCTGCACATTATGCGGAATGAGGCAAGCACTTATTAGTATTTGCAGGGAATCGTCGTCGGCCGGCAGGACGAGCAACCAGCTACGCAACGAGCAGACGACGCTGCAGTGGGCGCGCTCCTCAACAGCTCCGCGCTGCTGCGGCAGCTGCACATCATGCGGAATGAGGCAAGCACTTATTAGTATTTGCAGGGAATCGTCGTCGGCCGGCAGGACGAGCAACCAGCTACGCAACGAGCAGACGACGCTGCAGTGGGCGCGCTCCTCGACAGCTCCGCGCTGCTGCGGCAGCTGCACATCATGCGGAATGAGGCAAGCACTTATTAGTATTTGCAGGGAATCGTCGTCGGCCGGCAGGACGAGCAACCAGCTACGCAACGAGCAGACGACGCTGCAGTGGGCGCGCTCCTCGACAGCTCCGCGCTGCTGCGGCAGCTGCACATCATGCGGAATGAGGCAAGCACTTATTAGTATTTGCAGGGAATCGTCGTCGGCCGGCAGGACGAGCTACCAGCTACGCAACGAGCAGACGACGCTGCAGTGGGCGCGCTCCTCGACAGCTCCGCGCTGCTGCGGCAGCTGCACATCATGCGGAATGAGGCAAGCACTTATTAGTATTTGCAGGGAATCGTCGTCGGCCGGCAGGACGAGCAACCAGCTACGCAACGAGCAGACGACGCTGCAGTGGGCGCGCTCCTCGACAGCTCCGCGCTGCTGCGGCAGCTGCACATCATGCGGAATGAGGCAAGCACTTATTAGTATTTGCAGGGAATCGTCGTCGGCCGGCAGGACGAGCAACCAGCTACGCAACGAGCAGACGACGCTGCAGTGGGCGCGCTCCTCGACAGCTCCGCGCTGCTGCGGCAGCTGCACATCATGCGGAATGAGGCAAGCACTTATTAGTATTTGCAGGGAATCGTCGTCGGCCGGCAGGACGAGCAACCAGCTACGCAACGAGCAGACGACGCTGCAGTGGGCGCGCTCCTCGACAGCTCCGCGCTGCTTCGGCAGCTGCACATCATGCGGAATGAGGCAAGCACTTATTAGTATTTGCAGGGAATCGTCGTCGGCCGGCAGGACGAGCAACCAGCTACGCAACAAGCAGACGACGCTGCAGTGGGCGCGCTCATCGACAGCTCCGCGCTGCTGCGGCAGCTGCACATCATGCGGAATGAGGCAAGCACTTATTAGTATTTGCAGGGAATCGTCGTCGGCCGGCAGGACGAGCAACCAGCTACGCAACGAGCAGACGACGCTGCAGTGGGCGCGCTCCTCGACAGCTCCGCGCTGCTGCGGCAGCTGCACATCATGCGGAATGAGGCAAGCACTTATTAGTATTTGCAGGGAATCGTCGTCGGCCGGCAGGACGAGCAACCAGCTACGCAACGAGCAGACGACGCTGCAGTGGGCGCGCTCCTCGACAGCTCCGCGCTGCTTCGGCAGCTGCACATCATGCGGAATGAGGCAAGCACTTATTAGTATTTGCAGGGAATCGTCGTCGGCCGGCAGGACGAGCAACCAGCTACGCAACAAGCAGACGACGCTGCAGTGGGCGCGCTCCTCGACAGCTCCGCGCTGCTGCGGCAGCTGCACATCATGCGGAATGAGGCAAGCACTTATTAGTATTTGCAGGGAATCGTCGTCGGCCGGCAGGACGAGCAACCAGCTACGCAACGAGCAGACGACGCTGCAGTGGGCGCGCTCCTCGACAGCTCCGCGCTGCTGCGGCAGCTGCACATCATGCGGAATGAGGCAAGCACTTATTAGTATTTTTGACTTGCTCACTTTCATCGTCATCATATCAGCCGAAAGATGGCGCTGGACATAGCCCTTCCCGAAAGAATCACAATGACCGGTCCTTCACTGGCATCCAGAAGACTCCCGCGACCTTCACAGGCCATCAGTTCACCTTGTCCACTTCATATACGTAACCGGAGCGAAGTGCGTTAGTGAAGAACTTGCACGCAATAGCGAAGCCAGGATTTCGTTCTAAGGCAGGCAAAAAAGAAACCCTTCGATTCAAGAGCACTCCGACTGTGCCCTTATTCTGCTGTGCTTATTCCCCACCACATCTGCCCTCATCTGTCCATACCTGGTATTTGCCTGAACGATAACCTTGAAAGCTGATTGCGCCGTCTAGCTGAATTTGTGTTCTACGTGACAGTAGGTATTTTATTCTCCAATATAACCATTTATTCCCTGTAGTAAAAATCAAAATACTTTATAGTACATACCTTTTTTTTATAGTACTGGAATGGGTATTCCAGTACTATATAAAAAAAACGAAAAATTCTCACAATGGAATTTCATTTCGACGCTGGTCGTTAAAGCGGTTCGTCAATATTTCATTGTCTGCAAGAAAGACGCTTGGTATTTATATACCTCCAAAATTAATTTCATTAGTATATGGAATGCCAGAAATGCAAGCCAGACTTATTTAAATGTTTAGGTTCTTATACAGCGTGTCTCTGACTTTGGGGCTATAAATGCAAATGTCAATTATGCTCCTTAAACGGAACTACTTTTGCTCTACAACTTTTCAAAAATTCGTTCTTTTTATATTTTCATCATTCCATACAAATAAAATAAAATGTTCAATGTGCATCATCCATTAGTTAGTTTTCATACTTGTCAGTGTCATGGATGTCAAATAATGAGGCCGTGTTTGCAATACATTGATGGTACAGTTAAAGTTCAAACACGAATAAATGATAGAAATAATAGTTATTTTACAAAGTTGCGGAACAAAAGTGGTTCAGTTTCAGGACCGTAATGGACATTTGCATTTAAAGCCCCTAAGTCAGAGACACACTGTATTTTATGCTAGTTTTAGAATAACATAATAAGTACATATCAATGCTTAATGTTGCCGACGTTGCCGTTAAGCAGTTAATTAAAAGACCGCTCAGCCGAGACGGGGGCAAGAGGGGAGACGTCAAAGAGTAGCCCTAAAGCTGGTTTTCCACCGGAGGGGCGAGACGAGACGAGACCATGCGAGAATTGAAATTCGTATGGGACTTACTATACCTATTAGCACCGAGCGCGCGCGCGCGCGGTGGAAATAGGTAGTAACTCCCATACGATTTCAAATCTCGCATCGTCTCGTCTAGTCTCGCCGCTCCGGTGGAAAACCAGCTTAACACGCTCCAATAAACAAACAAGCCGTTTTTATAAGCAAGATTTATGTTGTTTGTTTTAGTTGAAGCAGGCGCTGGTGGAGACGTCGGACTTAACGCAGCTGGCGCGCACGCAGGAGGCGCGGCTAGATAAGCTGGACGGCGTCGTGGGCCGCCTGCAGTATGAGGCGCGGCAAGCGCGCGACGACGCCGCCGACCAGCGCGCGCGCCTCGCCGCCCTGGCCAGAGAGGTGAGCTCACTGTCCACACTGTCCCTCCGCCACACACTTGTAGTTAAAGCAGAGCAGACGCAGCTGGCGCGCCCGCACCTAATCAAGCTCGACCAGGGGCGTCTTTACCGGTGCAGGGTGTGCGTTGCACACGGGCGCAGCGGTCCTAGGGGACGCCGAGCGTCGCCCGCTACCATTCCATTTTGACCGCGCGCTTACTAGGGGCGCTAGAGTAATGTTTGCACACGGGCGCTATATGTACATATACATGGGCTAGAGACGCCTCTGAGCTCGACGGCGCTGTGGGCCGCCAAAAAGTAGTTGCAATTAGTACCTAAATGTACAAAATCTGAGGTTGAAATTTCAACGGCAAAAAAATTGTTATTAGTACGAGTGCGAACTAAGGCTTGATTGTACGTAACTTAGTGTCAAAACTTTAGGTGCTTACTTTCTACCAATAGAATTGAATACGAGTGGTCAATACCACTCGTTTTTAAATTTTCTATCGCTATTTTACAATGGAATTTCATAGTTTTTTTAGGGTTCCGGACCAATAAGGTAAAAACGGAACCCTTATGGTGCGACTCTGTCCGTCTGTCTGTCTGTCTCTCACAAAGTTAAATACTAATGCTATCCATTTGAAATTTGGAATGATTTTAAAGAAAGTTAATCCACGTGTATGGAACATGAAAAATTTTAATATATATTTTTAATATCTATCTAAAATTACGGATAAGAGGGGGGGAAAAAATTCAAAGTTGAGCTGCTAGGTCAAGTGGGGTATCATTTAAAAGGGCTTAAGTTGGACATTTTAAAACAGTTTTCCTTTTTTTTCTACATTGGTAAATTTTCGATCTATGAAGGAAAATGTAAAAAAAAAATACCATTCCCCCCCCTCATCTCCGAAGTTATCCAAGCGAAAAATTTGAAATAATTACTTGTGATTAAGATAAACATAAATATTACTGGAAAAGTACAACTTTTTCTGTATCTAGCGTATTTTTTGTTTTATTTTCAAAAATAAATTCCTAGTTAAATTTGCTTATAAGTACTTTTTTGTTTTGAAATTCCTATAAGACTATGATAGAAAACCCCCCCTACACCCTATCAAATAAAAAAATAATAATCGAGATCGGTTCACGTGATAAACAATAATCGCTAAAACACCAACATACAATACTAAGCTGATTGCCCTTGCACGTTAGTACCAAATGGGGCCGATAGATGGCGCTGACCCCATTCCTACTTCGCGCTGTTAAGATTTTTCTAGAATTAATGGGGTTGGCACGGGAATATTTCAATAGCAGGTCTAAAAAAGATAGCCAGTGATAGTTTGTGCGGAACCCTCGGTGCGCGAGTCAGACTCGCACTTGACCGGGTTTTTGAGTTAGAGTCGCCCCCAAGCGCGCGTGTGGTGTGGTCGCTGCTATTTACGTTGGACCAGGCTATTCTCTAGGCCAGGCAAGCATGCAATGCTCACTAACGATGAAAACTGTTGATAAAAAAAAAATACAACCGAATTGAGAACCTTTGAAGTCGGTTAATAGGTACCTACCTACAAGTAATCCGTCTAGATACGTATGTATTTAAAGTGTGCTGCCCACATCATTTATAAAACGATTTATTAGAACCTCAAAAGCCTAATGCTGACCCTTTCTTAAGTATGTTCTCTAAAGATGAGCCGTAGCTCGTGCGTAAAGGATATTCACAAATACGCCTTATATATTGAACCCTCATCATCCCCTCATAGGGAATCGCATCTTATGAAGTGTAAATCGTTGGCCTAAATTTGTTTTTAATGGGGATAGATATTAATTATATTATACAGGTGGCCCATTTAGATCGCTCAGTATGCAATGGGAAAGTCTGAAACTATCAGACATACGAACATCTTATGACGTCTATATGTATACGCGTATGTCATTCTAATGCAATAGGGTAACCAGTGCTGGAAAGTCCATCGAAATCCGTTAGTTTTTCGTGCAAGTAGGTATAAGAAACACCCCGACTCATGTTCCGTTTATTAACATTGGGTGGATTCAATGCTTTGTATACTCGAACATAAGCTTATAGGAAACAGACAACCACGAAACTTAAAAAGGCAAAACTGATGCCGAACAAGATAGAGCAAAGCAAAATGGGAAGCCGGCATAGGATGGGTAGGATATTGCAATTCAGTCATATAGAAAAATAAATGTTTATGTATATCAGGCCTACTCCGCCAGTAGGCGGTTATATCCTATTGAGCAGTCGCTTTCAATAGGATACGTAAATTGGATTGACTCTAGTGTAGTTTGGCGAAAATATGAAACGTTATCTAATAACGAAAATGTAAAATCGAGCGATAACCTCTCGCCAGGTCGACGGGAGCTTTTTATACCATTCGATATTCAAATAAATATGTATTCAATTATAGATTTGTTCTTCTGAGAACAAAGAGACATTCGGACAGGAAGGGGATGAAATCTAATTTAATTATAACCTTCATAGGTTACAATAGTAGACCATGACAGTAGTAGTTTTTTTTATAGCTTTTTGAACAACGTGGTAATAATAATGAAAAAGATTATGATGTCTCTTCACATTGGGGTCATTCGCAGTGTTTAAAACAAAATTCGTCTTTCATGTGGTAAATAATAGTTAATAATGTGCATATAAATTGTTTTTATGCTTATTAGGTATTCGTAACCACCAATAATGAGAGACCTTAATTATATGTATTTTGTAGAGAGGTAGGTATTCCTTGATGTTTAAATACGATAAATTAAGCCATCTGTAGGGTTGCTGGCCATACCGAGTGACAATAATGGTAATGAATGACGGCGTATGTGAAGGGACATCATTTTGCTTATATTTTGGTAATGTTAACTGTTTGTGGCCTCTGTGGTGGCATCCAGAATATGCTGCAATTACCCTAATTACTATAATCGAGAGTGAGTGGTTATATAATCGTTTTCTGACCGAATGAACAACGTTGGAGCCACCCCGCTTAGTTCCTATTCATTGTTTATTAAAATATGGCATACATTATGAGTTGGGGTTTGTTTGATTATATTAGCCCTTTGTGTTGCGAACTTTATTTTTCTGTATCGTGTTTATAGAGTGTATTATTGTTTGCCGGTGAGTTTTAATAACAGGTGTTATCCCTCTTCACGGTCCGTGGCTGGAACCGTTGGCGACCGTTGCGCTCGTAATTGAGGACCTATTATAACTTGTCCGGAGTTTTGAATATCAAGCTTGCTATGCTAGCTCGCCCTGCGAACTCGGACGCTGCCGACAATCAACATCAATTGATTGATGAAGCGGTGTTCTACCCCGGCAAATGCAATTCAGTATATCACGTTACTGGATGCATTAGGTACTGAAACCAGATTAACGGTATGTACTCGGTTAATTACCAGATTAAGATCCTATTGAACTGTATCCAGGGATAGTTCGAGTGACACAATTTCAACAGATGTGTTTCGAATCTAAGTAGATATACCAAAATTGAGTGTGCGCGCGCTTCATTAATTAACTTACAAGCTATAATCTAGCTAGCGGTAATAACGACGAGTAAGGTCGCGCATTTACGCTACGCATATCGCGCGTGCTTGACGATAAATTATGCATCCGCGCAAACTCGGCTTAATAAAGATTAGATACGCGTTTACGTAAATAAATATGCATTTGGTCAAATTGTTGATGAATTAAATCGTAACATATATATGGAAAACGGATGCATTTATTAATAAGCAAAATTTACTAATCCATTAAAATCAGTTAGGCCGCTTAGCGTAAATTAAATACACACAAATACAACAGCCACATACATATACCTACTCGAAACACATTCGTCTCGGTAAAATTACCTTATAGGTACTATAGGATAAATTCAATGCTTAATTTGAAACTGGAAACTTGTGTACTACAAACATAATTTGCGAAGCGGAATAATTTTCGAATATGATTAAATATCCCGCTTTCTCGGTTTGTTTATGAGATAAATCCACTCCACTTTAATCCCATTCATGCAAAAAAGCATTCTCGTAATATTATTTAACTCATTTCTCGGTAAGAACTAAATTGAAACTTTTGAAACCAATAGAAGAAAAGTGTACCTATTAGACCAAGTACCCATCACATCGGTAACTTCTAAAAAAGGGTACTGTTTGAAAACATAGTACAACATAGTACCTCGGAAAAAAAGCCTTACTTACTCGGTGACATGAGAAAAAAAAACAGGCGGCACCAATTTTTTCCAGAAAAGAGACCTTGATTTTCCGCTTCGTAAATCAATATATTGTAAATATGATCAACATGTTAGAACCGTTTTCGAGAAGCCATTTAAACAACAAGTATTTTTATTTTGTTTAGGAAAGACTCAAACGAATCGTTGCATTTCAAACCAAACAAAAAGCTGCAATATTGCCAAATCGCCGAGAAACAACAAATGTGTAACTATCTAGTCTCCTGAAACCGGTGCTGGGATTCGCATAGGTACCTACACAACGCAATACGCAGCTAAAAGTGCTAAAACCAAACATTTTCATTTATCAAATATACCTACCTATATTATGATTATTGGTGGTCTAAGTAGACGCCATTAATCCTGTGATTGAGCGCACATAAAGAGCACAGGTGGACAGCTCCATTCACAGAATGCTATTGAAGCATCGCCAAAGAGCGAGAGCGAACAATCGAAAAATAGGGTCAGCGAACCAAGCGCAGCCCTCCAATCCCATCAATTACCCGACGCAATGCAATTTTTAGTTCTGTAAACGTATGTTTCAAAACGTAGTACCCAGGTATATCTTATGCTTTTTAAGCAAACATAGGCTTTAGTGATTATACATACGTACACATTTTTGCCTTGTTACAGTGAATAAAGTACCAAACTGTGAACATAATATCTTTGACGTCAACTGTAGCGAAGGTGTTATTTTAGTTATTTTTTATTTCTTATAATAGTTATACTTAATAGTTATTGGCCCATTTAATTAGAACCTTTTAAGTGGTTTTCAAACAGTTTATTTTAATATAGGTAGGTATAAATAATATACATAATTACAATATGAATTAAAGATAACTTAAACATAAATACAAGATAATCATAAACAACAAAATTGGCTATAACTAAAAATGAAAGCATAAAAAAGGAAGTTATGAAAAGAACACCGCCTCTAGACAGACTGCGGCATGGACCCCATTACGCTGACAGCATTACCTCTCTGAATCGCAATGTAAATTCGTTGCGAGAGGTAAGCGCCAGCGTTGGGGTCACCAGTTGCTTTGACCAGCCGCGAAGACAATGCCTTGAAAAATATACACATATCTGACGACCAGGGACCCAAGGTTTCTACAGCAAGCGCCGCAAAATCGTAATCCTGTAACAAGGAGGAGTATTTGTGGCGCTTGTTCACTTGGGCCTGGTTTGCAGCAGCGCCGGCCTGTGAACGGGTGCCCTGGATGTGGGAATGGGCGAAGGTGTCAACGCAAGTTACATCCCACACCAGGGCTCTGCCTAGTTTCCAAGGCATCATTTAAAGTGCCATGGCGGTACAGGCGGCCGGCGCTTCTATGGCAAGAAAGACCTTGTCTACCCAGCTGGTCCACGGCGCTCCCACAGTTACACGCATGAGCGACACAATTTCTGGCACCAAGTCAGAGGCATAAGGATATTCTCAGGCAGCTTGGATCCAGAACTGTGCCTATGTTCCGCGACGGGAGGGCATGCAGCCACTGGCCCGACTCGCTCGCCGCAACAGCCTAAATACGAGCGCGATCTGCGTCGTCCGGACTATTGGCAAGAAGTGAAGCATGGGTTAGCTTGAGACGTGGAGTATCCCAAGCTTTCTGAACATGCATTGAGTCAGGAACGCCTGCTCCAGGGCGCATAATTAGAATATATTTTTCCAATAATCGGTGCATTAGGTACTTTCCGAGACATAGGCATGCCTTATTCGCATTTTGGCTCCTAATGACACTTGTTTGGTAGTCTACTAAAGGTCAGACGTTTCACCAGACATGAATGTTCACTATAGTGAATGCTTAATTTTTCTTTCATTCCATGTTCACATGTCTTGGTAAGTACATACATTATTGCAATTTTGAAAAAATGCCAATTGCTATTTAAATAAAAGAGTATTAGCTTTTGTATATACTTTAAATAGTTACCTATACATTTTGGGAGAATTAGATGGATACTAAGCTTTTTTAATAATACGCGAGAACGTAAATTCTATTCAATATCTTCGGATATCCAACATTTATTTGAGCATCCGATAACCGCCCGCCCTCTCTCACTCTTGAATTGTGTATGACGTAAATTTTACCATTTAAAGGAGTGGACCTCCTGTCCTGTACCTCAGTAGAAACGGAGTATTCCTAATTCTGAGGATTACCGCGAACTAACTGACGGGTGTGATGAGAGAACCACTTTTATAATATGTGTAGATTAATTTATAACACGAGAAATTGGAGCGTGATAACTACCGCCGAACGGGACGGACTTTGTAAGCGCAGCTCGGGCATTGTCGGTAAAAACAGCCCGCACACGGGGCGCCGCCTGCCTTATTACTTAACACTTGGCCGAGTTGGTTCTAACCACCCGCAGTGGACGGACGGTTCCGTTCCGTACAACCAATCCTATAGCAAGAACACACGGCAAGCGCGAGTCTGACACGCGCAGCGAGTGTTCCGCGCAAACTTGTATGTCGTGTCGATGGTTCGTCCGTTCCATATTTCCAGGAGCAAATAAAAGTTTGTATTTCATAATATTTCGAAGTGTTTTTTTAAACGGGAATTGGAACAATTTGATATTTATTACTTCTCTGATGGAATAGCTAGGTTTTACTCCAGATATGACTAATTAACTAATTAATTCATAATGTCGCTGAGTCTGAACGAAACTCTATTTTTAACGTCTCGTTGTATATAACGCGTGGGGGGGGGAGGCTAAGATGATAAATAATATTTGCATGTCCTTCTTTTGTTCTTTTCGTGTAAAAAACATATTTATAAGTACACTACCTACGCAATGCGAAATACCAAATTATGAAATCTATTATTAACATATATGACTAATATGACACAGAAGTCACATCCTACTGAAATGTGGTTTTACATTTTAAAGCTTTTCATCTTTAATTCCAAAAAATATCCCATTAAATTAGCTGAAAGTGCAATTTGCTTGCTACTCGACTCTGAAGAATTTGGTTCTGTGAGGAAAATTTTTGAAGGAATGTTCTTTTTCATTTCAAACATCGTCCTAATCGGTCTCTAGAGCACGCCAAGACAAGATTACACGGGCGAGAGCACAAAGTTCCCGCGTAATACGTTTAGCCTAACAAAGTGAACTTTACTCTTGGTGTCACGTTAGATAGGCACTTAACGCACCGGGCGTGTATCTGCCACGACACACCACATATGCAGTCTCACTGCAGGCACATTTCTGACCAATGGGAATTCCAATTACATACAGGGTGGAATCTTGTACGTGATCCAAAATAGCAAAATGTGAATCTATCCATGATTCTGAGCAACTTTTATTATGGGACCAACTTTGTGTTATGCCAAAAAAATCCAACTATTTCATTAACTCTGCTCATTTTAGACTGACAAGAATGTATGAACAGGTGTGTTTTTTTTGGCATAACACAAAGTTGGTCCCATAATAAAAGTTGCTCAGAATCATGGATAGATTCACATTTTGCTATTTTGGATCACGTACAAGATTCCACCCTGTATATGTAGGTATTGTAGGTATGTACCTTAGAAACCAAAGTAATTTTTCGTTACGTAGGTACAAGATCATCCACAACAAATATTTTTTCCCCTCACTGTTTCGGAAAGCCGTCTTTTATCCTTTAAATCCAGTGAGCAAAAACGCATTTTATCCACTACTGGGGAAAGTAATTTGACCTTGTAGCTTTTGAGACTTTTGACAGATAACAAAACGTAAAACACTCATAATACAACATTTTCACAGATGATGTATTTCTGTTGCCGCTATAACAACAAATACTTAAAAACAGAATAAAATAAATATTTAAGAACTTTGAAAGACTTGCTTGTTGACTTCATTCAGGCGCTGGGTGTCAAAATGTATGGGAAAATTAAAACCCGACTCGCACTTGACCAAAATTCTACTTCATATTACTTAACGTTATTATTACTATTTATTACTGTTAAAAAAATATATACAGGGTGTTTTTCTGAATTTCCTTGAACTTCGGCATATTGCAGAGTCCATTCACCGAAACAAAGTAGCATATCTAATTAGTTTTTCATAAAAAAAAAAAAAATTTTTTTTTGATTTTCATACAAAATAATTAAATTTAGCATTAACGGTTATTGTACAAGGGTCTTAAGAGTTAATGAAAAGTTAGTGTCAAATGTGATAATGTTCAAATGACATCACGTCATTTGAACATTATACGTCACGTACATGCACGTCAAAAAACCGTTTACACTGGTTAAAGTTGCATAACTGATTAAATTAAAATGTTGAATATCTTGCTAACAGTAAGAGTTAAGATACTGGTGTCTTGGAGAAATTACCTTTATTTGACCTAAGCTATGCCCCCTTTCAATTAACGGAAATTGGCGGGAACACGTTGTATATATTATTTAAATTAAATTAAATTGTTTTGCATGTTGCACTTTCCTCGCTACAGTGAGGTGAAAAGTTTTGTGTTACACACGGCGTGCTTCAAATGTATTTTACTTCTCGTGTGTTGAAACACTCGCTACGCTCAGGATTCTAATTTAGAACCACGAGCGAAGCGAGTGGTTCAACTATAGAATCCTTTCGCTTGCTTGTGTTTCAATTACACACTCGCGAGTAAAATACAACTTTGCACCCTTGTATAACAATAGTTATTTGTTATGCAAGGCTGCAAAGTTGTTGTTTGGCGCAAGTGCTTGTATTGAAAGCCGAGCTAGCGAAGGATTGTAAGATTGAACTATGAGCGAAGCGAATGGTTCAAAAGTACAATCCTGAGCATAGCGAGGCTTTCAAGGCACGAGATGCCAAACAACTTTGCTGCCGAGCGAAACACACAACTTTTCACCTCACCACCGCGAGGAAAATTGTAAATGTAATGGAAGTAATTTGGACCTTATACTCATTTTCAATAAAGGTTTGTTTACATCTCATACAGATATAGCATTTTATAATTAATAAATGTAACATAAACATTTTTTCATCTTTAAATAACTCCACGCTTACCTACACTATAAAAGTCAAAGTATTGTTGGGTACTCACGCACGGGTAAACTAAGGCTCAAATACGCTTATTTCACTTTTGCCGCTAAATTAGCAGGCATTAAAATTCATATATGTATATCTTCTGCACTAAAATCTATAAATAACCACCATTATTTTGGTTTTACTATGGCTTTAAAACAAAACAAAATTAAATGTAGGTACATGAGTTTCTTCTTAAATTAACTTTTCAAACGGTGCGTTCCAAATTTGGAAAAAGCGAAAAATTTGAAACATAAAACTACATTTTAAAATTATTTATTCGTATTGTATCCTTATAAGTCAGTCTAAATATTGATATTTCGTATGTAATTAAGAGAGAATAAGTATTATTAATTTAACTCTATCAAAATAATAACAATTAATTATTGGCAAACACCATCCGTTTCTGAACGCATGATAATGACCTGTTCCTGATGTCTGTTTTGTATAGAAAAAAGTTGGATCTGGCGATTGATCGTCACGTTCCAAATTCAAAAACTCTTTCCACGCTAGCGGATATAATGGGCTTTTGGGCGCAGATTTTGAGCGATAAAGCAAGCCTTTTCGAGCCGGTGAAGTGAAAATAACTATTTCATATCTCATGCTCTGAAAGTGGGTCGTTGTTGTTTTAAAAAGTGTGCAGAAAGTGTGCAGAAAAGTAGTGTATTCCAATTAGTCCTCGCCTACTACTAATTCTAATATTAGTAGCTACCTATAAGTAAACGAATACCTTTTTTATTTTGTTGCAATCGTCTAGCTATACAATTTGAGGTCGAATTAACTATTTAATCATTTGGTTAGGAATCGAAGTGAACTTAGGTAATTCAGGCAAGTTTGAAATGTTTGTACAAATTTATTATTTAACAACTGATATTGCCAACTGTTATCTACCAAGTTGTAAACAAACGTACCGAACGAAGTTCACTTCTGTAGGCAGACTGCGACCGACGCTACCATCGAATGCGATGCGAGCCACATTAACATTACCATTACCATTAATCGCTCACTTGCTTTCATATTAAAAAAAAGGTAAAAACTGAACAAATAAAAAACTGCTAAACTGCTTCAAATTTTTCATTATCAAAACAGCCCATACTTCGATTGGCAACCACAGTTGCCACCATCAGGATTCTGCGAAATTGGCAACTGTGGTTTCTTTCCACAAGCAAGTGAGTGGTTATTAACAAAATTCGAACGAAAACATTATGAAGACATAAACACAAGTAAAGAAAATAAAATGTATGATTTAACTGGTCATTCGTTTTAAATGTTGCTCAGTTGGTAGCTTTCATGGCCACGGTGTCCACCTGCGCTTGTGCAGACGTCTGCTAACGTGCCGGCCAGGAATAACAAGCAGCTATAGGCAGATAATACAAGTTATGTATGTAGGTACCTATACATCGATGCAATGCAATATGTTCCTGCTTGCTAGTGGAATGCTCCCTCGCTCAACACCTGGCCGAGTCATACGCTCACCGTGTATTAAAAAAGATAAAATGTAATATTTAATGACCTGTCGAGCTACTACCAGATGAGTTTTAATTCAACATTAAAGCGTTTCAGTTTCAAGGACACGTTCATTTCATACTCACATACGTGTATGGACAACTGAGATGGTTTCCAACGTCATATGACTTATTTATTGGAATTATTCGCGTAGACGACCGTTGAAGGGCTTTTAACCATTACCTTCCTTCCTTCCCTTCCAACCTTAAAACCATTTAATACTCAAGACCGGCCGGACCGATTTTTATGATGTTTGATTCGTTGGATATATTCTTCGCTCCGAATAACAGAATAATTCTTAACACGAAAATAACAAGATTTTTTATCACACATTTCAATGGCGAGACGATGTTTGCGGGGTCAGCTAGTTATACCACACAAAACAAATTCCAAAAATATAGATAGGTACATTACAGTCGGTACTAGGTATTTATGTTAAAGCGTGTGCAGATATTTTTGTATTGTAAAGTATTTTTTTTAACAATAACATTGAAATCTAAATAAAAAAAAAACTTAAACAAGAAGGTATATTGGTTGTATTGTTTCTCTTTTTAACTGCTTTGTTTGTGTGAGGTGTGCAATAAAGAGTATTTGTATTGTATTGTATATAGTCATACCTAATCGTACTAAATACGGTACGAAGCTTTTTTAGTAAACTGTGGCAAAATTGGGAATCAGGAATCAAAATCGTTACTATTTAGGGTAGATTTCATTTATATTGCTCGAACCCATAATTGACTAAGAAATTCGTAGGCTGCATCGAATTATTTAAGTTTTTTTTCCAGTTTGTAGTAAAGTGATCGTCATCAAAAGTCAATATGTTTTTGTAGCTATTCCAAGCAGAATTCGGTGAGTGATCAGAAGTGGCGGGGCACTGGCGGGGACAAAGCGAGTGCAGTGGAGCCGCACCGCACCGACATTGCTCCAGCCTCCTGCCTCCTGGCCGAAACCCGTTTTCGTCGGCTCTAATTGCCGCGCCGGCGATTTAGGGCAGGTGGTCAGCTGGTAACGAGCCGCATTTGATAATATAATGGCTCCGTAAATAGGTACAAAAAAAAACAATTTACCTGACTAGGCGCCTAGAGTCATTTTCGTGCAAAATCGATGCAAACAAACAGCAAGGAAGACGAAATATTTAGCGATTGTAAAATAAAATACAATAAATATGTCGGAAGCAATCCATAGCGATGCCAGTAACCTTATTTTGAATATAATTAAATATTTACAGCGAAAAGGGATGTCGGATTAACTAGTATATTTCTATAAACAATGTCTTGAAACTGGTTGTTGACATGACCGGGAGATACTGACATTTTATTAACGAGGAGGTGCTCAATTCGGTTGTATTTTTTTTTTTTTTTTTTTTTTTCAATGTTTGTTACCTCAGAACTCCGACATTGATGAGCCGATTCGATTCAGTTGGATGATGGGATGCATGAGAAATTGAGGGAACTCCTCAATTATATTAGGCACGCGTGTGGTGATTTTGGTATTTTATATTATGTATCGTGTATTTACACCCGGAAATCATAAATTTGGTGGAGTGGAATTGATGATGAAGACCACAGATGACTTATGGAATTCCTCAATTATGTACTTAAAATTACAAAAGTATAATATCACAGATTCTGATAAGATTCCGTTGAAATAGCAACTAATGAAGTGCCAAAGGTGATCCTTGTGGATTCGACGGAAGTCCTCAAATATTATCGGGCCACATACAGCGACTGGGTTGTTTTCTAATAATCAACGCATTTGCCCTCGGAAATCAGTTCATGTGGTAAATTGGAAAATAATGTGGAAAGGTTCTCGTGGCTTGGCGGAGTAAATTGAAGTCGGTTAAAACTTTGTTTTTAAATTAAATTATATATAAGTAGTGCGGTCGTAGGTAATATTGATTGAAATGGTTAGTTTGGTTGGACTTTACTAGTAATTTATTTTCTTATTAAAATATAGTAATCAAAATTCGAGACGAATATAGACAAAGGTCCTATTTAGTCGAATCCCAGACCGAACGTTTTATAATTGAGGTCGGCGGTCTTAAAAGCGACACATCAGAGTCGGAGTCTTCGGAGTCACAATCTGAAAAATTACGTACTTGGAACCAGATATGGATGATAGGTATTTTTTTCATATCTCATGCTCCGAAAGTGGGTAGCTGTTGTTCTAAAAAGTGTGCTGAAAGCGATACGTTTCTGCCCTAGTGCAGAAAAGTAGTGTATTCCAATTAGTCCTCGCCTACTACTAATTCTAATAAATATCAATACCGCCACTGACAAAGGGAAATAATTTTATTCTTACTTAGTTCACGGCAATTTATAAATGCGAAAGTGTGTCTGTCTGTCTGTCTGTCTGTCTGTCTGTCTGTTACCTCTTCACGCTTAAACCGCTGAACCGATTTGGATGAAATTTGGTATAAAGATAGTTTGAGTCCTGGGGAAGGACATAGGATAGTTTTTATCCCGGAAATCATCCCCCGAGAGGATGAAGTAGGGGGTGAAAGTTTGTATGGAGCTACGATATAAACGAGTTCCACGCGGACGGAGTCGCGGGCAGAAGCTAGTTAAATATAAAATAAGTTTATGTAGTAAATTCATTACTTTTATTTTAGCTAAAATATTCACTAGGCTCTAATTTAATGTGGTGACAAATGGAACACACCCACAAACCTTTTTTTATTTTTAACTTAAAGTTGTACATTGTGAGCTAAGGCAGAAACGCAAACATCCACTCTTCAACTAATACTATAATAATAAATACAAATAGTATGAACATATTTGAATAGGCTATTTTCGTCTATCACAATTAAATTATGAAAGTATGTTACTCATATAGTTTTGACTTTAGGAAATACGGATATAATACCATTTGGTTATAAAAACATGAGCAATATTTTTAATTTCAAAATTAAAATCGTAGGTTTATTATCTGTATGTCACGTGACCGAATTAGGGTAAAACCCGGATAGATGCCCCACATTTTGAAATTGCCTCATAATTCCGAAAACTTTAACTATTCATGAATAATTTTAATGAATTAAGCTAGTCTAATCTTTTTTCTTTCCCTATGACTTGTTGCTGTTGTCCTAATAATTACAGTTTTTGTAGAATTTAAGTTTTTCGAGAGCATGTTTTTGAGGATAGACGTCTCGCAGGTATAGATAGATGCCTCAAAATCAAAATGTAAAGAAGGATGGATGCCCTGTGGAATAATACAAGTTAAAATGTATATCTTATAAAATGTATATCTTATAAAATGTATATCTTATAAAATGTATATCTTATAAAATGTATATCTTATAAAATGTTTGTTTGGTCTCGTAATAATACTTTTTTAAACAAAACAACATCATTTCTTTCTTGTCGATTTCATGGAAAGCGGCTAGTAGTTGCTCTTCCTTCCAAGATACCACTCGAGCCTATAAAAAAAAACAAATATTATTAAAACTTTGTAAATTTACAATATATCTACTAGTACGAATCGATTACAAAAAGTAAGTAATTTCGTTCAAAAAAAGTAAATTCAGCGGTTTCGATGGATAAGGGCAACTATACCTCGAAAATTCGGGGCGACTATCCTTTTCGATATGGATAGATGACTTTTAATTTTTTAACTAAAATAAACACAATGGAGCGCTCATAGGCAGTTAGATATGTACTTAACATATCAGTGTGTTGATATAATAAAAACAGAATCAAAATTATTACTATTTCAAAAGTTATGCTTCAACAAATACTTATGTTCCAAACTTTGCCAACTTTTTCTCGAGTCTCGCGGAGATATCGGTGCACACACGCGAGACGTATTTAATTACGCGCGGCTGCTTGCGGGGGACTGAGGTGGGTGGCACTGGCGCATCCTATATAACCTACTATTTCAGTGCTGCGATATTGGGAAGTTAGGTTTTTAGGAATTGGGGCACCTATCCCAGTGGGGAATCTATCCGGGTTTTACCCTACACCATATAACCATAAGCGCGAGCGACACAGATATTTGCCTCTTTCTTTAGGACAGGTGAGATGGGACTATTCTTTCGGCTCGGATGACGTCACGGTAATAGCGGCTGCCGTTGTTGAATTGTCTAGGTACTTTGAATAAACATATTTTTTTACTTTCCTCGTATTCGATATGAAAAGTAGAGTGTTTAACTCGGGTGGGAGTCACCCATTTCTGACTCGGACCATTCGTTCGAGCGCCATAATATCTCGTCAGAAATGGGTGCCTTTCAGCCCTTGGTTAACAATCTACTAATAAAGCATACAATTTTTACATTCAAAAAACAACACAATGTCCCGACTAAGTATATACAATATGACGTATGTACATTATGAGTATTATGACACTACCTCAAGGTTAAATAGGGACTTGTCGGGCTATACTTATACATACAGGTGCGTACAGTGTGATTGGTGATTGAGGGGTTAAGTGCCCTACCAAATGCCATTCCAAAAAATCAGACGTAAAAGGCTGCCATACCTACCAGCATTTAGAATTTAGAATATTTCTTTTCTAATGGTATTTAAATCAAAGAAGATTACCTTTATAATAATAATCATAAATTTGCTATTGCCTATGTTACGTCCCACTGCTGGGCACAGACCTACATTACATACTTTAAAAACATGACCGGCACTCGTTGTTTTATAATTAAAAACATTAATTTGGTCAACTCAACAGCTTTCCTAAAAAGGTGCAAGTGGACTTTTGATCCTTACTGTGCAAATAATAAATTCAAAAACCGACCAAGTGCGTTTCGGGCCACGCGCAGTGTAGGTTTCCGTAGTTGTATGTCTACAGTTGTATACGCCAACTATATAGTGCGTTGGTCGAATTTGTACGAAGGTTGGCCTTTCCAAGTACACATTAAGTAGGTCGACTATTACTCGGTAATTAGCAATGTCTACTTAGCAGTGATAGTTTTCCTTTTAAATACATTATATGTACCACTGCCAGGATTTTCACATTCCCAGTAATAGCCATTTAGCCGGCAGGATCACTGCTGAGTTGAAAAACTGCTTTAGAAACCCATACCTAATATTTTTAAACAAGCTATACAACGATACCCGACATAATAGGAATAAAGAGAAAGAAAAATAATGCCCCACTTTACCCTAAAAAAAATCTAACATTTTATTCTACTGATTTGTCGGCGTGATTGATTTAGCCATGCCGCATTACAGCATTCTAGTAGGGTTACTGAATTAAGCCGCAGACGGACAGACGGACACGGAAATGGCGAAACTATAAGGGTTCCTTTCTGACTACGGAACCCTAAAAACTGGTAGACCACTTTCTGGGTTGACTGTAGCTCCCCTACACGGAAAGGGGGGGTGTTTCTTTTTCACCTTCCCTTTACCCGAAGCATGAATTCGAAAGACACAATGTTGACAATTAGTTCGCGGCAATGAAAAGTGGAGCCAGTGCGGGGATGCATAGTCATTTCCTTGACGATTACGTTCGCACCCCCTGCCCTGTGCCATGCATATTCCCTTTTTGTTTTGTTGTGTCGCAGTTGCGGAATTGAAGATGCCCCCAGCGTTTGCATTTTAAAAGCGGATTATTTTGTAAAACAGTTTTCTATTTCGTTTGCAACTATCAATTCTGATCAGGAAGCTTTTTGGTTAAGCAGTTATTTGCTTTATTTCATCCCTATGGTGGTAAGTTTTTGTATATGAGGTAATAATGTGTATTGTATATTTAATGCTAGTAGTTAGGTACTTACTTTGCAATTCCTACCTCTGAGCAAGTTTTAAATATTAAAGAAGCTGATTATTACGGCACAATGATAAGGCTTTATACAAAATCGTAGCTTATTTTTACGATAAAAAACTTATTAACCAAATTCAAAATACCGATAATTTACTGGTTAACCGGTTTTGCCTCACTTAAGTCGGTAATTTACCGGTAATTAAATTTGCCCGGTAATTGCATTTCCTAAGTACAATACAACAATTTAAATATTTACAATAATTGAATAAAATTAATTTCATTTAAAGTACGCCGGGTACATTAAAATATCAACACAGCACAACTTGGGGCAAAACAAGGCATTTTATTTATAAGTCCTACATGTCCACTTAAGAGGGCCAATATAGTGGCCATTAACACCCTCAGCCTCCCTTTTATTGCGTTTAATGAAGGAATCAAGGAGAAGCTAAATTTGCTAGTAGAGTAGGCAGCAGTACGAGTATGCTAGATACTTTTTGAATTATTTGTTGTATGTTTATTTAATACTATCGACAACACAGCTAAGTGACCATCCGTGCACTTTATGTGCATTGGTGAACTGTGATGGCGTTTGTATACCATCGCTTTACATGGTTTTAATTAACTTTGATCTTCTGAAGCTCAAATCATTCAAGCCTGCAATATTAGTACATAGGTAGTTACGGCCTCATATTATTAGTTATTTTAACACTCACGAAATTGAGATAAAGGTAAATCGTCGATATACTTAGGTAGGTAATTATTGAATAAGATTAGTTTGTCCAAATTCTGTCCTTTTTGCCATTACTCACAAACTTGTTTCGGTCAAAAATCTTTTCTGAACATTACAACGCGCTGCTTCGGGGCGAGGTAGCCGACGAGGCAGGCTGAGTGTGCATTATTCAACCATAAACAGCTACCATAAACGCTCGTCGCCCCCCAAAGTATAGGCATGGCGGCGCGGCATCCTGTGCAAACTTTTGTAGTGTACAGCCCTTTGTACCAACCTCCTCTGACTACGGGAAAGGAGGCGGTTTCGGCATAATATGCTTTTGAGTTTAAAGAATGCGCGGCTATGATGATCATTTTTTTTTAATTTCGCTCTTGTGCCGAACTTTGCGTGAAACATTATTATAAGTACAGTCGAGTTCTCCAATATCTATACTTACAGGAAACATTTCTAAAATATGTACACATGTGTCTTATGGCGTTATGGCAGTAACAATAAAGTCTCTGTATAGATATTTTTGAAAGGTTGTCTGTGTAGATATTGGAGAACTCGGCTGTACATACACTAACCTACCTAAACGCACTTAACGCACTTTAGACTGATTTTAAGGTTATTTATGTAGGTACATGATATAAGATTATATAATTATACTGATGTTGATTCGGATCAGTAAGATTGTATTTTATTTGTTATCAGGTTAAAACAAAGCAAATGGAGGAACTGAGCACTGCGAGCTACAACGACGTGTACGAGGCTCATGAGGTGAAGGATGAGGGCAAGCCGGCGCACAGCCACAAGTACCGGCACAACAAGATGGTGCACGCGCAGATCTCGCGGCTCGCGCGCAGCCAGGACCAGCTCGACGCCTTCCAGCAGAGCCTGCAGACGCAGCTGCTCGACGTGCAGCGCCGCCTTGACCGCTTCGAGGAGCCCAACTGGAACTTACTCTCTGCCAAAGTCGACTTCCTTGATTTGGACACCAAAAATCTTAGAGACGAATTAAAGAACCTCACCCAAAGCATGTCCGATTTCGACAAAGTACACGCTTCCATGCTAGAATTGCGCGAAGATGTCGAAAGTATCGAAAATAAGGCTGATAAAACGATTCCGGAATTTAGGAAGGAGATTTCAAAACTGGACATTAATTTTGCACAGGTAAGGCAAACAAAATTATATCACTAATTTTTGTCTTGAAGAATAACGTTGGGTGGTTTATCATTGTGTTGTTTTTTGCGTAGCTTACTGCCCAATCGTCGTACCTGAAAGAAGACCAGGAAAACCTGCGGCAGTCGGTGAAGGCGATTGCCGTAAGCGTGAGCAACGCAGTGGACCGCGCCGAGCTCGACCGCCTGCTGGTCAAGCGGATCAACGACTCCGTCTCCGACCTCGCCACCAGGTCCAAGGAACACTTCTACAGACTCAACGACCATATCCTTAAGGTTAGTCAACTTTACATATCCATTTCAAGAGCTTACAATGTATATTTTTATTTAAGGTGGTTTTACAGTTTAAATCTCTATCATCGGAGAAACTATATGTTAATTAACACCTTCAGTAATTCATTGTAATTTTATTGTTGCAGAGTGAAGCCAGCCATGAAATCAACATGACTTATATCATTCCACTGCCTGAATTGATGGGGGAGGTCAAAGAGCTGCAGCCTGTTCAACGAGAATACGAAGACTTAGTGAGCCAATTGCCGAGGGATTGCTCGAGTATATCCGGCCCACCAGGCACCTACCTTATCCGACCTGGCAGCACACCGCTAGACACCTGGTGTGTTAATGGGAGTACTTTACTGCAGCGACGATACAACGGCTCAATTGAATTCAACAGAAAATTCGCTGAATACGCTCACGGTTTTGGGGATCCGACTTCAGAGTATTGGCTCGGATTGCAGTCCATGCACCAGCTGACGGCCGAAAACTGTTCTTCTATGAGGATAGACATGACCGACATCTACGGAGGGATCTGGTACGCCCAGTATGAGCATTTCTCTGTGGGAAGCGCCGACACCGGCTACGTGCTGGAAGTGAGCGGGTTCAAGGGCAACGCCAGCGACGCCTTTGAGTACCAGAACCACATGGAGTTTTCGGCTATAGACCGCGACCGCGACATCTCCAATACGCACTGTGCCGCCAACTACGAGGGCGGCTGGTGGTTCTCGCACTGCCAGCACGTGAACATAAACGGCAAGTACACGCTGGGACTCACGTGGTTCGACGCCACCCGCAACGAGTGGATCGCCGTCGCCTCCAGCGAGATGCGGATGTACCGCCGACCCGGGTGCACTTAAACACGCCGTACGGGCGCACGCCCTACATCATACATTATATTATTATTCTAAGATTAGTCAAAGAGAACCGCATAGGATTGATACTGTTTATAATAATTTAAATGTTTGAATGATACCAAAGATAGCACTAGTAGGAAAACAATGGCACTTGCTTGAAATTTATTCATATTTGTAATTTTCTTCACCTTATTGTCAGTAAGTAAATAGGCGGAGACACTTCATAATTTAGCACTTCGTCTTATATACATCTGTTTACGTATTTTCACCAAACCTATTATACTCGTATCAACTCAATTAAGGTAAGGTACATAAATGTCTTCGGATGATGAAGGATACTAGAGCGATATTGACAAGACTATGAAAATATTATATAAATAAAATATTAAAACGACATGATACTTAGGTAGCAAACATACCTAGAAATCATTTCTTAATTATCTTTTTAATTTGTATGAAATTATTTAAACCGCTAGGGAGAGAACTCTTACACACTTAAGATCAAGCAAAACTAACTGATAAAATCATCATAAATTGTCTGAATTGTCAATTCAAAACATGATTCTCTGAATTTAAATAGACCTTAGGCTTTATGAATCACCATTACTTAAGGTCTGATATAATATAACCTACATACACAATTAAGTAAGCTACCTACGTCGCTGAGTGTTAATGTGTTTTGTAGTTCGGTAAACCAATTAGCATAGGAATCTCGGATCATCGAGACACTGCTCCACTCACTAAGCCCAGCATATAGTCAGCTCAGGAGTGCGCCGACGGAAGCTAACGCGGTTTCTCATATTAAGCCACACCATGCTCTGTTAAGTTTAGTAGTTATCCTTTGTTGGTTTTATTTCAACGTGTTGCCACTGTCATTTTACACTTATATTATATGGTAATTACATCAATAAAAGCTTATTTGATTATAGATATTCCCGACGTGTATACTGTAGGTAATTCACTCACTCTACTCTGTTGCACGCTTTGTGAAGGACTATTCTTTACAGGCCCTAAGTAGGTAACAATATTTTGAAATCAACTGCATAGATTTAGAGCGCGTTCACAATAGTCCATACATTTGCTGCAAGTACTAGTAGCTTTTGTATGGACTCGCACTAAAATACTAGCCTAGTCCGAACAAGGCTTTTTTGTCGCGCGATTGAAGCGCTGCACAGCGAATCCCTTCACATTACAGCGGCTGTAGCGCTGTTGACGCGCTACTTAATTATGTATGTCGCGCAGTCGCGCGACAAAAACGCCTATATGTGAAAGCGCTCTTATTTGAAAATTGGTTGGTGGCCACATTGATGGGTACTTTTTGTTTTATGCATGTAAGTAATTTATTTTTCTTAACAATTAATTGTGAAGTGAATATTAGTTATTACGTTACAAAAAATAATAACGTTGTTATTCCTAATTATGTAGGTACTCTTGTAAAGCATTCCATTAATTAATTGTTTGTCTCTAGCTGAAGATAATTCTTGATATAAGTCCAAAGACAATTATTTGTATACTTACATTTTGAAATGGAAACCATTTCTCTAGAAATAAATTAAGGTACGAGGGGCGGCTGAAAAGTAATCTCCTTGGTTAAAAAAATATGCGAAAATGATACTGGCTGAAATGCATTCTTGTTCTTTGGTTATTCTTTTTTTGAATTATTTGACGTTCATTTGTTTTTTCCGTTCCATTTTTCTACAATTCTCGAATGTTTGCGACATATCGGTTGAAAAAATGAATATCGCTAAAATTGAACATCGTGCAGTGATTAAATTTCTAACAAAAGAAGGAAATACTCCCTCACAGATCCGAGAACGTATGATGTGTGTGTTCGGTAGTTCGTGCCCTTCCGAATTTACTATAAAGTTTTGGTCTAAACAATTTAAACTCGGTCGTGAGAGCTTGGAAGATGACGCTCGTAGTGGAAGGCCGGTTTCTGCCGTTACAAACGAAAATGTAGCCAAAGTTAAAAAAATAATTTTAGAAGACCGACGAGTGAAGCAGTGGGAGATTGCTAGAGATGTGGGCATCAGTAAAGAAAGAGTCAATGAGATAATTCATGTGCATCTGAATATGTCCAAGGTGAGTGCACGTTGGGTCCCCAGAATGTTAACGGCGTTTGACAAGGACCGACGTGTCAAATGTTGTGAGGAGTTTTTGGAAATGAGTCGAGGTAATGAGGAAGAAATTGTTTCTAAAATGGTGACGTGTGATGAGACCTGGATTCGACAGTGGGACCCCGAAAGCAAACAAGAGTCTTTGCAGTGGAAATTCAAGGATGAGAAGCCTCCTCGGAAGTTTAAGGTCAGGCCGTCGGCAGGCAAACTTATGGCTACCGTATTTTGGGATACAGAAGGAATTTTACTAATAGATTATTTACCAAAAAAAAGGACAATGAATGCTGAATATTATTCCAGCTTACTGCATCAGTTACGAGACGCGATAAAAGAAAAGAGGAGGGGTAAACTTAGCAAAGGGATCCTGATTTTACACGATAATGCACCTGTGCATACCGCCCGCACAACAATGCTTACCATGAAGGAATTAGGGTTCGATGCCGTTAACCATCCACCTTACAGTCCAGACCTAGCCCCATGCGACTATTTTTTATTTAGACACCTCAAAAAAGATCTCCGAGGAAGACGATTTCTGACCGATGACGAAATGAAGGCTGCAGTTAGTGACTTTTTTGACGAGAAACCGAAAGATTTTTTTTTTCATGGGTTAATGTAAATATTTGACAAATGTAATAAGTGTATTTCACTAGCAGGGGACTATATTGAAAAATAAAAAAAATACATACATGACAGTCTTTTGTTTCATACTTAGGTAGATTTCTTTTCAGCCGTCCCTCGTAGGTAACATGAAGTTGGCTATTATTTATTGACTTATTTGATTGTAGTAGTATCAAGAGTGAAAGACTGCGCGACAAACTCAACCAGAGAATAGACATAGTTTGCAATGGTATATTGTATTCTCTTCTTGTCCTATTTAGATAAAACGCACATACTACGACTGGTTACTTTTTTAGGAATTGAATGTAGACGAGTGTCGGTATAATCAACCCGCGATTAGAATGGGATTGCAGGTGACAGTTTTGACACATATTTACGTCAAACTGAACTGTACTATGAATTGACAGCTAGCCCATTCTCGGACTCATTGTGGTCGAATAATATTCGCGAGGTCTCAGCTTTGTTTGTATTAAACTAACTGGGTACCTGCACCAGAAGGTGCCTCTATAAAACAGACACTTGGGCCCCGTCGCATCTACTCGTATAGACGATACAATGATGATGACTTGTAGGTACTACGTACGTTTGTATAATAATTAGGTATTTAGATACAGATAAATGATAATATGAATAGTAGAACTTCTTCCAAACATGGATTTTACTGGATTAAATAAATGATTGTCAAGTGTATACTTTAAAGTGTATGCAATAAACTGATTCGTCTTTTATTTGTCATTATTATGTTTGTGTAAAGTTTTGTAATGTAAGTTCTTATCGAGGAATGGATACGATTGTTCTTTTTTTGACAATAATTCGGCAGATATTTCTCCGTAAAGCTTTTTTTTGATAGATTCTGATCTGAGACCTCTATATAATTCTACCTTTTGGTCACTAAATACTCCTCCATAGGCATAATCTCTAAAATCAGTAACTTTTCCTGACAATTCGACGAGGTGGTCGTCGATGTCGGCCACCCTGAGCCGCAGTTCCCGGTGCGGGAGCCCCGCCGGCCGCTGCGCGCTCGTCAGCAGCAGCCACTCTTGCATCACGTAGGCCTTCGTAGCAATGTACAGCTCCGATACTTCATCAGCATTGAGATCATCTAATATATTCAAATTGTATGTTATCCAGCTGAAAAAATAACAACAATTCAGTAGCAAATAGCCTTCAAACTAGATGAACGGGAGGATGCTAGCGCACAGCAATAATTTAGAAATGAAGGATAGCTTGTAGCACATACCCGGAGTAGATACGCAGGTCGGTGTATATGAGCGGCAGGTCGTGCGAGTAGCCGCAGCCGAAGCCCCACGAGAGCAGGCCCACGAGCGCGCCCAGCACGGTGAGCGGCGCGCCCGGCGCCGCCAGGCACGGCGCCAGCGGCTCCAGTTCGCGCGCCGGGCCCACGCACAGCATGCCTTGCACGTCCTCCATCCGGATCTGGTGCTGCTATGCCCATTTCAATATATGAGCTGCTACGCTGATCACAACACTGGGAAGTTTTTTCAGCACTGCGGAGTGCGGACTATTGTTTTTTTCTTAGTTGCAATTACTACTTAAGGGGCTACCCGAGGTTTTCATCGATGTTTGACGAGTTTTGAATCGTATCTCCTACTTTTGCACTACAGATAGAATTAATTATAAGTGAAACGGTTATCGATTATTCAATCTTTTATCCCCATTTTTGTCTACCGGATTTTTAAAGAAATGAATACTTAATATAATTGTATGATTTTTTTAAACATTGTTTAAAAAAAACACTTATTTCGTATCTCTATTGACGTGAAAGATGTATATACGAAATCTACATGTTTGGGTTCGTCTATGACGTCTCTAAAAATTTTAAACTAATTAACACAAAAGCTATGGCCAGAAAACCAGTTTTTTGGCCTAAAATTGTTCAACTTTGATGCCAAATATCTCGAAAACAATGAACTTTGAAGTAAATATGGGATACTATATTGCTTAAAGCCGTTGGTCTTAATATAATAATAAGCTACAAAAAACATTAGAAAATTAAGGGATTCAGATCGAAGGTCATTGGCGCATGGGAGCTCCTTAATCAGAATGAGTCCGTGCACACGCACAGTCGACTGTCGACTTCTGTTTGGTTATTTACTGTCCTATCTGTTCGCCAATTTAAAAACGCTACTGCTTAGCAGTCCGCACTGCGACTGCGATCAGAGTGTTGTGGACACGTAGAAATGGCTGGAACCAGCTGATGCCATAGCATTTTGGCATCAGCTGGTCGATCAATTAACGCATTGCACGTGCGTCAGCTAGATCTATATGTCACTTCATGTATGGAAAAAAAACAGTTGAATTGTGCTACCGTACGTTCGAAAAGTTACGTAATTATCCCTCTCTGGTGTACATCAGTAATTTAATATACAACGTACTTAAGGGACCGACGTCGGGAGCGATACGCAACCAGGCTGCTGATCAGACAGAACCAAGGTAGGTAGACAATTGACATACATAGTTAAAATATACCAAAATACGAGTACGTATCTAGGTATACAGGGTGGAAACTTGAGATGGGGCAGTAAGGGCAGCTACTAGATATATCCCTTGCTGCTACGCGAACATGCTCTTAGGAGACCTTTACTAACTTTTTAAGTGATGACAATCGACATACACAGATTTTTGATAAAATGTACAGGCAGCGAGAAAATCGTCATATTTGAGTATTTTGTTTAAATTCCAAATCGGTCCCATTTCTATTTTATTTATTTTAGTACTAGAACACCCACAAATCAAAGAAAACTTTTTGCATACAGTTCGTAGGGTAGTTACAAAGTGTAACTCTGGTGAAAACTACTTATTCGTGATTGGCGGGTTTTTTTTTTCTTGCCACATTCGACTAGGGTTTTCAAGGTATTTTCAATAACTTTCCTAGTCGGGGTTACTCTCGTCGGATATCTAATCGTGTACCATTCCAAAGATGACGAAAAGTTTTTATTAGGTATATATAAAATAGGCTTCTAACAAATCAAACTTCTCTTGATTCGAACCAAATAAAGCATGAGATCGTAATCGTTCTAATTTCAAAATTTAAATTAAATATCTTAATTCTTTCAATTATTAACCTGTGTCATCTATGACAGCCAGCAGCAAAATTTTCGTATTTTGAGTTCTCTTTCTGAACAGACTCGTTGATTTTTTGAACAATAACCCTAGTAGCATTTTCGTTGGCATTTCGTTGGGCCAACTCGGTGATCAATGGCCCAACGTGGGGCCAACTTAAAATGCTACTAGGGAATACCGGTTTTTCTCATTTTTAATATCCTATGCAAAAAGTTTTCCTTGATTTGTGGGTATTGTAGTACTCTAACGTTAGTTGGTCTCGAAGTGTATTTTATTAATCCTTGATAGAAATGAGACCGACTGGCATTAAAAAAAATATATAATCTGTAGATTTTCTCGCTGACTGTACATTTTATTAAACATCTGTGAATGTCGCTTGTCATCACTTAAAAAAATTGTAAAGGTTTCCTAGAAGCATTTTCGCGTAGCAGCAAAGGATCAAGTAGCTGCCCTTACTGCCCCACCTCAACTTTCCACCCAGTAGGTATATATTTGCAAATATACATTTTATATGAGTAGTTGTTACCTAAGAACGAACGAAATCATAAATACGGGAACAAATTACAATTTCGCCGATAGGTACAGTCGAGTTCTCCAATGGATCTACACAGACAACCTTTCAAAAATATTTAAGTAGGTACCTATACATAGACTTTATTGGTACTGACATAAGAGACATGTGTAGATATTTTGAAAGGTTGTCTGTATAGATATTGGAGAACTCGACTGTACTACGAAACATTCCGCTCTGCCTCGTCTCGCTTTACCGGTGGAGTAATACTTTTACGACCTTTCTACTCATCGGGGTAGAGATAGATCGGCGGCGGCGCAGGGCTGCCGCTGAATTCAAACCTAAATTTTAAAAGTCAGCACGTCTATCTAGAGACGGCCGCGACATACTCTCGATTTTTCTCGCACTATACCTCTTGTTCTAAGTGTATTAATAAGAGGGAGACGGATAGTGCGTGAAAAATCGAGAGAGCTCGCGGGCCGTCTCGGAAAAAGATAATATACTTACTCTTTCATACCCCACACAATAGTTACTTGGAATAAGGTTCGAGTGGTTGAATGAGATTGTTCGCAGCATCGGATCTTGCTTCTCATCCGGGAAGAATACAGAAGATCGTGGCAAGCACAGCTCATTGCCCTGTACGGTGTATACAAATATTGTAAACGTTAAATCATTACCGTGTATTACAAATATCGCGATCAAATCCGATAAAATTATGTTGCGCATAATATTCTATCATTTAACATTCATTTATTTCTTCATGTCTAATAGGTATTATTTGTATGGGCAGAATTGGACACCATAAATACTTAGGACCTGTTTCACAATCTCCAGTTAAAACATATCCGTCAGATAAATGTTGGCTGTCACTTTTCTTTTATATGACGGGAGAAAACGATAGCAATAATTTTAACTGGCAGATAACTTTATCCGGCGATTGTGAAACAGGCCCTTAGTCGAACAAGGGAGCGAAGCGAACGAACTCTGTATGCTGTAAGTAACTCACAAGCATATTTTTTCAAAAAGATAAATATTTTTGTTATTGAAAAAGAGACTGGACAGATAAATTCTATATAAGTAATTAACGAACATGCTTACAAAATTTCACGAGAATCGGTTGAGAAATGCAGGCCGCAGAACACTGGGCAAGCGGGACATCCGGACATCCGGACATAAAAACGATTTTAGGCCCAAGCTGAAGCATAGAACTTTGTTCGCTTGGCTCCCTCGTTCTATTAACAGGCTTTACTTACAGTCCAGTCGCATCGCCCCCAGCCGGTGACAAAAGCTTTTTCAGCTTGTTTTCCGTTGTGCTTCTTGGCAAGAGCTTTGAATTCAGTAAAACGGGCAATCGGCTTTTGAGTGGGCCTATAACAGCAGCAATGTTTCAAGTTTAAAATAGTTATTGCTAAGTCTACCAGCAACTAACAAAAGTCGGTACTTATTTAAAAATTCGGGGACTATAAGTTTCCTTTTTACGTCAGATATTTTTTCACTTGTATCATGTAGCCCCATGGTCAGTGAGCAATAGCTCCTCCAGGCGTTTTCAATCCGTCTTCTTACTTCTCTTGACTCTGATTTTTATAAAAAGTAAATTTGCATAAATGTTTACCTAGAGTCGTTTTGTATGAAAGTTCACAGCAGGGATCGGAACCGGTTTAAAAAAACCGTTCAATTTTGTTCGTGAACCGTTCAAATTGTCGTTCATTTTAAACCCGTATACTACATAACGTTTTCATAGAGAACGAATTTATTTCGGTTATCGTTATTCAAGAAGAACAGAATTTAAAAAGTTCCGTGTAACTTTATTGAACTGGTAAATAAGATGACATTATTTGTCAACAAATTTACTTATCTATAATAGTCTCTTCACCAGCAATGCACTTGCTATCGCATGACGTTACACCTATTTGTTGTGATAAAGTCATAAATGCCATTATGTTTGATTGATTGACATTGACATAATATTACAAATGAGAAAGAAGGATTCGTTGTATTTCGGTCGTAGAAAACCGGTTAATTCTGTTCAACAGAAACGAAATCTGCTAAATTACGGTTTTGTCATGAAACCGTTTTAAAACAGGTAACCGAAACCGAGAACGTTATTTATTTCAGTTTGGGGTGTAGAGCCAAAACCGGTAGAGAGTTCATCGTCCGAGAAGTTCTGCTCCCTCTACCGTACTAGTGTAAGTAGTTTAACATAGCATACTTGGGAAATATCGCCTCGTAGACTCTAAGCATCGCCAGGTCGCCCCGTAGAGTGTAGGGGTCGAAGTCCTCTTGAGTAAGAATCAGCAGTACGGTCATGCAAGCAGTGCCGCGGTCGTTGTATGTCTCGCCCGCCACCACGCGCAGCTCCGTCGGCGAAACACTACCAAATACAACAGACACCATAAAGGGACAATTACACACTACCAAATACATACCTGTCCTTACATCGCCGCACTATTACTTTACGCAAAAAAAAGAACACCGATTTTTAGACAGATTTGACCGGGTTCGACTCCCGGCCATCGTCTCGTGACTCCTGCTAGAGCAAAATTACGTCATCTTTTGAAGTTTCAGATTTTCGCTCACTGGCCCGTTTGAATAATGCACCCTGTATGGCTGACTAGGCTAGCCGTCTTTATCTTTTAGTGACTGTGACGAGTTTCTCTGCAGCTGACTGTACTGAGAGATCCAAATATGTAGTTATACCTAGTGGCAGTCATCACATGACCCACATCCTACACAATCCTATGCATGTGCATGTGCCTGGGATACCCCAGTACTAGGTAAGTGTCCTGTTAGAAACGGTACCCTAAAATGTTTGAATAAAACCGTAACAAGTCCTACATAACTTGACTTATTGAACAGGTGTCCGTACAAAGAACTGTTTGTGTTAAAAGGGGATTTTGAAGTTGGAAAAGTTAGTTGTTGCTCTTACAGAAACTCTGCGTGGCGCCGCACCGAATGTTTCAAACTATCGGGTACCTAAGTTTTTCCTAGAAACCTGGCTTGTACGTATTACCTAGGTGTCCTATGTAAGATAGACATTTTACTTTTCTCCAGCATTCATGTTAAATAAAGCTTATACCGCGGCGCCCTCTCCTGAAACGGCGATCCTCGAGTGGCTAAGCAAAATTAACCTTAGTCAGGTCTGTTCCTCTTTCCGGTCGACTATCCTCGGCTCTCGTACACCTCCGAGGTGTCGATACGCCATATTGTGCTAGGAGAATGCCATGTTTTGCAGAGGAGGGGTAGACATTATAGAGGACCTTCATCAGTATTACGTACAGACTTTTAATTATTCTGTGCCTTACTAGTAGCGAAAACACTAATAGTTTAGTAATTTTTCGAGATAGAGGTATGAATAGTGTAAAGTAAGATGTAGGTAAATGACGAACTTGTAGATGGGGTGCGCCACGGTGACCACCACGTGCATGCTGAGGATGGCGCCGGTGAGGTAGTGCGCGTGCAGCCGACGGATGCTCACCACGTACGGGTGCTCGTTGATTGCAACTCGGGTCGCCCGGAACACCTATCCAAATATCACTATATCAGCTAAAAGACGTCCACTCCCGGACATAGGCCTACCCCAAACCCCTACCCCTGCAGCGAACTCCCGCGACGTTGCGCGCAAACTTCACGAAAAAAAAATGTTGCGCGCCAGTATAGATAATTTCACAAATATTTATAAACATTGTTAATGCGTGTTTGGTTATTATCAAAAACTGTTGACTCGTGGTGAATAGAAAAGTGATAAATAGGATTGACGCCTGGAAATTCTTGGCGATGTACATTGAGTAAGTAAAAACCTGTTGCTATCAATAACTAAAGAAATTAACTTAGGAAGGCTATAAAATGTTCATCTTATGAAAAAGATTTTTTCCTCGCAAATGTCTTGAGAAACGTCGTATGTAACGCGTGAGCTTTAATAATTACATTGTATCACAACACAATGTACTATTACTTTATAATCGCCCTGCGTACATCGTTATAATACAATATCTATCTCACAAAAGTCTGCCAAATTCCAACGACACCGTTTATTTGAAGTCAGCATACTAACCTTACGGTTTAATACGGGGATGTCACCGGGATTTGGATACGCTCTTCGACTAAACACCGCCGCCTGTATGTCGTCGAACTTTCTGTCCGGGGCCGATGAATCCCGGCGTGAGCACGACGCAACAACAACTGCTTCAACATCATTCAACTTTTAATGGACGCTCTGCCGAAGACCAATGTTTCAGACAAGTAAGCTAGAACTTTCTTCGAAAAGGCAATGCCAACACATTTACTTTACTATCCCTACTGCTCAGTCGGGTTGTTTGTTATGATTAGTGATTACGGAGCTTAGACGCTACAAGGTTGCATTCCACTAACTATACTGTGTGTTTAGTTGCAATTAAATTGTCATAGAAGGTTGACCTGTTTTTAATAACGTGACACACTTCACTCGAAAATGTAGGTACCTTAACTTATGTACATATGGTCCTTCGAGCCGGATATCATTTATGGTGATCCATTTTACGGCATGAATTTTGTGTAATTTGGAGTTTAATACGAACAAATAAGTGAAATGAAGTAAACATTATTGTGGACTAGATCATTTAAAAGTGAACTAAAGTGAAAAGAACGTTAAGGATTGGAAAACTTAGGAGTTACGACAAAATTCCTAAAACGGTGTAAATAACATTGAACTACGTGATTTGGCATGTTATAAAGGACAGTGAATTAGTACATCATATGTAGTTAGCTAACAGCGAGTAACGTTCAGCAAGTAGTACATTACACGTACCTAGCTAACAAGTAGTATCGGATATTACATTCAACGCGAACATATTTACGTTGAAAAGCGCTCAATATTTCAACCATAAAATGAGAACCATACTAACATTAACATAAACAACCAAATATACCATTAACTAATATTAGACTACTTACAATAATAACATATACAATAAATGGCTTTATTATGATTTCTAGCTGCCCCCGCGGCAGGAAGTCCATTATACACGCAGGTTTACATATTAACTTACACAGCTACAATCTCACAGACTTTTCTTCTTTATAATATTGTTATAGATTAATACAGATTATCTATATATTTATGGATGTCGCAGTGAAATAGTATCTAATACCCAGGATGTAGTTAGTCAGGAGCTAGAGACAGCTATAAACCGGGAAATAGTTATATGAAAGCGACTCCACAAACTCTTTTACGAGGGATAGATACCTATGGCTATAACATTAGACTACTCTAGTGAAATAGGTAGGCGAGTATTAATTCTGAGTTAGTACTGCAGTACCTAGACCTGACACAGTTAGTTCACTGGAAAGCTAAATACTATAGGTATATTTACTGACCGGTAAACCATATAATCAATAGGATTTTGCTCACCATTCTCAACTCAGTAACCAAATACTGAACTGACAATACTAAAATCTAGTTGGTTTATATTTACGAGACCGTCATCGTTTATTTATAAATAATAATTATGCACCATAGGTATAATCCACGAAGAGCCACTACAGCGGAGCGGTAAGCCACGCGACTTTCGATTTGGTGGTCGTGGATTCGAACCCGGCTCGAGCCACTGGGTTTTTTCAAAACCTTAATATCATCACATCATCCTCCTAGCGTTTTCCCGGTAGTGCCCTACACGAGCCCGGCCAGCTCTGGCACCTAATCCCAACATTTGGCGTAGGTACTAGTTCAACGGAAGCGACTGCCGTCTGACCTTCCAAACCAGAGGGAAAACTAGACCTTATTGGGATTAGACCGGTGACCGGTTCATCACGATGTTTCCCTTCATCGAAAAGCCTCTGTTAAATACCTATCAAATTATATCATTTATTACATAAGTTTCTGAAAATGAATTTGCCCAGATAGGTAGGTATAAGATCGCCCCGTACACCCCAATATTTCAAATTTAATAGAAATAGTTATAGCCGTTTTCGAAAACGTGATAACAGATATGTATACAAATATTGCACGTTTCACTGTATAGGATACATAAGTAAACAAAGAAATAAAATAAAGAAATTATAATATCCAAAGAATATATCAAACCCGGAACAGGAAGATGGTCCCTAGAGTTTTTTTATTGAGTTCAGGTACTACATGGGTACTACAAACATGCGTGATGTAAGTAATAATAATAAAACAAGTGCGTCAAACATACTAGTTGCTTTTATCAAAAAATATAACAGCTTTCCACAAAACAAATCGGCTTACAGGGAACCAATCAAATCAAGGCGGCTCAGTCACCCCGCTCGATCCAATCAAACTAACCTTACAGCCAAGGTTAGTTTGATGGTTAGGTTATAGATAGAATACCTAAATCGGCCACGTGAATTAGCTAGTTATAATATCCAAAGGCACCAGTCACCCTAACTACCAATCAATAGCTTATGGTAATGTATAATATAAAGAAGAAAATAAAACTTATTTAAGTAACATACCTACTACTAACGAATACGTTAAGTTTGGTTTTATTGGAAGAATTGTAATTTATTTACAATTCTTCCCATAGCAAAAACGAGTAGGTCTATTTGCTGTGATGCCAATAATGTAACGACAATGTCTCTGTGGGGTGGGCAGGGGCTACAACAAGTGACCGGTAAGGCACTTTTGAAGCAGAGAAGGTCTACTTAAATAACGATATTTCTCCAGAGGGTATATTCTTATTTAGGATATTGGAGGGACTTGGTTATATATATTTATATTTCTTCTGCAGTTGTGCATTAACAGGGCGATAAGTCTCTTCGAACTTTGTGGTAGGTTGTGCCATTACATATAAAATTCTAGATGTCCTCTCCTTTTCTCAACTAAGTATAGATTTATCTGCAGTTCTTTAAAATCCCGTGGCCGGTCTATGAGCCGTTATTTTGAGAACGATACCGTTTGGCGATTGCAATAAATCTGGGGTTCCCCGTCTAATTAGCCGGCATTGTGAGGACGGCGTTGGCTGTGTGGTGAACCCGTTAGATTGGTTTTTGTGTCAAGATGACCATCGGTGCTGATGGGGCAATATGTATGATTGCTATAGAAGCGTTTTAAAATAACGCCGACTACTGAGCGCTGTCGAGCATCAGGGCTGACGCGTAGACGCGGTACTGACATGGCGAGGCGGTCGGCAGGATACTTAAACGACACGCGCTGACGATCGACGCTGATCAGCTACGCACCGATGATCAGTAAGACACTAAAATCAGCCTTAATTCTTAGCCAGGGTGGTGGCGGGCGCGTCGCTGTCCGTCGGCGTGGCGACGTGAACACGCGCGCGCGGCGGCCACGCGCCAGGCGGCGCGCGCTCCATGCAGCCCAGGCACGAGGCCGCGCTCGACTCGCCCGTGAATGCCCGCGTGCTTGACATGGCCATGGAGTGCACTGATATCACCTGACAACAATCAGACAACCATTCGTGATACTGAAGCGCAACTTATGCGACACAGAAGGCCGGGAAAAAGTAGGTTACCTTCTCGTTCCCATGGTCCCATATCAATTAGTGATGTTCTGATGATAATATCCATGAAGAATTGATGGAGCTACGTTTTTTGGTTGATAATTCATTAAGGTATGATGATGCTAGGCGTGAGTCCTAGGGTGAGTCGAAAAGGTCATGAATTTGTACATGAATAGCGTAACCGCAACGTAGTTAGGCGCTAATGCTGTTTCCAAAAATATTAGGTACCTAATCTATAACTATTTTTATATCGCTCTGTATTGCGTTGTATGTACCTATTTAATAACAAATAAGTACAGTCGAGTTCTCCAATATATGTACACTTTTTTACCAACTCGAATGCGGCCGCTAACAATTAGTATGCAAACGCGTCCAATTAGGTAAAAAAGTGTACATATATTTATGAACTGTACATACAATGCCAAACGCAATCATTATCAAGTTGCGTACTATTTTTATTTTATTAACCAAACAAGACGTACGAATACACAGACAGGCTGGAAACTAATTCATGCCAATGCGCTAGTAGGTACGTATCACGCACCTTGGATAGTTCATGTAACAATGGAACGCTCTCCTCCGAGAAGTCGTCGTCGTCAAGGCTGCGGGGCTGGTAGCCTCGCGCCATTTTGAGAAACAGCAGCATAGCAATCACGAGGACCGTGGCGTATACGAAGAATTCCGTGGCCTAGAATAGTCATAAGGAAAATATCAGCAGTCCATAAGTAGGTATTAGCGCGACGTCGAAAGTTTAGAAGTCCCCTACAATACATTACTTATCATCGCACATTCATTACTTATTTATCATCGCATTTGCGAATGAATAATATCTAGCGATAAAGCAGATTGTGTCTCAAGGAAGCAAAATATTTACGGCCAGGGCAGTATATTGAATATATACTGTATACAAATAAGTTGGAAGTGTATTTTTCTTCCGAATGCCATAAGTGATTTTCTGGGTTCTCTATTGTATGGGCAAAAATCATTTCCCAGTGTCACTTCCCAAAAAAATTTTCCCAAATATTAATTTGGCAAAAAATCACTAGTCAAATTATTGTTTCGCATTTTATCACTTGGCATTATCTCATATGGCAAAATATTACTTCGCAAATTATTGTTTGGCAAAGTTTTATATAGTCAAGTTTCATTTAGTCAAACATATTATTTGGCATAACATTCGTTTTGGCATTGGCATAACCTAATCTAACCGCCAGCGTGTCGACGTCACCCCGCTTCGCGGGGTGCCTATTTCCGCTCTAAGGGATACAAGTGAACCCTAACCGAACCTACTTATAATTTAATTTCTCAAATTATTGTGTCTATTTTTGCCGTTGATGAAAGATGGCCGTTATTAAGTTAAAAAAAAACACGGTTTGTTAAACTTTTCTTATATCAAAATGTGTATTGATAAAATATAAATTAAAGTATGTTATGTTTTGCATTTGTTTGTCTTTTCATTTTAGTTTGTAGTAAAAATAAAATATTTGCCAAAGTTATGCTATGTGAAGTGTGCGTAATGAAAATTTGAGCAAATGTTATGTTTGGAAAACAATATTAGCCCAAACAAAGTGTTTGCTAAATAAACTTTTGTCTTAATAATATTTGACAAAGCAAAATGATGCAGATGATATTTTGACCAAATGAACAATTTGCGAAACAAAGATGTGCTATTTGTTCGTTTGGGAAATGAAACTACTGCCATAAGTTTTGTGGGAAGTGAAATTTGGCGAAAAATATTTTGCCGAAACGGCAGGACCCCGATTTTCTGAGACAACTAAAAAGTCGCGATAAAGTCACAGAGCTACTGATCTTCCGTTGTGGCTGTTTAGGACCTATGCCTTTTTTTACATGGCCGTTTTAACTTTTTTTTTAATTTATACCTCACAAATAATGGTATTTTTGTGCAAGATTGCTGTCGAGCAAAATCGAGCAAGCAAGGTTTTTTTTATTTTAAAGCTTTTGACTAATCATAAACTATTCACGTCCTGATTTTTAACCAATAAAGTCAACTTAGCCGAACGTTTTTGAGAAAAATAATTGTCATCGTGAGCGTAAGAACGGGTGGTTTGCCTCGGCTTGTCAAGCTTTAGGGGTTTTATGGGTCCATTGCACTCTGCGACCAATTAAGCATATATTTTTTTATATATACGGGAGCGTCACGTCATTTCCGCTTTATAACCATTACGATACCCAAAGGGCGGCGGCAACTTTTTTAAAACGATTTATCATTCACGGACTGATTTTGGCGCGGCTCTACTCTATTGCGGGCTCTAGCTCTAGCTAGGGCCGAGTTGGCCGATTAGCGGATCAAGTCTGCCCCAAAAAAAGTGGTATGTAGGATTGGCCCCAGTGGACCCCGAAGGACAGATGAGAAAACTTTCAGTCTATTCAAGACCGTAAGACGATTCTCCCACTGCACCGCGTCCCGCCGCGGTGCGCGGAGCGACAGATTTTACCATTGTATGCAAGAATCTCAATTTATTAAAAAATCTGTCTCTCCGCGCACCGCGGGGGGCGCGGTGCAGTGGGAGAATCGCCTTACAGTTTTCCTACTTATATGAAGATTGCGAATATTAAGTATGTTGAATAAAATATTAAAATCTTACCCTGGATTCAAAAAACTTGGCCTGGGTCACAAGTATCACGATAAAATTACCGACGGCCACGGACATGTACCACGCCGCTATCGTAATCGTTTTCATACTCTTCGGCGCCTGCATTTAATAAAACAACAAAGGGATATTTTATGAAGGTACCTACTTAATTTATATCCTAAACAAAGTACCTACTAAGCCCTGGTACGCACTAAGCGGCTTGCCGTGCGGTTGGAGAAAACATATGAAAACGCAAACGCAAAACCTCTACGTACTAAGCGGTTGGCCGCAACCGCAGGCCGCCGGCAGCTGTCATTCAATATAAACTTGGCAAACTTTCCATACATTCACACTTTAAGAACACCGCTTACGGTTAACACAGACGGTAAAAGTCAAACGTAAACGTCGACGTCTGACAGTAATTTGTCTTGTTTTAAACGATATGATACAGAGAGAAAGAATATAATGGAAAAATAAACCGTCTTCGTCTGTAGCCCCCGACAGGAGTCGAACCTGCGATCCCTCTATTGCCGGTAAAGCACTCTACCATATCGTTTAAAATATGATCACTAACTTCCTCGTTAAAAATAACACGAATCAAAATATTTAAATAAATAATTGGTTTCGTTAGGAAAGTATATATTGTCTTGTTTTGTTTAAAATGACATTCTACATAAGTTTATTATCAAGAGACTATGCTAGAGTATGTCTACTGCCTATATAATTCAATGCTTAAAACAAAACAGATATTAAAGTGCGCACCTGTGTAAAAGAGAACTCCAATCCAGAGATCGCGAACATGATCTCAGCGCAGGAGATGAGCAGGTACTGTGGCAGCAGCCACGCCAGGTGCAGCTCGTTGGGCGGGTTGGGCGCGTGCAGCTGGACCGCGTCGAGGCGGCCGCGGCGCGCGCGCGCGCTCAGCACGTAGACGCCGCCGGCGCGCAGCCAGCCGCTGCCCTCGCCCAGCGGCCCGCCCGCGTGCGCCGCGCGCCACCAGTACCTTACACGGGTTCACTATCATTGTACAGTCGACAACACAGCTAACTGACCATACCGTGAAAACCTAGAACCTTATTACAATGCACTTAAGGTCAGATTAGATTTCCGATGGTCAGTTAGCTGTGTTGTCGACTGTACAAAAAAAATTGACAAAATAATCATTGACAAACATTATCGTTTTCCAAATGCATCATTTTATTAATGATCATTAGACATTTGCACGTTTTGTAAATGCTTCATTTGAATGATATATTATCATTAGAAAGACGTATATTTCACAAAATAATTATTTGAAAAATTTGCCTTTGACACAACATCGGCAGACAAAATGATCAGTTGATAAAAATTTAAAACATAGCAAGCAGGCGAGGACTGAGCGAAGCGGTCGGACTATAGCTAGCATGATCGGATTTATGTCAGACAAAGTATTAAATTGTCCCTCCGCACTTACATAATTGATATACCTACCTACATGAAACACCGTGAAATAAAGGCGCATACTTGCCCGGCGCCAAGTGCATGTAAGCGGACTCTCCGATGTCGTTGATGGGTGCGTCGGATACGTAGTAGGTGTCCAGCAGCTGCTTCTCCGTCTCGATTGTGATGGACACGTTCTTATTCTGCCCCGTTCCACCCACGTAAACCACTCTAGAAACAAAACTTGTATAGGTACTCTATACGCTATCATAGCGGTGAAGTTCTTGTTTACGAGACCTTTAAGTACTTTTTGGGTGACAGAGGCCGTGTATATAATCATTAAGCCCCTAGGGAAAATATGTATACATATTTATGATTTATAAAACATTTTAATTTGACCAATCAAAACAGTTCACCGTATTACATCCACCACCTATCGCAAGTATCAGAACTCTTTAAAAAACATTTGTATTTGCCATAAACTAACCAGAATACAGATATTCAAATCGACCAATCACGAAACAGAATTCATTTCAAACATGTAATGTAATGTAATTCCAACATAAGTTGGAATAAAAATTCAGTTCAAGTATACGTACTGACTAATTGTATGCAGTTAAGTTTCTTTCAAACATTCAATTTTTGGTGCGAGCTTTTGTTGCCGATTGCACATTTTTGCACAAAGATTGTCATCTTAAGGTTTATCTTGTTTATGTAAGTAGTTTAGGAATTAATATGGTCCCCTTGACTTTATCATTGAAAGGTTTTTGGTACCTAACCACCATAACATTGCATTGTCACCTGACGTAACAAGTGTACATTATTTTTTAACTCTGTTGGACTTCGGGAAGTTGGTCAAACTAGACTTCCAAGTTGACCTAAACAAATTATCATGCTTGAGACACTACTAATCAGTAGTAAATGTTATCAGCACTATTCAGCACTCACTTTAGTTTAGGTTTCCCTGATAAAGATTTTGAGAAAGCGTTCGGATCCATGAAATGGAATGTCATCTCATCGTTCGAATCTTGTCCGATGACAATTGGCGTGAACTGTAAGAATTGATATTTTATTTTAGATGGAAGAAAACGCAAGGAACTAAAAGCCGATTCAAGTAGGTAGTAAGTACACGCTCCCGCAACAGAGTTCAAGAAACTTAGGAGCACTTATAGCTCTACGTTTTTACGTAGGTAGACAACTACTTTGAACAAATGGAAAACTCCTGGAAAAGTATTATGTTCAACTGCAATTCCGGGTGAAATAAAATAGTTGATTCAGATCTGTAATAGTTATTTGTGTCACAAGGGAGAAAAATAGTATATTTACGGCGAGGGCGGTGTATTGTATCCTGAACGTAGCTAGGGATCCTACAATTGAATCCTGAGCGTAGCAAGGGATTCTAACGTAGGATCCTGAGCGTAGTGAGGGATACAAGTGTTAACGCTCGAGACGAAGATAATTTTGCTACCGAGTGACACATACTATTTTTCACACCAACTATAAAGAAATTTCGAAAAGATGCTGTTAAAATTACGAGTACGTAACAAGTTCAAACAATTTGGTTTAATTTTTATTACAAATTTTTAAATATTACGAAAAATTCATAAAGTTTCATATTTTAACGTTAAAGTTAAAACTTGAAACATGTTCGTTTTTAATCGATTTCGGTGAAAATACAGTCGATTATTTTATCAAGATCTGTGTTCAGTTGGCACATTGCGTATAAATGCTACAAGCCAATGAATAAATTAAAAAAGTAGCTTGAACAGAAAAGTAGCATTTTGATCCCTCTCGTCGTGGAGCAAAACTTACTTTTCCGAATGAAAGGTGTGAAAAACATTGAAAACAGATCTTAATAAAATAATCGATTGTAATTTCATCGTAATCGATTCAAAACGAACATATTTCAAGTGTTTATTCTATACTACGGCGGTGGCAAACAAGCGTACTATTAGCCTGATGGTAAGTAGACACCTTAGCCTATGGACGCTCGCTACTCCAGAAGATTCTCAAGGGAGGGGGAGGGGTAGGGGTGGGTGGTGGCGTGGGAAGGGGGGGTGTAGGGGGAGGGTTGGGAGGAGGGAGGGGGAGGGAGGGTTTTTTTTTAATACTGAAAATTAAAGCAATTCGCAAGTTTTCACTTCTGCCGACACTCCCGGAGTGCAACCCGGTCTTTTTTTTTATTTTTGAATTTTTCGTAATATTTAAAAATTAGTAATAAAAATCAAGAAAATTTGTTAAAACTTCTTAATTGACTTTAACAGTATCTTTTTTACATATCTTCATAGTCGGTGTGAAAAATAGTATGTGTCACTCAGTAGCAAAATTATTTTCGTCTCGGGCGTTAACACTTGTATCCCTCACTACGCTCAGGATTCTATTGTAGGATCCCTCGCTGCGTTCAGGATTCAATACACCGCCCTCGCCGTAAATATACTATTTTGCTCCCTTGTGACACAAATAACTATTTCGGCTTCAACGACGGGGCAGCTCTACCCAACATCGCCACCTAACCCCCCTCTACATACAACTGTCCTTTCATTTTTTATATAATTAGTTGTAAATATTAATAAATGCCTATTCACTTAAAATAGTTCCCTATCACCAATTAAAAGTAACTGCACATACGGTAATCCATACCATAGTCGCGTTCGTCATTTAGCCGTCTCGTTTTATCAAGGGGAGACCAAAAAAAGCAGATCAGGCAGATGCTTTAGCTGTCTTCTAACACTAGCATCATCAGATCCATAATATTTGACGCCGCGGTTACGAGCTGATGACGATGTTTGCCAGGGGAGCAGCATGGCATGGATATGCCGCATACCTATATTAGGAACGCTTTTTTTTTTTTTTTGAACATGACTTGCTGTAATAGGACGGACCCGACATAGCGGTCGAATTGCGTGGTTGGAGGGTAGCCTGGGGAAAATCCAGGGGAAGCCTCCGGCACGACCACGCGGGATTAGGAACGCGTTCTCTTTCTACTTTCGCACGACATGCCAAACTAAAGCTGTTATTACACCTTCCTGAATTAAACATCCCTAGAGAGGGGTGCATCAATACAATGGAGCGAGATGCTTAAACACCCATCCTCCCAATAGTTTGCAAAAATTCATGAAGGTACTAGCTTAAATCATATGATGTAGTTGGGAAAGAAAGGAAGGAAAAGCAACAGTGTAATTATAATTACAAGCCCAGCAACAGTCTTGACACTGGCGTTGACCGCGTGCCGGCGCATCCGTCGGTCGGCGCAGGAGCGCTCGCAGATTGCGCGCAACGCGAACTCGGCGTGCGGCAGCGGCGCCAACAGCGCGCAGCCGCGTGCGGGTAGCAGCGCGCCCGTCGCGTAGCGCACGCCCACTTCCAATGGGCACGCGAGCGTGCTCAGCACCACTAGCCCGCCCTGGTGCCGTCCCGGAGGCTGGAGCGTCGACCGCTGACAAAAAAACACACTTACTAGGTAGTCTTACTACTAAAGATCAAAGCACAAACAAAAAAAACTAGAATTTTCTATGTGCTGCTTAGATCTACCGTTGTATCCTGACCTGACATGTAACTTGGTGTTATTAATAAAGTATTTGTATTTGTATCATCCATCTAGGAAAGGCTTTGTGCCGCAAAGGAATACCTGAAATATCGGAAAATTTTACATTTAGAATCTACTTATACCTACTTGATAGCGTTGATAACAACGTTATCCTCTTAGTCCTGTAAACTGTGTCTCTACAAGTTTGGTTCTCACAATTTTTCTTATTTTGGTAATTAAATTTGGAAAAAAGCGACAAATTCAAAATATTTTCATCATCTCGTTGAGTCCTCTTCATTTATGTCATAAAGTTGAAAATAATTTATATTTTGAATTTGTCGCTTTTTTCCAATTTATTTACCAAAATATCGATCCTAAAAGAAAAATTGTAAGGACTAAACTTGTAGAGAATCAAATTTCCTACAATTTTTGTCCTCACGGTTTTACTGTAAAATCAAAAATGGCCGAGTTATTTAAGAAAAACAGTTTTTCGAATATACACAGGAGCCTGATTCAGTCTACTTTTTGAATTTACACTCCCAGTGACCCCCCCGAGGGACCTACGTAAAAAAAATCCAAGAACTGATTATTCACGGGTCAAACAAAATCTATAATGACTGAACTAATATCAGTCACAACAAGTACGATATGACCGCTATTTGTTATGTCTGCTGAGTCATTCTGAGAGTGCTCATTCGATATTATGATTTAATTCTTATATCATTATAAGCCTTCAGCGTGTTTGCTTAACTTCAAACAGGAAAATCCAAGGCTTGAATTGAAGACAGCCGTATATTTTTCCTGTTTGGAGTATTTATTCATTAAAAAAATACGTTGTGCAATTCGCGATATTTTTTCGGTAGGTAGTCCAAAATTGTATTTAGGCAATTACAGATAGTCGGTTAGAATAATTAGTAGGTAAGCAAGATACCGACATTGAATACAGTATTTTTGTATAAAAATATTACCGGTATACGTATACAGACCCCGATCCAAGCGAACCGTACCGAGACAAATTGAACTTCGAGTTCATTTTAGGTTCACCTAATTTAATAGGTAGGTAGATACCTACTTACCAATTTACTTTCAAAACATAAAAATAAGAAAGGACGTTATTCTGTTACATATAGGTATACATTCAATTATACGTTTTATGCTTATAAGTACCTACTCGTAGGTAGGTAGGTATATTAGCTGCCAAACAGGGCGAGCGATTCTGACTGTCAGACATAGATCAGTGTCAAATAGGTATCCTGTTTCAGGACAGTCAGTTAAAAATATTTTGCTATGATGTTTGTAGGAAGTCGGAATTTTGATGGATGCACTTCGATTTTGCTTTATACAACTATTTTCATTTAATTATACATAACCTCTAATCACGAAGCTTTTTTCGAGGCCTACAGGCGCGATACAGTATCGATAGAGCACGGCTATCACGCGACAGCACGCGAGCTCTCTCGATTTTTCTCGCACTATCCGTCTCTCTCTTATTAGAACACTTAGAACAAGAGGTATAGTGCGAGAAAAATCGAGAGTATTATGTCGTGGCCGTCCCATGATAGACGTGCAGGATCGACAGGCGCGCGTTTGAACCGCTGCAAAAAGTTGCCGTGCGCAACCGCTATAAGGCGAAAAATGTGGACGTGTGGTGTGGTCTTTGACGTGGACTATACCTCTATGCCTAGTTGGAGTATGCCGGCCGCATAAAAGGCCAGGGAAGTGAGCATCCCGCCGATGAACATCTTGTTGAGCGGCGCGATGTCCGGTAGCAGCGGGCACGCGCCGCCGGGGCACACGGGGATCATCAGCAACACCAGGGCCGGGTTTAACACCTGCAGCTGGTCGGGCATGAGCGTGATCCCGAACAGCTCGTTACGAAGTCTGGAGGCTTGGAACGTCCAACGTGAACCCTGGAGTTGACATCAAAATTGATGGACCTGACCCAACTTTGACAGTCTCGAACCACACAACACAACTGGCACGGCCAGCTGTGTGTATTGTATCGGCACACGCAACTGACACAGCCATCAAAAAGTACCACAGACATAAATCGGGCTCAAATAGTAGATTGTACAACAAGTGCATAAAACGCACCTTTTATACGCGAGACGTTTATCCACGATACAAAGTCGAGTATAAAATGGGTTTTATGGACGAATTGTACACTCTACTTTTCACTTCGATTGCGAGGAAATGAAACAGCAACATGTAAAAAATGTAAATGCTAATTGAATTAAAATCGAAAGTTACATTAGAGCAATGAGAAATATTTTTAAAGTAAGTAATCGTTTTGCCAGGCATATTTATTGTTGTATTGAATTGTATTTCTGCTAATTCATCGAAAGACGTTTTCCGCGTGCCGTGTTAGGTTGTGCTTGTGTGTTAGGTGTGAGTGTGATTTCCTTACTCGCTTGACGATTGAGGACATTATTTATCGTTAATCGTAAAACAATGTCAAGTATATAGTAGGTAACACAAATATTACAATGAAAGGAAATTTGGTTCCTTTTCAGTAGGTATAAAAACATTTTGTTTTTTATATCTATGATAACCTATGATTTATGTATTTCATAACTTTTTGTTATGGTTTAAATATATTGCTTTACTAATAAAACGGGAAAATTTAAAAAATAATAATTATGACGAAATAAAAACTGATATGATAAGTTTATTTAATGAAGTTTTATTGTGTACTTTGGCTGTACTACTAACGAAACGTAATAAAATAAAGAGTTTATTCTATGAAGTTAAAGGTGTTCGTGTGGCTGCTGGACCGACTGCCTTGGTCTTTGACGAAGATTTTACTTTAGGCACTAGAGCATAAAAAGCGACTTTATGTCGCTACGCATAGCATAAAGAAGAACTTTTTCACTTCTCATGCTCAAAAAGTGCGTTTTTATGCTGTGTGTAGGCGACATAAAGCCGCTTTTTATGCTCTAGTGCCTAAAGTAAAATCTTCGTGGAAGACCAAGGCAATCGGTCCAACAGCCACACGAGCAACTTTAACTTCATAGAATAAACTCTTCATTTATATTTTATTATGTAGTATTCTAAGACCAAGGCAAGGATACCAACAGCCAAAGTACACAATAAAACTTCATGAAATAAACTTATCGTTTTCATTTCCTTGCAATTGAAGTGAAAAGAAGAGTGTACAATTCGTCCATAAAACCCATTTTACACTCGACCTTATATCCTCCTCGCTCGCAAGCTCACTCGGATGCATAAACGTCTCGCCTAAAATGGTGCGTTTTATTCACTTGTTGTACAATCGACTATTAGAGTACCTATGAGAAGTGAAAAGTAATTAATGCAGATTTAAACGGATACTATTTACCTGTTGATCAAATAGAGACCAAAAAATAGGCACTGGCAGGTATAAATACAGTATCGAGAAGACGACTTTCATATCAGAGACGAGCTTGCCGCCATACTTGTCGATAGAATAGTCCAGCCAATGCGCAGGCGCCCCTTCACGCGAGGAGCGCTGCCGAAGTCTCATCTTGGCGGCATACTGGAAAGTAACATCTCTTTTAGTCCATAGACGGCAGAGACTGCTTGCACTTTGTAGTGCTGTTGTGGTCGACAGACACGCCGATTCCGACACGACAAGGTTATCTACCGGCGCGGCGGTTTGTAGTGCTGTTGCGGTCGACCGACACGTCGGCTCCGACACGACAAGGTTATCTACCGGCGCGGCGGTTTGTAGTGCTGTTGCGGTCGACCGACACGTCGGCTCCGACACCACAAGGTTATCTACCGGCGCGGCGGTTTGAAACTACCGGCGGCAGAGACTGCTTGCACTTTGTAGTGCTGTTGTGGTCGACAGACACGCCGGTTCCGACACGACAAGGTTATCTACCGGCGCGGCGGTTTGTAGTGCTGTTGCGGTCGACCGACACGTCGGCTCCGACACGACAAGGTTATCTACCGGCGCGGCGGTTTGTAGTGCTGTTGCTGTCGACCGACACGTCGGCTCCGCCACGACAAGGTTATCTACCGGCGCGGCGGTTTGTAGTGCTGTTGCGGTCGACTGACGCGTCGGCTCCGACACGAAAAGTTTACCTACCGGCGCGGCGGTTTGTAGTGCTGTTGCGGTCGACCGACACGTCGGCTCCGACACGACAAGGTTATCTACCGGCGCGGCGGTTTGTAGTGCTGTTGCGGTCGACTGACGCGTCGGCTCCGACACGAAAAGGTTACCTACCGGCGCGGCGGTTTGTAGTGCTGTTGCGGTCGACCGACACGTCGGCTCCGACACGACAAGGTTATCTACCGGCGCGGCGGTTTGTAGTGCTGTTGCGGTCGACCGACACGACAAGGTTATCTACCGACGTGGCGGTTTGTATTGCTGTTGCGGGGTCGACCGACACGGCGGCTCCGACGCGACAAGGTTATCTCCCGGCGCGGCGGTTTGTAGTGCTGTTGCGGTCGACCGACACGTCGGCTCCGACACCACAAGGTTATCTACCGGCGCGGCGGTTTGAAACTACCGGCGTTTAGTGCCAAAAGTCGGTGCCGTTGAAGCCACCAATCGATTCGATAATCGATTGGTGGCTTTGATGCATGACTTGATTATACATAAGTAGGTACAAAAATAAACAAATAAATAAATATTAGGGGACAATCCTACACAAATCGACCTACTCCCATAGTAAGCTCAATAAGGCTTGTGTTATGGGTACTAGACGACGATATATTTAATAGATAGAAATACTTAAATACATATAAAACCTCCATGACTCAGAAACAAATATTCATGCTCATCACACAAATATTTGCCCTTACCGGGATTCGAACCCAGGACCTTCAGCTTCGTAGGCAGCGTCACTACCCACTAGGCTAACCGGTCGTCCCAAAATTCTTGTATACTTACTCAGTATAATATATTATCATAAGAATATGATTATATTTCCCTAGAAATAGGCCACAATGTTCATCGTTTAAGCAGTAAAATACCCAACACCCTAAAAAATACTGATTTGCACGGTTAAAATACTAAGCGTTTATCAACATTCCGTTTGAACATTTTTTTGTTAAACTAGCGTACCTATAAGATTTTGTGAGATAACTAAATTAATAATAACTACAACTTAGAAAAGTTGAAAAACCTCCGACATTTTCATTTAAAAGTCCAATACCTATCTCAAAAACGGCTGAACAGATTTTCATGAAACGGCTTAGAACACTCATGATAAAATTATCTATGACACAAAAAAAACGCATTCAAATCGGTCCATTCGTTTGGGAGCTACGATACCACCACTCCTTTCTTTGCGTCGGAGGTTAAGAAAAATGTTCAAGTCAGTATTTTTAGGTGCGCAGTCAGTAATATTTTTGGAAAACGGTTAAAATATTATCTTTATAAAATCCACTCTAAAATAACCTGATACTGGACTACAGTACTCACCCACGCGCAAGAGACGAATTTCAATGTTACGTTTTCACGTGGTTGCTTTATCCTGTAAAATGGTCTCCCCGCGGCAAAGATCACTGAAAGGAAAGCGAAATATTTAATTAGTAGATAACAACAATAGCAATAGGGAAAACAGCAAGCGTACCTATACACTGTGGAATGTAATCGGTGAACAGGAACCCATTTTTCTAATTCAGTAATCGATGGCGGTCACGTTTATGTAGTACTTAAGTGGAACCAAGTTTTTTTTTATCATAACTAATTTTTAAGTAGAAATTAAATTTTAATTAAAATTTATTGTCACCCTAGTAATGGTTTAGTCTGAAAAGTTTAATACCTCTTTTCAAACTATCAGCCATAGAAACTTAAAACATAAATGAGCAATAAGCTGTCAATTTGTCATTGTCAAATTCATAACAAACGTCTGATCTGTCTAGTTTCCCGCCAAAGCCAGCAAGCACTTGACGTATGTACACTTACGAGTAACTTCCCTTCAATAAAAGTAGGGTGTCCATTTATTCAGTCGGTGTACATTTTACCGATGTTAATTAAGTGTGAATAATTAGATTGTGAGTTATATTGCACGAGATCTCACGTATTGGTTTCTGTGTAGATTGATAATTAAGATTTTTGGATTCCTGATCACCGATTAAATTCCACCGTGTACATAAGGTTGTGCGGTAAGTTGCGACCAGTGAAAATGTCAAACATGCCACGTGTCCATAGCTAAGTAAGTCCTAATATACGGACTATCAACACGGACCTACTTGGTCCTTATTTCATAACGTACCTATATCTCTTCGAAAACGGAACTTGGCACATGCTGTTCTCCGCCATAACCTATAATTATGGTAGGTACCGAATGTGAAATTCAAAGGGGAGGTAAATAGATCAGGTGCCTACACAATACAATAGGCAACTTAAAAATCGACATTAATTTGCATTCGTTGTTCAAATTGAGTCGTTGATTATTTACTTATCAAATAAAGGATCGTCTTTGACGTTTATTTAATCATTTAATTAGCCGCCCGGCCGGTCGCCCCAATTAAATCTTTTCTTCAATCAAAACTTCCGTAGCAAGAACTCGAATACTGTTATTACATATTTAATAAACTCGGCTTTTTGGCAAGTAGCTGGTTTAAAACATTTTACACCCCGTGTCAATTGAGGTGAATTTAACTAATGGTGCTCCTACACTGGCTATTATATATGTCTTGAAAAAATTTAGATGATGTTATATACATTTATAACACCTTGTGTAGTAACAGTACCGTACGTAATTTATAAAAAGTCATAAAGTTCAAAATAGAGCTACGTAAGTAAAGCCTGACCAGAAATATATGATCATGCGCAATGTTGCGGAATTTAATTGAAACTAATTTCTTTGGGGTCAATACAACGCGACTACGCGATTATCGCAAGTTGTGTCCATTATGAGACCATTAATAGGACACCTATTCGAGTTCAATATGTTTGATCGCGCGCGCGTTAGCGCGAGTAGGTAAAATTCGCGCAAACTTGCGATAATCGCGTAGTCACGTTGTATTAGGACGATCCCTTACACTGGCAATAATTTTAATGACAATAAGTTGTCACTGTTGTCAGTGTCATCGTGGCGGTTTACTTGAATAATAGTAAAGTCTTGAATATTAAATGATAAATCAAAAATGTTCAAAACTATTCATAGTCAAGAGCGAAACATTGTAAATAATGTATGTATACAAAGTTTAACAAAAATAATGCAAAACCGTTTAAGGGCATAACCGGTATCGTGTTCTGATATGAAAAAAGTATGAGAAAAAAATCGCGTAATTAGTACATTACGTACCTACCTAGGTGGTGAATTCGTGATTGCCCCAGATCCAGGGTTGGGCAAAATACTGGCTTCATTGTAATTGAAATACAAATTACAAAATACATGTAAAAATGTATTTGTAATACAAACTAGAAACTAATTTGGTGACAGGTATTTGAAATATAAAATACAAAATACAGTATTTCAAATACAATAGTACATTATGATACAAGTTTGCTATGTTGGTCATTACACTCGAGTCGGTTTTTAAGCCTGAGCCGAAGGCGAAGGCTTAATGGAGACGAGAAGTGTAATGACCAATGCTCACGTGTTTCATACGACGTTTTTCAACACACTTGCGAGGAAAAGTAAATAAAAGTTCACATTTATTTAAAAACTTTAATTATTGAGAAACAGTTATTAAAAGTACAATTATTGAAATGATATGCTACCGCCTTATGAGGCATTTGTACTGTATGTTTATTGTTTAATTGTATAATTAATTATTTCATTGCTTTGTTCTTGGGTAACTGTAAATGTCGGTGATAATGCAACATTCTGAAAGGAGGTAGAAGGACATTGCGTTTCATCATTAGCAAACGTATGAAATCCCAAATCATCATTGGCATATGAGGTGGAAGGACGCGGTTCAGGGCAGAACTTCTTGGATTGTGGCTCCAAATGGATTGCTTGTGTTATTTTGGCACTTATGTCGGCTTTATTTTGGATGGAGTCCTCAATATATGACTCGGCGACATTATTAGATCGCCATCGCCAAATTCTTAGGCTTCACTTTGGACCCAACTTTGAGTTGGAAACCACACGTTGATTCTCTGTGTGATAGGCTGGGCGGTGCGGTGTTTGCCTTACGCAAACTCAAACCGTTGATTTCTTGTGATGCGCTGAGGCAAGCATACTTTGCCCACTTCCATTCGCTTATGACATACGGCGTAATCCTGTGGGGGAACTCGACTGACGCTGGCAGAGTCATGCTTATGCAAAAACGAGCAGTGCGTGTTATGCTTGGCTTGAATCAGCGACAGTCGTGCAAAGAGTTGTTTGTGGAACACAGGATTATGACACACTACTCCCACTACCTCTACGAGATCATTATGTTCACGCGGAGACATCTAGCTGAGTTTGAGCGAGTGGAAGTTATGGGCAAGTGCCTCCGCAGCACGGGAAAACTTCGGACGGTGCCGCGTCGCACAGTTCTGCACGAAAGAAATCCGCGTATCATTGGACCAACGTATTATGAGCACCTGCCCGATGAGATAAAGACCGAGTGCTGCGACGGAACATTTAAACGCAAACTTAAAAACCACTTATTGAAGAAGTCATTCTACTCCGTAAAAGAATTCATAGAAATTAAGAAATAGACTAGTAATATAATTGTGAATTTGCTAATCTTATTTTTTGACATATTAGTTTTTATTATTTATTAGTAGGTATTAAGAGTTGACATTACTAAATCTTTTAAGGTTATTGATATGTACCACTTGTACTGCAATTTGTATTATTCATAATATTTTTTTTACGACATGATTTATTTTTTATTTATCTTTTATTTATTAAGGCTATTGCAATGAATAGTACCTACCTGTATCTAGGTATGACCGTATTAATATTTTTCATTATTATTTATTTAATCTTAAATTGACATGTTTTCCATTGTGTATAATATAATCAAATAGTAAATTGCGTATTTTTGTAAACGATCGCTATATGAAAACTAATATAAGATAACCTGTACTTATGTGAAATTTATATAATGAGATTAAATAAACTAAACTAAACTAAACATCCCCCATGGCGTTTTAAAGTCAATATATCGGCTCCTGAATTAGCCAGCAATGTAGCTGAAGTCCGCCTAAAACTGTGTCCGGTGTAAGAGTCAGCCTGTGGTAAGCCTAAAAACTTGGCAATTTCTCTAGGCATCGATCCAAATTTGTTCACTCCGATAGGCTGACTCGTGCATTTGCCGTTTTGAAAATTTTGGAAGAACCGGTCAGATTTTCCTTGTTGAACGTAAACTTTCATATTTTTTCACTATTTCATAAAATGGTCCGTGAATAGTAAATGACCGAGGAATTTTATTTTTAGTGTTCGGAATTTTGACAAGTAGCATCTCTCCGTGATTCTCTATATCTTTTGTCGTAATGTTGTTTAATTCCTGACGCCTACAGGCACCAGTAATTCCGAATATTAATGCGACCTGAAAATAAATAAAATCATAATTAAGTTATAATAATCGTACTTAGTTCCTATTATATCAACACTCACAATACCGCCTACAAATATTATAATAATGAATACAAAACTAAATAGTGGAACTGACCTTTGTCGCTAGATATTGATTATCCGGTGCTTCTTTAATGAACTTCTCCACTTCATTAGGTGTTAAAACCTTGGATTTTCGACTGTAAAAGCCGTCTGAACGTCTTTTCAAGAATGCAGTTAGATTGGTGTACGCTTTGATGTCAATTGCATTTTTATTCTGCACGGTACTCTTCAACATAGAATATATACACCAAAGCGAACTAGGTTTATACCTCTTCGCCAGTTCACTAAAGTAAGCCATGAACACGTTCTCTGAGAAAGAGCTTGCATTTTTGCTATTTTTCCATTGAATGAAATTTGCGTAGGCTTGCATGTATTTATCTTTGAAAAGACTATCACTCGCATTTTGCGCTTCAACTATGATATCTGGCGGCGTACACTCGATAAGTAATTCTTCGTTATCTAAATTCGACATTTTACAAAACAACACTAACGAAATGCAATACTGTGAATAAACTTAACAAACAGAAACCCATTTAAAAGATGGCGGCCGTAATTTTATTTTTTCGCGCGCTCAGCGCTGCATGCGCGCGCAAGTCTGAGATAAGGGCACCGGGAAAGTAGCTAATCACCAACATATTTATAAATTTTGAAATTGGGTATTTATAGGTAAAAATTCACCGTCAAAATATAAATACCAACAAGCTAACAAGCAGTTTCATGAAATTCTTTAATTATTTATCACATTTTGAATTGAATTTTATATTTACGCAAATAACTACTTAGCTGTTTTCGAAACATTAATACTTCTTGCTAATATTTAAAAAGATATGTAATGAAAAGGCACTATAGTGCGATAATGTAATGTAAAAGGCACGGCATGGGTAATATTCTGCATTATCAGTGTAAATACGCTGTAATAAGACCTACTTTACGAGCAGGTGTGTTGAAAAATACATTATTGAACTTCTTTGAAACTTATCTCAAAAAACTTTTTACACGTTTTTGGGGCTCCGTAGCCAAATGGCAAAAAACGGAACCCTTATAGATTCGTCATGTCTGTCTGTCTGTCTGTCTGTCCGTCCGTATGTCAGGCGGCATTTTACTCGAAAACTATAAGGTGTATTTGAATATAATTTTGAGGATAGATGTATTTTGTTAGCCGCTACATAGTTCTGTAATTAAATTACTAAAAAAATTTTTTTTAGGTATAGATATTTTAGTATAAGATTAATGCACTCCATACCTACATAAAACTGAAAGTCAAAATTTGTTTCTTCATTGCAAGCCCACGTGTGGCACATCAACCGATAGGCCTCTTAAAATAAATATAAGGTTTCTCAGCAATTTTTTTGATTAAGTTAATAGAGTCGGAGATAATCGCCCCGAAAATCACTAAAATTGTGCCCCCCCCCCCCCCCCACAAATTTTTGAACAGTGTATTTTAAAAATATGAAAAAAATCATGGACATAGGGCTTATTAAATTCTTTCAACGAAAATTATTGTGAACAAGATTGGTTCAAAGGTTTACGAGATATTTAAAAAAACTGCCTTCCTTAAAGAAAAGGACGTAAGTGCGATAAGATTTCAGTAACGATACGACCTTTTTAATAGGCACGGAACCCTTCGTTGTGCGTGATCCGACACGCACTTGGCTGCTTTTTTTTATAAATTGAAGAAGGAATATCATACAAGCTAAATTCCTAAAAGTATTGTCAGATAAGTTCCGTCTAGTAGGTGAATTAATGTATCCAGTCAATGAAAACCGTCTCTCAAGTGGACCGGAAGAGCACAGGCTGAGACTACCTTCAATAACTGTCTGACGTATCAGTATCAATTGCCGTATCAGGAACAACCCTGTTTGACGTTGACACTTACAGTAAAGTGTTGCCACAGTGCCCTCAGCCCCTAATTATATTAAAAAACGTTCCATTATACGCTTATACAATTAAATAACATGTATTTTTGGACAAATGTATTTTAAAAAGTAAAGTATTTGAAATACAAAATTCTAAATACATGTGAGTGCGGTATTTGAAATACCAATTACAAAATACTTCGCCACTTAGTATTTGAAATACAAATACAAAATACGTATTTGTATTTCAAATACGTATGTCAAATACCTGTAATTGAAATACTGCCCAACCCTGCCCAGATCGCAGGTGTTTGTTCCATAAATATGCGATCTGGGGCTGTACGAATTACCGCCCGTGGTGCGTACACAATTTTACGTCTTCTCCTGGGTGTGAAGGGAGATTTGCCGAAGCGCCCGTGGGCGGTAAATCACACTTACCGCCCGGAGTGACGTAAAATAAAAAATCTCTTTATTTTTTCATATACAGAACAGGATACCTGTTATGCCCTTAAACAGTTTTGCGTTATTTTTGTTAGGTAAGTACACGATGTATAATAAACAGCTGGATATAAAACGCTCGGGAAATGAAACTATTTCTCTACGGAACATTTCCAAATAACCATCAGAGCGGACAGGTATAAACAAATCAAGATAAAAATAATATAGGTAATGTTATTAAGAATTGGTTATTGTAGTGTTATGTTATGTTATACAAGCGAGGAAATGGGTCATTCTTGAGAATTGCATTATTCATCTCATTCCCTCGGCGTTTTTTATTTTAAGAAATTTCTACTAAGTTACAATAAAATCAAATCAAGTATTTAATAATAAACATATTTATCGAATAGGCATCACTTTGGGTCAATTAGGTACGGAAATATACCAATTCAAAGTTTAGCTGTCGAGGGAATGAGAAAAAATGACGGGGGAATGATAAAAAGTACAAGGGAATGAGAAAAATAATGGGGGAATGATAAAAACTACGAGGGAATGATAAAATTGACGAGGGAATGATAATCTTTGGTATTAGATCAGATGTTTTATTAAATAATACAAAATATTAGTTTGAATAAAGAAAATAATCACAGTTTTTTCTTAATAATCTTATAGACTAAGTACCATAATTTGAGACTTCAGTCTTAACCATTCATTGACATTAATTCTTCGCATTACTTGCAACAATCATCATTATCCTAGCGTTTTTCCCGGTAGTGCCCTACACGAGCCCGGGGTCCGCTTTACACAAATACTTCTACAAATATATATTTTTCTTTTGCTTATCACAATCTAACAGGGAAGTAATTTTAATAACATCTAACTCACTTAAATTCTCAAACTTCTGAAAATGATTATCATTAGGTATACGCTTCGTATCAAAGACTAAAATAGGTACATTATGTTTTTTTCTCAAATACTTGATTTAATATTTGAGATCCCATAAAATTGCATGCATGATTAGAAACAAGTGAAACAACACACAATAATAGGTCCAGTTCAACAAAAATAACACAAAAATCGTTTTGCTGGACATTTGTTTTCAAGCAATTCTTTTTTTATAAGTTACATTTGTTGATAAAAATCAGACTATTAGTTAGTTACCTAAGTATTAACATCTTTTTGGTTTGATTCCTAAAGAAACTAAAATTCACAACTTTACTTATAGCATTAATATAATATTTTTGTATTACTAATAATACCTTTTTTTACTATAGTCGCAACATTTTTTTATATACTACGTAATCATAAATATCACTTGAGATCACAAATAAAACATATTTGTAACATTTATATAAATATCAGACTCTTCATTCGTTATTAACGTTTTTTTAGTAACAATTTAATAATAAATGTATATTTTCTAAATTCTAAAGTAACCTAAATTGACAACCATGCTTATACTTAGTATTGATTTCAAGACCTTCTATTTAACAGAAAATGTAATGTTACGTTCATGATATTATAAATCGACGACCGGTTAGTCTAGTGGGTAGTGACGCTGCCTACGAAGCTGAAGGTCCTGGGTTCGAATCCCGGTAAGGGCAAATATTTGTGTGATGAGCATGAATATTTGTTTCTGAGTCATGGATGTTTTCTATGTATTTAAGTATTTCTATCTATTAAATATATCGTCGTCTAGTACCCATAACACAAGCCTTATTGAGCTTACTATGGGACTAGGTCGATTTGTGTAAGATTGTCCCCTAATATTTACTATTTACTATTTACTATTTATAAATAAATTGTTGAATAAATGAGTCGACCATAATATGTTATAAGTACGGTATAAGGGTTTGGCCTGTAATAGGAGCAATAAATGAAACGGTGGATTACTAACCCAATCAGTTCTAAGTGGTTTAACAAAAATCAAACAAGAAAACACTATTAATCACTATGACATATATATTCTATGGAGTCATCCTCTAAATTTATTGTTCCTATTACAGGCCACAGCCGGTACATATGATAAAATATTATAATTTTCAAGAAACTTCAGAAATCTATCATTACCCCGTTCAGAAAACCGGGGGAATGAGAGTCGAGGGAATGAGAAATCGAGGGAATGAGAGTCGATGGAATGAGAAACCGAGGGAATGAGAGTCGGGGGAATAAGAAAAAGTATGTTTCTTGTCGATTATGCCGAAACTGTTATTAATATAAGAGTAACTATTAAATCAACACATGCAATCATTCATGTGTTATTCTCTACACTAAATATTGTATGCCAATTGCAGGAAATAGATTTTATACGTAAATATAGGGTAATGATAATCGTAGTGAACCAAAGTTAGGGGATGATATATCTACCTTCATTGCTCCGAGTTCCAGCGACGAGACGCGTCCTCTCTCCGCGGCGTCGGTAGCGCTACAGACGAGGGTGAGACACGGCCGAGATTACGCGTCACAAGACGTTGCAGTAAGGATGTACGCGTTGTTTAGTCAGGCATTAGGGAAATAATAGGTTAGCTCTGGACAAACCTTTGATATAGATTCCTATAAAAACTATGATAAATAGGGGAACCATATTTTTATTTTTAAATCATTAACTTATATTCTAACGATTTAACTCGATACAATATTTGATTTTGATCCATAACTAGTTGTTTTCAGAGTAGATTGTTCACAAAATGGCGAATGGACGCACCGGGGGAATGATAATTTAGGTGTTTGACATTTTTTTATGTCTAATTCTACTTACCTTTAACAAAAAGTAAATCCTGCCCCAGTTAGATTAAGTGTTGAACTACTGTACAAAAATGTGTAAAGTCAATTATTTTATTTTTTCGGGTACTTTTTCCCTCTGGACGCTGAAAATTGACCCTCTCAAGAATCACCCAAATACCCACAGTAAAAAAAATGAGTTTGTAAAGTATTTGAGAAATATTTATTATGGGCTTCGGAGACGATCAATCTTAGTCACTGACCTGACTGGAGTTTTGGAATATACCTAGTAACACCACACTATAACTGAAATCCACGTGGAGAAGTTCGTGATTGAAGTTGGCTCTGACGCCACGCCAGTGACACCTCTGACTCTGAAAGTGATTCCAATAATAAATCACTTTCTGGGTCTGAATTTGAAGACACCGAATATTTGGAATCTCATTTTGATTACGGTGAATAAAATAACGAGTTTCCAATTCACATTGTTCAGACTATACTGAACTGTTGCCATATAAATGAGAACAAGTTTCTGTCAGAAATTTCGTTTTTGTTACAAGCTTTTATTGCTGACTGCACTTTTCTGTAAACCGTCATCAACTACATACTTACTCATTGAGACGATTCTTAACGAGCCCAAACTCGATGAGGTTGTGTCGTTTCCTTGCGAAGTTCCTATGGCCACCTTCCAGCTCCATCATCAGATCAGCACCATGTCATCATAATATTTAATTGTCACGCGATTTACACATGTAGGTATGCAAGATTTCAGCTCAATCGGTAACCGGGAAGTGGATCAAATTTAACTTGCAAGATTTGATTACAGACAGACAGACAGACAACGGGACAGGCGAAACTAAATAAAAGCTTTGTAATAAAATAGCGCCCTCTTGACAATGATCATATATTTCTGGTCAGGCTTTACCTGTTTATTATACTTGGTCACAAAGTTATAATATGGTCATAAAATTTTAAATATTTCTTAGTACCTATTTTAAGAATTCTATGAAAAGACTAAGATTGGTGTTTTATTTATGATTATTTTGCAAAATGGAATATGGGGTTACAAAGACCACCTGTCAAGTAACTGTTGTTGTTGTAAGGCGACGCGAATGTCGTCACACATGACGCCGCGACGACTGAGTGCTGGCTTTAGTACAATGCCCAAAAACCACCCCTACGCAATATAAAGTTGATAATTGATAATTTGAATACTTTCTCAACTAAATTGTAAACTAGTTCCGCCTCTTCAGACCCCGTATCATGGTCGGCCTTATCACGCGATAAGTGACAAGATAGAGCGTCCGTCTCGTTCTATTGAACGGTGTCAGCCAGTGACGGACGCTCTATCTTGTCACTTATCGTGTGATAAGGCCGTCCATGCTACGGGGTCAGGTTGTATTGGCTAAAATACTATTGATTTTTATTCAATTTCGTGGTATGTGAAAAGGTGACATAAAAGAATTGTCAAGGATATGAATTAAGGATGAATGTTACTTGTTTAAATTTTCGTTCTACTATTATATTACTCTTAATAAAAGTAAATATTATTTTAAGCCAATCACTGAATCCATGTGGCAATGGGATGAGACTAAATAAACTACGTGATGTCCAAGCTAAAGTTGAGAAACAACTGGTTACCTATGGACAGAGCAGGCGTTGTCGGCCAAGTATGTGCCGCGAGACCGCAGCGTAGAGGCCTAACTTGCCCATCAAGTCGCAGATTCGTGCTGTAGAAAGTCGACAAGCAAACTGGTTACACGTCACGCCACAGCGCAGCGCAGCACCATGCCGACCAAGTCATTATCAAGCAGTAGAAATTTGAGAAGCAACTGCTTACCGATGGATAGAATCACGAGCATGATGGGAAAGCCCAAGCCGAGCGAGTAGGTAGCAGGTTTTCGTCGACCAAGCACATGACGCCGCGACGCAGCAACGGTGTCAACACTATGCCTATATGACCCCAGGTTCAGGTCCAGGTTCACCGAGCAGTACGTCAAGAAACAACTAGTTACCGATGGACAGGAGCACGAGCATGGTGGGGAAGCCGAAGCCGAGCGCGTAGCACGTGTCGTCGCCAAAGCACATGACGCCGCGACGCAGCACAGGTGTCAACACCATGCCCATCAACCCGCCCAGGTTCACCGTGCAATAGAACGTCGAGAAGAACCGCTGCAGCTGTCTCTCTTCCTCTCGCAGTCGGAACTGCCCAGCGGAATACATATTCATTAGGCTATTTATTCGATTTTGCGAGTGCTAAACATAGGGTAGCTACTTTATGTCACCCGATAGGTTGGCTGAACTACTAGTTGTGTAATTAGTTACTATTTTTCTTTTCACGCTCTCTTTACTATAACTTACTTGTTCCAGCTTCGTTATACTTGTTTTATAGTGGATGAAACCCTCTCATTTTTTACGAGTAGGTACCTACATTACGACAAAAATATCTATATCAAGTAGAATGTTAAACCAAGGGTTGAAAGCCATCACCTACTTCAGATGTGATATCATGGCGCTCAAACAAAGCGAAAGCGGCAATACCAAGGTGTAGACTAAAATTGATGGTTTCATCTGAGTTAATTACTATTTTCATTTCAAATACGAGAGACACAACCCAAAACATGTCTTATTTTGATCCAATTTACTGTATGAGAATATATTTTCACTTCTAAAAAAGGTACTCAATACTTTACTTATTATGTCAGTGTACCTGTTCTCCACCAAAAGCAGCGACACAGGGTTTGATGCCGCCCGTGCCCGTGGCGATGAGCGCGAGCCCCACCATGGACGTAAAGCTGCCAATAGACATCAAATAAAACAACCAATAAAATGGATTTTTCCCGAAAAAGGATTAAAAATATTGTCCCATGGAGGAATAATTTACTTTAAAAACAAAGTTTTAACCGACTTTAATTTAGTACTCCGCCAAGCCACGAGAACATTTATTTTCCAATTTACCACATGAACTGATTTACGAAAGCAAATCCGTTGATTATTTAGAGAAAAAAAACCCAATCGCTGTACGTGGGCCGATAATATTTGAGGACTTCCGTCGATTCCACAAGGATCACCTTTGGCACTTCATTAGTTGCCATTTCAACGGAATCTTATCGGAATCTGTGACGTACTTTTGTACTTTTAAATACATAATTGAGGAATTCCATTCCATATCTGTGGTCTTCATCATCAATTCCACTCCACCAAATTTATGATTTCCGGGTGTAAACACGAGATATAAATAATAGAAAATACCAAAATCACTCCACGCGTGCCTAATATAATTGAGGAGTTCCCTCAAATCCTCATGGATTCCATTATCCAACTGAATTTTGAAAAAAAATGGGACCCAAACACAGACCACTTAACCTATAGACCCCGCTTACTAAGGCGCCCGCGTGAGCCAAGCTTAAGCATAAAAAGCACCAAGCGGCTACCACGCCCCCTAACATTCTTTTAGTACGCGGTCGACCGTTCACGAAGTAACATGCAATATTCAACTGCTTTCTTGGCTATAAAGTATACAAAATAAGCCTTATTATATGGTGAAACCGTGTGGAAAGTGTAGCATGACATCTAGTCGTCAAAAGGATGGGATTTCATTTCACAGGTAAGCATTTTTTTCTTTTTACAACGAAAAAACAATAATAATTTAAAATTCCAATTTATAAAGTAAAAGTTTCTTAACGTGGCGACGCGTTGATGTCTTTCAACGGCTGTCTTTTTCTTTCGCTTACAATATTGTGTAATTCCGTCTTTGTCGCACCATTGCAGTGTCTTAATTAGTGATGTGACTGATCGATTACTTACGTCACCGATATCCGTAAAACAATATTGAAGTGGGAATACCTAGCGTACAGAACGAACTTGTATTATTGCAATAAATACTACTAATACTGTATATACACTCGCGGTCAAAGAAACCGGGTCAGTGACGAAAACCTCAATATTTTGTAAATCGTTGGTCGTATCTGCATGAAACTAACTCTGTTTTATAGAGAATTTAATATCCTTCTAAATCCAACCTTCAATGTTCTACGTAGTAACTGGAAAAAGGTTTAATTGAAAAAAAAAGACCAATTGGGTACTTATTTGAAATTGCGTTCGTTTTACTTTTGCTTGTTTTTAAGCAATTATTTTCAATCTGTCAAAGAACTATGATAAAAGGCTGTCATTGTTTTATTTTGTGGTCATTCTTGAATGTCTATCATGCCGCTAACACGAGATGAATGTACTCGTATCATCACTATGTTAGAAGAAGGAAGAAGTCAGAGGTATACAGCGAGAAGAACAGGTGTGTCACTTTCTACAGTGCAGCGAGTCCTCCAACGTTACCTACAAACTGGGCAGAACCTTAGAAGACCAGGAACCGGCAAAACAAGATGTACTACAGCTAGAGAAGATCGATTTATTGTTACAACCATGCTCCGAAATCGGCACCTCACAGCAGTTGAAGTGAAAAATCAGCTTTTAGAGACCCGAAGGGACGGCATCAGCGAGCGGACTGTCAGGCGGCGGCTCAAAGAAGCAAATTTGACCCCACATAGGCCGGCCAATGGCCCAAAACTTGAAAGAATACATCGAACAGCAAGACGACTTTATGCCCGCGATCACAGATAATGGGGTGACGAAGATTGGGCAAGAATTTTGTTTTCCGATGAATCCAGATTTATGCTCTATGCAAATGACGGGCGGCAAAGAGTTTACAGACGGCCTGGTGAACGTTTTATTCCAGCATGTTTTGAGGAAAAAGTGGCGTTCGGCGGTGGGTCAGTCATGGTTTGGGCTGGAATCTCTTCAGAGAGTCGCTCGGAGTTAGTTTTAATAGAAAATGGATCATTAACGAGTGCAAGATATGTAGAAGAGATTCTTAATGAGCATGTCGGCCCATACTTAATTAATATGGGTGGAAATTCTATGTTTATGCATGACAACGCCAGGCCACACACAGCTCAAATTGTCAGAGATTATTTTTTGGAGGTTGGTATCAACTGTATGAACTGGCCCTCGAGGAGTCGGGACTTAAATCCGATTGAGCATGTATGGGACGAGCTTGGGAGGCGTGTAAAGGCCGAAACGCACTGACAGCGGTGGCGGAGCGGCGCGGTGCGGCGCGGAGGCGGTACCGGTTGTAATGTTCGAGCTAATATGAAAGGGTCCGCACAGAAAACCGGCCGGAAAAAAAGCGTGGCGGAGGCGGCGCGGAGGCGGTAGCGGCGCGGAGGCGGCGAAACGCGTGCACAGATAGGCGGCGCGGCGCGGAGGCGGCGCGGGGCGGTTTTGCGGCGGGAAGTTGTATTACGCAGTTGTCAATGCACCGGCGCGCACTGGCGGTGGCGGCGCGGCGCGGCGCGGAGGCGTGCTAAGAGCGGTGCAACAAGTTGTATTTTTTTACAACTTCAATTCAGATTTTATTAATTTTAACAATGAGTACAACTGTAAAATTTATTTCCCTGGTGAAACTTGGTACCCTGCTCAACAATCCTTGGTTTTAAGATGTCGTGTAATTCTTCAAGACTGTTTTTACTCATGTGAAAATAAGTGTAAAAACGATCTTCATAAGAAGTCAGCTCTTGGCAATATGATGGAACTCTCCAAATATTTATTTATTTAAACTTTATTGCACAAAAGAAAACTTATCGTACAAAAGGCGGACTTAATGCCATATGGCATTCTTTACCAGTCAAACCTTAAGGCAAAGCGGAAAATATATACAGTGTGTAATCGTTAGAAAATATAAAACTGATATCGAAAGTGCGTTACCCAATGCGTAAAATTGCATTAATAACTTTTTTGAAATAAAAGTATTAATAATAAAAATATTAAGTATAACTTGTATGTAGCTTGTAAACTTGTAAGTAGCTTGTAAACGTAACTTGTAAACTAGTGAGTGTAACTTGTAACTTGTAGTGTAACTAATGAACGGCTTTACAAGTTTACTAGTAACATTTGCACTTATACAAGTTTACAAGTTACATTTACAAGTTTATAAGATACTTGTACAAGTTTACAAGTTACACTTACAAACTACTTACTAGTTTACAAGTTACACATACAAGTTTACAAGTTACTTACAAGTTTACAAGATACACTTGTGGCAAGGTGTGGTACTGTATGGGAGCGAGCGTTTAAACTAAATATTTTTTATATTAATACTTTTATTTCAAAAAAGTTATTACCTAATGCAATTTTACTCATTGGGTAACGCACTTTCGATATCAGTTTGATATTTTCTAATATCTCTTATATTTACGGAATAATCGCCTACACGAGGTAATACTACGCGACGCGACAACTGCAGCTCAGAGTAAAAATCCGATACAGAAATCAGCAAAATCGAGGTTTCGTTCTCGACTGTTTCCTCCTCCAAAACTTAACCAATCTTAACGAAATTTTGGAAATTGAATGGGAAGGAGACATTCTGTGTCGGACCGTTTTGATTTTTGTGCTTATTATTATACGATTTGTATACTAGGCGTCTGTTTGCGGTCAATTTATTTTGGCGTTTTAAGCGATGTTTGAAGTAGCCTAACTTCTATATAATCAAAAATATCCAATAAATAAAAACGTACCGACATAGATAATGATGATATTAATTTTGTATAAAAAAATTATTGATCTAGGTTCAAAAACCAGGGAGGAAACAGTCGAGAACGTTTGTATGGAAAAATGACCCATAGCATTCCCTCTTAACGATTACACCTTGTATATTTATTATACTATATAATGAAAATTCCTCTTTTTTTATTTATTTCATGGACCCGGATGTCCGTTTAGTCTTCTTTTTGTTTAGGAACGTCTCGTCATCGCTATCTGAATCTGAGGATAACATTTTTGATCTTTCCGAATCTGTCAACTGTCGATTACCGCTTGATATGTCACACACGCCGCCTCCGCGCCGCTATCCCGCGCGAATACCGGGCGGGATTTTGGTGCGACGTCCTCCGCCCCGCATTCGCTTTACCGCAAACCCGCCTCCGCACCGCACCGCGCCGCGCCGCTCTCTGTGCGTTTGCAGCTTAAGAGCTCGAAACCCCGCCCCAGCTACACTTAGAGACCTGAAACAGGCGTTAGTGGAAGAATGGGACAATATCCCGCAAGAACGCATAAAGAACTTAATAAACAGCATGCCGAATCGTCTAGAAGCTGTAAGAAGAGCCCGAGGAGGCAATACGAAGTATTAATTTTTATTTTTTGTGTTGTATGTGAAGTACCTACTGCTTATTTTTGTACGTAAAATTGGTTGATTTTTTGTTTCCTATGTAATTTTATTAAACAAAAGAATTACGATTCCACCATTTGATGTTATTTAATTCAGTATAAAATTATCTACAATATGCAGTTTAATTCATGTCCCTAGCTTTATTATTTTAGGAGATATTACAAATTTTCGTACTGACCCGGTTTCTTTGACCGCGAGTGTATTTATGAGAGGTTTATTGTATTTGTAAATAATCGTTTGTTTTGTTTTTTAGTATATTGTTTTACAAAACTCTAATAGTGATATTTGTTTCTATACATGCATTGAAGATGTTTAAAAGAAAATCGACCGCTTTAGCCTAGTTGGTAGTTACCCTGCCTACGAAGCAAGAGGTCCTGGGTTCGAATCCCGGCAAGGGCATTTATTTGTGTGATGAGCACGAATATTTGTTCCTGAGTCATGGATGTTTTCTATGTATTTAAGTATGTATTCATCTATATACTCGTAAGTATGTTTGTCGTCGTCTAGTACCCATAGTACAAGCTTTGCTTAGTTTGGGACTAGGTCGAGTTGTGTAAGATTTGTCCCTTAATATTTATTTATTATTTTAAAATGGAAAAGTCACGGATTCAAAAACCAATTTTGAATAATAATAAATAATAAGTTGTTGTTTCTAGTAATAAAGTTGCAACAGATGATGCGATGATATTTTTAACGTTTTTCAGATTTCCAAAATGTTCTACACAAAACCAAATTTGGATAGACGCCACAAAACAGTCACAAAAATGGATTCCTGCTACAATCAGCGTAATTTGTTCGCGGCACTTCAAACCAGTGTTTCAAATACACGAATAACAACAGATCCGAAACCAATAAAATATGATATTCTCTTTAATGTTAAATTTCATTCCAATTAACAATATTTACATTTATATTCTGTAGTATTATTTTCGAGTGTGTCCCATCACTACCCAAAATGGTGCGCGTCACGTGTGAATCGTGTGATTGCTCGTTGACCTTGAGCTAGCCAATCACAGTTCACTTGTCGCCCCCCGCGCCCCGCCAATTTGGCACAATGAGATACTAGACAAAGTTTTATGAAGTGGAGTCTATAGGTTAAGTGGTCTGTGGACCCAAACATAGAAAAAAAAAAAATATGCAACCGAATTGAGAACCTCCGTTTTTTTGAAGTCGGTTAAAAAGTAAGCAGAAAGGCTACCATGAGACAGCCCGCGAGCTATCTCGATTTCTCTCGCACTATCCGTCTCTCTCTCTTATTAGAACACTTAGATCAAGAGGTAGGTAGTGCGAAAAAAATCGAGTCTCCATGACAGACGTGCAGGGGATTAAATAATCACAAAGATAAGTGCCCAAAGTTTTAAGAGGGGGTATCTTTATTATATTTTGCCCCTTTTCCGCAAAACGCACCTTCATATTACTATGACGCTCGCAGATCGTGACGACACGATCTGCGATCGTATTCTCTCTCTAACAAGCATTGAGATAACTGAACGGAATTTTCGTCACTAAGCATATTTTTTGCCTTCTTTCTTTTGGAGTACTTACTCGTACCTACATTTCGTGTCTCACCACCCGTATTAGAACAAACGAGAATGTACCTACACGGTTCAGCCAATCCAATGCTAGGCGGTTTCAATTATGTAGTTTAAGACTAAAGTTTAGTTTAGTCTAAACACACAGTTGGCAGATTTTTTTAATACTACAGTGGCAAACGTGGTTACAGCCTGCCTAATGATAAGCAGACACCTTAGCGTATGGACGCTTGCGAGAGAGAAGAATCACAAACGTGTTGCCGACCCTCTCTTAAATTGAGGATGTATTAAACTGTTACAATTGGCATGATGCCTCATGTTCAAATTGATAACGTAGTGATGCTAAATGGATAGTAAACCATCAAATTATCGTAATAAAGTATAAATTATAAAATATAATTAATATCATAAAAAGATATGAACCTTGAAAATTTAGAAAAAATATGCATTTTTTTTATTGTCCAAGAGTAAATTAAAAGCTACCAATAGAATCCTTACGCTTTTCTAGAAACAAAATTGTACTAAAACTATGTACTTAAACGCAGTATTTCGCGACCGAAACAACAATTTACCTGATTTTCCATACTACGATTAGTACAAATATACCTACACATGTGACGTCACACTTGTATAGGCACACAGTATGAAGCGTTTCGCGCTGCCGCCAGCGAGGTCAATCTTTTTTTTTTTTTTTAGGTATTTATGTTCTTTAATTGTAGTTGCTCTCATACAAACATTTGTTCCTCTCCAAAAACTGGTTCGAATGACGTCACAAAAAAATCTTAGTCATGGGGCCTATACCACAAAACTTTACCTACAAGAGTACAATTTGACAAAATTGACAAATTTTTCTATAGAAAATTGTACAATTTTGTCGAATTGTAGACTTGTAAAGTTTTGCGGTATAGGGGCCTGGTCTTTCATACGATTATTCATATTTTGAATATTTTACAAATACCTACTATCTCTCCGTTCTATGAGATACTTACGTTGGCGGTAGCTTGAGCTGAGGTATAGCTGAACAACATGTCAGTATGGCTCCGAAGAAATATATGATGGAAAAATAAAGTATTACTCTGAAAAAGGAAAATAAATACTCAAAAATATAATGACTACCTACGGACCTCTTTTTTGTCATTTTGACTACGAAACTCTAAAAATCCAAACGATAGCACGTTATGAATGTCGGTAGTGTTTTTACGACGATGCTGGCAAACAAGCATACGATACGGCCGGCTCTGCCTGGTGGTAACCAGACTCCGTAGCCCATGGACATTTGAGGCTGCAGAGGAGGTCTCCTCCTTGAGAACAATAAGCGCGTTGCCGGCCCTTTATTGATCGAAGGGTAAGGTCAGGTATAAAATATGCGCATCCCGTCTACAATCAACGAAAATTGTTCAGGGCATGATTTTAAGTAGGGTCTTTGCGTCGATTAGTGACCACCAAATTTAGTAAGCTGGTTGGCGGCCACTTACATGAGTTGGTGAACTAAAAGATAACTTTCTAGTTTTGTAGTAGATTATTTATTATAAATATTGATATATTTATTTTTATACTACTTAATATACTCCGATAATACTCACTTGTATCGTCCTAAAACGTTATCCGCTAGTATGGCACCCACTAAGGGCATAGTGTAGCACACCATTATAAATATGTGATATACTATAGTGGCGGCGTTCTCGTGTAGGCACAGAACATTCCTCAGGTAGAGGGAAAGAATAGCTGGAACAGAAAATAATTCACAGAGACAGCAGCCGTTCCAATAATAAATAAATAAAACGTAAAGGGGTCAATCAACTTTTCCACCCACACTTTGGTGTCCTCAGTTATTTCTGACCAAAACTTCATAAATCTACTTAACTTGACATTAAACGACGAACTATAGTAATTCCAGACTATAAAGCATCGTAACTTACATGTTACGTTCGAAATTATCCTCAAATATATCTAGATTTTGTGGTAACTCCATTGACATTTTTTTTCTTCCATACATAATATTGCCGTCCAAAACGCGTGAGGACAACTTACTATGCCGATAAATAAAAAAAAACTGTATAAACTATGCTTAATTTATTTATCATCGATACATTAAAATACAAACTTTAATACTTTCGAATTATAAAAGTGATCAGTTGATAATAGATTTCCAGAAAAAAACTAGAATTTATGTCCAAAGGAATTCTTGTTTACATTGGTATACTGAGTTACCTTTAAAAGTCGCACGTAAAAAATCTACACGTGCATAATTCGGACACTACCTACTAAAATATTGGCGGCCTCCCTGTCGGAGCGGCGGCGAAGTCCGTTGACGATGCCGGCAGGCCGCCAGTCAGCGACGAGCTTTCGGTGGTGGTGCGTGTGTTTAATCGCTGTCGGCTGAGTTACCGCGATTTCATCGGTAACTACTGATATTAATTTTACGAACCATGTTGTTTTTCAAGGACATAGAAATAAAGTTTTGATTATTGCATAGAAGTATTCCTAATACTAAGTGGATTTCATTTAATTTGCAAAATACTGGCAAATGTCACCTGAGTTACCTGTATACTGAGTTACTTTTGTGGTAACTCCAAAGACATAGTTGGTAACTCCAGAGACAATTTCATTGAATATTGTTTAAATTCTCTTTGTAACAGCTGCAAATTGTAATACTACGACTGGTTGGAACAATGAAAGTCCATCAAATATTCACGGACAACAGAAATCACTTAAACTATCGATCACTGAGCTGTTTTTGCGGATCCCTGACGAGAGGTGTTTGCGACTGCTACGACCCTCAGATATATTACATACGAACCATTGAACATACTGCACAAGGAATACAACAAGTAGCTGAAAATGTTGAACCTGCAAGTCGTGCCGTATTATCAGATGATGATGTACCTCTCAATTCACTTACACAAGGATCACAACTAGAAGAAAATGCTGAACCTGCAAGTCGTGATTTATCATCAGATGATGATGTGCCTCTTAGTTCACTTAGTGTATGTATTGAAAAATATTCACAATACATTGTCCCGTTCCCGCACCAGTATTTACCGAACAATTTATGAAAGTTCTTCAGATACGGGCGACGAAGACATGCAAATACCCTCTGGCAATAAGGAGAATTTTGACTCTTCCAAGGTCCCTGTTGACACAGTCGATGAACAGCAGCCGTCCACGAGTAACTATAAAACTTCAATGCAGGTGTCAATCGGTGACTTTCTACATGGCGTTGTTATTTATTTATCGTAAGGCAATCACAATGAATACACTGTTTTATAATCTAAAATTACATTCTGCCAGGTAGTTAGCAGCTGCACCCGTAAGTTTTTTTTAAATCTTCTGCTGGACCATCGTATTTGGTTAGCGGACACTCCAAGACGATATGCCGCACAGTTTGTTTTGGGCATCCGCAACAGCAGCATTCCTGTTCGCTCCAGCCCCATTTTTTCCGGTGGTGGGCACAATGGTCTATGCCCGTTCTCAGGCGATTCAGCATGCACCAGACACGGCGTGGTTCGTTGAATCCACGTGGGTGGCTGCCCGGGTCCAGTTCAAAATTTCAGGAGGGGTGTCAGCGGCAGACCATTCATCAGACCAAGCCTCATTGAGGCTCCGTCGGGAGCTGGGTTGGTGGGCCAGCAGCGCCGGAGGGCTTCGTGACTTAAGTCGTTTTTTGGTAAAGGAAGCCAGGTCCCTATTGATTGGTAGATCCGGTCGTCTAGGGGCTTTATCTACCTCCCGGAGCAGGTGGCGTTGGCGGCGCAGGTGGGGGGGGGGAGGGGGGATGTTACTTAAAGCTGCGAGCCAGTGTACAGGAGTGGGGTTCATGCAACCCGTGATCAAGCGCATTGTGGCAATTAGCTGCGTATCTACGGTTTTAGTGTGAGAGCTGTTAAGCCAGGTAGAGGCACAGTATTCTGCCATCGGATACCTACACGAGCGCCAAAGCGGTTATTCGTAGGCAGCTGGCAGAGGCACCCCAGTTTGGTCCCAGTTAGTTTCTGCAGAATGTTTAACCTGGGCCGTAATTTTGCTGCTACGTTTTCGAGATGGGGGCTGTACGTTAGGGTGACACCGAGGTATTTTGGTAGTGGGTTGTGAAAAAGCATGGAGGTTGGCAATTCGGTTGCTTAGGTGGAAGCAGCTCACTTCAGTTTTGGAGGCATTAGGACGCAGTCGCCAGCGGACAAAGTAATCGTTCATGGTGGCCATGTCACACTCTAGCTGGTTTTCTGTAATGGCCATATTACGGTCCTGTTCGACTAGTGCTAGTTCGTCTATAGGTGTGTAGTGGTAGGTTGTCTATAGTGATAATTCGAAGAAGAAAAAATATTACTTCGTATGCAAAGCCTTGGCCAATATCGAAGAAGACGGAGAGGTACAGGTTATGTTCTTACGAGTAGTGGCTAAAAAGAGGCGAAGGTATTCAAATTGGATGAACACTATGTTAACTATGTACATTATGATATGACGATATTATTAAAATTTTGCCAATGCCTGCAATATTGAGAAAAGGACGTCGGATCTATTACCAATTTGATAATCCTATAAATGTGTTTGAAAAATAACTCTTCATAGGTATATATTAGGTTAGGAATAGCAAAAGACTGCTGATTACTTGTTGAAATTAATAAATTTATAATAGTTGTAATGAGAATCAATCGTGGATCGTGGTCGTAGATTGCGGATTTATTAAAATGTTAAGTTGGAACTGGTTTCAGAAAATTACATTTTCATAATTAGATGAACATATTTTATAAACCAATAGTTCATATTCTAACATACCTTAGTTTTTTTAACTCAATTTCTGAGGCGTGTGTCTTGGTGTTAGTAGAATGTCTCTGGTGTTACGTCGTATAGAGAAGAATTTGTCTAAGGTGTTACCTAATTGTCTCCGGTGTTACTTTTATGTCCTCTTTTCTTTGTATAGTTATCACTATTATTTTACGATTGTTTTTGGAAGTTTCACTTATTATTTTCTTGTTTAAGTTGTCTTAAAAGTTGATTATCATTTTTCAAAGCTTTTGAAGCGTTTGTCACTCTCAATAGAGAATTATACAAACAAAATGCAAATTTTGGATCTCGGTGGTAACGCTAAATACATATTGTTAATATTATATACTCATGTATGTAACTTAAATTAAGACTGAATATACCAAACTGTTTGATTATGCATGCCAAAGTAAAACAAATATAAAAGTAAGTTAAAACTGTGTTTTATTGCGGTAACTAAGGTAATCCTCTCTGGTAACGCAATATACACTTTTATGGGGGGTTGTTTAAGTTATTTATGAATATAGGAAAAAACATACAACAGACATCGTGCCCATTTACATATGTCATGCTTGAATGTTCATGCTATTTGAAAATATACTTCAATGTATAATATCTATGAAAAAATAAAATAAATAAAAAAACTGATATCCTCTCAAAAGTGTGGGTCGAAAAGTTGATTGACCCAAAGACGAATTGATACCCACTACGAGCACATCTTTCTCGTAAAACCTGTTACCTTGCCTATATACGAGAAGTACCTACCTATATGTAGTAAGAGTTCAACTTACTTCGCAAACCACAAAATGAAAACCTTTCGCAAAATTCCGTTGCGATGATACAGAAAATAGCTGTGGAGTGGCCAGGAAACATTTTGATTCCCCAAATATTTACCAAGTATAATAATTTAACTTCTTCCACCTAAAGATTAATCTTATCAATGCTTGTCAAGTTTCTTTGACAAGCGTTTGACATCACTTTTATGACAAGTGTCTTTTACAATAAAAAAGACAAGAATAACAAAACCTCTACGAATATTACACTTTGCACCAATAAAACCTCACCCAGTTTCTACACTTCCCGAAAGGCCGCTCTTGGCCTATAAGGGCCCTATGCAGACTGCGGGTTTTAAGCGCGCCGTCGACGCGCGTATTTGTCAAATCACAAGTAAATCGATACAAACGCGCGTCGACCGCGCGCTTAAAAACCGCAGTCTGCATAGGCCCTAAGCGGTGCTCGCAGGCCTCGTAGCCGCTGATTAGGACACCACTTTAAATGGTTACGGAACACCAGACAAGCTAAGCCGTTTGTCCCGGTTGTAGCATGTGATAACAATTCGTTGAGCCGAATTAGACATTCAAGCTGCTTACTAACAAAAATATGAATTCGGAAATATGTAACGCCACCCATATTTCCTCCACAATTCTTTCGCAAAACATTTTACCTACCGCCCAACTGTTGCGTTCAGATCTCCGCAAAAAATCCATGCACTGAGTAATAGCTGATGATGGAACCAGAAAGGGGCTTATACAGTGTGTCTCTGACTTAGGGGCTTTAAATGCAAATGTCCATTACGGTCCTGAAACTGAACCACTTTTGTTCCGCAACTTTGTAAAATAACTATTATTTCTATCATTTATTCGTGTTTGAACTTTAACTGTACCATCAATGTATTGCAAACACGGCCTCATTATTTGACATCCATGACACTGACAAGTATGAAAACTAACTAATGGATGATGTACATTGAACATTTTATTTTATTTGTATGGAATAATGAAAATATAAAAAGAACGTATTTTTGAAAAGTTGTAGAGCAAAAGTAGTTCCGTTTAAGGAGCATAATTGACATTTGCATTTATAGCCCCAAAGTCAGAGACACGCTGTATTAGACGGGATGCGCATATTTGCAATAGGCTGATAAGTTTCCGAATAAATATAACATTGTAAATAGCTACAACAATAACTTAGCCTAGCTAGCTTAGCTTAATCCAATAATAAAACACTAGATACTTGTAGAGATTTATTTTAATAATAAACAATCCATCATCAAAATCAATGTACACAACAATAATGATGCATAAGTACAGTCGGCATAGTTACACAAGGTTATGTGCAGGGGTGCGCAGTTAAGTACCTTGTTCACTGTTACTTACTACGTTATTTAATTAGGTTTATTTAAAAGCATTAGGCGTGACTTTATGATATACACAATAATTCGATGCAGTTGATTTATGCGTTCTACATGCATCTTGATCAGGGAACTCAGGGCCTATGCACTGTTGCATACAGCGTTTTTTAAAAGCACCATCCGAAACACATGTGATTCAATACAAACGCGCGTCGACGGCGCGTTTAAAAAATGCGGTGTGCATAGGCACTGTTGGCTGTCGCTGCACGTAATTACCGCCAAAAATTGGTCATTCCAGTTACAAGATCGGACTATGACGTGACTTATTCTTTATCGACGGCGATAAAGCGACCGCCACTCTCGTGCAGGGAACAGGTAGGTATGGTTATCGATTTGGTCTTGGGATCTTTTTCTATGCAGGGGACGACAATTTAACTATACACTTACAGTACACTATTATACATATTAGATAATCTATATATATAAAATAAGACTTCCTGACTGATTCATCAACGCACAGCTGAAACTACTGGGACTAGAAACTTGAAATTTACACAAGAACTTTTTTATGACGTAAGGGATAAGACGGGATTTTTGGAAATTCCATCCCTAAGGGGGTTAAATAGGGGTGCAAAGTTAGTATAGGAAAAACTTTTTAGGAAGTGAACTTTTGCTAGTGTCATGAAACTTTGTTGGAAGATTACTTATTAAGATAAAGAAAAAGTACTTTCAGCGTTTTATAAAATTCCACCCCTAAGGGGATTAAATGGGGTGCAAAGTTAGTATGAGGGAAACTTTTCCTTTTGAGCTAGAAACTTCAAACTTTATTAAGATACAGAAAAAGTTCTTTAAGCATTTTGGAAAAGTCCCATCCCTAACTAAAGGGGTGAAACGGGATTCAAGGTTTATATGGAGACCAAGATAATGTTATAGTAAGACATTTGTAACTTCGGTCTTAGCCTGTATGTTAAAAGACTACAAAACTGATTACTGAGTTAATTTAAATTCATCCCCTATAGGGGTATATGAGGTTCAGTTTTTATGGAGAGCAAGACATTTTTAAAGTAAGAGATTTGTAATTTTTGTTTACATATGTTTAACACTGTTTAAAATTGATTCCATAAGGGGGTTAAAAACATTCATCCCCTAAAAAGGAGTTGGATGGTTGTACGGGGAACAAGACAATTTTAAAGGGATCTGTGACTTCGGTTATAGACTAGCTCCTTATTCATAAAACTTAAAATGCCTCTGCTAAATAAAATGTGCTTTGTCCCTTTCTTACGAACACAAATGTCAAAGTGACAGATAAGGACAAACGAATTTTAACGCCACTTTAGTTAAAACAGGCTTGTAGGACGTTTATGAATACGGCCGTAGGAAACTAATTACAGCGTTTCTTAAAATTCATCTTCTAATGAGGTTAAAAAGGGTTGGAAAAATGTATGAGGAACAAGTAATTTTTGAAGTAAGGGAATTCTTAGGTCATACATATACTATATGGTACAGGTCCCGGCAAACACCGCGAACATGCGGGACGAAGTGGGGGGGCAGCTCGCAAGTACAATTCGCCTTTGCGCAGGCAAGGTCATTTGGTCAAGTTGTTTGCCGGGAATTATAAGCCATTTATAAGTTAAAATACACATAATCCGACTGCTAGCAGCAAAGTAGATTAGGTTAAGTTAGAACCACGACCCTTACAGAACCGAACAGCTACCAGAAATGTAGGCTAGGTTAGGTTAGAACTGGGATACTCCCAGAACCGAAAAGAAGGTAATGTTTCATTTAACCTGCGGATCATTTTGTTAATTTAAAAAGTTTTTTTTGTATAATCAAAATAATGTATTCTCTAACACCGTTAAATGGGGGCGGCGGATAGAGATGGAAGTTCTACGTTCTCTCTTTTAGCATTAGATAAGTTTGCTTTCAAAACTATACAGGTAGCCGGACTAACGTAAGTAAAACTACTGGACGGATTTAGGCAAACATTTCCAGTAATGTAGCTTTCTTTAATACATTATGAAAAACTATACAATTTAAGCAGAAACGTGTGTTGATGATTCTTAAGATATTTATATTTGTAAAACGGAGATTTAAATTTAGCCATTGTTACCTTTTACGCTTAATCCCTGAACGGATTTAGATGAAATTTTCCGTACAGGTAATTTGAGCCCCTTGGAAGGATATATGATAGTTTTTATCTCGGAAATCATCCCTTAAGATGGTAGAACTTTGTTTGGGTCGTCGATAATTAAGGTTCCGTCTACAATAATATAATAGCAATCATTTTTCTAAGACGGTAACAAGTTCTACGCGGACGAAGTTGCGGGAACAGCTAGTATAATATAAATTACATAACTTAATACCTATATCTCAAAGTCGACCCGGGAATGTATTTTCTCTAACATGCAATGAAATATTGACGTTGTGTTCTTCATAATGGGCTTTGAAGTTTCACGTTTCGGGCGGAGCGAGACGAGAGATCCGTAATGGCATTTCATACCAAATTGGAGGCCTAGGCCTGCAAGATGGTCTTTTTTAATTTCCATTCTACAATTTGTGGCACAGGATCACGGCGTTCAGCCATGAAAATTAAAGTTTGATTTCTTGGAGATTTTTTAATTTATTTCATTGCATGTTTGAGAAAAGCACTATACCTTGGCGTGAAAAGGGGTTGCCGGCCGAGTACATATAGACGGCCGAGCGTAGCGAGGTTGGATAGCTATGCTAGGCTGGCAACCCCTTTTCACGCCGAGGTATAGTGCTTTTCTCACTTACTTCCCGGCCTCTGTAGCAATGTACTATTGTGTTAAGAGGGAAGTACTCGTATAGCTAGCCGCTCGCGACTGACAATAGCTACTTTTTATATTAAATTTCCATGTCGGAAGAAAAAAATTTCCACTAACTGAATCTTAACAAATCACTTTGATTTTGATCTCGATCGCTTCAGCATAACAATATCTGTTTATAGGTTTCATTTTTTTTTTCAAACTTTTTAGTTGCCTATTAATTTTGATTTATTGCAAATTTGAAAAAGGAAAACCTAGTCTTTCATTGTTTCAATAACGTACTAAATAATCATTGAGATTGGAAAATATTTAGAATGGAAAAACGTTTTCTCTTTTTGTATGGACCAGGACGTAGTATTCCAAAGGTATACTTCCCTCTTAATTTGTTTATTAAATTTAACTACTTAGATTTATTTCGGGCTAGCAATAAATTACTAATACACTTATATAAAAGTTTGGATAGGATTTTACAGTCCCATTTGCAGTAATTTACAGTCAATGGCATTGATTTAAAATTTGCCATAACAGAGTCAGCATAAATATCTGACACAACTCTATTCTAGGGCCGTTAGGATGCGCTCTGTATGGCTGGTAGATATTAATGCTGGTAACTGTACCAAATTTAATTCGGCTATAGTAATTATTTCTTACAAAACAAGTAAAGGGTAATTTAAAAATGGTATATATACAATTACATATAAGTGAGCATACAATCATATTATGCCGATTATGAGCAAATTATTAATTGCGTACGGCCATGTTTTGTGGCCTAATTTCCCATTACATTTATACATACATTTAATTTGCTATTAGCAGCGAACGAAAAAACCATAGAAGTCTAAGTAGCGCCCCAAAATGGGTCCACAGAATGGGTGCCATTGCCACTATGCGGGGATGGGGCGGGGTGTGAAAACGATGCCAGGCAGCCGTTTAGTCCGAACATACGCATACCGGGTTTTACGCACGTGTTTGGGTAGACATTTGTAAGGAGCTCGCATTCTATGGTTTTTTCGTTTGCATAAATGTTACCTATGTTTTAGGTGCACTAAGGTAGATCGTCCATTTTCCCAGACAACATTTTTTTTGCGGCAACTAGACATGTTACAGATAGACTAAGGGCCTGTTTACACATTGATTAGTGATTAGTGAGAGTCCATACAATAGCTACTCGCACCTGCAGTTATCACTAATCAAATTGTAAACAGCTACAACATACAATAATAATAACATGAAATAGTTTTCTACTCGCACAAATGAAATAAATTAGTGTTGAAAGTGAACCGTAACATTCACCTTTAGTCCTTTAACTCCGTCCCTGCACTTTAGAGTCCGTATCCACGTACCGAGGGTTCCGCGCCTGCCGGGATCGGAACCGTGTAATCGGTGGCAGTCTACTGCTAGTACTCGCGATGCCACACGCCGTGGTCGTCCACCCAACGCCACTCGCGGAGCTCGTCGTCCTCCGAGTCCGAGTCGTGTCATTCCCGCCTGTAACAATCGTACGTTGTTATTTATTTATTTATTAGGTACACTTTACAGACATCATACATTATGAGATACAATGGTTCTTTATGAATAGCTTATGGACTAGCATGACATCCAAGCCAAGTGCACACACCATGATCAGCAAGTTAGCGCATATGCAGGCAACAGCGACGAATCTGCATTGAATATTAATGGGCATTTTTTGGGCCCCGAGCAACCCCCCCTGCGGTACAACAAGCGTGTCTACTCACTCCGGGCGAGGCGGCGCGCCGGCCGCGTACGCGGGGAACATCGTGGAGAAGAGCAGCCGCAGGTCCGAGTGCCTGGAGGTGGAGGCGGGCGGGCCGAACGTGTACCCGTAGCGGTTGACGCCGTGCAGCGGCGGGGACGGGTTTGCGGACACCAGGTTCATCACGTGCGGCACCGCCTGCGGTACAACAAGCGTTTCTTATAATAGTTAGTGGCTCCAATCAGTCTGCAACCATATGCGGTGTTCTTTAAAATCTGAATGTATGCAAAGTCTCAATAGGATGACTGGTGCCGACGTTGTCGGTCTGTAAACGTAAGTTGGTGCAACTCGCTCTAAAACTCACACATCTGAAGCTTGAACTCTATGAGTATCGAGTGACAATGTTAAATTTCCTCACCCCATCAACGAGGAGTTTTGCCATAGGCTTGATAACGCAAAGGTGGCGGATGACCTCGTCCGGCCAACTGCGGAAGAGGTTTAGCTGCTCGTTCACCAGCGCCTTCGACCGTTCCTGCCAACAAAACATACACTTCACTTAGGAAATCATCATCAGAATTCATACAATACTCGTAGTTCAGGGGGCAATTACGTAACTTCGAACGAGCTTTAGGATAGCTCTACACACGACATATATATCTACCGAAAGAAACGATCTATGAAACGTTACGCCAGTGATGAACCAGCAGATAACATTATTATAGACTCTCCGCTATCCGATCGAGCTGAGGCATACACGAGTTCAGTGACAACGTAATATTGCGGCACCAACGAGCCGATTTGATGATGGAACTCCGTAACTACACAAGATAAACGCGTCGTGTTTCAGCTCATTGGAACCGTCTCAAAGAACTAGTTATTGATGTGCAAAAAAATACAATCACCAATAAAATCTTGTACAAACATATTTTTTAATTATTACGCATAACTCGTGTTTTGTTGAATTTTACAATCCATACCAAGAAGTATGTCTATCTGTCTGTCTGTTAACTCTTACGCTTAAACTGCTGAACCGATTTAGATGAAATTTAGTATAGATAGTCCGGGGAAGGACATGGGATAGTCTTTTATCCCGGATATCATCCCCTTAGGGGGCGAAATGGGGGTGAAACATTGTATGGAGCTACGATATAAACGACTTCCACGCGAACGGAGTCACGGGCAGAAGCTAGTACATTATATTCTACTCTGGTACATACAGCCCTAGTTCTCGTTCCCGGACGGGCGGCTCGCGTCACTTCGACCACGTCAGCTTCGCGCTCAAGCATAATCGACTCATGTTCTTAAGGGGATGTCTTGATTCGAGTCGACCACGCCCCCTTGACAGAGACACGCTTATGCCTTCCACGCACGAGAAAAAGAGATGCAACACTCTTCGGTAATGGCTTTATTGCACAAATTTCGATGTTAGTAACTTGGCTGTGTCGTAAAATAATGTATTGCTTGAGTAGGCGGAGTAAAAAAAAAGAAAATAAAAACCCAACTTTGTTTTTTTTTTTCTATCAAGGAAACTTTATAAACAATAATGTATCGATTAAATCAGATAAACAATCATATAGTCAAGAATCATATATCTGAAAATCAGACCTTATTAATTTATTGAATCAGGCGTTACTTTGCGGAAGTCCATGATATATTACGAGAACAATATTTCTTTGCTATTCCGCTAAAAAAACGTGCTGGTCTATCAGTGAAGATAAGATGCAACTATTTGCGTATAAACATGCAAAAAATTACAGCAAACCACCACCAATATTGACAAAAACCTCGACACGTGTTTCGCCTCTCTACGAGGCATCATCAGGAGTTGCTGGCAGGAGATGTTGCTTGCGCCACGTCCACTGAGCAAAAATACAATCACCATGATCATGAGTTTTTGCTCAGTGGACGTGGCGCAAGCAACATCTCCTGCCAGCAACTCCTGATGATGCCTCGTAGAGAGGCGAAACACGTGTCGAGGTTTTTGTCAATATTGGTGGTGGTTTGCTGTAATTTTTTGCATGTTTATACGCAAATAGTTGCATCTTATCTTCACTGATAGACCAGCACGTTTTTTTAGCGGAATAGCAAAGAAATATTGTTCTCGTAATATATCAGACCTTATTGTTTCTTAATCTAGTCAGAACAGCGTTTCAAAGCACGCGATAATTTCCAATGCACCCCCTTAATGATAAATGAGGAATGAAAGCACCAAGTCGCCGTAAGTTCACATTGACATATTTATTAAAAAAAAAAAGATTTGTCGCAAAAACACTCAAAATCGAACAGAAAAAAATAATTGAAACAAAGCTGTCTCCAATCCTATTCTAGTTGCGGTTTGATTACACAGTAGAATTATTTGGGGTTTACCACTGACAAATAGTTTGCCTTCATTTAATTTTCATCTTTAATCTCATACAAATTAAGTAGTTATTTCTAAATCGGTAGACGAGGGTAACAGTATTCTGAAAATTGCTTTATTTGTATCACATTAAAGTTGAAAATGAAATGAAGGCAAACTATCTGTCAGTGGTTAACTAACAGTAACCGTGTACCTGTGTGGCGGTGTCCTCCTCGTACTTCTCGGCGAGCTCGTTGGCGTTCCGCTGCAGCCAGTCGAACACTGCCGGCTCGCGCCACTTGGACCACGCCAGCTTCGCGTACAAGTATATCAGATCCTTCAAGTTCTTCGTGATTCTGAAACAAAACTATCATGACGTTTCCTGCGCAAAATGTTAGGATCTAGAGAGATTTCCCTGTACCCTTTGCAACGGTCTTGCAATAATCACTAATTGGCTCAACTGTTTTTTATTGATTCTTACTTTTTTCTTCATTATCAGTTGCCACAACTTATAGCCAGATAAACAGTCTATTTTTAGTTATATAAAATAATAATGTTCTTAATCTTAATTTTAATATAATTCAAATTTGCATGGCTTTTTAAAGTCTAAATGTGTACGGCTCTATAATGTATCATTGTAACACCATATGTATACCACATTTAATAGCAAATAAATATTTCTATTTCTATTTCTATTTCTATTTGAACATAAAAACCTATTCTAGCAGCAAAGATGCCACTATTGTCATACAAATCGGGGGACATTGTCCGCTCGGCAACCGGTGGAATTGAGGGCAAATGAATATTTTTGTATACAGTTGTCATGTAGTTTCACGCTATAATTTATTTATTTATTGAATGCAACAACAATTAACAACAGCAGACATCGTATTTTCTTGTAATCTCCTTTTAAATAGCAAATAGTAGAAATTAAGAGGACACTAAAAAGTTGATTCACCCAATTAGATTTACGGCTTAAAGTTGTACGACTGAATTGAATAAAGATGTATGACTATTTGTTCAGGATCGTATTAGGGCCGGTTGTCAGTCAATCAGCACTTATTTTCCTGACAAAATGGTCAGAAAGACATCGAGTGTATAGTGTAGGACTTACTCGTATATAAACCTCATCGATTTCGACGACAGCTACCCCAGTAATTACTGGTTACGGATTTTTCTTTTAGTGGCTTTGAGATGGGCTCGCTAGGCCAAATTAAGTGTTAAAGACCCTATATCATTAATACAGATATGTAGAGTATGGGGTAGGACTTAAGGTGTGTCACACAAAGAAGCTCTTCGATCGCATTATCGACTCGAAACTCCGGCAAGAGTGCACTGTCTCGGAATTTCAATATGGATTTCGGCCTGGAAGTGGCACGATAGATCCGATATTTGTCCTTAGAATTCTGACCGAAGCTTACAAGAACAAACGAAAATCACATGTCTCAAACTTGCAATGAAATGTTGACGTGACTTACTTCAAATCAGGTTCGGAAATACTACGTATCCGGTGCGATGAGTGAAGATGACATGTAAAGGAATTTCATACAGTATAAGTTTTACCGAAACAAAACGTTACGACCGCGTTTGCGTTTAGCTGTCAAATCCCATGCAAATTGAGGGTAAAACGTAAACGCGATCGTAAAGTTTTGTTTCGGTAAAACTTATACTAGAGCCTCAGTCCTATTATATGGTAGCGAAACGTTGCCGGTTCTTGGAGGGCACATTTAAGAGCTTCGCGTTACTGAAATGAAGATGTTGCGACGGCTGAGCGGCGTAAAGGCGGGATTCCACCGGTGTGCGGCACTGTGCGGCACAAGCATTTTTGTACTGAATATGCTTGTGCCGCACAGCGCCGCACACCGGTGGAATCCCGCCTATACGCGTGCGGAACGCATTTGTAACAAGTGCATCCGTGGCAACCTCGGAGTTCGTGACGTAGCGGAGAAGCTCCAGGAATGTCGCCTTCGTTGGTCGGTCACGTCTCTCGCAGGCCATCTGACTACGTAGGGAATAAATGCCTTAGTCAAGCCCTCGACCCCGCGGCAGATCTAAGAAGCGATGGCTGGATGACGTGAAGGCCGATATGAGCGAAAACGGGCTCACATAGCAAGACGCCCGGCATCGTGCAAAGTGGAGGAAAGCTAGTAGGAAAGCGGACCCTGGCAAAGGCCGGGATAACGCTAGCGAGATATAAGGATAACGAGGATATTGAGCTGGCTGAGGGGAGGCGATGGCTGAGATATGCGTCATACTCGTGATTGGGTGCTGTCTGTGTAGTCCGGACTGTTCATGCTTGCAAGGGCATAGTACTTAAATACTAGTGTTGTTATTATTATTATCGTATTGACGAGAGACATCATTCTGATCTTGACACGTTTTATTGTTATTGACCCTGTACATCTCTGACAATATTACATTAATGTTCCTTTTTTTGTTTTGTTTTGACGCTTAGAGACCGTATACATCTCTACGAACATTAGAATAATTATTAAGTAATTGTATTTGGATGCTCAGAGGCCTTATTACATCTCTGGAATACTGAATTAATATCATTAACTTCTTGTTAATGGTGATATTTTGCAATTTTGTTTTGTTTTCATTAACTTAGTGACATTCAGTTTGTTAACCGTTTATATCGGTCCTTAATCTGCAAATTTAAATTTATTATTGTGTAAGATTATTATTATTTTATTGTAATTTATCGTTTGACATGTAAAAGTGCCCTTGTGGCCTATTTGCAGAATAAATAATTAATTGATTGAGAAGAGAGTACGAGGTTGGTCTCACTTGGTCTCGGCTACGGTAGTAAAGAGCGCGCAGGCCTCGAGGCGCGCCCCGAGCGGCGCGGACGCGCACTCTAGCAGCCGCACCACCACCGCGGGGAACCGCAGCATGGCCGCCTGCAGCAGCGAGTCCGCCGCGCTCAAATCCCCTGCAAATTAATTCATAATTTAGATGGGCCATTTTACGGAAAGTTGTACACTCGAGTTTTTTTTTAATTTTGATATAATCGGGGTTTATCTACTCAGAGTCGAGAGCACTTTCGATCCTAATAGGAGAAAAAAACTGTACAAAATGTTACATATAATTTTCGGTTTTCCGTTCCGTTACCACACCATACAAACTTAGTATGGAAACGGTAACGGAATGGAATAAACAATCTTGGGACACTTTTTTTCACGTATAACATTCGAAAGTGCCCTCGATTCTGAGTAGAAAAAACCCGATTAAAACAAAATTTAAAAAAAAAGCCGAACTTTTCGTAAATGGCCCAGATGCAATGCAATCCAACAAATTATTTCAATAACAACCAATTTGGAATACTACGTGAAGTATGTACGAGATTCCGAAAAAGATCGTACGTACAGTCGCCATCAGATATATCGGAGCGGCCAAAGTGCTCACAAATATCTGAACACGCCTCTATTGTCGAGGCATTAGAGACGTGTTCAAATATTTTTGAGCACCTTGTATCTAATGGCGACTGTACATACTCGTAAAGACACCTTTAGTGAAATGCGCTGGTTTTAAAATGTACGTGGAAGTTGTGTCAGCCTTAGTCTTCTGGATAATATAGTCGCGTGAGCATATAGTTAAATAACAATCCTAATCTATACTAACAATAAAGAGGAAAATTCTATAACATAAAAACCTTCGTTATACATTTAGAGATAGGTACAATAATGTTATTGGCAATCGTTTCGCATACAGTGAAAATGACTTCGCCATAGCTTCCGGAAGTATTTGTATATCGAAAACTACTTGCCTTTTTCGCATCGTTACATCTACATAGACACCTCACCTTTGTTTTTGGTAGCCACATGGAAGTGCGCCATCGCATACGAGTACTGTATGCTGAATAGGAAGCCGGCGTCCCTCTCCGTGGACCAGTGGTCGACCGCGTCGATCAGCCACTGGTGCTCCCGCGCGCGCAACGCCAATGTGTCCACGACCAGCAGGATAGCCAGCGGGTCGGTCGGGTCCAGGTTCAGCAACATCTTAGCCAACTCCAAGGCGGTGCGGTGACAAGCCCGATTCGTCAACGAGTGGATATATTTCAGGACTGCGACGTGGAATGTCCTATTCTCCGTGTACGCGTATGGTAGTCGCGTTCGGGGCTGAAAAGTTACCAAAATGAAGGTACCTCTTAAATAGGGGTGTAGGTAGACACTAAATAAAATAATCAATAATGTCATATTTTCTCGAAAAAGGGTTAACAATGTAGTCAAATGGAGAAAAAATCAACGCAAAAGGTTAAATAATCACGAAGTTATAAGTGTCCAAAGTTTTAAGAAGGGGTATGTTCTGTCCCCTTTTCGCAAAACGCAACTTCATATGAAACGATGACGCTGGAAGATTGTGACGTCACTAATCGTGTTCGGCGCCGCCGTCGACGTGGCCCCCCGGCAGCATCCCGTAACGTGACGTCACAGACTGTCATTTTTCTCTCTCTAACAAGCAATATTAAAACGGTTGTAGCTTCGTAATTCTTTGTGATATCTGAATGGGATTTTCGTCACTAGGCATATTTTTTTGCCTTCTTTCTTTTGGAGTAATAATAATTTTCGAGTATACACCCCTATTTGAAGATTAATGAGTGTTTACTGATTGTGAACTCACATCGGCAAGCTGAAACGAGGGATGAGCCACGTACTGCATGTAGGCAATAGCCCGCTCGACCAGCGTGTTGGCTATAGTATACTCTTCTATTTGGAATAACATGTCTGCACTCTGTGAAAAACAAGTGTTTATTTATTTTTACCACTAATTAGAAATGCTTCTTGTTTAGTGTATCAGCTAATTCAACCCTGGTTACATAAATATCCGTTAGATTAGACGATTAGCGGGTAATGTCACTTGACTGAACCACATAATTGTTAAACAACACGAACTTCCCAAGTGATCCCTATTTAAGCCTCTCGGACAATCGCAGCTATGTGTATTGTTACCCGACTGCCGAAGAAGAGGAGGGTTATGTTTTTCGAGCGTATGTATGTATGTGTGTATGTCTTATTCTTTGGCACGCCCTGCAGCCTAAACCGTTTGAAGGATTTCGACGGATCGACATATTCCTCTTAATCGTGGGAGTGAGATAAGCTATGATATTAAAAAAACAAGCAATCGTTTTTTTCGGTTGGATTTGATTTGATATTTTGTTACATAAAAATATATATAAATTAAGAAGTGTGGGTAGATCGCGGTCGTGATATATTTTTCCATGCTAAGGGGATCGTCCCATCCCAAGAGCGGTAAAACACGGCACTTGTGGAGCGCTACAAACGCAATACAGGTGATATATGGCTAGTGTCGCGCGACAGTCGCAGCTTCGTCAAACGCAGTACAGATGATTGCACGTTATCCACGTTAATCACCTTACCCCGATCACCCAGGGGAATTACATTAAATTAAATTATTTTATATTCAATTAGGAAACAATTATAATGTTCGATTATGGCGCTTCGCCGGACGCTACCGCGTCACGCTCGCTCGGCTCGCGCGCAGTTAACCTAAGAACCTTACCGTTTTTTTCCCCTGGGGGATCAGGCTAGGGGATTCTAGTGGACAACAGCGATATATGGCTAGTGTGGCGCGACAGTCACGGCTCCGTCAAACGCTCGTTTGTATCGGTGCAATAAAACGCTGTGTGTAACCGCTCAAATGGTGTAAAAACACAATATTTTAGCGTGTAGTATAGTCAGAGTCACCCACCTCAAGCATGGCCTCGACGTGCATGTGGCGCTGCGCCTCCTCGAGGCCGAGCCGCGGCCAGCCCTGCCGGCGGCCCGCCGACGCCGTGTTCAACAGTCACCCACCTCAAGCATGGCCTCGACGTGCATGTGGCGCTGCGCCTCCTCGAGGCCGAGCCGCGGCCAGCCCTGCCGGCGGCCCGCCGACGCCGTGTTCAACAGTCACCCACCTCAAGCATGGCCTCGACGTGCATGTGCCGCTGCGCCTCCTCGAGGCCGAGCCGCGGCCAGCCCTGCCGGCGGCCCGCCGACGCCGTGTTCAACAGTCACCCACCTCAAGCATGGCCTCGACGTGCATGTGGCGCTGCGCCTCCTCGAGGCCGAGCCGCGGCCAGCCCTGCCGGCGGCCCGCCGACGCCGTGTTCAACAGTCACCCACCTCAAGCATGGCCTCGACGTGCATGTGGCGCTGCGCCTCCTCGAGGCCGAGCCGCGGCCAGCCCTGCCGGCGGCCCGCCGACGCCGTGTTCAACAGTCACCCACCTCAAGCATGGCCTCGACGTGCATGTGGCGCTGCGCCTCCTCGAGGCCGAGCCGCGGCCAGCCCTGCCGGCGGCCCGCCGACGCCGTGTTCAACAGTCACCCACCTCAAGCATGGCCTCGACGTGCATGTGGCGCTGCGCCTCCTCGAGGCCGAGCCGCGGCCAGCCCTGCCGGCGGCCCGCCGACGCCGTGTTCAACAGTCACCCACCTCAAGCATGGCCTCGACGTGCATGTGGCGCTGCGCCTCCTCGAGGCCGAGCCGCGGCCAGCCCTGCCGGCGGCCCGCCGACGCCGTGTTCAACAGTCACCCACCTCAAGCATGGCCTCGACGTGCATGTGGCGCTGCGCCTCCTCGAGGCCGAGCCGCGGCCAGCCCTGCCGGCGGCCCGCCGACGCCGTGTTCAACAGTCACCCACCTCAAGCATGGCCTCGACGTGCATGTGGCGCTGCGCCTCCTCGAGGCCGAGCCGCGGCCAGCCCTGCCGGCGGCCCGCCGACGCCGTGTTCAACAGTCACCCACCTCAAGCATGGCCTCGACGTGCATGTGGCGCTGCGCCTCCTCGAGGCCGAGCCGCGGCCAGCCCTGCCGGCGGCCCGCCGACGCCGTGTTCAACAGTCACCCACCTCAAGCATGGCCTCGACGTGCATGTGGCGCTGCGCCTCCTCGAGGCCGAGCCGCGGCCAGCCCTGCCGGCGGCCCGCCGACGCCGTGTTCAACAGTCACCCACCTCAAGCATGGCCTCGACGTGCATGTGGCGCTGCGCCTCCTCGAGGCCGAGCCGCGGCCAGCCCTGCCGGCGGCCCGCCGACGCCGTGTTCAACAGTCACCCACCTCAAGCATGGCCTCGACGTGCATGTGGCGCTGCGCCTCCTCGAGGCCGAGCCGCGGCCAGCCCTGCCGGCGGCCCGCCGACGCCGTGTTCAACAGTCACCCACCTCAAGCATGGCCTCGACGTGCATGTGGCGCTGCGCCTCCTCGAGGCCGAGCCGCGGCCAGCCCTGCCGGCGGCCCGCCGACGCCGTGTTCAACAGTCACCCACCTCAAGCATGGCCTCGACGTGCATGTGCCGCTGCGCCTCCTCGACGCCGAGCCGCGGCCAGCCCTGCCGGCGGCCCGCCGAGGCCGTGTTCAACAGTCACCCACCTCAAGCATGGCCTCGACGTGCATGTGCCGCTGTGCCTCCTCGGCGCCGAGCCGCGGCCAGCCCTGCCGGCGGCCCGACGACGCCGTGTTCAACAGTCACCCACCTCAAGCATGGCCTCGACGTGCATGTGGCGCTGCGCCTCCTCGACGCCGAGCCGCGGCCAGCCCTGCCGGCGGCCCGCCGAGGCCGTGTTCAACAGTCACCCACCTCAAGCATGGCCTCGACGTGCATGTGCCGCTGTGCCTCCTCGGCGCCGAGCCGCGGCCAGCCCTGCCGGCGGCCCGCCGAGGCCGTGTTCAACAGTCACCCACCTCAAGCATGGCCTCGACGTGCACGTGCCGCTGTGCCTCCTCGGCGCCGAGCCGCGGCCAGCCCTGCCGGCGGCCCGCCGAGGCCGTGTTCAACAGTCACCCACCTCAAGCATGGCCTCGACGTGCATGTGCCGCTGTGCCTCCTCGGCGCCGAGCCGCGGCCAGCCCTGCCGGCGGCCCGCCGAGGCCGTGTTCAACAGTCACCCACCTCAAGCATGGCCTCGACGTGCACGTGCCGCTGTGCCTCCTCGGCGCCGAGCCGCGGCCAGCCCTGCCGGCGGCCCGCCGAGGCCGTGTTCAACAGTCACCCACCTCAAGCATGGCCTCGACGTGCACGTGCCGCTGTGCCCCCTCGACGCCGAGCACCGGAAAGCCCTGCTGGCGGCCCGCCGACGCCGTGTTCAACAGGCGCTGGTGCATGTTCCGGTACTCCTTGCTGTGGTCGAACGTGAACTGCGCGCACCCGCTCTCGTCGCGCGACATCGACATCGAGAGCCCTATGTGCCAGTTCATTAACAATTTTTTTTTTATTACGTATCAATTCAATTCATTTATTCAAGAAACAATGTACATTGTGTTTGATATTTTCACATAAATTATGATAAGCAGAGGCCGGAATTCTCGTGGCACTTTCGGGCTGTCATAGGGACTTCTCATTTATCGAATCCGTTATTCATATTATTCGATACTTTTGACTGTAAAAGTAGTCATTTAAAATCAGATAATCTGGAAAATTTCTTTCATAGAGAAACTAATGTTGAAACACTTGTTAGCACTAAAACAGACTTTGAACATGAAATTGATAAAACACTGAACTGAACTGATTTAATGTGACAATGTTAACTTTTCATTATTTTCGTTTGGTTGCATATACACGGTGGAATTTAATCGGTGAACAGGAACCCATTTTTCTAATTCAGTAATCGATGGCGGTCACGTTTATGTAGTATTTAAGTGGAACCAAGATTTTTTTTATCATATCTGATTTTTAAGTTGAAATTAAATTTTAATTAAAATTTATTGTCACCCTACTAATGGTTTAGTCTGAAAAGTTTAATACCTCTTTTCAAACTATCAGCCATAGAAACTTAAAACATAAATGAGCAATAAGCTGTCAATTTGTCATTGTCAAATTCATAACAAATTGCTTCTAATCGTCTGATCTGTGTAGTTTCCCGCCAAAGCCAGCAAGCACTTGACGTATGTACACTTACGAGTAACTTCCCTTCAATAAAAGTAGGGTGTCCATTTATTCAGTCAGTGTACATTTTACCGATGTTAATTAAGTGTGATTAATTAGATTGTGAGCTATATTGCACGAGATCTCACGTATTGGTTTCTGTGTAGATTGATAATTAAGATTTTTAGATTCCTGATCACCGATTAAATTCCACCGTGTATATTTAGCGATGTTGTTTACCTCTACTTTCAATGTTCTTTATTATGTTGTGTTATATAATGTCCCCTCCTACGAGGGGCGTCTGAAAAGTTCTAAGCCTAAGGTATTTCGAGGTTATATATGCGTTTATGATACTGGCCACTAGAAAGGCCATTTAAAAACAAATTATTAAAAAATAACATGTCACGTTTTTATTATTCTGTTTCGAGATATTCAACGGAAAAGTACACCATGTGTGAATTACCAACGAATATTACGAAAATTGAGCACCGTGCTGTAATTAAATTCCTTACAAAAAGTGACAAATCACCGCAGTGTATTTTTGAGGAAATGGCTATTATTTACGGTAATTCTGGGCCTTCTTATGCCACAGTCAAAAAGTGGAGTCGCTTATTTAAACTCGGACGGGAATCGATCGAAGACGACCCCCGCTCAGGGCGGCCAATATCGGTAGTGACCGAAGAAAACGTAGCAAAAGTCAAAAAGCTGGTATTAGAAGATAGAAGAATTAAGGTTTGGCAAATAGCTGAGGTCTTAGGTATTAGTAAAGAAAGAGTCGGAGAAATTTTACATGAACATTTGTACATGAGTAAAGTCAGTGCTCGTTGGGTACCGAAAATGCTAACGGCCTTCGATAAAGTACGTCGTGTGGAAACTTCTCGGGCGTTTTTAGAATTGTGCGAAGATGATTTAGATGAAGTTTGTTCCCGAATAGTAACTGTTGATGAAACATGTATCAGACAGTATGATCCGGAGTGTAAGTCTGAGTCGATGCAGTGGATTGAAAAGGGTGAAAGGCCGCCGAAGAAATTTAAAGTGCAAAAGTCGGCCTCTAAGTTAATGGCTACGGTATTTTGGGACTGTGATGGCATTCTTTTAATCGATTATTTAGAAAAAGGCTCTACGATAAACGGAACTTATTATGCAAATCTAATAAGACAGGTGCGACAAGCCATAGTTGAGAAAAGGCGGGGTAAACTAAGGAAAGGCATTTTGTTTTTGCAAAACAACGCACCCGTTCACACCGCTAATGTTGCGAGGCGTGCTCTGAAGGAAGTAGGTTTTGAGGAAATTGACCACCCACCCTACAGCCCAGATCTAGCCCCAAGCGATTATTTTCTATTCAATAATTTGAAGAAAGAGTTGAGGGGAAAGCGATTTAGAAGTGACGAAGAGATGAAGGCGGCTGTACAGGAGCATTTTGAAGGGCAAAATAAAGATTATTTTTTTAATGGCCTAAAAGCACTGTATAAAAAATGTAAAAAATGCATTGATTTAGGAGGAGACTATATTGAAAAATAAACACGAGTTCATTTTTGTAAATTGTTTTTTTCTATCTTAGGCTTAGAACTTTTCAGACGCCCCTCGTATAAGTCCCTATGACAGCTCGAAAATGCCACGAGAATTCCGGCCTCTGATGATAAGTAATAATATCAGTTCAATAACGCTAACAAAATACAATAATAATAATCTAATTACATTAAAATAAAAAACACACTACATAATAAAAACTATTCTAAATTATTCATCCATGTCAAAGGTTTACATAAAAACTAATTACCTAGTTATTAAATATTGTTGTCATTTATAAATTCGGTTACAGAGTAATTAGCTTTGTGTAAGAGCAACCTTTTGGGTCTCGTTCCGAAAACATTCCAATTGACTACCTCTTTGAGTTGTACTGGCAGTTTGTTGAAGAGATACACAGACTGATAGCACGTTGCATGCTCAACAATATTTAGTCTAAGGGCCACCTTGTTTTTCAGATTTTTCCGTCTAGAAAGCAGACGCGTCTCCTTCTCACTATTGCTTTCATAGAGATTTAAACGTATAGGTACGCATTTGACCACTATCGCGCCTGATGGTAAGTGATGATGAGGTCGAGGGTGTTCCATGCATACCTAGATAGTGCATATTCACTCTCGTCTTGAAAAGATCCAAGTTATATGTAACTGGGAAAAGGTTTGCAGGAAGCGAGTTCCACTCTTTGGCTGTCCTCGCGATAAAACTGGAAGCAAAGCGCTTCGTGCGAATCAGTGGTAAATCAACAACATAAGGGTGGAACCCACGACCGCGCCTAGTCCCAAGAAAAACCCCTCCCTAGTTCAAATGGTAGACTTAAACCGATTATGACCTAATTTATATGGGAGTGAGGGATATTGAGTACGGCAACACTCACAACCTCATAATAACTTACCAAATTTCTTGAAGCCAGCCGTATACTCGACCGATCTCACAATGATAGACCTGTTTTGAATTCGCAGCAGTGCCTGCCGGTTGCCCCTGTGAATATGCCAGTTATTAAACATACAGATTTATCAATAGATTCATGAAGTTTCCTAGTGATTCGGTACACACCTCTTTTTTCGCTCTTCATTGGGCTCAGCACCGAACATTTTTTTCATTTCGTTGGCGACATTTAAGTGTTTTTGTTGCACGAGGAGGACATCTGGTATGAGACTCTGCTTCGGCACCTCAGACGTGCTCGGGGCCGCGGGCGGCGGCGCGCCCATTAACGCGTTGATTTCTTTAAGAGACTTGTCTATTTCGTCCTATAAATAAAACCAACTATTAAGAAAATACTATCTTCTATAGATTGTAATAAATACGTTATTGTAAATGTGTTTTAATAACAATTAACCCTGGAGAAACTAAAAGTTGAAAAAACAGTGACTATGACTTACAAAAATATTACAATTTGGTTGCCAGCACAATTAGCAACCAAATCGCGCCACTTACCATTCTTACCAACTCCCGTCTTTATCGCTTTGTGCGGGGGAATTTTCGTGTCGTGTCGATTCGTGCCATCAGCTTTTCAAATTGATTACATCATTAGGATAAAATGAAGATTGTTTGTTGCTTTATAAGATTATTGCTAAGTATCAGTGTATTCCACATTATACATCCTCATTAACCCCAAGTAGCACAAAGGTTCTGTGTAACAGCAACAGCATTTTTAAAGTACACCTTGGACACATTAGCTGCTAAAATTGGAAGTATAACAGCATTATATGTGCATATAATGCTGATATAACTCTAATTTGGGCATATAAATGTCCACGCGTGTACAGATTTATAGCAGTGTGCTGCTGTGTAACTGCATAAAAGGTCACACTTGGTACCATTTTAGCCTATATTAACGCTGATATACGAGTATACACTATCAGCTGAGTAATGGCGTAAAAGTGCACGTTTAAGCAGCATAAAGCATTATATCTTTGTTAATGAACTTCACCTTGGTACCATTTTGGCCTATATTAACGCTGATATACATACGAGTATAATCTATTAGCTGAGTAATGGCGTATAAATTATATGTTATAAAAGTGTGCGTTTATTATACGTAAGTGTACGTATATTATAAAAGTGTACGTTTAAGCAGCATAAAGCATTATATCTTTGTTAATGAACTTCACCTTGGTAACATTTCGGCCTATATTAACACTGATATACGAGTATACTCTTTCAGCTGAGTAATGGCGTAAAAGTGCACGTTTAAGCAGTATAAAGCTATAAAGCATTATATCTTTGTTAATGAACTACACATCGTAACTGTTTGATAGAGGTTCATATGTTCTCTCTTAAAATCCCAGTGCTTTAACTGTACACCTGTGAACCATTATTCAGAAAACTGCACTATTAATGTCCACAAAATGCGCTTTTGCAGCTGATAGGGTACAACGCTACTAAATGCTGAATAACAGTGAATGTGTAAAGCAAGTGTCGTAGTACAGAGTAATGCATTATATTCGGTCTCGTTATTTCCTATGCAGCTATTGCAGTCCGAGTGATCATTAATAAGTCGTTAATAGTGCTTAAACAAAGTCCGATGTGGACCTTAGGTGGAATTATATGATGCAGCTTTGTGCTACTTGGGAGGGACATGCTTTTTTCGCCCTATTTTTCATGAAACTTACTCAACAGGAAGCTAGCTAGTATTAAAACATTATTTTATTTAAACTTCTTATAAATACAGACCTCTCCATCTTCTTCTTTTATTGCCTCTTTGGCTTTCTTTTGTTTATTCTTTTTTTGTTTGTTCTTCTTGGTACTCGTTTCTGGTTGGGGTTCAACATCTTCAGCGGATTCTGGTTCTGAGGGTTCTTGTTCTTGTTCTTCCTCAGAGTGGGAGCTCAACTCAAGCTGTCAAGATCAAATAGTAAACTTAGTTTAGAATAAGAAAACGGTTTTTTTTCATAAAACTATTATGCTTATGGTGTAATTTTAAACTAGCTTTGGGCAATAAGAAATTCAGCAGTAAAGTAAAGGTATCAGTTCAATATTGACATCAAATAAAATGATTATAAGCATACTAAGCAGACATTATCAATTTTGTAGTATTTCCATTGGAGCGCCGTCGTCGTGTTAACAGAATAAGCCCTTTCAGAGGAGAAAAACAAGACCGTTCTAATGAAAAATGAAGTATATTGACAATGTTTTGGATTTGCCAATGACAGATATTTATTTATAAAAGGTGATATTTTACGTTTCAGAACACACATACATTGAACTTGATTCTTGATTGATTTGAACTGAAATTAAAATGCAAAATTTCGATAACCACACAATGAAATGCAATCAACCCGTACAATTGTATTGGCCGGGTCCGAAAGAGCTATGATCTATAAAAAAAATCAATCCGAAAGGCTAATATAGCTTATACCTATTCCAACAAGATTAATGTCTGGCTATGAGTGAAAGGCATATGCGTGACCGGAAGTGAAGGATTTTCAAAGTAACAACCAATTTTTTTTTTTTTACTTTCTCTTGCTCAGCATAACTTTCTCGACCTGCTGCCATGCATTTTATCATGTTGTCATGAGCATACATCGGGGTTTTCGGAGCGGGAATGATTTGAGAAAGAGTAGAGATAAACAGATATGTTAGTCTAAGAAAATATCTTATTATGCCTAATGAATAACTACCTCTCTGTGAGTTGTATACAATCTGTGACAAAGTTTTATTTTAATTTCCGTAAAAGTCTTATAACTTATAAGGTAACAATTAAAATAACTTTAATTAATTACCTGCTGTAAATTGAATAGTTGACACGATTTTCAGAATAAACTATTAATATTTTTTCTATATTTGGGACAGTTAATCTACGGCGTCTTGCTGTAAATATCCATTTCAAGGAGCTAAATGATCTTTCCACGTCGACAGTTGTATTAGGTGCATATTTAAATTTTTTGTAGGAATCAATTGATGCACGAGAAGTTTGAGATTGAAGTTCTATTTCTTTGCCTTGTACCAACTCATTTATAATTTTTAGTGTGCTATAGCCAGAATTCTTCTTTAACACCAACTTCAGTTTATCATAAATCTGTTTTCCTTTTACGCTCATGTTTAATTTGGAAACATCTCTATAGAACTATTTTTAAACTATCGCTGATGGACAGCTTCGCGTCCTGTAGTTTTTTAATAGCATTTGGGATAGTCATCAAATGATTTGCTATGAAATTTAAGTCGCTTTTTATATTTGCATTTCCAAACGCTCTTTTTGCCTTTCTAATACTCTGGGCTTCGGTGGGACTGAATGTATTTAGAACACGTTTCACTTCATCGTAATGTTTGCTGTAATACGTTGCAGCTTCTATCCAGGTTCCCCACCGAATAATTGTTGGTCGAGGTGGTAAAGGCACTCCGGGGAGCATTTCTTTAAACTTTTGTATTCTTTTAGGAGATTTCAAAAATGTCTTCTTAACATTTGCGATTAAATCATTCACATCTGGATAAAGTTTTCTTACTAGTTCAGCCACTCTATTTAAACCATGAGCCAAACATGTGACGTGCAAAAGATTGGGAAAAATACATTTTAAATTTCTTCCAGCCTTTAGCATGTAGCCCACACCGTCAGTTAAAAGTAAAAGTACTTTATTGTGATTATTATGGTTAGCACCCCATAATTCATCAAGAGCACTTGTGACCGTATTGGATATTGATACATTGTTCGTGCTGTCTAACCGTTTACTGGATATCAAGTGTTGAGTGCCAATGTGATCATCACGTAATGCTCCCACTATTACGTTAGCTATTTGACGACCATAATCATCCGTGGTTTCGTCAACACTCACATATATATATTCATTTTTTAGCTCGCTCCGTATTTTATTAATTTTTTCATCGTAAGCTTTATTTAAATATTCCCGTCGCAGTTGACATTCCGAAGGAACTTTTGCAGTTTTTCCAAATTTACCGGTAACACAATTTTCGATAAAATCTTTAAATATTGGATTGTTTACCTGCGTCCATGGTATATTACAGCCCACAACAAATTTCAAGAGCTCACTATTGAAATCATATTTCATACCTGTATGTTTATTAGATGCGACATGTCGCGTTACACTAGATTTCGTTTGAGCGAAGCTCACATTGCACTTGGTGCAAAATAATAAAGAATCTCGAACCTCTATCTCTGGATTATTTTCTATCCACGAACGCATAAACTCGTAACGAGTTTTTTTTCTCGGAGGCATATTTGTGTTGACTGATTATTTACAGTTTTTTAAAATACAATTGCATATAAGTTTATCTACTAGACAAGCAAGGGTAACGGTTGACAATAGGTGTCTAATACAATGTCAATCTTGACGCTCGATATCTATGAAGCATTTTCTTATAAATGAATAGACTTAACTGAAGAGGTTGATAATGAATGACCAATATAAAATATGTACCTATATGTATGATTAATCTTTATTTATTTTTCAATCAATTATTCATTCGGTAGAAACCTACTAGGGTACGATCTGTTTTTAAGTAAATACCTACTCTTTGGCTAATGAACGTTCCCGCTCCGAAAACCCCGATGTATGGTCATGAGACGTAGGTGTATTGGGGGTGGGCTTACGGACTACGACTGTTACTCGTGAACGTGAACCTAAGTATGTATTACCCACACATATCTTCCTTAATAAGCATACCCCGGGGTTTTGGGTGCGGGAATAACTTGAGAAAGAGTAGAGATAAACAGATAGGTTATATTGACAAATAATCATATTGTGCCTAATGAATAAATACCTTCCTGCGAATTGTAAACAAACTACAATTTAAATTTAACTTAAGTAGCAGGGACTTTAGCATTTCTACCAAGCCCTTCGAGATAATAATAAAAATAATGTTAATTAATTACCTGCCGTCAATTAGTATTTAACACGATTTTCAAAATAAACAATTAATATTTTTTCTACATTTGGAACAGTTAAGCTTCGGCGTCTAGCTGTAAATATCCATTTCAACAAACTAAACGATCTTTCTACGTCGGCAGTCGTAATAGGTGCAAATTTAAATTTTTTGAAGAAGTCAATTGTTGCACGATGTGTTTGCGATTGCAATTCTATTTCTTTGCCTTGTAACAATTCAGTCATAGTTTTTAGTGTGCTATAGCCAGAATTTTTATTTAACACCAACTTTAGTTTATTAAAAATATTTTTTCCTTTTACACTCAAGTTTAATTTGGAGATGTCTTGATAGGTTTTATGAATGATTTTTAGACTGTCGTTAATAGACAGACTTGCACTCTGTACTTTTTTAATGGCATTTGGGATAGTCATTAAATAACTTGCTATGAAATTTCTAATATTAGCATTCCCAAATGCTCTTTTTGCTTTACTAACACTCTGGCCTTCTGAGGGACTGAATGTATTCAAAACACTTTTAACTTCATCATAATGTTTGCTATAATATGCCGCTGCTTCTAGCCAGGTCCCCCATCGAATGATTATTGGTCGGGGTGGCAAAGGTACTCCGGGAAGCATTTCTTTAAATTTTTTGATTCTTTTCTGAGACTTCAGAAATGTGTTTTTAACATTGGCGATTAACGCATCCACGTTTGGATAAAGTTTTCTGACGTGTTCAGCCACTCTATTTAAACCGTGAGCTAAACATGTGACGTGCAAAAGATTGGGAAAAGTACTTTTTAAATTCCTTCCTGCTTTAAGCATGTAACCTACGCCGTCAGTTAAAAGTAAAAGCACTTTATTGTGATTATTATGGTCGACGCCCCATAATTCATCAAGAGCACTTGTTACAGTGTTGGTTACTGTTATATTGTTAGTGGTGTCTAAACACTTGCTAGCTATCAAGTGTTGAGTGCCAATCTTATCATTACGTAACGCCCCTACTATGACATTAGCTATTTGACGATCGTTACCATCCTTGGTTTCGTCCACACCCACGTAAATATACTCATTTTTAAGCTCATTCCGTATTGTGTTCATTTTTTCATCGTAAACTTTACTTAAATATTCCCGCCGTAGTTGACATTCTGAAGGAACTTTTACAGTTTTCTCGAATTTACCGGACACACATTTTTCTATAAAATCTTTAAATATAGGATTTTTAAGTTTCGTCCACGGTATGTTACAACCCACAACAAATTTCACCAGCTCACTATTGAAATCATGTATCTTATCCGTATGTTTATTGGACGCAACATGTCGTGTTACACCAAACTTCGTTTGGGCGAAGCTAACATTACACTTGGTGCAAAAGAACATTGAATCTCAAACCTCTATTTCTGGATTATTTTCTATCCACGAATGCACGAACTCGTAACGAGCTTTTTTCCGTGAAGGCATGTTTGTATTAACTGTTATATAGTATTTTGAAAATGCTATTGCGACATTGCGTATATGTAAATTACATAAGACAAAGGCACGGTATGTATGACAGACATTGAATGTCAAATATCAATCTTGACGTTAGATATCTCTGAAGTGTTTATTAATTTATAATACTTGAGTAAGAACTGAACTGAAGAGGTTGATAATAAATTACTGAGCATTTATTTGATATCATACTAGATGTTATCCGCGGCTTCGTAAGCGTAGTTAAATGAAATATTTTCAAATAACTCAATAATTGAACGTATGTTTTTTTTTGTATTTTTTTATTTAATTAATTATTCAGTAGGTAAGTATACATTCTGTTATTTAATTCATACCTATTCTTTGGCTTATGTCATTCATTCCTGCACCCAAAACCCCGGGGTATGTTAATAAGGCACTAATCCTACTAATATTATAAATACGAAAGTTTACATGTTTGAATGTTTGTATGTTTGGATGTTTAGATGTTTGGATGTTTGTTACTCAATCACGCTTAAACGGATTAACCAATGTGGATGAAATTTTGCACGAAGATAGTTTATAGCCTGGATTAAAATATAGGATAGTTTTTATCCCGGGTCCACGCAGACGACGTCGCGGGCGGAAGCTAGTGAATGATAAACGGAATTTTGATATTTTACATGACAGTTTAGTTCGCTAAGGCAGACGCATTGCTTGCAACATTAACACATTTTTGTGATTTTTGAGTTGTGGGTGCCTAAACCTCATATTATGATGAGAGACAATAAAGAAAAATGGTCAATAAACATATTACAACATGGTATCCAAGGAGAAGAAAAGATGGGAAGATGAACTCAAATCAAATTTAGAGTCCGATGGAGGATTCTTGGAGAGGCATATGCCAAAGGCAACCAAAGCATGTCTAAGGAAAATGTCTATCAATAATCAGTAAACCTCATATTATATTTGGGCAGCACAGACAAATTATGAGCCAAGCTTTATAAATCTGTTCTAAAAAAAATGTTGCAGATTATTCGTATATTACATTAATATTAATATAAGAGTCGTTTATTCCTTAAATATACATATAGTAACATTTCATTTGCTTATAGAATTTTCCGGGGTTCTGTTTTGTGCTTTCTTAATCCAACCTTATCCAGCTACTGGGACAATATCATTTTTCCACCTGGTTTGTGGTCTCCCTCTCTCTTGTGCCATGAGATCCTTGCCTTTCTGGCCTGCCCACTTCCATTTTCTTGAGCCCCCCATATTACATTACACTAATATTATTAAAGGCACCGGCAGTGCCAGATCTATGATTGTTTGGGGGGGGGGGAGTATCTGCTGATGCTTTTAAGGCTTGAGCCTGGATCCGCTACTTGGCACCAGGACAAAATAAAATGAAAAAAATACAGTGCAAAAATATGTATTGATTTAATCCTCCCATAAATATGTACTGAAACCTTTATCTGCTGACATAAGAGCGGTGGTACATATTTGTGAGTAACTTGTATGTGCTTACCCATATTTTTACACTTGACGGTACTCACCCCTTCATATGTAAATTTGGCTGAATTCTTAGCATAGAGAGGTTCATAGTCATCGTCAGAATCATCACAGGGCTCCGGCAGGCGGTTATCACCACATACTTTGCGGACGTTTCTACTTGACATTTTTATGTACGGCTAAGTATTCTGTAATTTGAAGTGATTTGCTTATTGGACAGGCAGTAACTTAAGAATGACATATAAATTGTAACTACAAACTAAACTAGCACCATATATTGTTTTCGAATTGAATAATTTTATCGAAGAGTTCGACTAGAAAAATATAACGTAACAAATACGTATACATACCGAAAAGGTAAAAGTCGTAAAAGACAACACAGGTGGTGGGGTCTCGGGATATTCAATATTCTCTTTGGTTTCGGGTAGTATTTACTTATGACATTAAAATGTATATCGTACTTATTTCAATTCAAACCCGTAGTTACATTGTTTTCTTACCTCATGCACGGAAATTCAGCAAACAGTAAAGCAAAAATATTAAATGATATGGCAATTGGCAAATGCAAAATCACAACATGTGAAATGAGTGAATGAATGAATCAATGATTCCATATGAATTATGAATGATACGATAACACGGATAACAATATGATGTGACGTATGTAAAGCGTTCTATACACCTATCAATTTGTCACAACAATCCACCAACAACCGCCTTCAATCTTAAGGCTTTCTTATTCGAGTAAAGCTACATACGCGACACAAAATATTCGCTAGGCGGCGCAACGTTATCGTAATTCCAAAGAGAATATAACCACTACGTTCTAAGAGACGGGACTTCGAACTAAGTTTTGGATGACAGTGACGTTGTCATTTGATTTTGACATGATAACTCAATTGAATTTAGCTATTTTGCCATACCACATAAAAAAATCCAATATGGAAGTAAGTCGCACCAACATAATGGCACGAAAGGGATAAGGGATGTAGTTTAACATTATCGATGTCGATAATATTCGTATGCAACGTTATCGATATCGATAAATTATGATGGTCAGGTCCACTGCATGAAGAGCAAATTATTGCACTATATCGACACTAACAAAATAATAAATAAAGGTTTTATGTCAGTTTATTGGACACCCATTTAGAAATTATACAATTTTGTTAAGAGTAGGCAGGTATATTTATGTTTACAAAATTTCACCAACTTGTCCATACTATCTCTTTTTCGTACGCAAGCAGCCCCAATGGATTTCCATAATTCTTCTTGTTACTAAGACAGCTTCCGCTTGATTATCCAAGTGCCGTTGATTTTCAAAAGTAAATCAATGTTTAGGCTCGACATTTCGTACTTACATATTTCGTTATAACATTATAGGTTAAACAAACTTGTATGTAGGTAGGTATCTAAAGTTCTTGGTATCTATTATTGCTGGCTTTAAACTGGTTGATGACGAGAATCTTATACATATACATTTGAAAATAATTAAGTACGTGTTTAATTTAAATGTATTCGTCAAAAGTGAAAAGCATTGGTTGTTTGACACACATGTTTTCTCCTGAAGTTACAATATCCATGGTAACCATCCAATTGCCACAATGACAGAAAAAGAAAGAACGGAAGTAAGAGATAGCATGTGTCCGCCATGGTAGAAGCACAGATAGAGAACTTGTCACTTGTATGTATGTCATTCTTCTTTTTGTTCCTAGTTGCGGACACTGGTAATTCTCCCCAGTAACGCACACCACAACATTTCACGCACACTATCTCATTTTACTGTGACAGGTCACTGACCTAGGATTCATTATTTTTTGGTGACATTAAGAATTTAAACCAGTCACCAACCTCCTCAGAGAAAACTGACATTGTCATAACATCTTACTGGAAAATGACAGAGACTTGAGCACATTTCGTAATTTATTCCAAGTATGTTTCTTAGATACATTTCGGTGGGTGACATAAAATTGAAAAGTCAATAGTTCCTACGATATTGACAACGTTATAGTAACTCTATGCGGTTTCCACTCAGGTGCAAAATCGCATGAATATATGCAGGACAACATTGATTAAATTTTGCTATAATTTTGCAATCGATCTTCCTATAGTACAACTTTTAAGAGAATTCCGCACAAATTCTATAAATGAATACGAAGATTTTGCTAGAAGTAGTTAGTTGATATAACTAGGCAGCATCAGCATTGCAATTCAGCGAGGAAATGCCGCCAGCATCCTCGGTACAATGCCTCGAGGGCCTTTTTTTTTACAAGCTTTATCCATATTATTATTATGTATTGTAGCACAAATATGTAATGTTCGTGCAAAAAAGGCAGCAGAGTCGTAAAGCAGGTAGCGAGCGTCATCCGCCGCTCGCTGGGGCCCGGCCAGACGCTGTTTTTTCAACATGAATGGACTTCGCGCGCAATTGTTCTGCGCGCCAAAACAAAGCACTTGACAACCAGGCGACGCCACGCTATGGATAGCGTCGCCTCGATGTCACGTAGGCACCCACGCCGTCAAGGGGTATAAAAGGCCAGACGGGTCACGGGGCAAGACAGTTGACATCCCAGTCGCCTCCAAAGAGTATAATAAGTATATTTATGTAAAGAGTGGCAACACCAAGAAATTACTGGTCCCACAGCCGCCTGGCAGCGAGTGGATAGAACTACTCTGACGCACGCATGCGTGCAGCGTGCACGCTTCACATACACACTAACGCACACATACATATTCATGCACCACGCACACACGTATACAAAAATTGTATTCTCTGTTTTGACTTTGAAGCCTACAATGCGACTATCAAAGTTAGGAAGAAAACGTTTCTAAAACATGATATATATCACATTTTAGTTACCTAAGACGCTTCCCTTCATACTTTGCCAGTCACATTGTAGGTTTCAAAATAATCACACAACTATGAAATGGATCTGAAAAGTGAAACATGCAACATTCACATAAAAGTATTTATTCAACTTAACAAATAACAAATTGTGTAACAAGAACTTATCAAAGCACAACCTTTTTAACAAAAAACACGAGACAAGGACGAGATTTAGCTTCAAAACTTTAGATTAAATCTCCTGGACTAGATTTAACAAATCCACGTACAGCCGATCTACACTGCATATTACTCAACCTCAAACTATTAACTGCACACATAATACCTAGATATTATTTTTATAAATAGATACTGTGGCTAAAACTATTCTTAATTTTATTTAAATATGATTTAAATGTGTTTTCATTCAATGTTTTTATAGACAATACATTGACATTTATTTACTGACTGACACGTAGGTATGTATACTTCATCTAAAACCACAAAGGCCGAACAACAAACACAATTCCATATTAATGAGATATTTGTTCATGTTCAGTTAAATAAAATGGATACTTAATAAATTCTATCTCAAAACATAAAAATATATTTTATTTCATTTCAAAATCTTAAAATTTATTGTCGTGGGTCTATTGTACTGACATCTATTTCCATTTTCTGTCAACAACATTAAATACAGCGATCCGCTTCGCCAGAGATGTCACTACTTTCCATACAATAAATCGGCGTGTCGCCTCTTTTCTAAGTTTCCAGCCCCTGGTCGCCTCCAAGCTAACACCTTGCTCTATACAAAGCAGTCCTGGTCACGCATTGCATAAACCCTCTATGGTAGCGATTCCGACCGCAAACTGTCTTACATAGTGAAGGGGGTAAGCCGCCTCCTTACTTAGTACGGACCAAGCCCCGTCCCGATCACACATTGCATAAACCCTCTATGGTAGCAATTCTGATCATAAGCGGTGCAATCCGGAATAAGTACGGTGGAAGCCTAGCGCGGAGCGTAACTCGTCCCGTTTGTCCAGAAGCCCGTCAAATAGATTCCGTAATCGTATAAACGTAATTGTGAGCCTTGTGAACATATTGTTAAGTGAACGAACTTCCGTATAACTAACTGAATATTGTGAACATTAATTAGTGAACGAACCTTTGTGCAAATAAATAAATCTTACTGGAATCGTTGTTTGTTGTTCTGTTAGCCAGGCCCGAATCCACCTTCATCTTACAAGAGTGCCGACCTATTGGAATCTCAACCCAATTGGTCTGTGCTCTATAGAAAAGGGTGCGTTACCATCACACGTAACCACAATTTTTCTACAGTATGTTTTATCCAAATCTCAGGACCATGAGGTCCCGGACTTTTGGAAGGCATGCGTGGGGCCGAAGCCAACAGCGCAGAGGCCCTTTAAAACAAATATAATATAAAGCGAGGGATACACATGGCGGATACCATCTCCGAGCGCACAACATGATGCACCCAGTGATGGTCCCCGCCAGATGCAAAGACTATTGCAGTGCAACTCTGTGCTGCGATGGAAACTATGATCATGGGTTATTGGGTTGAATGGTGGGTGGTCTGGACAATGGATTATGGGAGGAGACTAGCGGACACCTGCCGTGAAAATAAGTCTCAAAATTGTAAAAAGGCAGGCGGTGACTCGCAAACTCGTTAAGTGGGCCCCACAAACAGTCGCACGCACAGTGCGACAATGGAGCAACACGTCTGAGTGGCTGTAAGGTTTTCGAGAGGTGAGTCTGCGGTGCGCCAGATCCCGGTAATCCGTTCAAGGGCCGCCGGCGTTATGACATTTTACACTTCCAACCTGGAGCATAGGTTCTGCTCATTTTGTTAGTGTCGATATAGTGCAATAATTTGCTCTTCATGCAGTGGACCTGACCATCTAAGTTATCGATATCGATAACGTTGCATACTAATATTATCGACATCGATAATGTTAAACTACATCCCTAATCCCTTTCGTGCTATTATGTTGGTACGACTTACTTCCGTATTGGATTTTTTAATGTGGTATGGCAAAATAGTTAAATTCAATTGAGTTATCATGTCAAAATCTAATGACAATGTCACTGTCATCCAAAACTTAGTTCGAAGTCCCGTCTCTTAGAACGTAGTGGTTATATTCTCTTTGGTTATGACTTCGACATGTCGTACTGACAAATTGGTGTAAAATCACATAATCTGTATACCCCATAATGGCCTTAAGGTATTAAGCACACTACAAACGATTCAATTTCTGAAATTTGAGGCAAATAGTAAGCAAATAGTAAGCTTTAAAGCGTTCTATACACCTATACATTTGTCACATCAACCGTCTTCAGCGAATGAATTGAATGTTTGGTATTTCTTTCCACCTTATGCTGCGGCTCTAGGTTGTTGTGACAAATTGCTGATGCCAAATTAATAATGACCTTCCGAAACACGATTTTCTGCTGAAACCGAATTTCAGGGTATGCTTCAGTTTCAGCTGAAATCGAAACTTTCGTTCGTGATTCAGGCTTTATAAGTTTATAAAAGTTATAAAGCCTGAATCACAGCGAAATAGATTCTATAGTTTGACCAACTGTTCACGCGGACTGAAATCACACGACGACCTGCATGTCGTCTGCCGCGGTCGGACGTCTGGACCGCCTTAGGCCTCTTACAGACTGGCGCGGCCTGGCCGCGGCGGACAATATAATTGTTGTAATATATTATAGTAAACTTGTCATTAGCTGTCAAATTTATTATTGTCCGCCACCGCAGCCCGCGCCAGTGTGTTGCAGCCTTATGAGTCAATGACAGAATTGTCAGAGCAGTTTGACGTTTAATGTAAAACGTAATCAAACTAAGCGCTTAATAAAAAAAGCTAGTTACATATTAGAAATCTGTGAAACCAACTTTTGTTGGCGAATTGATCGTCGAGGGCGATGAAGATTTTCCTGTACCTAACTCGAACCATGACGTATTAAATTTGCACAGATGAAGTCTATGAAATAGGACATTTCATTTACGATAAGTTTAGTTGCCCGTCGGCTCTCTTCGGTAACTTTTGTCGGACAATTATGACATGATTATTTATTGACTTAGTAGTGGAAATATAGGAAGTCAAAATGAATAGCAGGCAATTGATTATCGTATGTTTCGCGGTTTTCGCAAGTTTAGTGAGTGGTGCAGTTATTAGTGACGACGGCGATGTGGAAGAGCAGGGCCTATATCGTAAGTCGGATAAAGTTGTGATACTAACACAACGTAACTTTGTGAGGAAAGTGTACGCCCAAAACCGACCGCTGATTGTGCAGTTCTATAATAGTTATTGTGGCCATTGTAGAGCTTTTTCACCAAAGTACAAAAGTTTGGCTGCCGAGATACAACCATGGGAAAATATAATTAAATTAGCAGCTTTAGATTGTTCTGAAGAGGAAAACAATGAAATATGCAGGCAATTTGAAGTGATGGCGTATCCATCCCTTCGATATATCCATGAAAATTATATTAAAGCAAATGCTAATGTTGGTGAACAGCTGAGTGCCATTGATACTGCTGAAAAACTTAAAACCCAAATCATACACAAAATGCAACAAGAGCAAGCAATGGGGCGTTTAAATTTTGCACCCCCTCTCAGTATAGCATCTTACCCCAGTTTTACTGCAGTCCTTGCTGATGTGCCAAATTCAATTATGTACACTTTCCTAGTATTTGAGTCTGAGAACAGTACTGTGGGGTCAGAACTTGCTTTGGATATAAATGACTACAGTAGCATCCGAGTGAAAAGAGTGTATGAAACTAGTGAACTTGTTAACTTGGCTGGAGTCAGTCACTTCCCAGGTCTTGTTGCAGTGAGACCTACATTAGAGGCTACCCCTCTAACACCCAAAAATCCTTCCAAAGCTAATTTATTGAAGGCTGTGAATACATTTTTACTGTCTAAGAATTATGTGTTCCCTATTCATAACACACAACATACAGACAGTGAGCCTGGCCACAATGCTGACAGTTTCACACATCTAAGTTCAGATACTGTCTACTACAGTGACTTAGAGAAAACTATCAAATTGTCTTTACACACAGAAGTAACAAGACACAAGGTTTTGACAGGAGAACCTTTACAAGCTCTGTTGAATTATTTAGATGTATTGCTTAGTTCATTCCCCTTCAGAGGTAATCTTCAGGAATATATCCAAGACTTGAGGAACAAAATTGCAACTAGAACTGAATGGAGTGGTGCAGACTTATTTGAAATAGTGAAGCAGTTAGAGAAGGTCCATGCACCTGTATATGTGACTAACATGGAATATGTCAGCTGCCAAGGAAGCCAACTCAAGTACCGCGGCTACACTTGTGGGCTGTGGACCTTGTTTCATACCCTCACTGTAAACGCTGCCCTCAGACCTGGTCAGGAAGGTCCAAAAGTGCTCCATGCCCTTCATGGTTATGTGAAACATTTCTTCGGCTGCACAGAGTGCGCTCAGCATTTTCAGGCCATGGCAGCCAGAAATAAATTGTTTGATGTGAAAGAAAATGAAAAAGCTGTTTTGTGGTTGTGGATCTCACATAATGAAGTGAATTTGAGACTGGCGGGTGATATCACTGAGGACCCTGAGCATCCTAAGTTACAGTTCCCGAGTGTGAGCAAGTGTCGCGAATGTCGGCTGGCGCGCGGCGCCTGGAGCCTGCCGGCCGTGTACCAGTACCTCCAGATGACGTACAGCTCGGGCAACATCAGGGATGTCGCCAGGAAGTCGGCCCTGGCTGCGCCGAGCCCTTTCTCCAACCTGGACCTTGGGATGCTAAGCCTCCTGTACATATTATCTTTTATTCTTCTTATACTGGTAGTTAAATTCTTCCTTACAAAGCATTTTTATAGAAAACGTGCATACAGGCATGGACGGGGTAAAGTTTACATTATAACACAATGACTAGGTGTTATATTAGTTACTTGTATTTTGTTAATGTTGTTATCAAGTTATTGAATGACTTGCAATTGGTTGTTTATCTTGAGATATGTGGGACTTTATTTTTCACATGGGTGTATGTTGGTTTCTTAGTTCGACACCATCTAACATCTCACGAGGCATGTTACATTAGGTCACATGTTTTTTGTTGAGGCACTTAGGTACCACTAAATTATTTATTACTGTTTCAGCTATAATCACATTTAAATACATGCAGACCTATTGACCAGTAATGCTGCAGGAAGTCACCATCACTAACTTCACTAAATATTACAGTTTGACTGGTTTGACATATTCTTATTTTACGTTTCGCGCTTGAAGCTGTCAATTTTCACACCTTTATCCGGTTTTTATTAATCATCACATCATTAGTTAGGATAATGGCAATTTTTTTATGTTATACCTATTTTTTTTTATTAAAGTTAAATCTCAGGCACATATCCCGTTTAAGCTGTTGCCGCAAAATTACGTAATTTTCTCGATCATATTATCGAATAACTAGGAATGTTCTTAAAGGTCAATTTGATATAGAGTAATATTGACTTTCGTAAAGTCAAAAAGAAGATAGGGTGTCACATAAGTTTAACGACAAAATGAAACATTGTGATAAATAGCCTAGTAGATAATGAATGGATAACCGTAAGCATCAAGGAAATGTCACGTAATGAGATTTAAATTTTAATCGGATACCTCATTTGTTATTTTTAGGACCCTTACTCCCTGTATAATCACACTGTTAAATTCTGATAAGTACCGATCAAGTGGCGTAATTAACTACTGACAACCCCAATTATATAGTTAATTTATAGCTTTTTAAAATCCGATAATTTACCTACCTTCTATTCTACAGACATCATTTCTGAAATCATTTTCGATTCAGCACTTAATTAAAAAACTTTGCCCATCCTTATAATTTATTTCATAAGACTAATACTTGTTCCGCCCGAATTTATTCATGTTGATTATAATTAGTAAATAATACTGCAGTGCGAAATTGGAACTCAATTTGTCAACCTCGTGTTTCTACTAACCACTATTTAATGGTTTGCCCTATTATTAATCTCTCCAGTATATTAAATATCATTCCGTAGTTTTGATTGCTTGACTTGAGTTTCACTGCCAGGAATCCGCCTACTGGGCGCCTACGCCGTAGGCGCTTTCCGCTATATACGGGAAAAACCACGGGATAGGCTATGAGCGTAGCGCGTAAAGTGGCCGTCAATAGAATTTGCTAACTATGTAAACAAACCGTCATAGTGAAAGACAATTTCAGTATGGCGGTTTGTTTACATAGTTAGCAAATTCCATTGACTGCGACTTTAGCGATTATTAGCAATGAAACAGCTCTTATCACTGGGAAAGCTTTCCTAAGACATGCCTCCAGTGATTGTTGTCAATTAATTAGAATTTTATATCCGAGGTCTTCCTATTCATCAATTCATATATACTTCTGTAGATTATACAATCCATATACGACGGACTATTTACCCATGTAACGCGCACATACCTAGATCACATTTAATACGGGTGATAGATAGTTCTTGTTTCTGAATGGGCATGCATGAGGCTTGTTTGAATGCGTGTATACTATGGATATAAAAAAATACAGGCCAAGGAATTAGTCACAATATGAGCTAAAGCACAGCAGAAGCGCTCTTGCAATGGTCCGAACTAACGACTGATACTACGTACGTTATACGTATTCCAGCATTCGACAGACTAAACTAGGCAATTTTATAATGATTATTGACGCCATTTATTAATGGAATTAGCATTAAATATGAGACTAGTGAATATGTTAGTGCTTTGTAGATTGGCGTAGGGTAGGTTGCGAATTATGAATACATAGTTTACATTATAACACAATGTCTTGTAACAAATTCGTATTTCCTTCAGCTTTCCTTCCGACACAGTAATTAAGAGCAAATTTGATAGTAGCAAAATAAATCAAGGGGCATAGGTACTTTAAAATTTAAAGTAGGTAATAATGTGATTTATGACTGCGAAACTTTTTTTAGTTCTGCTAGGTAGGTACATCTGCGTCACTAACATATCGAATAGGTACATTAACATCTGTATCCATGGCTTTAAGAGTCCGCAGTAGGTAAGCTCGATTCTCTATACAAACGTAGTTTCGCTCTCATTTTAAAACTACGTGTTGGATTGTAACTAAACTTTGCATTTACAACGACATGAGGTATATATATCCAGGTCTGTAATTAGTTTATGTAGCTTCAGATACCATAGTAAAAAGAATACAGCGAATTTAAGTTTTTCATACAAAACTTGTTTTTGCTGTATTTCGTTTGTTTTATAAACTGGAACCATATAAACTAATTACAGACATAGATATACCTCATGTCATTGTATATGCAAAGTTTCGTCACAATTCAACACGTAACGAAATTCCGTTTGTATGGGAAGGTGAAATTCGGCCGAACTTACTGCGGACTCTTAAGGTAATGAAAAAAATCCTTTATAGTAATAAGTTGAAGTAGGTACTATATTTAAAAAAACAATTCGTCAGTTTCTTACATATATCAAATCCTCTCTCTCACTACTCACCACGCTTTTTTCTTGCAAATATATAATTGGGATTTTAATTAATTATTTTCGAAAAGTATACATGATCAAGGACTTAATTTCCCCATAATTGCATGAATTAGTCGTACAATTGTGTTTAAGGGCTTCCTTTTATCAACAATTTAATTGATTCCATTGTGTAACGAGAATTCATACAATTTATTTGAATTTGTATGGTTAAGTTTCGTTATACAATGGTATCAATAACGATTAAATTGTTGAAAATAATGTTCCTGTACCTAAGCCTAAAAGCTTGAAATACTTACATCTTCGTTCTTTACTTTAGGGTTTTACAATGGCTAGGTAAGGGATTCATATAAAAACAAGTAGTCAAGTAGGTTTGATAGGGAAAATATAAGTATATCTATTAAGGCTGTTATGTTAGATTCGTTTTAGCTAACCAAAGGTCTTTCCGTAACACTTCGTAAAAATGTCGTGAAACTATCACGAACAATCGGCCGCTTTCCAGATTATCATTTTTTTCTTAATTTCCACATTTCCTTTCCACTTTACCACATGAACATTGATTATTGCAGAAAAAAATGGTCCGATAATATTTGAGGAGTTCCGTCGATTCATCAAGAAAGGTGATTCTGAAACCTTTGGCACTTCATTAGTTGCTATTTCAACGGAATCATATCAAAATGTGTGACGTTCTTTTATAGATTTAAGTAAATCATTGAGGAGACATTATTGGTCTTCATCATCAGTTCCACTTCACCACATTTGTGATTTCCGGGTGTAAATACACGAGTTATAATAGAAAACACCTAAATTACTACATGCGTGCCTAATAATTCTGACGAGTTCCCTCAATTCCTCATCATGGGTCTTATCATCCAAATGTTTTGAAAATAGTGGGACAAATCTGGAAGCATATACTTACAAAAAACAATTGTACGAATCGCTTCAGAAACGACCGAGTTCGGAGGTAGCAAACACTATGTCGATAAACTACCACCGCACCGGTTCGGAAAACCTCGGCCAGGAGATAAACCGGCGTAAAAAACGGTCAGTTCGGGTTCGGGGGGGGCGCACATGCGCCAGGAGGGAAAAGTGCGCCTCATTCATCATTCAGTCATTTAAATCAATATAAATTCGCTGAAATCTGCAATATAGTTTACGATACAAGTGCCGAAAATAGGTAATCTGCAACGAGTCGAGATAAATTAAAACACGACCGAAGGGAGTGTTTTAAATCGACACGAGTTGCGAATTACCTATTCGCACGTGTATCGTACAACGTTTTACTGTACATATGGCTCATATGCACGAAAAGTGCTCTTTTCCGCACTAGTGCGGGAAAGTAGCACCATATGTACTGTAAAACTTGTTTTAGTTTCTTGCATGAATGTAAGATGTCGTTATTTGTGAAATATCTGTAGATCTCGATATGTTTGATGAAAGGCGCACATAGCTCGGGGGCAAGCTCATGCACACATGCAGCCGCGTGCAAAGATAAGTGAACTATCTAGGTATAATGCGTTTACTGATACCGTGGTGATAGGATACGTACTACGTATATGTAGGAAGTGTAGTACAATCAGCTGCAGGGAAAAGTAGCTAACTGTGGTTTTATTGTACTCGAGAGATAAATTGATACGCCGAATGGTGCTAATTATTTTCCTCCCCTATACAGTCCGACAAGAAAGAGTTGAAATTAAATGAGGGTGCCACTTTCTACATAACTGTCACATTATTCGACATAATGGCAACAATTTAGTATGTTATTTTTTTAGTTCCATTTTATTTCATTTCTACTCTTTCTTGTCGGACTGTAGGTTATGTCAAAAGGTAATTTTTGGACACTAAATTATTATGAAATTATATCGTTTTTAAAGGCAAGTCCATTTTTACTTTTTATTTTTACTAGGAAACAAAATGAATAAATTTTCGGATATAATTGTTGAGCCTTTATATGCTTCTTAACTTAAGAAACTCAACAATTATTAAACGACATAATCAGCTTAAAATAACGGTGCTTTACCTTAACTAAAATCTCACAGAAGCAAATATGAATAAAACTTCATAAATTTAGATGTTTATCAACAGCTAGTTATCCAAAAAAGTCATTCTCGATGAGTGTTGGATCTCGTTTCTGTTACACGGGGAGTGGTTTACAAGGATCGAGGCTTCCCCTTAAATAAAATAAAAAATAGCCTATTATAAGCCTATTCCAGGGCCATTTCTTGTAATTTACCTTTGTGGGAACATAGGACTAATCCTGTTGTCCCTGATCTTGATATCTTCTCCGCATGTAACAATAAAGTAAGCACTGCTGTATCGCGGGATACCGTCGTCTATAATGGATTTTTCATCTCTCATACCCTGAAAGTAGGTCATTGTTTATCTGAACAGCGGGTTGAGTGAGGCATGTCGCCCCTAGGGCTGAAAAGTAATCCATACTAATATTACCTCGTCTGTTCATAAGTTTTTAGACGAATGTAAACTCATATAGTTCAATTACTGTAATGTAATACGATTAAATTAATACTTTTATTTAACCACCACACTATAAGTAATTAAAATTAATCGAGTTTATTTAAAATGGCCATTTATGTTTTTCATTATAGTCGTTTATTACGTTGGTATTTAGGGGGTGAAAACACGACGCCGAAAATGTTTCGTTCACTGGCGGGAAAGTAGAAGAAAACTGTAATAGATGAAATGGTAAATTACACCCAAAATATTGAGAAATATTTCAATATTCTATGCTGAATAACCAATATTTAATTACCATGCCTGTATTGCGGTAGGGAGGATATTTTCATAAGAAGGTAATATTTTTCCCCATTTAGTAAGTCGACCGAACGAAGACCTATAAAAAATACTCTTTTATCAAAAACCACCAAATACACCTATATTTATTTATTTTTATAACTTATGGGCATTGATTAAAAATAATAATAATGATATGAAGCAGTTCAATAATTATTTATTTGAATTTCGTTACTTTTATGACTGTCATCGTCTCAAAACTTATGAACACACGAGGTATAAATGCGAAAGTGTGTCTGTCTGTCTGTCTGTTAACCTCTTCACGCTTAAACCGCTGAACCGATTTGGATGAAATTTCGTATAGAGATAGTTTGAGTCCTGGGGAAGGATATAGGATAGTTTTTATCCCGGAAATCATCCCCCAATGGGATGAAGTGGGGGCTGAAAGTTTGTATGGAGCTACGATTTTTTTTTAATATTGATAATAAATTAATTATTGTATGTCTATTATTGCTATTTGAAGACTATTAGATATTTTTTAAGTTTACGTAGTTCAATGTGACCACTTCAGAACTGCGTCCTAGTCATTAAAAAAATTACAATGGCAAAATCCTACTGCCACACTTCCATAAAACTGTTGAGTTTTGAAGCTTGTTGATAATTATGATGGCTTTTATTCTTTGTTACTATATGATATATATAAATACAATTAATAATGTGCTTTTTTCATCAAAACAACAATTAAATAGTAGATTGTTAACCGAGGGTTGAAAGCCTCCCATTCCTGACGAGATATTATTCGAGAGCGCCAAATAGTTCGAGGCTGAAATGGGTGGCTTTCCCCGAGTTAAACACTCTACTTTTCATGGAATACGAGGAAATTAATTGAAAGCCAAAAACTTAAATATTTTCTAAATCAGCCAGATGCTATAGAACCCATTTTAAAAGCGGTTGTGTATTTGGACGGGAACTGTTAACAGAGTTTAATACAAAACAATACAATTTAATTTTAATTGTTGTTTCGAATGAAAAATTACATTATTAATTGTATTTATATATACCATATACAGTAATAAGGAATGAAAACCATCATAATTATCAACAAGCTTCAAAAATCAACACAATTTTATGGAAGTGTGGCAGTATACGTTTTTGCCATTGTTATTTTTTTAATGATTTTAGGACGCTGTTCTGAAGCGGGTACATTGAACTGCGAACAGCAATAACAGTCATACAATAATTAAATTATTATCATTATTTTAAAAAATAATGCATGATTGTTAATTACCTCAGCTTCGTTATTGATGAGCCGATTCGTAAAATATTCTTTTTGCTCGTATGTATAAGTATGCTTCCAGGTGGGTCCCATTTTTTCAAAGATTCAGTTGGATGATGGGATCCATAAGGAATTGAGGGAACCCCTCAATTATATTAGGCACGCGTGTAGTGACTTTGGTATTTTCTATTATACTTAACTCGTGTATTTACACCCGGAAATCATAAATTTGGTGGAGTGGAATTGACGATGAAGACCACAGATGACTTATGGAATTCCTCACAGATTCTGATAAGATTCCGTTGAAATAGCAACTAATGAAGTGCCAAAGGTGATCCTTGTGGAATCGACGGAAGTCCTCAAATATTATCGGGCCACATACAGCGATTGGGTTTTTTCTCTAATAATCAACGCATTTGCTCTCGAAAAGAAATGTGGAAATGTTATCGTGACTTGGCGGAGTACTAAATTGAAGTCGGTTAAAACTTTGTTTTTAAAGTAAATTATTGGCTTTCAATTCATTTCCTCGTATTCGAAATCAAAAGTACCTAGTGTTTAACTCGGGGAAAGCCACTCATTTCAGCCTCGAACTATTGGCGCTAAGGACCCATTCCTGACGAGATATTTTGGCGCTCGAACCCTCGGTTAACAATCTACTATAATTTACAAATGAGTTTTGAGTCGATGTTATGCCGGCTGTACACATTGGGCCAACGTTGGCGCGTGAGCAGGATGCAGCTATGCAAACGCACGAGAACGATATTGGCCCAATGTGTACAGCCGGCTTTACCGTGTTATTTACAAGTATCCGCTCTCATTTAGGTATTTCTCTTACGAGAAGTATGTTGTTTTCTTGATCCTGCAGGTGTTTATGATCAAATAAATTACGACACTATTGTTCAACGGTGGGAGCCCATTATATTATCTCATATGAAGTCAGCCGTGCTTTTCTCTAAAATAAACCCTACTCATCGTTGTATGATTAGCTTCATCCGCCGACGCAAAATTTGAAATTCGAATTCGAGTATATCCCTTTTATGACGTTAACTTACTATCTAACTTCATGTAATGAATGACGAAAAACATTAAGGGGCTACCCGAGGTTTTCATCGATTTTTGACGTGTTTTGAATCGTATATCCTACTTTTGCACTACAAATAGTATTATAAGTCAAACGGCTATCGGTTCTTCAATCTTTTATCTCCATTTTTGTCTACCGGATTTTGAAAGAAATGGATACTTAATTTTGTATGATTTTTTAAAACATTGTCTATAAAAACACTTATTTCGTATCTCTATTGACGACTAAGATCTGATATATATACGAAATCTACATATTTGGGTTCACACTTTCACGATTCTCACACATTATTTATACTAAACGGCCACGGGACCATGGATGTTGCAACACATCCGAAACGTCGGGAGACCTCAGTGAGGTAAATAAAATAAGTTAATTATACGCGATTAAGTGCCGTTTAGTATGAATACTATTTGGGTTCGTCTATGACGTCTCTAAAAACCTGTCTAGGGTTTTCATTTTAAACTAATTAACACAAAAGTTATGGCCAGAAAACCAGTTTTTTGGCCTAAAATAGTTCAACTTTGATGCCAAATATCTCGAAAACAATGAACTTTGAAGTAAATATGGGATACTATATTGCTTAAAGCCGTTGTTCTTAATATAATAAGCTACAAAAAAACATTAGAAAACTTAGGGATTCAGATCGAAGGTCATTGGCGTATGGGATCCCCTTAAGTACATACATTATGCCTATTATTGCCTATCTCCATATCGTGTTTACCAACTCCGGCTGTTAGCCGTTAGCGCCTTTGAAAAAGATAGGCTAAGTGCGTGTCGGGCCACGCGCAGTGTAGGGTTCCGTATTTGCCTGTCTGTATTTGTTACAGCGATACGCGCCATGTAAATGGTGCGGTTGCGTCGCCCGACTTTGTACGAAAGTTGGCCTTTTCAAGTACATTTTAAGTTGGTCGACTATTACTGGGTAACTAGTAACGTCTACTTAGCCGTGATAGTTTTCCTTTTAAATTCATTATATGTACTACTGCCACGAATTGTTTTACATTCCCATTAGCATTTAGCCTGCAGGGGGTGGCCTATTAAAGTCCAATATCACACAAATGGACTATTTAAGAAACGTATAATTTTTTAGAACAAGCTATCCAACTACCCAACACCATATGATTAACGAGAAAAAAAAAATACATTTACTTCATTCGTGCGTTAGTGCACTTTACGTGTAGGGGAGGAACCTTCATTAATTTTTTTCAGAATTGTGTACCTACCATTTTGTCGGCGTGATGATTTATATACCCATGCCGAATTACAGCTTTCTAATAGTACGGGTCAATGAGTTAAGCCGCAGACGGACAGACGGACATGGCGAAACTATAAGGGTTCCTTGTTGATTACAGAACCCTAAAAGTGGTCAAGTTCGAGTCTTACTCGCGCACCTGAAGCCAAGGCTAGAGAAAATTGTCAGTTTCCCATATTTAACATTTACGAGTCTGTAAAGTGTGGTTGAAGCAACTTAATCTGTTCTAGAAACATTACGTTATAAAGATAGATTTTCTGATTCTAATGGTCTATACCAAAGTTTGGTATTTAGTAAAAAAATGTGCAAAACTTTGCACTAAAAACGGAAAATATTAAGCTATTATATCGTGGATCAAGAAAAAAAAAAGACCTTTAGTTAATTGAACGATTTACTAGCCCGCCTGCCTATTAAACCATAAAGTAGGTAGTATAGTAACCTACAATAAGATTAATATTAGTGGGGTATAGACGTATTAATTGTTTGTACCTATCTCCTTTCTATCAGGTGGGATTTTCCAATTATTTGGTATGTTATACTTTAAAATTGTAAGTAATGGGAGGATTTATTGAAAAATAATAATTGAAGATTGTTGCTAATTGGTGGATATAAAAAAACAATACATCGTTGAAGGCTTAGTTTCGTCATCAATGTAATTGATTCAGTAGTAATACAATATTGTATATTGAATTTTAATTTATGTGGGTAAGTTTCGTTACAATAAAACTAATTAAATTGTTAACGAAAGTAAGTCATCGACTACGTTTTTTTAACCATTGTAATATGTACAAGTACCTATTGTTATTTAATGAAACATATCAATTAAACAGTATGCTAGCGCATAGTTTAAGATATACATTGTCATAATATCTACGTACAGTACCTATAATAAAATAATAACATGAAAAACTGTTTATACAGTAAATTGCGGATGGTTTGGCTAGCAGTTGTTACCAAGGGGCAAGTTGGGAAGTAAGTTAGTAGGTATATCTGAGCAGTGTTTATAATTCTGATTATAGAATAATTGCTATGTTAAGCTGCAAGAAATCTACAAAATAACTGCATAAAGAGTTACATCCCCATAACTTTAAAATAAGCAAAAAATACATGTCTTTTTGCAAAAATATTACGTGAAGAGTATATTAAAGATGAAATCAAGTATATTGAATCTGGTTATTTGTTAACACTGGATGTCTACCGATACGAGAACGTAATTATTAAACATCCATCCATTAGTAAACGTTGTTTCAATTGTTAGAAATTAAAACTCCCTGTTTTTAAATAAGTAATACGATTTTTTGTATACAGCATGATTGTTCGAGTGTTGGTGGAAAGGGGACTGATAAGCTAGCGCAGAAGGTCAGTTGAATGAAGAGTTATATGTGTAACGCGGTGGCGGTTGGTGGTGGTGGTATTCACTAAACTTAAAGTCACTGTTAAACTCAATTGCCTACCTGCTCGTATTGGAAAGTTAAATGCAGAACCTATTCAAATTTTCATTAATTCGTTCTAAACCGAGGAAATGGGTTTTTGTTCTGGAGTCGACCACAAAAAGGTATAAAACCGGTCATGTGTAAATTAATCCTTTCAGGTGCGATGCGACTTGATTCGGGCACAGAGCCACAGCCCTGTTCCATACAAACTTACATAGTTTTATACACACACATGACATTAGTTCTAGAAAAATCTCAACAGCGCATCGTAGTTGCGTAGAAGTTACGGTCATTGGTATTTCTTTTCATTTTGAATTGATAATTAGTGGTCGAAGTCAACGAAGGGCATAATAGGTACCATTGTTCTTAAGATGAGCTGTTAAAACATCTCACTATACAGCGCCAAGCGCTATGTATAACGGGTAATTTTGTTACTAATAAGTAATCGGGTAATTTTGTTACTAATAAGTAATAAAATGAAGGTAGGTTTAGAAATGATTTTTGATGACTATAATTAATTAATTAGGTACCTAGTACGCTCGATAGAGGTAAAATGGTATTTTTCCTTTAATTAAAATATTCAAAATTTTCGGTTGTTTTCGATTCGAAGTCTTTTTTTCAACATTTTCCTTAATAATTTAAAATTTGTCTGCTAGATAAAAGGTAAAATCGTTTCAGAATGTGCAACTCAAGCACTTTAATTTGAAATCTATTTGAGCTATAGGTACTGTGAATTTTGCTGCTCTAACATCCGTCATTTATATAAATGATTGAATTTACCTAAATACTACACTTTCGGATACGGCGCCTTTAGTAAGTTATTAAGACGTGTCTCTTGGGTTGGACCCCAAAACTACCGAAAGACAGTACCTACCTATCTAAGGAATCGGTCTCCCGATCTACATAAATAAAAGTGACTTAATTTCGTTACACAAATAAAACAATTAAATTCTTCACATCTTCTTCCTTTATGTCAATCCCGAACTACGTTTTTTTTTAATTAATCTGGTAATATAGTTTATAGGTACTTAACACGAAAATGCTCGATACTGAAATTCTTAATTTAAACGTGATTTATGCACTAATAAATCATTGACCTGATTTAATATTTTTAGCATGACTAAATTGAGTAATGGTAAGTTGCTGATAGACCGTTATTTATACACAAACCTGTTTTTGAAAATTATGTCCTAATCCATTTAGAATATTTTGCGTGATTGAGTAACAAACGTATAAACATAAACTTTCACATTTATAACATGTTTTGAATGCAATTAAAAGGAAGACGACATGTGAGTGTGAATGCGATTACATCATCTTATTGTTAACCAAATAACTTTCTCATACGTAAGTAATGGACCGGTTCATCCCTAAGTCATCCGAATCTAACATTTGGCTTAACTGGTCAGCATAATAGTATTTTATGCAATCGTTATATAATGTATGCTTTTTCAGTCGAGTACCACGTTTAGATAGACCACGAAGCTTGCTGAGTGGCCTAATTAAGGTACGAGACTTAAAAAAATATTAGATGATGCACATTTTTTAGTCTATATTTCAAAATTGATAACACAGTGTTCATTCGAGAGACTGCGAGTGCCATAATAAACTTATCTGGTCTTAACTGTTCTGGTATTTTGTCAACATTTGATAGCGGCATTTTACAGTTAGTTTGTTATATGTATATTTGCGTTTTAGGCACACTTACCGCTGTTGTTGGCAAACTGAAACGACGCGCGAGAAAGCAATATTGAACACTGGGTAATACTTTAGTATGTCTGCTGGATGCTTTATCTGCATTAAACGATAAGAGGTATACCTACAGTGGATTCCTTCAATCTTCTGTTCAATTCAACCGTGGTGATGAATTCGATCTAGATAGGTACCTTTTAGATTAAATATATGGCTCAGAATAACAAAGACTAGTTAAGAGAATTAACGGTACACTTCGAGTGGCAGGAATCCGCTAGGTGAGTACTCTGCTCGTAGGCGCTTTTGCTTTACCTACATATCCGTTTTCACATGTTATCGGCTAAGTAGCGATACTAAATTGTTAGCAGTGAATGTGTAGGTAGTTAACATATTTTGACAAGGAAACGACAACATACAAACTAACAGAAATGCTTTTCGTTACTATACGCTGATTAGCCGGCAGATCAGACCTATCGGGTGTTCAGGGAGACGTAGGGCGTATAGCTGTTGGAGGGATGCAAAATCATTGTCAAAAACAAAGAGAAAAACAGATTAATGGATTATTCCCACCTGTTACCACCAATTTGTTACCTTCCCTTTGTTACCCTTCTGGCATTTTTAGTATCGGTTACCTGTGTACCTAATGCGTGGTGCGTGTCGTACCACCTGGGAAAACACTTTCCTATCAGCTACCACTAAAGTGAAAAGAAACGTGCCCAAACTATTGTTTAGTAAGTATTATTGCTAATTTAAACGATTTGAAATATCTTTTTGGCATTATTACAAATAAAAGTTTGGTGGTAACCTTCTGTGAATATTTTTCCCATCTGTATAACTTAGCATGTACTTATAGGAAATATATGAATTCAATAGAAGCGACGCAACGCAGTCTCCTAGTTTCTAATAGTAACCCAAAATTACTCCCATAGGGCGGTAAAATAAAATAATGTCTCAAAACGTACCTAGATAATAATCTTTGGCTTACTTTATTACCGCCGGCGCTAAGTACAAAATTCTACGTGTCGTAACACAGCAAGGATGTGGGTTATTACGCACGCGGAGGGGGGGAGGTATATAATTGCGGCTTTATGATCAAGTGTGACGTAAATTTATTTAATTTTACTTAACAATGGGTAAGGCGCGGTCTCATGGCATTCTTTATAATTCAGTACAGTCTGTGACGCTGCTGATGCGAACAAAATTGAGTAGGTACCTACTGCCGGCCGTACCTAATCCTATCTAAAGATATATGTAACTGGATATTTGCATTTGCACCCTACTCTAAAAGAGAAAGTTAAATAAGGTGAACTTATAAAAATGTTTTTATACTTAATAAAATAATATAGGGATATACCTATATCTTAGTTACAAACTTCTGTGGTGGCTTTTAACCGACCCAGGGAATATATATATATACGTTTACTTCTCATTTCAAGCATATTTTTTAGGCGGGGAAGAGCTACTGCAAGCTAAAGCACTGAACTAAATGGTGCGGTTGCCTCGGCCACTTTTGGCCGTTTGTAGTACGAAAGTTAGCCTTTTAGTTAGTTGGTCGACCATTACTCGGTAACTAGTTAATTCCTTCCTCCTTCTAGCCGTGATAGATTTTCTTTAAAATTCATTATATTTTCTACTGCCACGATTTTTTTCACATCCCCAGTAGTAGCCATTTAGCCATTAGGGGGAGGGCGAGGACAAATGACTCAAACAAAAATAAGGTCGTAAAAAACTCAATATCTCGCAAACGAATCTCTGAGTTTTAAAAAACCTATAATATTTTTGGACAATCTATCCAACGATAGGTACCCCACACTATTGGTTTAACGAGAAAAAAAATACATTCCCGCTTTAGGTGTAGGCGAGGTACCCTAAAATATTGTTTTTTCCAAATTTTATTTCTCTGTTCTCCCGACGTGATTGATTTATATACCCATGCCGAATTACAGTTTTCTAGTAGTAAGTGTTACTGAGCTAAGCCGCAGACGGACAGACGGACATGGCGAAACTATAATAAGGGTCCCTTGTTGACTGTAATGTTAGTGTATCGAAGAAGTAACAAAATAATTGAATACGGTACCTAAGTAATAACTTATTGAACTGATTTTGGATTCTGAACTGACGGTTCTTACCCACACACACACACACACACACACACAACACACACACACACACACATATATAATAGTTATTTACAATACAAGTGCCGAAAATAGGAAATTCGCAACGAGTGGTGATAAATTAAAACACGACCGTAGGGAGTGTTTTAAATCGACACGAGTTGCGAATTACCTATTCGCACGTGTATCGTACAACGTTTTACTGTACATATGGCTCTTTAAAGTTTCGACATATGCACGAAAAGTGCTCTTTTCTGCACTAGTGCGGGAAAGTAGCACCATATGTACTGTAAATTATATTATGTTGTTTTCCGCTCTCGCTGCTTGGTTTAGCTTGTTTGTGTTGACGTGACTTTTCCATAATAATGATGCGACAATGTCCTTTCTACATTGGTAGGAGTACTTTTAGTACCTATGCAATTTAGTATTAATACTTGATCATATCCAATCTGAAGAGGTATGCAAGTTGTTATTTTTGATCAAATGTACATTCATTAGAGTACCTACTAATGCCACCTCGAAGCTACGAAGTTATCTAGGTAAGTATGTATACATAAACACGAGTCATAATATAAGTGACACTAATTGCATTTATGCTTTTACATGTTAAATAGTAAACGCCTTAGCTACTTCTACCTATGTAGCTATTCTTACCACAAGGTTATGGAAAAGTCATTACCTGGGATTCCAGAAGGTATTGGGTAATTTAATACTTAATAGGTAAATAACCTGTGCCCTGTTTGATGCTTAATACCTACGTAACAAACGTTTTGTAAGAATGTTTTTTTTCCCTAAATATGTGGACTTTCAAATGGACGCCCTCACTAAATTTTGTGGGACTCCCAAATGCTTTATTGCACAGTACCTATCTCAAACAGCACACATCAGGTGTGCATTATGTACAAGTTTTAATAAAAAAAAAAATAGCCGCGAGTGTCTATGAACCTATACCTACTTTAAAAATGAAGTGCACATAGTTAAAGAATATATTGTGGCAACAATTTAATTGCTTCCACTGTGTAACGACAACTTGTAATTAAATTAATTTTGAAGTTATATGAGTAAATATCGTTACACAATGGGTTTAATGAATCGTCAACAAAATTAAGACCTCAATATATTTTTTTGCACCCAACCCAATTATTGAATCTTAATTCTTCGTGAAAATGAAAAGTAGGTAAGTACTTAAGTAAGGCATGTGCCGTAAAGTACTTTTACAATTAGGTATATTTGGTGTTTTTTCATTTACTTTCCATGCCTTTTAGTTTTATTTATGCCAAAATAATTTGTTATACCTACTATAACGATTAAGAATCAACATCAATTAACAATTATAATTAAAATTAAAGAAAGGAGGGATTGTTTGCCTTCAAGGCTCACTTTAAATTTTGCGTAACACTGAATTGAGCTTAAACTGCAGGCCAAAGTTATTTTTTTTTTCAAAGTGACAATTGATAGTGGGGAAACAAAGCTTAGTAATTCTTCATCTTGTTAGTACCTATCCAAAATTACCAATCTTCTTCTAGATTAATGAAGTTACGAGGATTTGCGTACATCGATGCCCTCAAATTTTCAGAGAATTCTAGTTAGTATGAAACATGAACTACATACTTTCTGATTTTGAGATAAGAATATTTTTTCGATCACTACCTCTGGGCGTAAATACATAGGTATCGAATTGCCAATTTATATTAGTTAAAGCAATGACGCATAGTTTCGGTGCCCGAGAGGCAACCGGATGGCTCGCGGTATATGCGCTCCCGAAGCGTTGTGGAACCGCCCTGTGGAACCCAAACTGAGCTAACTTGGACTGGGGTGGAAAAAAAAAGTCGCTCGAGTGAAACAGCATTTCATTATATAAACGACCTACACACTTTCAGGCAATCGCTGTTTCAATCGGCTGCCTCGCGACACAGAATGTATTTTTCATACGGTTTTTATACTTCCGCCCTAGCCCAAGTTGGGTCAGTTCCGGTTGCCCAGGGCGATTCCACTTCGGGAGCTCAAATGCAGCGAGTCATCCAGTTGCCTCTCGGACACTGCAACTACTCGTCATTGCTCTGAATATATCCCGATTCTTGCTGTGATACAATTTCATTGTTTTTTTTTTTCAATACAAAACACCTGTTTCGTACAAAAAGAAACATTCGCAAAAAAATAAAACTGTTTCTATTTTATCATTTATATATGTATATTTTGCGATTATTACTAAGACACAGATGGAAAAGCTTACGATATCTTAAAGGGCAATGGAAAGATCAATGTTGAAAATTACAAAAAAAGATATAAATGCATGAATAAAGGCTATTATTATTATTATTTTGCGATTTCATTGTAGGGTAGCTATACAAAAAGTAGGATGATATGAAAATAAATAACCATGTTTAATTTCTACTTAATGTAAAAAAATTAAATTCCATTGTGTAACGAAAGCTACATAGTACCTCTTTAAAAATTACATGTAATTTATGACGCATCATAGTTAAGGAATAAATTTCGCCAACAATTGAATTGTTTCCACTGTGTCATTTACAACTTTCGTTGCAGTTTTCATATTGGATTGCATAAGATTGTAGATGAGAAGTCCTTAAGTGTAAGTGTGTAAGTTTAATGCACTAAGATCTGGCGTGATTAGAGATATCTGAAGTATTTACAGGAATTTTTAGTACCTACATTTGCCCAGATTTTATTCAGTATTATAGCGGTATACATTGTTAATTTTGTACTGTTTCATTTACAGGTACTTGCCATAGTAACTGGGAGCTGGAGCTTCGATGTAGGAGCATCGCTACTCCAGATTTAATCTCATTCGAATCGAATAACATAATTTATGTATTAAGCATATACTTAGGTACCTACTTACCATAGTTAATTATTACCTACTCAAATGAAACAAACTTGCTAGTGTGAATTTGCTCGTGTTTTAAGATAAGTACCCGACGTTACCTAATGAATGCGGCCTCACAGATAGGCTAAATATATGATTGCGCTCATGTTTACATTCCAGTTCAATTAAATCTAGGCTTATAGATTTAGCCCCTTATACAGATTTTTGTTAACTAAAATGAGTTCCGTCCCTTTACCACAAAGACAAATGCTCGTGACTCACTCTAATTTAAACGGTATTTTAGCTAAAATAGGTCTGATTGACGTTTATGACCCCATTTTCTCGTGGTCCCACTGATTTGTCCCATCAATGGGACCACGAGGAAGACTTATTTCTCGTAGTCCCATTAATAAAATTTCACTTCCTGTATAATATCATCATGTACGCATTAGAACCTCTTCGTATTAACAAACTTTATCTAATGCTGAGTGAAGTGGAAGATGATAAATAATAAAATATATGACAAATAAGTAGTCAAAATGACAAGCAGTTTCTCAGTATTAATAAGAAGTACCTACGTATGAAATTTTGTAATTTGCTAATTTAAACTGAAATAAAATTCATTCATGGCTGACGGTAGCGACGAAATGGTTTTCGTTAAACGAAAACCTGGAAAAGTCATGTTATTAGAAGGTCGGCAATATTATCGGCGACTTAAACCCTGTCTAACGTTTGCCTAACAGTGTATGTATGTATGTATGTAATATGTATGTATGTATGTATACGGAGTATGAGTATATGAATGGAATGGACGATGGTTGGTTTACCTGATATGAAGTTGATAAAATTCAGAGACGGTGGCGTTCTACATGCCTTTTTAAATTTTGATGGAAATTTAAACTATATTCGGATGAAATCATCTCGGCCACAACTTGAGCCATCCAGTCCAACGTAATTCGCGGGCCGATGGATAGAACACAGTGAAAAGAATGTAAGAATCTGGTTAGTGATCTGGCATCACACAAAGCTCCAAACAAATGTAGGACATCAAACCGACTTAAACCCTGTCTAACGTTTGCCTAACAGTGACTTAGCTATAAAGTGAATCCTGGGCGTAGCACCGAGGCGCAGACCGCTCGTCGTATTCTTCTACTAATCACGCTCTGAACTCATGGCTTCCGGAACAAACATAGATAATCGGATGTATGTATGTATGTATTCATCAGAACTAAAATATGGTATCTTGAAAATATTTTTTTAAAACATGTTTTTTTACACGTCGTAAATAAACGACTTCAGCACTCGGTTGTACTTTCTGTCATGCATTTTATACAGGAGGTTCAAGATACTTTAAATTGAACTGAATGGGATTACGAGAAATAAGTCTTCCTCGTGGTCCCATTGATGGGACAAATCAGTGAGACCACGAGAAAACGGGGGTTTATGAATAGGGGCATTAGTAAGTAAGAGTGCTGGCTGGTAATTATCTTAGCACGCCAAAGTGATTTATTTTTAAGTCGTTCTAATAGCGTAACCATTTTGTGCATGTCGATTAATAAATGTACCTATACTATATTAAAATGCCATTTTTTTTATTATTCCTTATTGTAAAGGATCTTATAACAATATTAGACTCGTTTTATTAAGAAACATCATCGGCGAAACGAAATAAATAAATAAATATAAATATAAATATTAGGGGACAATCTTACACAAATCGACCTAGTCCCATAGTAAGCTCAAAATCCCACAAACTTCCCTGGTTTGGTCGTCTACTGCGGATGGGCTCTGATCGGGCAGTCAAGAGAGCGTACCTGGGCCGACCAACTGGTCGCCGCCTCGCCGCCCAGGTATCCCAGCTGGGGGGATAGCGTGCAGACGGATCTGCGTTATCTTCAAGGTCGCAGGATCGGGTTAAGAGTCGTGCTCTCCTTTCAAAATTATTAGTGAGTGTTTTTTTAAAAAGAAATAGGCCGAGGCTCTCAGGCTTTCAGCGGCGGAGCAGGAAAGACCGATGCATTTCAATAACATGGGGAGTCGGTGTCAAGATATAATTATTTAAGCTCCTAGTACCTAGTGGAGACATTTATGGAGCCTACTATATACCTACTGTTCCCCAATGCGATTCGGGAGTAATGCACCACCACACTACATATTTTCTTTTTTTCCAGCATTACATAGACCAGGTATGTTTAATAGTAGATTGTGTCTCAAGGGAGCAAAATTATATATTTACGGCCACGGCGGTATATAAAATCCTGAATGAAGCGAAAGATTCTAAAGTAGAATCTTGAGCGTAACGAGGGATTCAAGTGATTCGTGCATAGCTGGGCACTTGTTAATCAAATAGTTAACTTCGTTAATCGTTAATCCGCTACAAAAAAAGTTACGCTACGATTAAAAGCTACGTTAAGCTACGTTAAAGCGTTACATTTCGGAAGAATTAACGAAAGTTAACGTTAATCCGTTGATATGTGTAAAATCGCATTTTTATATCTATGCATTTGTGAAATTATAGGTAAAACCTGTTAGTTAAGGTTCTGGAACTTAACAGGATAGGAACAAAACAAAATACTTGTATAATTCAAATGTGTAATTTAATCGTCGGGCATAAGGTTCATATTCCCCTTCTTGAACATTAAAATGTTGAAGTTCTCGTCTGAAAGCGAGGCTCGTTTTGGTGTTAAAATGTCAATCCAATTTCCTCAATACTTACCAATAGTTGATTTTTAGTGAGATTTAATTATAATTAAGTACGTTGCTTACCTATCTTTCCTTTTTATATTCGATTTGTTAAGCAATTTAAGAGAATTTGCTAAGAACTACAGAAATAAGAATATGACTGTGACTTTTGTAAAACATAATTTGATTGAAATACCTGATCTCATTTTGATGTGTTTTCTGTTGATTTTGATGTGTTACACACACACACACACACATATAAATTATATTATGTTGTTTTCCGCTCTCGCTGCTTGGTTTAGCTTGTTTGTGTTGACGTGACTTTTCCATAATAATGATGCGACAATGTCCTTTCTACATTGGTAGGAGTACCTATCTAAACCATGACTGTTAAGATAAAGCTCTCAATTATAGTCCTAATGTACCATAATACGCGTTTCCAGTACGAATAATAATATGGCCTACAGTTGGCCACATAAAATTAATACAACAATGGTCCAATTTTAATTTATAAAAAAAGTAGTTATATTTTTTCATCTCATTCATATTTATTAATTTAATACGTCTTACTTTATCTAAAAACATTAGCATGCCTTTTATATGACATTATATGAATGAAAGAGACAATCTCAAACTTGAAATCCGACTAATCCGGACTATAGTTGTGTAGTTTTACGGTACTACACTGCACAGTACACTTTTTCTACCTGTCTAAATTACAACAAATTTATAATAACAACAAACAAAACACTCGTCACTCTAAGCACCGGCGCTAAGTAATGAAATGATCAAACGAAACAAATCTCTTCGCAGTTTTCTCACTCGCACGCGCCGGCAAAATATAATATATTTTGCCGGCAACAAAAAACAAAACTAGATATTATCTAGTTTTGTTTTTGTTTCACTCGCTGCCACGCGCCGCCCGGCACTTGTCGTTCGTTTCATACTTGTCTGAACCTGTTTTTCGCGCCGCGCCGCGGTGCCGTGCGGTAAATAGTAGGCATTGGATTAACGATTAACGGACTTCTGCATATTAACGGAAGTTAACATTTCTAAAAGTTAATCAAAATGTTAACTTCGTTAATTAACGATTAACGAGTTAATGCCAAGCTATGATTACGTGACAGATAGGTACTGCTTTTCATACCTCCTATGAAAAGTTTATTTTCTCAAAAATGGCCCCGCAAAGTGAACATAACTCGCTACATATTGGAAGGTAAAGTGTATAGTTTAAGGTCAGAGCCTAAATTAAAAACATTGCAGGCCGCCTGGAATGTTATAAATAAATTCCTTTATTTGTCGAGTAGGTACCAAATTTAAAAAAAAAGTAGAAACTGGCATATAACCAGACGGCATAGCTCGTATTCAGCCAATTTAAACCGTATTTTTCTGTTGCAAACACGACGTTTTTGTATGTAATACAAAAACGTCGTGTTTGCAACAGAAAAAAACGCAAACTATTTGGAGATACATACTATGTATCTCCAAATAGTTTGCGTTTTTTTGGTTGAAAAATACACTTGCGATTTGTTTAAAAAAAAAAATGGCGGGAAATCGTAAATATTTTCACGTTGTGCAACGATATTTAAAGTTTATATAAATTTAGTATTTTTTATTCCCCCATTTTTGAGAAAAGCACTATATTAGCCTCAGCCGGAATGGCAATTGCAGGCCTCCTTCCCGGCCAGGGCAATAATGTACTATTAAAAAACAATATTGTGTTGTCTTAATAAGGTAATTTCTTTGTTTTTTACATAGTTGGGTGGTGAAAAAGGCATATTCGAATTTTAAAATTCCTTTCGGTATTAAGTATATTTTATTCCCTACCCCAATTTTGCTTCGTTTGTGACTTTTTGTGTCATTTGTGTGATGTTTTGGTGTGGGAAGTGATTCCATACAAATTACCATCCAATTGTTTACTTTGTGTAACATTTTTGTGAATATTCCTTTGCGTTCCGTAACATTTTTTGCATTCCACCCATCTAGCAGTGGAACCAACAGTCCGGAAGGCCAAAAAGTCATGTGATTCCAGCATGCCGGTTTTAAAATGAGAACCATAACGTTTGTAGAGTCGAGCGCCCCGGGGACGCTAAGCCACAAAAATACACGATCAAACACCGGAGCGCATTTTACAACTTGCCAAAAGAATTTGTATTTTTAATACCGACGTTACATTTCATATTTGAATGGATTGGCGCACGTGGACGGCTGTGCTCGGCTATCGTCGCATCTGACCGGCTCCGTCCGGCTTTCGCCTACGGCACTATTAAAACGCGCTCGGCTATCGCGGGTGTTCGAAATGGTGGGTTAAAGCTGGTAAATAAAACAAAGGCTTGATCTGCAATTTTTACTGAATATACACGAATAAAAAACCACTTTACACGTACTTACCTCTTGAAATTTTTGATCCACACCAAACATAATTCAAGTTTTATTGTGCCATTGCAACTCAAAGTGCCTCCACTTCATATAAGAAATATTTAAATATTGCTAAGTAACTATCTAGCATACATTATCTTGTTATATCACACTGGCTAAATAACTAATATCATTAATTTAATTGAGTAAATGCACGAAAAATACAACGGTAAAACTCCTTCTTTTATGGAATCTATTTCCTTGTGCCTATAAATGAATATTATGCTTGAAATATTACAATTAGGCGCAATCATAAAGCCATTAAAATTAAAATTGAACACATTGTAATTCATGTAACGGATACATACCAGTTACCAGTGTGATGAATATTGTAACATTGAATGTTTATACGTAAAAAAATGTTACTATAATATGAAGTTATAAAAACTTAAATGCAAAGTATTTGTGCCTTAGTAAAGTTTTCCAACGCTTTGAACAATTTATAACGCAACGTCGAAGTCTCTCCATATTAATATTTAGAATTATGTCACGCTTAAAATCTAAATAAGACTTAAAACATTTTTTATATTAAAACCATTACAAAAAATATGGCACCGGCATCAAAAAAAGTTTGAAACCGGCTTCGAGGTAAATAAAACATTCTTAAAGAAAATATTGTACAATTATAAAGTCAACATGTGAACCTAACCTAACCAATATTAAGTTGAGATATCTACCTATATACCTAAAAAGATCTCAATAGAACGATTTCGATTATCTGTCAGATCTCTCCTCTCTGCGGAGTTAGAAATATAGGTGGAAAATGTATGCACCGAGATTGATTGCAAGACTAGTGATTATATGTCATTGTAAGTTATGTTATGTCATTAGACGTAGATTTTAAATAACATGTTCCAATGACATTTAATTTTGCGATAGCGCTATTTGGCTTATGAGGGCAGAATATATCTCTTGTAATCTGTGTCAGTATCATGTGATTAGATTTTCACGATTACACTCTTGTTCCTGACCACCGATTTAAGTTTCAGTGTCATATATATACACGTTTTGCACACATAAAGCAAAAAAGTGGATGATAAAGTTGATGCTTAGCGCTTATATACATACAACGATATACAATTGTAATAAACTAGGTGAGGCCGAATCAGGAAGGTATATTGCGTTGAGGCAAATTAATAAAACATGAATTCAAGCAGTACATCAATTAGGCTGCCTTTTGGAATACTGTATAGAAAATATTGATTATATTAAAAAAGTACACCAATATCCACGAATGTACTAAATTACATCTAAGACTTCTAAACTCCACTTTGTTGAACACCAAATAGTTTATATACCTTAACGACAGTTTTAGCTAAATAAAAAAATATAGGTTTAGTTTTTTTTGTATAACAATCATTATCATGTATTTTTCTACTTTGGGAAAAATTTAGGCGATTGGTCAAATGTTGTAAAGGTACGCTAGGACAAACGCTTTGGGCTTAAAATCACAAAATCTCACTTCACCTCATTATCAATACTCCCAGATCTCAAAACTCCATGGTCTCAAAATACCTAAATTGCAGAATGCCTAAATTTTTTTCTCAATCAACCGAAACCTTAATATCGCCGATGTTCAAAATACCTTAGGCTAATAATACCTAAACTTCAAAACAGCATTATGGCAAAACAACATATGCTTAAAATAACCGAACCTCAAAATACCTAAATTTATACTACATGAATGAATCCCATCCCATCTCGTAGCCAGCTTCGAAATGGGAATGAATTTCACCAAGTGGGAAAAATATTCCCATTTGGTAGCTGGCTACCAAATTTGGCTACCAAATGGGAATAAAGGGAAAATGTAGGGTAGAGCGGGGCACATTGAACAGGAACTAGAAATTACCACGTTTGTGGACAATTTTTTTACTCGTGATACACGCATGTATAAGTCAACCATCACATCTCTCGTCAAAATCTCTGTGGACACTCGACTTTAGAAGAGCGGCAGATTGATGGAGGTAAAAGATCGGTAGATAATATCAAATAAACACTCGTAAAAAAAATTAGGCTATTTTGGGAAAAATGCCTAAATTTAGGTATTTTGAGGTTGAGTTGTTTTGATATTTCGTCATTTCTGCCATTCGGTAATTGAAGCATTGTGCATTTCAATCTTCAGGCATTTAGAGAACATGCCGTTTTAAGTCAAAGTCATAATGAATTTCGTTCATATTAAGAATGTTACAATTTGACATTTAGGTTTTATGAGCTCATGGTAATTTGAAAATAGGGAGTATTGGCAAATAAGGCATTATGAGATTTAGTGATTATAAGCCCAAAGCGGACAAACACTTCGTAGAGCTTCCTCTAGAAGCAACGCTGTTCGACATCCATCTAGCCGCGGGCTCGAGCGGCACAACCAATACGGGTGTAGACTCGACAAAAGAATGAAGGCAAAAAATATGCCTAGTGACGAAAATCCCCTTCAGATATCAAAAAGAATTACGAAGCTACAACCGTTTTAATATTGCTTGTTAGAGAGAAAACGCAAACAGTGTGTGACGTCACAATATGCGAGGCCGCCGCAGAGCGAGCCGCAGGCCGGCCGCGTCGACGGCGGCGCCGAACACAATGGGGCGCGGCACGTTGCCGTCTTCTAGTGACGTCACAAGCTGCGAACGTCATCGTTTCATATGAAGGTGCGTTTTGCGAAAAAGGGACAGAACATAACCCTTCTTAAAACTTTGGACACTTATTTTTATAACGTCGTGTTTATTTAACCTCTTGCGTTGATTTTTTCTCCATTTGACAGCATTTTTGATCCTTTTTATAGAAAATATTGTATTTAGTCAATTATTTTATATAGTGTCTACACCCCTATTTCAGATCGACCATTTATCTATACTGACAATATAAACATACATTTAAACTACATCTCTCACTTGGGATCAAACTCTAAATTTTTCCAATTTATTTTATATTACAATTTTTTCATGCGACAGTCATTATCATTATAGATAACAATAGAACATTGTATACCAGAATAGAAGAATACATACCCATTATTTAGAATCACTTTACTTTAGTGCCCATGCCTATTGTAATATAGCCTCATCTTCAAATAAAAACGTTACCGGAACATAAAAAAGACAGTGGCACTTAGGTATCATAAATTCTCTGACTCTTGATTAGTAATAAAATACAAAACAATTATAAACAAATAGAATACGTTGAATATTGATGAATGCCAAACTGACTAATGCCTGCTGTTGCCTTGCCGCGACCCTTGCGCCTTTACATGGCGCGCACACCCTGCGAACAACAATTACACTTTCAGTTAATCTGTTACCTGTGTAGGTGTCAACAGCAAATATAGATGATCACTTAAGTGTGAGGCCTGAGTGGACGCCCCGCTCAGAGCGGGGCATGGAGCGTCCATATAAATTCCATTTCTTTTATACGGACGCTGCACGCCCCGTTTTGAGCGGGGCGTCCACTCAGGCCTTACACTAAGTATTTTGTCGCACTTAACGTAACTACTGCGACAGTTGGGATGCGTCAAAGTAGTGAAAGTGACAAGGTAGGTACTAAAATTATCATCAACTTTTGCTGTTGACTATACCTTAATCAGTTTAAACTCCTTCGACAAACAATATGCTCTCTCCACACCGAACTACGCAGTTACCGGGCTAGCAGGTTAAATACCAGGTCAAAATTATTGTCGCTGTCAAGAGATGAGATGTCACATCGTATTTCTAGCCGGCGAATGTAACAATGAGGAACTTTAAAAGATGACAGTTTAAAAAGGACATATGATGTTTCATACGGATCCGACACTTAAACTTGATAAGTAATAAACAAAAATATAAAAAAGCGGCCACGTGTGTGTCGGACCACGCACAACGAAGGGTTCCGTGCCTATTAAAAAGGTCGTATCGATACTGAAGGCTTATGGCACTTACGTACTTTTCTTTAAGGAAGGATTTTTTTTTTAATATCTCAAAAACCTTTGAACCGATCTTGTTCAAAACTATTTTCGCTGAAAAAATGTAATAAGCCCTATGTCCATGATTTTTTTCATTGCTGATAAACAGAGTTGTGACTTATTTGAAATACTTGTATTTAAAATGCAAATACAAAATAAAAAATACGTATTTTATATTTTGTACTTAAATACTTTTTTCTTCAAGTATTTTGTTGTTTATTTGAAATACTTTTCGAAATGTATTTTATATTTGTCAAATGCAAAATACTTTTTTACTGCTAATTTTTGAAAGTATTACCTTTACCACTCAAATTTTCAAGTGAATGGGTCAGCGATTCGGCAAATGGCCACTAGAGGCGCTGCAACTTTGAAAGTCTATGTGCAAAATGACAGTTAAAACAAAATGAACGTTATTATCTGTGAAACATGACGTTACGCTCCGCTTTTTAACGAGAATGACTTATTTTGTTTGAAAGTATTTTATTTGAATAAAGTATTTTGAAAATACCTATTTTGTATTTAGTATTTAAATACAAAAAGCAAAAGTATTTTGCATTTGAAATATCAAATTAGAAAAGTATTTGCATTTTGTATTTAAATACTTTTTTAAAAGTATTTTGTACATCTCTGCTGATAAACCTTATATTTATTTTGAAAGGCCTATGATGTGCCACACCACACAAGGGCTTGAAATGAAAAAAAAAAAAAAATTTTTTTGACTTTCAGTTTCATGTATGGAGCGCACCTCTAAAAATTTTTTTTTTAAGTAATTTAATTACAAAACTATGTAGCGGCTAACAAAATACACCTATCCTCAAAATTTTATTCAAATACACCTTATAGTTTTCGAGTAAAATGCCTGTGACATACGGACGGACAGACAGTCAGACAGACATACAGACATGACGAATCCATAAGGGTTCCGTTTTTTTGCCATTTAGCCACGGAACCCTAAAAACGTTATTGAAGCGAAGTCTGAAAATAATTTTGACCCAACATATATTAAGCACATACACATATGACTTTAACGCACGTAAACGCATTACGTAGTTGATTATGATTACTGTACCTTATCAACTTTTATCCTAACGACCATGAAATGAAAGCCAACGAAATGACGTGGTACCTACATAATTAAAAGTAATAAACGAATAAAATCTGAAATGCTTAGGTTGGGCTCACATTCTGAATTGATGCACTGAATCATAATAGGCATGATGCCTCATGTTCAAATTGATGACATAGTGATGCTAAATGGATAGTAAACCATCAAATTATCGTAATAAAGTATAAATTATAAAATAGAATTAAAATCATAAAAAGATATGAACCTTGAAAATGTTGAAAAAATATGCATTTTTTTCATTGTCCAAGAGTAAATTAAGAGCTACCAATAGAATCCTTACGCTTTTCTAGAAACAAAATTGTACGACAACTATGTACTTAAACGCAGTATTTCGCGACCGAAACAACAATTTACCTGATTTTCCATACTACGATAAGTACAAATGTACAAATATACAAATGTGACGTCACAATTGTATTAGACACACAGTATGAAGCGTTTCGCGCTGCCTTCAGCGAGGTCAATCTTTATCTCAATATGTTCTTTAATTGTAGTTGCTCCCATACAAACATTTGTTCCTGTCCAAAAACTGGTTCGAATGACGTCACATCAAATCTTAGTCATCATCCCTATTGTGCAGTTTGTGCAGAATTGCTACCGTAATTCAGTGCATGAATTCAGACTGTGTAAGCCCAGCCTTAATACATACTTCGAATCGTTGCAAGAGGCCAATTCTCGGGCCGACCGAGATTAGACATCATCTCGATGGGCCCGAGTATTGCGTTCCACACTTTACAAGATTGCATTCTTAATTAGTTACATTCTCGGAATCTGGAGGTTAACCTTTTTTCTCACAACTTGTTTTTATAGACACTATCGCAAACGGGCAAAGTTCATCGACTTTGAATTGTACAATAATATTATCGTAGAAAGGCCAATAAATGGAAATATTACATACAGTCAACTAAAATTTAAGACATGTGTAGTGATGATGATGATAAATTTGTAATTGTATGAGATCCTGTAAACTCCAACATTTATGTTGTTAATTAGTTTAACAGCTGTTGGTTCTCCTGAAAATAAATAATATCTTAATCAAAAACACATTACAGTCTTAAAATGAGTCGTGTTCAGATAATAGTGAGCACCTTGTTCGCACCGATTTCTCTAATGGCGACTGTACACAGCTCTACAAATCCGTTTCGTTTCTCAATATCAGCATCTACCGACGAAAAAAACTTTTCCCCTGAAACCTTATTTCTTATTTTCCATTCGTATATTTAACAATAACCGGCCAAGTGCGTGTCGGGCCACGCGCCGTGTAGGGTTCCGTAGTTGCCTGTCTGTCTTTGTGACATCGACACGCGCGCGCCAACTTAATGGTTGCGTCGGCCGCATTGCGTCGGTGCGAATTAGTACGAAAGTTGACCTTTCCACATTAAGTTGGTCGACTATTACTCGGTAACTAGTTAGTTATGCCTACTTAGCCGTGATAGTTTTCCTTTTAAATTCATTATACATACTACAGACACGATTTATTTCACATTCCCAGTAGTAGCCATTTAGCCGGCAGGGAGGGGGACACATTACTCTAACAAAAATTAGCTGTGGAACCCTAAAAAGTGATCTGCTTTTGGTCTAAAGCGTTTTACTACGTAGTTTTTACGTTCCTCCAGTCCATCTACCATTTCTACGTATTTGAATATTTGTTTAAGGCTAATGCATCGACGTGACACTGATATACCTTTGTGTAACGAAGACAAACGGCTAATCAATTTACTTGAAACATCCCATTGTCCACATTTTCATTTAAAAATTGTGCATATTCTAGAAGTTACATCATTATCATATCATATTTCTACAAAACAATACCTCGATAATCATGCATAGTTTAACAAAGAGGCTAAGAATCATGCATGAGCGCAATATGAGTTCCAAACGAAATCCAATACAACCTGGATTCTAGTTCCAATTTATTTCTACAACTACAAGACATGCACGGTAAGCAGGCTTAATGAGAATACTGTACAACCAGCGGCGACGCGTTCATATAGTATTTCCACCCATTAGAGCAAAACAAACGTAATGTGGGCCCTATACCACGAATCTTACAAATAAACAGGTCGACATAAATGTAGACAAAACATCGTACAACGTAGTCTACACGACGTAGTACGATTGTCTAACTTGCAATTTGTCACTTGAAAATTTGTTAAGTGTTAGTATTGTGGGATAAAGTACTTGCCACGCTCTTGTCAAGATAATATAAAACGCCTCGTCACTGGATATATGGAAATGCGAGGGTGACCCTGCCTTACCTCGATGAGCATACAAAGGTTGCGTGTTGAGTGTCAGTTATCGTGCCTTCCGCGCGGAGTCGCCGCGCTGCGATGGGGTCGGCGTGGGCGCCGTCGGCGGCTCGGCGACCGCCTAGCGCCACCCAACAGCCGGGTTAGTGACAGAAGCGACAGTTACCACAACACTTAGGTACTCGCGGCTTTCATCTCGAGCATACAGGAACAAGTATCCGATTTACAGAAAACTACCGAATGGTTAATGGTGCGTCTTCACATTGGTATGAGCACAGCATTGCTCTTGACTACTATTGGTAAATGGTAATAATTGCTAATGTTCTTTGTCAACGCGTTAGCCAAGGCATAGACGCAACGCACCGTAACACGATTGTCATCGCTCATACATATTCTCTAGACTGGTAGCTATAATGTACAGCGAGCACTTAAGTGAATAGCAAAGGTATGGAAACATAGCGAGTGGGAAGTTCTTAAATCACAGCCAGTCGTATTTGCATAATCGATACGCCAAAAACGATTGACTTTTGTTGAAATAGAGTAACAACTATACAAAAAAATACCTAAATATAACTATTGATCTGCTTCATGTATAATCGTGTAGAAACGTAGTTAACAAGCAGATGAAGAAATGTTAAACTCTTGGAACCATAGAGTATAGATTTCTACAGAGGAGCTATGGTAATAATAATGCCACGACCGAGCGAGATGGCAGACTACAAATCTCAATAGTATGACAGAAAGGGGTATATCATTCGTTGTCTTTGTAATAGTTCCACTTTTTTTTATTTGCCGCAACTGAGTTATAAGGGGTTGCGGTAAATATTCCATTACCCGCCCACATCAAGTAGGTTGTTTATGGTAAACCGTCAGCCATTTTAAGACCAGTTTTCAATTTAGCTGCATAACCTAACTGCATAGCATACCCTTTCCGTCGCTTATGGTGAAACCGTATAGCTCCTCTGTAGATATCTATAAGGTAAAAGGCCGAGTGCTCGACGCTGTACCAGTATGTCAAAGTGACATGGCCTCTTAGTTCGAATTTGCTTTGACATAGAGTGCCCATGCCATATACTAGTACAGCGTCGAGCACTCGGACGTTTACCTTACTCTAAGTTTGGAACGAATTTTATACAAATCCGTTTGCCAGCGGTAATTGGCCCGTGACGCCATACGCGCGTGTAGTAAGCACGTGCAATGGTTAACGTCATATTATCGATGCTATTGAATTTGGCGTTCGCGTAGGGAAATAAATATAAAAATCTCAGGCGACTTAGTCATCACTACATCACTAGGTATTGTTTCCAAACCTTTACACAAACAGGACAAGCAACCAAGGGGCACGGAACCATAAGATGAACCCATGATTCCCAATATATAAGAGTCGAAGATGTCGACGATAAGTTAGTACTTATTGTAAGTAACGGCGACGGCGGTGCACACAAACAACCAAGACCTAATTATGTGTTAAGATAGTGAACAACATATTATTTATTTCGTACGAGTATAAAATTTGGACGTTAGTATAATATTTAGCAACTAATATCATACTCTATTTTTTTCTTAGGCTATCAAGCAGTTAACATAAAAATGTATGCAAATTGTAAAACAATAGGACTAGATCGAATAAAGCTTTGTTTAAGGATAATAAACTAAACCTAAATTGTGAGAAAAAGAACGTTCACAGGAACATATAATATAAGTGGTATTAAATTAACGCCAAGTGATAAGGAATATGATGCAATGAAGTGAAAACATGTAAAAGAGGTATATGATTTGCATAACGAGGTCAAGACACAGGTCCTTGAGTGTATCTTGCTACTTGATTTCACTATATTATATAATGAATTAATCACGAACATGGCTGGTCATTCTGTCGAACACTTATGCGTGAGTTATGTACAGTCGAGGAATTTGAATGTTTAGCACTTTTGGACCTTAACGTCATTCAAATAGAGTTGACATGTGCCAAACCTTCATTTTCCTCGACCGTACATCAAAAAGAAGAATGGCCATCGTTTACATTATGATTTCGTGTAATACCTACGCTGATTAATTGGCATAGAAATTAATTAAGCACAGTTTACATCGAACGCGTTTTAAGCGTTTGTTGCCGTATGAAACAGCAACGCGATAATGAGTGGCAGGGAGTTGCACGGTCGTAAAGTGCGGGTGAAGCAAATCGATAAGAGAAAATGAAGACAACAACCTTACTCGTAATAGTAGTTTATGCAACTGATCCATAATGAGAGGCCTTAATAAACGAGCGTCAGCGACTTTTATAATAGGATCACACGAGTGTTTTAAGGCCTAAATATGTACAGTTGCATACACTACTTATCTACACACATATCATAAGATCAGAGTATCAAGATGGGTTCACAATTCTACTTTCGTAACAGCAAAAAACCAACAACAAATGACAACAGCAATGGCGGCAATTCGATCCTCCGTCAAGACAAATGGTTTTTTTTTAAATCATAGGTTAACGAATGAAGTCTATACTCATGTCACTCGAGATCAAATGTCGTGCGATTTATATTAAAAAAACATACTGAATTGACTTTTGTATCTATAACTATTTTAATACCTATGGATAATTACTAGAATAGAGACCCACTTGAGTTTTGACAGCTGTTCCCAATTTAAACTCATAACTTTACAAAAATCTATACTGTTATAACATTAAAGTACAGATTTTACCTACTACCACTATTATATGAGATTAGAGCACTAATGATATGTGCGTAGATAAAAAGTTTTATCTACGCACATATCATTAGTGCTTTGAAATGCGTTCAGAAACCGTAGGAAATGACCAGCATTATTACAACCGGTTTTACTATGAGAACTTTCTTGTCTGTGGTAGTAGAAAAAAAAATAGTTTTAATGTTATATTAGTACAGATTTTTGTAACGTTAAGAGTTTAAATTTGGAACAGCTGTCAAAACTCAAGTGGGTCTCTATTCTAGTATCCATAGATATTAAAACAGTTATCGATACGAGACGTCAATTCAGTATGTTATTTTAGGGTTCCGTAGTCGACTAGGAACCCTTATAGTTTCGCTTTGTCTGTCCGTCCGTCCGCGGATAATCTCAGTAACCGTTAGCACTAGAAAGCTGAAATTTGGTACTAATATGTATATCAATCACGCCGACAAAGTGGTAAAATAAAGTGTTTTTTTTTTACTTTATTAGGGTACGTCCCCTATACGTATAAACGTTTAGTGAGTGAGTGTTTTTTTTTTTCATTTCAACCCTAACGTGTGATATATTGTTGGATAGGTATTTAAAAATGAATAGGGGTTTGCTAAAATCATTTTTTAATAATGTTAATATTTTCGGAGATAATCGCTCCAGAAGTAAAAAAAAAATGTGTCCCCCCCAAGTCTAACTTTTGAACCATAAGTTTTAAAAATATGAAAAAAAATCGCAAAAGTAGAACTTTATAAAAACTTTCTAGGAAAATTATTTTGAACTTGATAGGTTGAATAGTTTTTGTAAAAAATTACAAAAACTACGGAACCCTACACTGAGCGTGGCCCGATACGCTCTTGGCCGGTTTTTTTATTATTTACGCACGACATTTGATCTCGAGTGACTTTGTCTATGATTTAAAAAAAACCATTCGTCTTGACGGAGGATCGAATTGCCGCCATTGCTGTTGTCATTTTATGTTGGGTTTTTGCTGTTACGAAATGAGAATTGCGAACCCATCTTGATACTCTGATCTTATGATATGTGTGTAGATAAGTAGTGTATGCAACTGTACATAATTAGGCCTTAAAACACTCGTGTGATCCTATTATGAACACGCTCATGTTTTAAGGCCTCTAATTATGGATCAGTTGCATAAACTACTATTTTATTTGAATTTTAAAACATAGCCTATGTCCGTCCAGAAAGTTGATTCTGGTTCCTGAGATTACCCATTACATACAAACTTATGCATTTAAAAAGCTAAAATCTCACAGGATTATTCAGTTTATAATATTAAGTATAGATTTATATGGTATTACGGTAGAAGGCAATCAAAGTAAAGTTAAAATTGGTCATGGTTTGACCATTTGAGACGTCTGTCACTAAGATTTCAAGTTGATGTGACAGGTTTTATGCCGTACCTAACAATGGAATTGTAATCTCAGGTCTCAGCGAGTTTTCTCGGTTTCAGCGAGAATAAACTTCAGCAGAACGGGTATTCGCCGCCCCAGAAAACAAAAAGCCACGCCTGTTTTAAGCGTACTGTTGTAGAATTCGTATGACGACGGTGGCAGGTCGGTTGCAACAGTGACGAACTTGAGTTCAAAAATATAAAACGTGCTTTTCATGATGTCCAATAACCACACCAGGGGGCCTAGACAAGGTTACAATCGACAAGCGCTAACGCCAATAGAAACTAATAAAATGTATGGGAATGACAGATGTTAACGAAAAATGTTTCGTCGGCATCTGTCATGCCTCTACATTTTATTAGTTTCTATTGGCGTTAGCGCTTGTAACCTTGTCTACAGCCCCTGGTATATAACTATCCAAGTCTTTGTATTATGCCTCGGGAGTTCAACAATATTTGTCCAAGAAACCCCCACTTACGTCTTATCGTGTTTGCACTGATTATGATTGTTTTGGTTTTCTCATGTAGCCCCATTAGAACATTTTCATGGGGTTTGCGTCAGTTGCGTCTTTATACTTCCCTTAATGCAAAATTTTACTTCATCAGGCCACCTTCAAGGGCGGGGACGATATCTCGAGACGCAAATGGAGTGCCGAGTGGCTCAGCATCTAACCGAGCAAGTATGCCGAAATTCAGCCGGTTGCCAAACTTTCGGATCTTTGTCCTCTGGCTCTGAAGGATTGCTGCGCCATGATTAACGTTGATTGGTCTGCAATCATTAATCAGTGCAACATGTTTTGTTTCGTTGGATCCCGTTGTCAGCAGACTGACCTTGGAGATGTCGACGCCGGTGACGCGGTGCACCAGCTCGGGGATGCACTGCACGATGCTGAGCACCTCGCCGGTGAGCTTGGCGGCGCCCACCTCGCCGCCGCCACACGACACCATCGTCACCTTGCGGGCCTGCGACAGCGGCGCGGCCACCTCTGCTGCCACCTGCGGACACATATTTATATTTAGACATTCGGATACGTTGTTGGGTAAAAAAAATGGAATTATATTCAGTCCATCAGTTGGATTACCAAAATAAATTGGACACGTATTATTTTATTTGTCAGTGAAACAAAAAAACACGTTAAAGTTCCGCGTGACGTCACATCATGCTAAAAAGTGTCCGATAATGTGACGTCACGCGGAACTTTAATGGGCTATTTCTTCATCATTTATTGTTTGATTGACAAATAAAAAATACGTGTCTAATATATTTTGGTAATGTAACTGACGGACTAAATAGATTTCTTTAGGAAAGTAGCTATGTGTCGCAGAACAGCTCGTGTTAGAGCGGTTACACACGGCGAGTTTTTGCAGCCCTGCCCAACAATACAGTATCGAAACAGATGACTTTGACGCGCGTTTGTATTGCTGGTAAAAGTCTTCGTGTCTTAGTTCACGATTATGATGTTAAAGTGTTTACACTGCTTGATATAAAGCAGCGAAGAAAACGAGGCGAAAACGTTGTCTGGTAGTTGACATACAATAAAATCAACTATTTAACGCCTACAGATAATTTGACAGCACAAATAAGCCGACAGACCTTTCTTGCTTCATTCACTCTCATGACAGTCTTCATACACGCTCGTTGGTTTAGGGAACACATGACCTAACCATCTTTAGGATTTCTCTGATTTGGTCGGACAAAATTGTCCTCTTCCAAGTGTACCATCCGCTAGCAAGAAAGGTTTGTCAAGATCGTACCAAGTGAAAATCCCCCCCCGGGAAACAGGCGTGAATATATGTATATGGTTACGTATGTAAATAAACCGAATCATGTCTATCATCTTTGAAATCGTGTAAAACATGCGCTTTTCAATCGCTAGGATTAACTAGTCACTAGGGCAATATTGTCCCTTCAGTATACAATGGCCCAATCCCAGTATTTTGGTCTAAGCCCACATTAAGGGTGTGTTGAACCAAACCGTCTGTAGTCGTAAGCGGTGTTCGTTAAAATTTGAATATATGGAAACTCGTAAGTTTGCTAGCCGCCCTAAGGCGACTAACCAATTTGGCACCACTTGCCACTAAAGTAGCTTTAGCTCAATCTATCCTATACATTGTGGAGCTCACCTTGGGCAAGGTCTCGAGCATCATGTCCACCATGGCGGCCGACCCGTACTCCTTCCAAGCTTCTGCCTTCTTCGCCATCTGCTCCGCGTCCGCCGCGGCCTTCGCTTTGATGGCGTATGCCTCAGCCTACAAACAAAAATTAACTGCTAGAAAAATCCGCCAAAACGAATGCTTACATAAACATCTGACAATAGGCTTGTCCTAAGATTTTTTTAAGATGCCATTAGAATCAATTTTTGGAGGGGCAAACGTTTGTATGGGAACTACAATTAAAGAACATAAATAACCCAAAAATGTAAGTCAAAGACTGGTGGCAGCCGAAACGGTTCATACTATTTGACATAAAAGTATAACGTCACGTTTTCTATTTTTACTAATCGTTGTATGGAAATTCAACTAAATTACTGTTTGGTCGCGAAATACTGCGTTTAGGTCCGTAGTTTAAGGGCAACACGTGTAAGGATCTTCGGCTCGCCGACTCGCGGCGGTGATGCATTGGACGACTTTTCACACCCCTGACACCCCAGACTAAGTATTCATAATCTGCGGACTCTAGATGCTCTATCCTGTGATACCCGTGTACCAGGAAAATTGTTAATAAAATTTGACTCAACTCAAAATACTAATTAGACTTTGTTCTGTTTTGAAAATCGAACGATGCTAAACAAATGCTATTATTTTCCAATTAACAAACGTATAAATGTCATTAAACAGAAGCTGACCTACATATGCGCTAGCGCAAGCGGTACACAACACGATAGTTGGGTGTTTACTGTTTAGAATGTTGGTTCGCAGGTTTTACTAAGTACAGTACGATTACTGTTAGTTAACCACTGACAGATAGTTTGCCTTTTATTAATTTTCAACTTTAATATCATACAAATAAAACAATTTTCAGAATACTGTTACCCACGTCTACCGATTTAGAAATAATTACTTAATTTGTATGAGGTTAAAGTTTAAAATTAAATGAAGGCAAAACTATCTGTCAGTGGTAAACCCCAAATAATTCTACTGTAATGGTTATTTACGATACAAGTGCCGAAAAAAGGAAATTCGCAACGAGTGGACATAAATTAAAACACGACCGAAGTGTTTTAAATCGACACGAGTTGCGAATTACCTATTCGCACGTGTATCGTACAACGTTTTACTGTACATATGGCTCTTTAAAGTTTCGACATATGCACGAAAAGTGCTCTTTTCCGCACTAGTGTTGTACTGTAAAGGTATTGTTCAACAGTGGCACGGACCTCGCCCCGAACTTTGACGGCCTCCGCGGCCGCCTCCGCCTCAAGCACGGTCTTCAGCCGGTGAGCCTCTGCTAGCTTCTCCAACCTGAACTTTTCCGCTTCGGCGGGCCTAAAACAAACAAACTGATTAAGTACCCTTTTCTGGAGTTTATTGGACATCTGGTGGATATATTCATCTGCTTACTACAGAACATGACACTTCGAGATCTCAAGGTCTCAGGTATTTTATTAAAATTGCTTACATTCATTCGTTAAATTTCTATATCAAATTCTTCATACTTTCCAGAAACCTGAACATGTTCACAAATATATGTTAGAGTAGTATTCGATAATCTCCAAAATACTTCGGATTTCTAACAAAATTAAAAACATCACAAGGTCAATTTTATTTGATAAGTAAGAAATTTACGACCCACCTTATCAGTTTTAATGTGCACATACCATACCTGACGAATGTTATTATACCAAGAAATATAATAATATTTATTGTGAACATACAAATATAATCGACTAACTGCCCGCGTATTGCAAAATATAGCCTATAACCTATCCAGAAAGTGCGTTCTACACACAGGTTAAAGATTTTTTTTTTAATCGGATGACCGGTTCCGGCGTTTACCCAAAACACACACAAAATAAAGTTTTTCCTCTTATATTATTAGTATAGATTTGGTGTCAGACCTGCGGACAGTGGCTTCCAGCTCTTTCTCGCGCCTCTGCACCTCCCACTTCTGCACGGCGATCTCCTGAGTGCGCTCAACTACCGCGATTTGCATTTGTTCTTCTTTGATTCGCTGCTTCGTTTTAGCCGCTTGTAGTTCGTAGGCCATTTCCGCTTCGGCCTGGAACAAATGATTGACTTAGCACTAGCTTAGGCAGGGGGCAGCCGGTTCCAGAAGGGTCTTCGGGGTGCAATGAAGTTTTCAAACGCGTGGAAGAAATTCTCGAGTTTATCTGATACCTAAGCTTCTAATAGGGAGGGCCTTGTCAATCTTCGTCCGGACAGACGAGTGCTGACATTGCCGAATGTAAACTCCATTCAATAAACATCTTATTGCATATCACGTGATACAATATGCAATGTCAATCGAACACATGCTTGTTCGCTCATGGCGTCTAGGTAAACTGACGGTCTCCAGCGTCGCCGCAACGAACATTTCAGCCGAGCAAACGGCTCAAATGTATGGGCCTTCCAAAAAAATACTTTTCATCACACTTGCTCGAAAAGGGCTTCATCATGCGCAGACATACATAGCTGTAATAGCCTGTGTTACGCGCACGGGCGTAATGGTTTTTTTCTTAAATTGTATCTGTCACTCATGCGGCAGCTACAAAGCAAAGAGGTTTTATATTAAATACGATGTCTGAAAACGTATTTATAGATAAATTTAAACCTAAAAAACTACTTAAACATGTTTAACTGAATTATTTACAGATTTAATATGTAGTTATTTAGTGTCTATGTAAAATGTTTTTAAGTGTTTTCAAATCGTGGCCGTATACCGAAGGGTCTTTGCCATACGCGCCTCACGTCAAATTCAACAAAATGGACGACTGACATGTTGCAGTTTTTATTACGATTTGTATTCATTTCGTCTAAAATGTATTTGGTTCCTCGCAAATGTGATGAAAAACATTGTGTATAACACGGGCGTAAGAATATTGCAAACTCGAGTCATCAAAAGCCCTCCGCCTTCGGCGTAGGGCTTCTGATAGACTCTTGTTCGCAATATTCCACTTACGCCCCTCGTTAAACAATGTACTATTCTACTCAGGTACATAACATAGTTGTAAGTTGCTAAAATGTTTCAGCTGTAATTCGTTACCTTTTTGGTGTGAACTTCTACGTCGTAAGCGGCCTTTTTGAGTTCAAAGTCGCGCTGCGCCTTTGCGATCTCAGTATCGTTGAGGAAGCGCGAGGCCATTCGCTGTTCCTCAGCCATAGCCTCCTTGATCTTTGCCTCAGCCTGCGCTTCGGCCTCGCCGATGCGCGCGTCTCTCTTCACCTCCGCCGTGCGCGCCATACCCAACGCTTTCAAGTAGCCCTGGTATAATACACTTATTCTTTAAAAACCGTAGTGATGTATGATCTAAACACATTTATTGGTTAACCAACGCTTTCATTTCAGAGTAATACAGTAGAGTTATGATTTTTTTTAGTAAAATAACAGGTACTTAAATGGTTGGAAACATTATTTCTTTTACCGCAATTTCAGAATAAAAAATCCTCCCAATGGGAGATTTTGCATTGCAAAAAGTGGAGAGGGAATTGATGTTTTGATTTATATTAGCCGGGTTCGGGTATGACTTGTCTAGTCACTTTTGTCAAAATTTCATAAACCAACCGTTACAGAGCTATTTAAAAAATTACAAAGAGTGGTGGAGTGGAGTGATCTAATGAAGATGGTGCTTAACGCACACATGGCCGGGTGTATATTTAACATTTTAAGGCATTTTAGTTTTTCGATATTATTATTTCAGCAAATATTGTCAAAATAAATAATGAAAAGAATGAACTATTGTTAAAAACGTATAACGATACCGGTGTTGAGTTTTATTATCAAAATTGGCATCGTGTCACTCTTTTACAGGGATACTCGTGAGATGATGACTTATTGATGACTTTATAACCGAGTGTTTCAAACCACCGGAGATTCACCCGGTCTGAGGTAGAAAACATCAATTTTTTTCACGTCTTCATAACCGACCAATATAAATAAAAGGGAAACCCTCTCCACCTCGTACAAGGCAATGATTACAGGCCGTGACCAGCAGTGGCTTAGGAATAATGTTTCACGAATTTTGATGTAAGATAATCTGATACAGCGCATAAATAAGTAATTTTTGAACAAAGTAGGTAGGTACATGGAGGATTTCGTTATTTCAAATTAATTCTACTTTACCCTGTTAAGACAAGCCTAAGAATAACCAATAAACTTATATAATAGAAAGGCTAGAAAGCATCAGAATATTGTTTGAACGTGATCATTGAGTAAATGTAACCAATGCACTGTCTACACACACTGTGTATGCTGGGTTTGAGTCGGTGCAGCACACTACAATCAAAACCTGGAATCAATTTGAGCTTGTCTCAGGAAACAAAATCATTGGCTGTGGATATTGCTACTGAGACAGGCTTTATACATATATGTACAGATACTAAATAATGTTACACAGCCATGCTAATCAGTCTTTATAACGACTTCCAGTCCGATATTTCCACTCCTATAAGGCATATATAAATATCTATGTCCAATAAAATACATATTTCATTACATATCTAGAAGCGTATCTGCAAATTATTTGACAATAAGTAAAAAGGCCAAACATATATTTAGGTGTATATCCTCATCTATTGGTTGGCCGCACTCTAACTCTCTCTTCGCTTTCATTGTATAATTATAATATGATTGAATAATAGGTATTATTGTTAGTACAGAATAATGCCATTATTCATAAACGTCCTTCAAACCTATTCAAAATTTGTTTGCATTTCTGGCACTTTGATATTTGAATTTATAACGAATTACCTAGTTGATGGAGGTATGTTAAGTTTCATAAGAGCTTCAATTATACCGACAAAACAGAAATATTTTCTTTTTTAATGAAATCGTGAATAATAACATTACCACAATAAAATTGACAAATATCCTCATCAAGACAAATACCGTTAAAATTCGTTTGTGTTATTGGTCGGGTTCACATTTTGGTTTGGGAGAAAGGGACCAAACAGATTTTAGTTAACTGAGATTTGTTAAGTTTTATGAATGAGAGGTAACCGTTGAAAGTGGTAACCTTGATACAATCCCGGTCTCATTTTATTAGGTTTCCGTATCTCAAACAGTACAATTATAGAATCACTCTGTTGTCTGTCAGTCTGTCAAGACCCTTATTTCAAAATAATATGATATCCTCAAGGGGTGTAGACGCAAAATTTATTATTACTTCAAAAGAAAGAAGGTAAAAAAAATGCCTAATGACAAAAATCCCATTTTTAATTAATTTTCATCAAAATTAACCAAAAAGTTACGAAGCTTCAACCGTTTTAATCTTGCTTGTTAGAGACAGAAAACGCAAGGGGATCGTCGATAGTAAATTACAATAGTTTCATATGAACGTGCGTTTTGGAGAAAAGGGGAGAAGAATACCCCCCTTACAACTTTGGATTCATATATTGTGATTATTCAACCTATTGCGTTAGGTACTTTTTTCTCCATTTGACTACATGCTTAATTAAAAAAGTTTGATAAATCGACCTTCTCATTCAACACGACGCAAAACCTGTAGGCCCTGTAGTAAAGGAATCAAAAACGATAGGGTGCTTCCCTTTGACCCAGAATCATGAAATTTGGGAAAAGCCATGTCTTATAGCAAAAGTACAGAATTGAAATTCGTGGTAACATAAAAATAAATATTTTTTTTGATTATAAATTTATTTGCAGTAGGGGACTAGTTAAGATAGATTCGAGTCGGCCACGCCCCCTTGACAGAGACACGCTTATGCCTTCCGCGCACGAGAAAAAGAGATGCAACACTCTTCGGGAATGGCTTTTTTGGACAAATTTCGATAAATATCTAACTTAGTGAAGTTTTATTTATATTTCATTAAGTGAGATTTTAGATGAGATGAAATACTATAGTATTAACTTAAATGTGTTGTAAAATAATGTATTGTTTGAGCAGGCTGAGTAAAAAAAGGAAAACAAAGACCCAATCTTTGGATTTTTTTTCTATCGAGGAAATTTTTGAATCACCTTTTCGATTTCCGATTCCGGTGTAATGTATCAATTAAATCAGATAAACAGTCATATATTCAAGAACCATATATCTGAAAATCAGACCTTATTGTTTCTTAATCTAGTCAAACCGGCGTTTCAAATCACGCGATAATTTCCAGTTCACCCCCTTAAGTTTCCTCATTAAGTGGGAACAATCTTCGAGACTCGGTTCCTATAATGGACGAACTATTTTTAGAGGTGATGCATTTGGGTCAGTTGTATATTATAGAATTGTTGCATTCATTAATTTTCTGGTCTCCGACTGAGCTAAAACAAGGCAAATGTATGCACAGCACACTTCAGTGGGGTGTCCATCTAGTCGCATAATACGGTATTTCACTAAAATCAAATCAGCTTCTTTTTATGAAACGTCAAAAACGCTCCGTTAGTATGAAATTTGTAGGGATTACTTGCATGTGACGTCACAGTCAAATAACGTCCTTATTATTGGTTTATATAATTTAAAAATCTTACAATATCAAACAAAAATTAAATATTGATTCTTTCCGAGTCTTTTCCTAATTTTCATCGGTTGCTAATGAAAAATTAATTTATTTTCACTGTTGTCAAATACCCTATTACTCTCGTCATCATTTCGAAAGCCATACAACTTTACGCATAAAGTTGTTGCGCATAAAAGTCTTTTGTCATTACTAATTCTGCGCATAATAATTTCATTGTCATAACTGTACTATGTCATATTTTGTTTAACCATAATGTTGATCAGCATACAAGTTTTAGTCATTATATTAAAGATCATAATTATTTTTAGTCATAAGAATTGCTATGCATAACTTATGACAATAGGCGGTCGTTATGATTGATTCGCAAAGAAAAACAAGTTATTATATTAGTTGACTAGCATTTAATTAGGTTAGGGAGCTACAAAAGGGGGGCTCGGGCGGCAAGGCCCCCGCAGTAAAAAAATAAACAATCGCAACAATTGTATTTTTGGTAGCTTAGGTTATGGTTATCTTGTGTCCCTTAGAGCGGAAATAGGCACACCGCGAAGCGGAGTGGCGTCGACACGCTGGCTAGGTTAAAATAATTGCCGGGTGTGTGTTTAATAAAAGAAAGTTGGATTAAGTTTAGGTTACAGAGACAATTTTTTAAAAAAGAAATGTACAGGATTAAATATGTTTGTCTTATACCTATGACTTGAAAACGTTATGCGCAAACAATTATGGCGATTGATAGTTATGCTTAAAGTTTTTATGCACTATAAATTTATGACATTTGCTATTTATACTCTCAAATATTATGGCAAAAAAATGTATGCGAACTAATTTATGACTATTGTCGTTTATGCGTAATGATGATTATGACACAAGTAGTTATGCCTATCGGCCTTATGGCTACAAATATTATGCAACCCGATATGGACCCACATCAGTGACAATGCAATATTATGGTACAAACGACAACACTGTTAACTGGCTGAGTTGTCGATAGTACCATCAAGCCGATGTACCCAAGATCTGCAGACACTTATTATTGTTATGTTATGTTATTATTGTTATTACCTGAGAACTTCATTTGCGAAACGATTTTGAAAATTATTCGTCAACCTGAGATGACGTGTCATATTTTGTGTATGTTATTAATGATATCGTTATGGCTTTATCGTTATAACTTATAATTTAGTGCAGATCTGTATTAATTATTTGAAGAATATTCCGAATTTATACCATATTCCTACTCGTTATAACAATATTTTTTTCTTTATTCATCATAACCATTTTTGGCACTACGATTAACATGTTCCAGAAATTAATAAAATAGTTATCTAAGTATGATAATTATTATTTCACGTCTACATGCGGATACGAGTACATACATTCGAGGGCGGTTTGATAAGTAACTTGTTCCGGCCACTAATAGATGGCGTTTGCAGTAACTGTCTATTTATTCTTAAAGTTTGATAACTAAATATAATTAATCTGTGGCATCAAGTCATCTCCGGCGGGAATTTTAAATTTGACAGCTGTTGGAAAAAAGTAATCGAAGTAGATCGGCAAAATGGAGAAAATTGGAATTCGTGGTGTGATTCAATTCTTTTTTTGGAAGGTAAAACAGCAAAAGAAATTCATGAAAGGATTTCTCCTACGTTGGGCGATTCTTGTCCTTCATACGAAACAGTTCGGCTTTGGGTAAATGAGTTTAAGCGTGGCAGGACAAGCATTGAAGATGCACCTCGACCTGGTGCTCCAAAATCAGCGGTTTTACTAGAAGGCATTGATAAAATCCACGATTTCGTTTTAGCTGACAGACGATTAAAAATACGGGAGTTAGCTGAAGTCTCAAACATCTCGCCTGAGCGGGTGCATTTTATTTTGCACAATGAATTGCACATGAAAAAGCTTTGTGCAAGATGGGTGCCGCGGTTGCTCACTCCAGAACAAAAGCGTATTCGCATGCAAACATCTGCTGGAAACTTGCAGGTGTTTAATAAAAATCCAGCAGTTTCTTCGACGTTTTGTGACCATGGATGAAACCTGGATTCACCACTATATCCCGGAAACAAAACAGCAGTCGAGATAATGGATAAGTCATGGTGAGCCAGCTCCAAAGAAGGCGAAGTGCGTCCCATCAGCTGGAAAAGTCATGGCGTCGGTGTTTTAGGATGCGAAAGGTATTATTTTAATTGACTACCTTGAAAAGGGAAAAACTATCACTGGGGAGCATATTATGCCTCGCTTTTAGACCAGTTAAAGGTAGCGATAGCTGAAAAACGTCCAGGGTTGGCCAAGAAAAAGGTGATGTTTAACCATGACAATGCTCCGGTGCACACATGTTGGCTTGCTGAACAAAAATTGGCGGATTTACGGTATGAAATACGTCCACATCCTGCTTATTCGCCAGATTTTGCTCCTTCAGACTATCACCTATTCCCATAGCACAAAAAAAATCTGTCGGGGCGAAAATTTCAGTCTAATGAAGAGGTGATACTGGAAGTAAACGCATATTTTGAAGACCTGGAAGAAACCCATTTCCGTGAAGGCCTCGAAGTTGCAGAAGCGTTGGGATATGTGTTTTGAACTTCGGGGGGATTACGTAGAAAAATAAAATATATACAACACCTATACAAGTTTTTTTATCATATCAAACGAAGTTACTTATCAAACCACCCTCGTATGTACTGACAAATATTTGACTAAAGTCTCAAGTGCCTTATTTTATCTTTAAAGCGTTTGTACGTTCGGTACATACTTACCTACGCTACGAGGCATTATTTATTATACTGTTCAATTACATGAGAATTCTTTCTCATGTATGTCCAGATTTTATAATATGGTTTCTCCATTTGAATGAGAAAGACATTTTGATTGTAGGTATGCAGCTAGCCCAAATAACAGGCCCATTCCGCTTTAAAACTTAGATTGCCCATTGTACACTCGCGGACAAAGAATATAGCTCGGTAAAATACCGTCATATTTCCTAAAAGAGTGCAAGGTTGTGCAGTTTTTTGAATCCTTTCGTGATCTTTATTTAATTTTACGTCTAAACTGCAAAAATATATTATAAAGAATAGTATATTATGTAAATAAATCTAGCGTTACATTTCAAAATGTTTGACCACGAGTGTATTACTAATACGTACGCGATAGATATTTATAGAAGCTGTGTAGCATATATGTATTATAAATAGGCAATTAACTATATCATAGATATCCAAAACAATACGCCAATATCACTCGCAAGTCGACATACCTTAGCTTCCTTTAGCCACGATGAAATAAAAAAACATGCTACTCAATTGTGTTCAAGTGTTACTAATTTTAAAAGGCCAACAGTGCTGAGCGGGGAATGCGAGTAATACAAAGATCGCAAATATAAAGTCAGTCTGTTTCAGAGACACGCCACAATAACGTGCGTGGAGCCGCCGATGGGCCATCAGCCAGCATGGCTGCTATTGGGTGATACCGAATAGTTTTGGATACCGATACCGAATGCTATTTAAAGGGCACTTTACACTAAGGTTTCTCTTCCTAGGTATCACCAACAGTAACTAACCCCATAATGTTTACTGTAATCAATTCAAATTTCTTTATCAGAAAAAATCAAATTAACTACAAACATGACTTGCGGCCTGCAAGAAGCTTGTTTATCAAAATTCACTATAATATGTGTTGTTTGCATATCATCGTGTAACATACCTCTTCGTCTCGTATGTCTTTAAGCGTGTACGAAACGACTGTGATACCCATGTTGATCAAATCACTGGAAGCCACCTCGAATACCTGGAATTAATTTAAGGAGCATTTGAATGGCAATGTATCTAATGTTCACAGCTGAGTGAAAACAATGCGAAAATTCAGTGATGATTCAAGACTCAAACGTCAGGCACATAAACATGTTTATATATACCAATTAAACATGTTTTCTTATAGAAACTTTCCTGATTTCTATGAGCCTCAGTATCTGTAGTTTAAGTGATAAAAAGTTGCAATAACCTTTTTGGAGAACATTTTTCTGTCCTTATAGATCTCCTCGACTGTCATGGAGCCCATAATAGCACGCTGATGACCTTCTAGGGTCACAAGGGCTATATGTTGAATTTCTTGCTCAGATTTTCCAAGGAACTGCTCGCATGCTGACAACAGCATCTCGGCGTTCTGGCCTTGTATTTTCACCTAGAATAATTATAAATATCACAGTTAAATTATGCACAATGCTCATTAAAATAATGAAAACAAAAGAAGCGGGAACAAAATTATATTCAGCTCATCCTAAAAATAGTTATTACTAAATTAGTTTTTCTGTTGAACAGGCAGTTAATTTTATCTCAAGTGTGAATGAATCATAAACTGTTTCATTGCCACATTACACATTTAGTGTAATGTGGCACTTAATTAAATATTTATCTGAAGGGACGTTCTCTGACGCCTGGCACAATAGGAGCCGTAACATGCGAGTGCATCAGATGAGAAAATGGAAACCGTCGGCACAAGAAGAAGAATGAATGAAACCAGTATCTTTATGTCACACCCTGACGCGCCACGTTAGACAAACATGAATCCGACTTGAGTACTCATTTGGAAGTAATAAGGCATAAAATGACCTGCGCAATTCCGGTGACAGATATGGGCACGCCCTGGCTCGTGTAGACTGTAGGCGACTCGACCTGGAGGGTCATGGTGTTGAGCGATATCCGCTGCACGCGCTGGATGGAGGGCCACACGAACGCTCGCCCTCCCGGCACCAGGAGGGGCTTCGAGTAGCAGCATCCTGGGGATAACCGACACAGTTCCTCAACTCAACAGGCTCAACATAATGCAATAAAAAGGGCTTATACGTAATAATCGCCTTAAAATTATACCTGTTTTGCTAGGTTATCTTTATACACAGAAATCTTATAGAAATAAATACAATGGTAGAGATTTTTTATACAGTTCATTCTGGATAAATATTATATTCTAGATTGTCAGTTGGTTTGAAGCATATACCGACTTATTTCTACACAACTCAACTGCCCAACAAAAAGAAGTGTAATATTTTTGAAATCTTAAATTAACGATATCCTGATAAAGTGGACTACGAAAAACCCATATTTATTTCTGTCTAGTCCTATGGAGTGGACTACGATGCCTCCACAGGGTACAGTGAAAAATGTTTGATATGACTGTTTTTTTTAAAACGACACTGTCTAAAACGTTCCTCATTTTGCTTTACTGGCCTTACTGCCTTCTTCGTTCTTGATAACAGGAGCTTTTAAATAGCCTAGCTTGTCTGTTGGTAATGGTTCCACGTGGAAGCTCGTATAGATTTATTTCCAGTTATGTCGTAACTAATATGTACTTCCGTCGTTGAAAAATATGGTATAAATTGTTCAATGATAGCAACTGATGCCTACAAATCTAGTCTAAGTACTATTAATAAAAGTTACTGAAATAAGTTCTAGGGAGTGCTGTCATTATACCTTTTCATAATGGCATAGCAAAGAGTGGGGGAATGTATCTGCAGACTCGATTCAGCAGCTGTAATTCGTTATTCGGCATTTAGGTTAATTACGTCAATTTGGTGCGGCGAACTAGAGCCATCACCGTTTATTTAGTGCTGACCTCGAAAGCCTGTCCATTCCATCCCACTAATTAACAAAGCATGTTGGTCCGCCTAATATATCAGCTTCGCAAAAAGGTGACGGCAGATAACTATGATTGTAACAGACCTGCCACTCTCAAGATGACTACTTGACTTATATTACATACTTCACAATATATTATTTATTTATTTCTCAGGGAGGCAGTTGAATGAAACAACTATCGTATATAGATTGTATTGGACAAATTATGAAACATGCTGCTAGTTGAATTTTCAAAACAAGGTGGGCGGTGGTGGCCGCGTTGATGACGTCATTATTAAGGATTCAAGTACGGTTGAAATTATTGAATTTAGCTGACCATCATTGGATTTTTCTACCTTGGAGTTGCTTTTTAACCCCCGACGCAACGAGAGGGGTGTTATAAGTTTAACGTGTCTGTCTATCTGTCTGTAGTATCGTAGCTCCCAAACGGATGGACCGATTTTAATGCGGTTTTTTGTGTGTCATAGATAATTTTATCCCAAGTGTTCTTAGCAATGTTTCATGAAAATCTGTTATGCCGTTTTTGAGATATTGGACTTTGAAATGAAAATGTCGGGGGTTTCTCAACTTTTCCAAGTTGTAATTTATTGAATGGACTTAATGGACTACTTTGATGCAATTGAGCCAACTCAAATAATCTAAAGTATACCTACCAAAGTTTTTGAACAATGTTTCCCAACAGTAAAATGTAGGGTTTCCAAGCATTCTTTAAACCTTTTAACAATATTAATATGTGTAGTATATACCGCACGACTTTCGTTTTAGAAGCAGTATTGATAACTGGAATATTAGCTGGAGAGGGAGAGTAACCAATGAAGAATTGCTGAATAGAGTGGGGCAAACCTCATAGGGCACCTCATACAACATGACAAGGAAAGATACAGGGGAAGCGAGGAAGAGGAAGAACTAGAATAAACTACATAGGGCAACTCAAAAAGAGTTGATGTTAGGTCGTATTGAGATGTCAAAGAGGTTGCCTGGGATGGGAGTAGACGGAGGGCCGACATTGAGCTACACCGACAAGAGCTTTGCTTTTAAATAAAAAGAAGAACAATGTATGCTAGACTGTATTTTTTATTTCAACTTTTGAATAGCTATGAAATGGTTTAATTTACTCTCAAGGGAATTTTATGTAATGTGTAACCATTTGGTAGTTTCACTATATGAAGTTAAAACTAGTTAAATTGTCTAATGGTTACACTAAAATATAATCTTCACCAAGTGTAATGGTTAGTATTAACGATTCTTTCCAATTTTGCATAAACAAAAATCCAACATTAGTTCATCTGTGTCTAACAAAATCGTGCCAATTTCCAACCTCAATGGGGTCTAACCCTCCCCCCCTAAACCAAAACCTTAGATCCGCTTTTGCATAAGGGTTTGTTTCATACAAAATGAAAACCAAAAAATATCCTGACCGGGGGCCTTTCATGTGAAAATATAACTGCAATATTTGTGCAGAATATCCCAATGTAACAACAGCAGCAGCAAGCGAAATGAGTTAAAGGATATGGGTGTGTAAGCCATAGATATAGGCATATCAGTCTCATAGCAACAGTTTACCAGGAGATGCTTCATAATGTAGACTATGCCACACTCGATTATAATAAAAATGTAAAGCTATTTTGCATTAGAAAACGCTTTCAAATAATATAAAAATACGTTCGCTGTGCCGATTGTCAAGTGACGCAAAAATAATATGCTAGTATTCAGTTAGCCGGGCAAAATAAAGGAATCTCAAGTAGGTACCGAAAAGATAGTAGAGTATACTGATTCACGCCAATTTATAAGAAAAAATCAAACAGGAAAACTATAGCGTGTGTATATATGTAGGTACTTACCAGACACTACGAGAGCCTCGTTCGGGCCACAAGTGACAAACCCCCAGGTCATTTTTAGTTTTCTTTTAGCTGACTGCAGTTAAACAAAAACGTAACAACTATGGAAACTTTACAAATGCGTTTTATTAAACTTAAAAACACAATAATAGGTTCCTAATAAAGCCAAAGACGGCCGCTAATCCGAAACGACATTTATGTCTGTGTTGCCAGTCTTCTTTTCTGCAAGCGACCACAGATAACAAATTACATTTATTTACAGTAGACAGGCAGGACTCGGGGTTGCTCAATGCGTTTGATATATCCTGCGTACAAAAAAGTTTTCAAATGGATATTTGGTACGTATACGTATACTATGCATAATTTTATCACGGGCTATTTTCTTCGCCAGTTTTAACGAAACGACTGCCATGCCATCTTACGGGCGGCGACCGAATAACTTACGTGCCGAGAGATGTCACTAAATGTGTTACACGCGGGCTATTTTGCGATACAAGATAGATACTGACGGCAAGATGGCGTTGCGCGTTAGCGTAAAAGTGTTTTAATGGGCGTTTGCCAAAATCCAATATAAGTTACGTGATTTAATGAAATTCGACCCTAATATGAAAAAAAAAAGACCGGGTTGCACTCCGGGAGTGCCGGCAGAAGTGAAAACTCAATAACATTGTAACAGTTTTTCGATCAGGTCACGTGACATCTTACGGTGTCACCCTAAAAATGAATTTGACGCAAATTTATAAACAATTATCAATTATTTAGGCGGACGGGCCGCAGGCGCGTTGGGTGCGACTGGCCGCCGGCTCGACTGGTCGACGGGCGGCGGCAAACACAATACCAATTTGTTTTTGCCATTGCCAAATATTTTTCAAAGCTTTATCTCTTTAGGAATAACGTCTAAATTTCGAACTATTCGAATTTGCAAGAACAGCAGACTGCGGTGGCGACCAAAATATCAATTTGTTTTTGCCGTTGGTAAATATTTTTCTAAGCTTTATCTCTTTAGGAATAACGCCCAAATTCGAACTATTCGAATTTTCTCAATAGCAAAACGGTGAAGGACGCGTTGGTATTATTACAAATTTATTTGCAGAATATGCTATTGCAAAAAGTGTTTAACGGCTTTATACTCTTACCAGTGTTGCCAGACCCAATTTTCAAAAGTTACCCTGGTGTGATAAAAAAGTAACCTTTTGCCAAGTAAAGTTACCTAATACTATGGACCGTTTTATATCAAGTAAAAACATACCTACATAACGAAAATAATACTGAACAACTTTGTTTGCAACTTGCAATTTTTCTATTCTAATTTCTAGTGAAGTGAACAAAATGAATCGATTAGATATAGATAAATAGCTAGATAAAATAGAAGTATAGATGCTTGCATACTAACTAAGCTATCAAAAACTACAATCGGAAGCTCGTTTGCGTGTCATCTCTTTTACTCCCATATCAAAAGAGTGAGCGCGTGCATGTAGTTCGAATTGCATTTCCTTCCGATTTCCGATCGGAATTAATTTAATTACCCCTCCAGCCGGAGCGAATATAGCCCCGAACCGAATGACTGTTGCTACACTGAAGTCCCTTTCACTCTTCTGTATTACAACATATGAGTGAAAGAGACGGCACGATAGGAACGTGCTTCGCGGTAGCTGAGCTATTTTTACGTCAAACGCACGTTCCGTTTTACGTAGTAAAAGCGTCAGCCGGATACATTTATTCAACGGCGCTTAAATTAATATTTGAAAATAAACAAAGAGTTCTAAAGTAACCTAAAAGTAACCTTTTGGGCTGGGTAACCCGGCAGTAACCTGACCGAGCTAAAAGTAACCTAAAAGGTTACAAAAGTTACCTTCTGGCAACACTGACTCTTACGAATGGTGTTCAGTTTTGAATGAAGTCGAATCGGCTAGCAGCAAAAAGTGACCTCCTTCACATCTGACGTCACAAAACTCTGTCGCGTATTTAACAATTTTTCCCCATCCCAAAAAGTGCTCAGCACCGCTAAAGAAGTATTCACTTAAAAAAATATTATAAAAACGCTTTTAAGTATAAATCAGGATCACTAATCGAACACATCAAAACTTTTATAAAAATTATAAATATCTGCAATTTTACGTACCTACTTACCCATTACAATGAAGTTTATTTTACGTCACTTGGTTTTCATCACAGCTTAACTGACTCCAACAAAAATTTGGGCTTTACGTAAAAAGTATTTTCAATAAAGACGTCAAAAGTCTTTATTGAAAGGGAATAAGAGCTTTTGACATCTTCGATTGGGTAGTTACTTTTGATGCTGACTGTAGCCCAAGAAAAAAAAAAAAGATTTTATTTTTCTGTTTTGTCGGCGTTATTTATTTATATTCCCATGCCGAATTATAGTTTTGTAGTTGCAATGGTTACTGAGCTACGTCGATGACGGACGGAAAGACGGATGGACGGCCAGACGGACATGGCGAAACTATAAGGATTCCTTGTTTACTTACGGAACCTTAATTATTACCAGGAACGTAGGGAGAAAAACTAGCAAAAAGTTATATTTATCACAAATGGCAAATGCTTTATTAAATGAGACGTAACTAATCTACAGTAAATTTACCAGAATAATTAATACAAACGCCATCACAGCCACAGTAGGACAAAGTAACATTAGGGAACGATTGTCACAGGTAGGAACTAAAGTGGCCGTCAATGGAATTTGCTAACTATTGAAAGACAAATTCAAAATGGCGGTTTGTTTACATAGTTAGCTATTTCCCTTGACGGCCGCTTTATGTGGGTATGTACAGTCGCCAGCATTAATATCTGCCGAAACAAGGTCCTAAGCGCCCTAGGAATCAGGCGTTTAAAAAAACACGCCCAAACGCTTGTATACGATTTTCTTAGGTAAGTACTTCTTGTTAGTTATCTTATATTTTCTGAAATTTGATGAAATATATTATGCCGTGTCTTAATAATCTGCACAAATCTTGTCAATAATTAAGCTATGTTTAATATTTTTATATGTCATGCCAGTAGTTTCTGAGATCGTCCGGAAAAATATTTTACGTTATTTCATGTTATTCGTCTTACGATCTGTACCCGCGTTTCGCACTGCGTTTGCGTGGGATTGTGGTGGTAATAATATAATCTAATTTCTTCTCTTGGAAATTTCGAGGAGGTAGTTCTAATTTAACCTTTAGGTTTAAAGTTTAGTATGTGCTTCTGAAAACAGATCAAACAGTGGGTGTGTACCTAGTAAAAACCTTTTGTTTACGAGTAGGTAGGTGACCCGAATCGTGGCACAGATAACCAATTGTCTCGTCTAAAATGATCGAGTGTACCAAGTCATGTAGGTATGTTTTATTCGAGTACCTAGAGTCTACAATATAAAGGAATCTCAAACCAAAGTCCTTATAAACTAACAAGGTGCTATATCATAAATAAAATATAAGAATTGCAGTATCGTATGTCATCTGCAGCGATTGTAACAAGCTTCAGATTCTTCAGAACGAACCAACTCGCATTGTTTTGTTGGATTTTTTCTCTAGTTACTAAGGGTACCGCACTGGACAATGCTGTCTCTATCTAATTTAGAGCAGTCCGATTAGCGAGCGACTAAGGAAACTGTTGAAATTGCTTTATATGTATTTGACTAGCTGCCCGCGCTGGTATTACAAAAAATCACAAGCGGAGCCACGGGATGAAATACAGCCGGTCTATTTTGAAATTCCACTCTATACTGGTGAAATAAGATAATGTGCATGTTGTGTTTGCCTGTAATTAGATAAACACTGGTTTATTTTTGTACCAATGTTAATTCCTAAGTCACATGGTGTTTGTCCACTGCTGGACATAAGCCTCCCCCAAAGAGCGCCTCAATGGTGTGGTCTTTCGGCTGATATGATGATGATGACGATGATGATGGGGTTTGTATCTGTTGGCAAACCTTAAATAAATAGATATTTGGTAAATGGTGTTAGTAGTTATACTCGTAGGGATACTACACCCCTACAGTACCTATACAAACTTAAAAAGATACAAACATACATTTCACACATAATTACGTCTTTATTATTTATTAGTCAAGGATGGTAGGAACTACGGAATGCAATCTCACAAAGCCAGTCTCACGGGATTTCGAGATTTATGATATCTTGAGAGACTGGGCGTTTTTCACTGAAAACTTATATATGTACCTATAATACTAATGACTATCAACATGTGAAATAAAAATAAAATAATAGTAAGTACGTTTTAATTTGTCAGTCAGATGCAACATTTATCATCCCGTGACACAGCACACATAGACATGTATACATATGTAGAAAGTTCAATCTCGTAATCTCGCGAGATCTCGTCGAAGATGGTATTGGTACGCGAGGTCGAGATTGCATTCCCAACGGACCCCGCTAGGTGGGCGCTCTGCTCGTCGGCGCTACGAAGTTCCCCAATTGGCTACGAGCGTAGCGTAAGCGCTACAAAGTCTTGGCGCTGAATGTGTTAATGTGTCCAATTGATATGGCAACGACGCGACGTCATGACACTGTTATATCATTAGACAGGCAAAGTATCAACCCGCGAGCCATCATAAATTGTGTAAGTTATAATCTGTGTAACGCACTGACGTGAATAACATTGTGCGCCTCGTCTCGTGCCGAGAGGCTCGCTCTTCTGATCCACTGAGCTGTTTATCGATCGCCACCAACGGTTTGACAGCCTCCCGGTTCCTAATAAAAAAACGAACGCTGCAATAAAGCCAGGTGTTTTATAGATACCATCTTATTTTAATTTTTACCTAACCTAATGACATTAAATACTCTTGAAAGTGTATACCTAATGATATGTGTATGTTCTTGCAAAAATACATGATTTTTGATTTGATTTTGATTGAAATTAAGAAAATCATTATTTAATCACAGTATTCATTTAATCATGTCATTATTACTCACAGTGCCTAAACCAAATGTTTTATGGGAGCATAAAGTAGTGTGGGGTTCCGTATACATACATAATTCAAAAATGACATTATTTAGTTAGCAATGGAATTGTTATCCATGCGGACGTAGGACTGTAGTACTTTGAGTCTGCTCGACTGGTATGGGGACTGCGGACATGTTATTAGTGTGTAGGTAACGGGTAGCCGAACACTAATGCTAAGGAACCAGGAATTCGTGAACAGACAACGACACGCAGTATCCATATCCATATCATAAATAAAACTGTTTTATTATTTTTATATGGGATACTTTATAAGTTCGGTCTCCTGCGGGCCGGGCCATTGACAATTTTTAGTCATCTCTGAGCTCATCCTTTTGGGTCGAGCTGAGGACAAGAAGGAAAGGAAAAGGAAAAATTGACTAAGAAGAAATATAGAAATACATCTCCATGTAGAACCATATAACCTGCAGGAAATCATTCGTAAAGAAAGTAAGTACAATAGCCTCTTTTTGTAAATTCGCCACCTCCATAGTTAATAACCTGAAAAAGTTCAATGGCACATAGTTCATTTTTCATTTCACCCATCATCCATTAAGACCATATTCATCATTCATACACAGAATCACTTATTCCATTAGAAATTATTTACCATACAGTACCTAATCGCAGATTCAGTCGCCCGTATCCTTCGCGGGGACTGCTTTCTGGTTAAATCAAAGAGACAAAAAAAAAGACTAAGAAGAAATAGAAAAGATAATGATTATAAATAAAACTGGTGCCTGCATAACAGTGCGTATTCTACCGGTGCACTGATCGAAGGTTCCGTAACAGCTATAGAAAGAAATTGTAATCTACACTAATAATAAATCTCTGAATTAAAAAAGAATCAGCCAGTATCATTCCAAACAGTATTTTGATCCGAAGGATCTCAGCTTCACATGAACGGAAAAACATGAGACTTTTTTATAAGTAGGTAACCGACTGCGACAATTAATAACATTTTCGAAACAGTTGACCTCATTACACTTTTAATTTATTTTAATTAAAATAGTAGCTGCCAATGGTGGCATATCTGTTAACTCTCAGTGACGTCAAAATGGCGGGATTGCCATAACTATCCAACATTCAATACCGATGGGGCCATATCATAACATACAAGGATTGATTGAAGAAATACCTACAACATTCATAATTTTTATCCAGTTTGTAATTCGTATTGAGGCGTAATGGGGAAGGCAACTCTCAAACTGACAGCATGGTCATTAGAAAAACTGAATTTGTATGGTGGAAAGTAGTTTTTATTTATTTTTGCGAAAATGACTTTGTTTCGTGCCGAATTGCTCCAGAGTGGGATCCACCGTTTTCCGAAAAAGGTTAAAAATAAAAGGTTGTGTAAGTATTAAACATTTTTGCTTTAGAACTGTACCCAACTGTACCTAATGGTTTCCGTACAATGTTAGCCGTTAGGTTAGGTACCATCGATCTCCTGTCTCTCTCTCTCATCGTATAGAATCTAGAAGAGCGCCATCTACAATTAACTTTCATACCGGCCTTCCCCATTTCAAACCAATTTCAACAATATAACGTCAAACGTCAAAAGTCTGACTTTCTTCTCTTTCTATTTTAAATGACTTAAAAAAAAGGAGGAGGTTCTCAATTCGGTTTATTTTTTTATTTATTATTTAAAAAAAAATTTTTTTGAATGTTTGTTACCTCAGAACTCCGTCATTGATGAGCCGATTCGTATTTTTTTTTGTTGGTAAGTAAGTATAACCTTCCAGGTGGGTCCCATTTTTAGGGTTCCGTAGCCAAATGGCAAAAAACGGAACCCTTATAGATTCGTCATGTCTGTCTGTCTGTCCGTATGTCACAGGCATTTTACTCGAAAACTATAAGGTGTATTTGAATAAAATTTTGAGCATAGGTGTATTTTTTTAGCCGCTACATAATTTTGTAATTAAATTACAAAAAAAAAGACCGGGTTGCACTCCGGGAGTGCCGGCAGAAGTGAAAACTCAATAACATTGTAACAGTCACGTGATGTCTTACGGTGTCACCCTAAAAATGAATTTGACGCAAATTTATAAACAATTATCAATTATTTAGGCGGACGGGCCGCGGGCGCGTTGGGTGCGACTGGCCGCCGGCTCGATTGGTCGACGGGCGGCGGCAAACACAATACCAATTTGTTTTTGCCATTGCCAAATATTTTTCAAAGCTTTATCTCTTTAGGAATAACGTCTAAATTCGAACTATTCGAATTTGCAAGAACAGCAGACTGCAGTGGCGACCAAAATAGCAATTTGTTTTTGCCGTTGGTAAATATTTTTCTAAGCTTTATCTCTTTAGGAATAACGCCCAAATTCGAACTATTCGAATTTTCTCAATAGCAAAACGGTGAATGACGCGTTGGTATTATTACAAATTTATTTACAGAATATGCTATTGCAAAAAGTGTTTAACGGCTTTATACTCTTACGAATAGCGTTCAGTTTTTAATGAAGTTGAATCGGCTAGCAGCAAAAAGTCCTACCTCCTTCACATCTGACGTCACAAAACTCTGTCGCGTATTTAACAATTTTTCCCCATCCCAAAAAGTGCTCAGCGCCGCTAAAGAAGTTGTTCACTTAAAAAATAAAAACTGGAAGTCAACATTTTTTTTTTTTTTAATTTCAAGCCAATTTTTTTGATTAGGTGAATAGAGTCGGAAATAATCGCCCCGCAAGTCACTAAAATTGTATCCCCCCCCCCCCCTCAATTTTTTGAACCGTGTATTTTAAAAATATGAAAATAATCATGGACATAGGGCTTATTAAATTCTTTCAGCGAAAATTGTTTTGAACAAGATCGGTTCAAAGGTTTATGAGATATTTCAAAAAAATTGCCTTCTTTAAAGAAAAGGACGTAAAGTGCCTTAAGATTTCAGTAACGATACGACCTTTTTAATAGGCACGGAACCCCTCATTGTGCGTGGTCCGACACGCACTTGGCCGCTTTTTTTCAAAAGTTCAGTTGGATGATGGGATCCATGAGGAATTGAGGGAACTCCTCAATTATGTTAGGCACGCGTGTAGTGATTTTGGTATTTTCTGTTATAATATAACTCGTGTATTTACACCCGAAAATCATAAATTTGGTGGAGTGGAATTGATGATGATTATGATGAAGACCACAGATGATTTATGGAATTCCTCAATTATGTAGGTACTTAAAAGTACATAAGTATATCACAGACTCTGATAAGATTCCGTTGAAATAGCAACTAATGAAGTGCCAAAGGTGATCCTTGTGGAATCAACGGAAGTCCTCAAATATTATCAGCCCACATACAGCAATTCGGTTTTTTTTTCTAATAATCAACGCATTTTCTCTCGGAAACCAGTTCATGGCTTGGCGGAGTACTAAATTGAAGTCGGTTAAAACTTTGTTTTTAAAGTAAATTATTTTACAGTACATATGGTGCTACTTTCCCGCACTAGTGCGGAAAAGAGCACTTTTCGTGGATATGTCGAAACTTTAAAGAGCCATATGTACAGTAAAACGTTGTACAATACACGTGCGATTGTAAACCGCGCGATATTTGATGTCGAGTGACATGAGAATAGGGACTTCATTCGTTTGTCTATGGTTTTAAAAAACATTCGTCTTGACGTAGGATCGAATTGCCGCCATTACTGTTGTCATTTCCTTGTTGTTTTTTTGTTGTTACGAAAGTAGAATTGTGAAAAGTTGTTTGTAACTCACATTTTAGTTGAAAATATGAGTAGTAGTGACTCCGAGAACGATATGCACACTCCGCCGGATATCGTAAATGCAGCCACGATTGCAACAAATATATTTTACAGGTAGCACTATAGTAGCAATGCAGGTCATTTTCCTACGGCTTCTGAACCCATCATAGAGTACTTATGATATGTGTGTAGATAAAGTAGTGTATGAAACTGTACATAATTTGGCCTTAAAACACTCGTGTGATCGTATTATGAAACTCGCTAACGCTCGTTTCATAAAACCACACTCCTATTTTCAGGCCTCTGATTATGTATCAGTTGCATAAACTACTATTATCAGCTATAAACAGTATACTGTACCTATTAACCCTTAAATGCATAATGATGTATATATGCATCGTATATTGTATATGTTTTTTTAAATACTATGATTTTTTTCTTTATTTTTCCCTCAATCTATACAACATGACACATCTATTTCAATTTATTAAAAAGTTATACAAAAAAACATGCATTTAAGGGTTAAAGCAGTATAGAACGGGCCTTTTATAAACATTAAGTATCAATCGCGTCAGTATTCAGGCGGTATTATAACTTTATAACATTGTACTTCGCGCCATTATGTTGACATTCAGCCGATACAGAGACACAGAAATTGGCCAACATACAGTAAAATACTTTTATCATTATAATATACCACTTTTTTTTTCAATTCCAGAGCGACTGCGTAAATTATTAGTATGGAGAATCAATACACCGCCCCTGGCGGTCACTCATTGAACTATAAAAATAATTTTCTCAAACATGCAATGAAATATTGACGTTGTATTCTTCATAATGGGCTTCGAAGTGTCACCTTTCGGGCGGAGCGAGACGAGAGATCCGTAATGGCATTTCAGACAAAATTTGAGGCCTAGGCCTGCAAGATGGTCTTTTTTAATTTCCGTTCCACAATTTGTGGCACAGGATCACCACCATGAAAATTAAAGTTTGATTACTTGAAGTTTTTTTAAATTTATTTAATTGCATGTTTGAGAAGAGCACTATACATAACTCGGTGTGAAAAGGGGTTGCCAGCCTCATAAGTCCATACCCCGTTATCAGTGTTGCAGAATCATTGAAAACGCTAGGGTTGGCACTGCACGTTTATTATTTTTTCATGTGCCTCTAGGTATATATAAATAAATGCACCTTTTTTTAATCGATATAAATTAAGTTTTTAACAAAATAAAATCTCTTATCAATCCGTAATTAAAAAAGGTTTTATTCTTTTTTTCACTCCATAGTAGGCGGTTGCGTCATTTATTTGTCAAAATTGATTTACAAGTTACTTAATAATGAAGAAGCTGAAATTACAAAATGCATTAACAAAAACACCGTGGAATATTATAATTGCCTGAAGTATTTACCAATTACATCTGTAGAAGTGGAGCAAACGTTTTCATATTTAAAATGGATAAACAGTAATAGACGACAAAATTTAACGCCAGCTAAACTAGAAAAACTCTTAATAATTTATTCAGACAACTAATGAAAGTATACTTATAGGTAGGCATGTCTTTAATGTTTGTTAGTTATAAGATATATTGTTTTTGAAAAGATTTTACCTTCGTATGACGTTCATAAGTGCATTGTAATATGCCTACTTGAAAAATAAACTATCTTTATCTTTATATAAATCTGTTATTTTACCTGCAAAAAGGCTCTTTAAGCAAAAGCCTGTACACCAAAATGTCACATGTCACATTGACCATAAATAGATACTGTGCGACAACCCTATGCCTTAGTTTCAATGGATCTGCAACACTGATAACGGGGTATGCAGTCATAACTATCCGACCTCGCTACGCTCGGCCGTCTATATGTACCTACTCGGCCGGCAACCCCTAACTTCCCGGCCTCTGCAGTAATGTACTATTGTACCATGAGTCACTTACACATTTACTTTAGTCACAATCGTTAACTCGATAGTTCGTATAGTTTATCGAAGACGCGTATACGCATATTAGTCAGAACGTGACGGATGTCTTAGCCAAGCCGATAGTACGTTGCAAATGTGTGCGTGTTCTTGACACACAAAACGTAATACAATTAGTTACTATTTTTTTATTCAGCCTTATGTCACAAGCATTTTTCATTTTAATTTCAATGCTAGCGTATGTCGGTTATGACATTATAGAATACGCGAATCGCGTAGGTAAGTGGAAAGATTGAAAGGTATCTACTGTGCACCGATTTGGACTTCACAGAAGAAATTGAACCTGTTTCTATATACTTTTATATACCTACATCTACAAGGACCCCTCACGTATTAAGATTTTAAATCAAGTATGTTTTTTTGGAAAACCTATTTTTTCTTCTATTTTACAACTATAAAAAATCGATAAAACAATGTAAGTAGTTGGCCGTGTCCTTTGACTTGCCTTGAAATTCCGAGCTCTGTTAATAAGTTATCACGAGAAATAGTTTACTACAATCGATACCTACCTAGTTTGTACCTAGTTGTTGCCGGAGAACATCGGTACCGTATATGAGATACAAATTCGACAGCTCATTTGTGACAATTTGCCTTGAAATTCCGAGCTCTGTTAATAAGTCATCACGAGAAATAGTTTACTACAATCGATACCTAGTTTGTACCTAGTTGTTGCCGGAGAACATCGGTACCGTATATGAGATACAAATTCGACAGCTCATTTGTGACAATCGAAATCTATTCGAAGCGCGTTTATTCGCTGCCGAGAATAGTCTCGTAATGTGTGTTTTCGATAGCCACTCGTGGTAGAACTAACATTACCTCAGATGGCTCTGATAAATAAAACGTGTTTTACGAATTTAAATGTCAAAGTGACTGATAAAGACAAACGCATTTTAACGGCATTTTAGCTCAATTAAGCTTGTTCAACTCTAAAACTGCAGAAGAAATGCGTTAATTCCCACCACATTACCTTGCAAACGAAGTCGCAGATACAGCTAGTAATAAATAAATCCATTTACTTCAGGCATCTTTTTCTTTTTACTTTTTACGCCCTCATGTGTAAAAAACTAATAAAAACGCATTATTTTGGCGACAAAACGGCACGGGCTCCATTGGATGTTGTACAGGCTCCGACATAGTTATGTTATGCATAATGCCTATCAATTTTTTTTTATAAACACTGGAACTTGAGCATACCCAAGAAGTCATGTTGAAATAAAATGTAACGTACGCAATCTTAATAACAAAACAAAGAGGTTATGTCCTACATTTTTCCATTTTATCCTTGATGATGTTGACCTTGACTGTATAAACAATAGATATCGGTAGGTAATAAAGACAATTGAAATACACGTCTTTCCCTCTGGGGCAGTCTAATAAAAACAAGTGAGGCGCGAAGACACAGAAAAGATACAGAACCCTCAATAAAGGCATTTTAGGACATGGCTCATGGCGACATGTGAGAAGAATCTTCATGAGTGTAATGAAATGATAAACTTTAGCGACTAACGCCCAATAATCAAAAGCGCGAATCGATGTGAGTTGTCGCGGGGGGTTCGAAGACGGGCAGGGGATGGGCGCGGGGGGCGGGGGACGCCGCAAGCACGGCGCAAGTCGCCGCCCGTATCGACCGGCCCGGATGTGCATTGCAATGCCGAAGGAGAGATCAGACTCGACAAGCGCGCAACATGCCACGGATTGAGATCGACCGTTTAGATCGAATGCAATCCTCAACTGTTTCGACCCGCAGCGCGATCTTTACTGCTTCCTCTATGTTTTTACGGTTTCCTTTACTAACTTTCCCATATCATCGCTCTCTGATATACCTAGGTACCTAGCAGTTGTATGAACAAATGTCGGGTCCTGTCTCTCGTATGTACGTTCAATGTTTATCCCTACTGTTGGCTTTCATATTTATTTACTCGTTACTATTTACTAAATTTACTCTAAAAATTATGAAGAATGGCTAAGTAAAAATTAAATTTCTTGTCAAAGGAAATCTTTGCAAATGTATCCAACAATCATAGAAATTATTGATGGTAGGTTTCACTGTTATTTAGTTTCTATTACTACAAGGGCTCCATTTTTCAAACGAGCTGATGAACCACCATCAGAACATTGCATTGTCATATTCATTAGATTCGTTAATTAGCTACATTCCAATACATAACACTATACTTAATTAATAATTAACTTTGCTCGGAAAGGAAAGCGTCACATTTTGTTTGAAAAAAGGATCAAGCGAAGTATCTTATTTTTCATCCACCACAATTTAGAAAGTCTGCCTAGGAGTATATAATCATCCAATTCATCCATCAAATTCCATTATTTCCCGATGCTTTAAACTTACTAAAATCCTGATAGCGCCAACTACTTAAATCGAGACGACTAAGCAAAAATCACATTCAGCCAAAGAAGCTCCGGAACCGCGCGGTATTCATGGTGATACATTTTTAAATTATTTCTTTTGCTCTTTATTATTTATGGTCAGAAGAAAAATAAAGTATAAAGTTTACAACCGTAAGTAAATTAATTTTCTTATGTGCTCGGAAATGTGCACCTTACTGTACTAAAAATAGTACATGAAGTTCCTCGTTACTGACGAGCCCAAAATATAAAAAGGTAAAAGTCATTACTGTACTGTTTTAGCGGGCAGGAAAGTGTATGAAATTCCATTACTGTATACTTTATACCACCTTTTAACCATTATGTTTTGACTAAGGTAAATTACTACTAACAGCATTCGTGGATTTGTATCTATTGTCGGATGAAGCGAAGCTGAATGAGCTGACAAATTCAACTCATCCAGGAATTGCTATTTCCTGGCCTCTGCAATAATGTACTATTTATTATTTGAGATACTTGAAATTGAAAACTAAAACCTCATTGAGTGTAAAAGATAGTGTGAAAGTGAATGGGTGCAAAAGAAGTCGTGGAAAGAATGCTTTCAGCTTAATCATAGTAGATACAAGTATCACCGCGTTACTAGATAGATATGTCATAATATGTTTTTTGTAATGTCTTTCATAATTCATAATTCATTTATTATTAAAACGTTGTATTATTTTCACACGTTTGAGAAAAGCACTATATTTACCTTGGGGGAAACCGGGATTGCCTGACTTGTCTCCTGGCAGGCAACCCCTTCCTTTCCGCACCTCGGTAGTAGGTACGTAGTATTACTTATTCTTTGACCTCGGCAATAAGGAACTATTACAGATACACTAAATTACCACATTATAAGTTCAATATCTTTAAATAATTGAACATGGTTTATTAGTGTTATATTGCAGGCATACTGTATAATCCGCCGTTTTAATACATAACAGCTAGCTGTTTCACAAAACAGCGCTGTTTTGTAATATGGTGGGTTGACGATCAGGCGTATTGAATTCCGCTGAATGAAAATGTATAATCCGCCGGTCCCCGTTATTAGGTAGGACGACGAGCGAAGCAAGGAGGAGTGTTAGGCAGAACTGCGACCCTACAGCGCGCGAGCCGAGCGAGCGAAGCGAGCGTGCGGCGGTAGCGGCCGGCGAAGCGCCAGAACCGGATATGTTTTAGGGTCGCAGTTTTGACTTCGCTAGTCGTCGTACCTGACGGAGGCCTTTGACAATCCCGCTAATCGTCCACCCTCCCCAATACAAAACGGCCCTGTTTTGTAAAACAGCTAGCTGTAATATAATACGGCGGATTGCCGCTATATTAACGATACGTTCTGATTTATTTACCTCTGAAAATCATTCTTTTGTCTGATTGTTTGAGACATGAAAATTGATCTTAAAGTCACTGTTTACAAACATAACTATCACGTTTTCTTTGTTTGAATAATTGTTAATTGTACATTTTAGTGACAAAGTTTCTGTACGTTGCTGTGTTGTTGTAATGTCAGATAGCGCCGCGAGTATTAAGAATGTGAACTAAAAATGTCCCTAGCGGTGGCTAATGTAAAAACCCGCTAAACTACATTATCGCTAGTCGTATTGAAGAACGAAACGTTAATGGGATAATTGCTAGTTTTTGGTTTTGTATGATGTAATAGTACATTACGTACCTAGGGCGGTGAATTCGTGAATGCCCCAGATCGCTTCGGTTCGGGCCATAAATATGCGATCTGGGGCTTTACGAATTACCGCCCATTGTGAGTACACAATTTTACGTCTTCTCCTGGGTGTGAAGGGAGATTTGCCACTGCGCCTGTGGGCGGTAAACCTATCTCACTTACCGCCCGGAGTGACGTAAAAATATTTGTAGCTGATAGATGCATCACATCTATTGTCTTAATATTTGATATATGTTAGACAGACAGGTAGCGAATAGATACTGTGCTGTGCAACAAAGATTACATAAGAGAAGTTAAATAATAGTAGATTGTACAACAACTTATACCCAAAAAGTAATAGTCAATTAAAACAAAGAGGATTTAATTTGTTTAGTCGAGTACGAATCCATTTGCCGAAAATTAATAAAAAGGTTAATTTAAGAATGCACCGTGTTCATGCATACATCGTGCTGCAAGGTGCCAACATGACTCTTAATCGGGATATAACCATAACACACGAGTGTCGTAATTTTATAAAACACGCGTGTTTAATACCCAGCATTATGAGCCTAAAAGCGACATAATACATAAGAGGTGCGTTACGAGCAAATGTGTTGAAATAGTACATTACGTACCTAGAGCGGTGAATTCGTGAATGCCCCAGATCGCTTCGGTTCGGGCCATAAATATGCGATCTGGGGCTTTACGAATTACCGCCCATTGTGAGTACACAATTTTACGTCTTCTCCTGGGTGTGAAGGGAGATTTGCCACTGCGCCTGTGGGCGGTAAACCTATCTCACTTACCGCCCGGAGTGACGTAAAAATATTTGTAGCTGATAGATGCATCACATCTATTGTCTTAATATTTGATATATGTTAGACAGACAGGTAGCGAATAGATACTGTGCTGTGCAACAAAGATTACATAAGAGAAGTTAAATAATAGTAGATTGTACAACAACTTATACCCAAAAAGTAATAGTCAATTAAAACAAAGAGGATTTAATTTGTTTAGTCGAGTACGAATCCATTTGCCGAAAATTAATAAAAAGGTTAATTTAAGAATGCACCGTGTTCATGCATACATCGTGCTGCAAGGTGCCAACATGACTCTTAATCGGGATATAACCATAACACACGAGTGTCGTAATTTTATAAAACACGCGTGTTTAATACCCAGGATTATGAGCCTAAAAGCGACATAATACATAAGAGGTGCGTTACGAGCAAATGTGTTGAAATAGTACATTACGTACCTAGGGCGGTGAATTCGTGAATGGCCCAGATCGCAGGTGTTTGTGGCTTGAACCGAAGGCGAGGGCCATAAATATGCGATCTGGGGCTTTACGAATTACCGCCCGTGGTGAGTACACAATTTTACGCCTTCACCTGGTCACAATGCGAGTTTTACCGTACGCGCAGCGTGCGGTATAACTCACATTATGGCCAGGTGTGACGTAAAGTATTATAATCACAAAAGTCAGAAAATTGATGTCCATAACGATCAAAGGTCTATCGTTAATTATTCATAAATATTCTAAGGCATATATTTCAACGTACGGTTGTTATTCATATCGTTTTGATGCCTAAAGGGAATTACGTCTAAGAGACCAAATCTATAACATCCATAGTCAAATAGATAATTACTCAGAAACATTTCCAGACATACATTTGAAAGGGGTACTAGGTACTACTCCGCACAGTAGTGTGTGTGTGTGTAGTATATTCATAATTTGTCATTTAAACACATTTTACTCCTTTGAAATTTGTACCATTTTAATATTATTTCAATTGTTCCTTATTTTTTTTTGTTTTCATTTTGCAATGTACATATTTTGATTTGTGACTTTCATTTACATTATTGTTATTGTCATGTTCGCGTGGGATGTTCGCGGAGGCCGGGGTAGATTGTTTTTACATCATAATGAGGAAACGCTGTACATCCCTGGTGCGCCGGGTCTGGGCTCGCTCCAATCCCAACCTGAGGGCATTGTCGGAGAGACATGAACCATTGTCATGTGATTCACGTAGTGGCAAACAAATCCCAGTAATCAATTTAATGTAAAAAACATAATTATATTGTAAAGTAGTATAGTATATTGTGTAATGAATGTAACAAGCTAATTATAATTATTTCCTGTTATTCCTCGTCTTGTAATATGATCCCAGTTGGTCGAAATAAATGATTTTATTATTTTATTATTATTATACACTCTGACGATCTTTTTGTGAATTCATGCTATATAATTTTAAAAACATGACGTTAATTTTCAAAATAAAATAAACGAATCTAATCTAATCTAATCTATAGAAATAAAAATAAATATCATAATATTAATTAATAATATAAATGTGATTGAAAACTCCTCCCGCATTAGTATTTATCTTCCTCAGTGTCTAAATTTGAACTGTTTAGGGTTCCGGAGCCAGAATGGCAAAAACGGAACCCTTATAGTTTCGCTATGTCCGTCCGTCCGTCCGTCCGTCCGTCCGTCCGCAGCTTAGCTCAGAGGCTCTTGGTACTAGAAAGCTGTAACTTGGCATGAATATACATATTAGTCATGCCGACAAAGTGGTAAAATAAAATCTTGAAAAACATTTTTTTTAGGGTACCTCCCCTACATGTAAAATGGGGATGATTTTTTTTATTGTCGTCTACCCCATAGTGTGGGGTGTCGTTGGATAGGTCTTTTAAAAATATTGGGGGTTTGTGAAAACAATTTTTCGATTAAACGATCCGTTTGTGAAATATTAAGCCTTAAAGTGCTAATTTTTGTTAGACTCCAGTGTCCCCACCCCCTGCTAGCTAAATGGTTGTTTTGGGATATGTGAAAAAATTCATGGTAGTAGTACATATAACAAAGTTAAAAGGAAAACTATCACAGCTAAGTAGGCTTTACACGTTTACGAGTAATAGTCAACCAACTTATAAAATGTACTTCAAGAAGTAATAGTTTCGTTCTCCTTCTTCAGTTACCATCGTCCTATGTGGGCTCGTTTTTATTATATATAATGGTACGGAACCCTTCGTGCGCGAGTCCGACTCGCACTTGGCCGGTTTTTATACTTACATGTTTCAACAAATTGCGATTTATTCACAGTTTGCAATATTTGAAAATTAAAACAAAATACTAAATGTAAATATTTTCGAAATTGCTTTCTTGGGGTTGGATATGCGGCTATTACATATATCATTTTAGATATATTTTACAAATAATGATTTAACCGTATCATATCTGGAGGAGCCTTGGTATGTTTTGAAAATTATTTTAATTTGAATTTAAGTCATGACTGAAATATAATAATGTGATATATTTTTAGAATCTGCTTAGTAAGCCCTTTCATTAGATACCACAAACGATAGGTTTCAGAACAAAGAATATTTTTTCCCGTACTAAAAAATGATGACGTTTCCTCTCCTTTTTTGTTTTTTGTTTCGTGCTACGGGTCAAATTGATTAGTATGGCCTAAAGATCAATCGTTCCGATTTTTATGTTTGGCGTACCGCTAGAACTATAATAATGACAGAACATACATACATACACGCCTTTATCCCTAAAAGGGGTAGGCAGAGCACATGAAACTTGTGTTCCAGTACCACTTTTAGCATAAATGTGGGTATAAATGATCGATAAAATGTAATACTTCAGTGACAGGTTGCTAGCCCATCGCCCACAACACACTTCAACCCTGTTCCCTTAGTCGACTCTTACGACACCCACAAAAAGAAAGGGGGTGGTGCTATTCTTACCCGACACCACACGGGGGACTGACGCAACATACATCCATCGAAATTATTACAAGTACAGATTTTTCTCAACTCTCGGGTCAAATATCTCGGCCATTTTTCGATTTTAGAGAAAAAAGTTACAAGCGTGCGTTTGAGGAGTGTGTTTATATGCTTTAACATTATGACGTGTGCAACCACCATGTGACATTGAATGATATGACTAACTAATCAGATGACTACTAATCATTATGACTTGCGAAAAAAGACCTTAACACAATGATTATATAAACTAGATTATTGCCTTTCCTTTAACATTATGTAATTGCATACCACCGGGACATGTTATGGCTAACCCATTTTATGACTAACAATAATGATGACCTGCAAAAATCGGAACTCCAATTTATATTGTTAAAGTTTATAACTTTCGACAATATGACTAGAAAAAAAAGGCCGGGTTGCACTCCGGGAGTGCCGGCAGAAGTGAAAACTCAATAACATTTTAACAGTTTTTCGATCAGGTCACGTGACATCTGTCGGTGTAACCCTAAAAATGAATTTGACGCAAATTTAATTTATAAACAATTATCAATTATTTAGGCGGACGGGCCGCGGGCGCGTCGGGTGGGACGGGCCGCCGGCTCGCCCGTCGGCACGCCGACGGGCGGCGGCAAACACAATACCAATTTGTTTTTGCCATTGCCAAATATTTTTCAAAGCTTTATCTCTTTAGGAATAACGTCTAAATTCGAACTATTCGAATTTGCAAGAACAGCCGACGGCGGTGGCGACCATAATATCAATTTGTTTTTGCCGTTGGTAAATATTTTTCTAAGCTTTATCTCTTTAGCAATAACACCCAAATTCGAACTATTCGAATTTTCTCAATAGCGAAACGGTGAAGGACGCGTTGGTTAAAATTATAAATTTATTTGCAGAATATGCTATTGCAAAAAGTGTTTAACGGCTTTATACTCTTACGAATAGCGTTCAGTTTTGAATGAAGTCGAATCGGCTAGCAGCAAAAAGTGACCTCCTTCACATCTGACGTCACAAAACTCTGTCGCGTATTTAACAATTTTTCCCCATCCCAAAAAGTGCTCAGCGCCGCTAAAGAAGTTTCCACTTCAAAAATATGGTGGAAAACGTTATGGACTGAAAAACAATAGAGACCCAAAAACTGCATAGCTACCCAAGCGATGCCGGAGCGGCTCACTCGCTAGTAGTTACACCTATACCTATATAAATAAAGAATTTATGCAGTGAGGAGTTCCGTCGCACGGAACTGTAGGAGGGAGTGTTTATTTCCGGCTAAGTACGGTCAATGACACCGTCCGGAACCATAGCTGAGCGATTAGGTGGGGTGTACCATTTTACAATTGGCACTATCTTCTCGCAGCCGCGGAACGCGGACGTCACGCGGGATTTACCTATATCAACGTATCATATTGCGATTGCCCTTTAGGGTTAAGTTTAAGATAAAAACAACAACAAGAACGTAGTTTTGGTTATTTAGATGTAGTGCTACACAACATCCAGTATTAGTTCCGTCCAAAACTGAGTCAACCAGTAGGGCGCCTGCGCTGCGTCGCCGGCACGGGAATGCGCACTGGCACCCGCACTTTATTGTAAATTGTAATAAGAATTTGGCGCGTAAAAACTCCTCACTCTTCCCAGAAAACGGTCGGCTTCACACGATTTCTCAGAAAGGACGATGGGCGCCGTGTATGTAGTTTTTTTTCTTTATTGCCACTTACTTTAATGACCTGCAGTTCCATGTTCCGCATTCGATTTTTATAAATTTTACAGTCTACTATTTCGATTGTATAGGCAGAGGTGCGATTTGAACTTTGCTACTCGTATTTACCTACGTATAAGTAAAATGTGACTGCGGCAGGTTTTTGGACATTAATGACATTCGGAATCGGAATTTCGGATAATGGTTGTCTGATTTAGGCATGTTTACTTTAACCTATCATTTATGTAATAAATATGTCTAAAAATATATTTGTTGGAACCAGCGCTCAGGCTTGCCTGCGGATGGCGCACTAAATAAAAGTGCTTGGAGAAAGGTTGTTTGTGGTAGTCGCGACCCTCAGCAATGAGGAAACGATAAGATGAAGAATAGGTATAGGTATGTAGTTTTAGATCGATGCCTTTTTTCATATCGCCGTAGTATCCTTATAACCCTATATGTGTGTAGTGTAATGTAAACACACGAGTACACGATCGAATAGGTATATACTAGTATATATTAATTATAACTAAAAGTCATTGAGATGCAACCAAGTATCCGGACACGGATACCCATGGCGGGCAGCGGAGGTCGCACGGTGGAAACCTGGGCTGATATACACAGGTGTGTGTGTGAATATCAGCAAAGGATTCCACCGTTCCAACTCGCCTCGGTGGAACCAGTGTAACTTGGACTTCCAATTACTCACAGCTATTACATTATGAATCTCAGGTTCAAGTTATACGGGCGCGTGGAAAGTTGTGTGAGACAAGTCTGTTCACAGCCGCGAATCGCATGCAGCCCTGCTATTCTGTGTAACTTGTTTTAAGCTCACCTCACCGTTCATCCACAAATATATCTAACGCCGCGATTCCTACTATATTCCTAGCAACTAAGCGTAATCAGCCCTGCTATTCTATAACTTGTTTTAAGCTCACCTCAATGCTCACCCACAAATATATCTTGACGCCGGGATTCGTAGTAACTAAGCGTAGGAAGAGGTCTAGTTTCGTTAGGCGTGACGGTGGGGTGAGGCGCATGAGCGCTTAAAGAATATTAGCGCAGAGGTCTATGTAGGTAGTTTCGTTAGCCGTGATGTGTGAGGGGATGCTAATGAACGCGTTCTGAATAACAACCCTGGACTGTTATTTGGTGAGGTTCTTGGCCACCCTCCCCCTCCCCCCCCCCCCCCCCCCCCTACGTAAACCTCACGCATATTTTTTTTCATTCGACGGAATTGTAAGATAAATTGTATATACATAGTAAATCTTGTTTATTTTTCTATCTAATAGTTATGAATGTGATGATATATTTATAAGATAAGATTTCATTTATTGTATAATTATATCGCATATAGTACCTATTCCGAGAACACAACAATATTTAAGCACTTAACAATCTTTACGTACGTTCGCCGCAAAATTCACAATATTTGTGGCAAGTGGCAATGGCAAGTGAAGTGAAGTAAAGAGCGCGCGGCGCGAGCGAGCGAGCGGGCACGGTCATGCCCGGTCAAGCCCAAGCGCTCCAAAATCCAAAATTTTTGGTGGTGACGCTGCCTGCGAAGCCAGAGGTCCCGGGTTCGAATCCGGGATTTATAATTATTTATTTATCTATATAAGTACGTTTATCGTCGTCTAGTACCCATAGTACAAGCTTTGTTTAGTGTGGGACTAGGTCGATTTGTGTAAGATTGTCCCCTAATAAATATATATATATATATATTTTAAGTGAATATTTATGTTTAAGATGCTGTCATCAGTCATCAGTCATCACCAAAATGCCCTTGAGGATTTTGGATAGCGCGCACACTGTCTATTGCACAAGCCCTAATGCGACTCACGTCACGCCTAACTAAACGAGACCCCTACCTACTCTTAGTTACTCCGAATTGCGGCTTCAAGATATATTTGTGGGTGAGCGTTGAGGTGAGGTTAAGACCAGTTTGAGAATAGCGGGGCTGGTGAGTAGAGCACAGGTTCTGAGTTGTTACTCGCTACGCATCAATGTGGCTCACCCCGCTGGTCTCCCGGCACGAAACTAGACCTCTACCTACGCTTAGTTACTACTCATCGCGGTGTCAAGATATATTTTGTAGGTGAGCTTAATAGTTATTTACGATACAAGTGCAGAAAATTGGAAATTCGCAACGAGTGGTGATAAATTAAAACACGACCGAAGAGAGTGTTTTAAATCGACACGATTTTCGAATTACCTATTCGCACGTGTATCGTACAACGTTTTACAGTACATATGGCTCTTTAAAGTTTCGACATATGCACGGAAAGCGCTCTTTCCGCACTAGTGCGAGAAAGTAGCACCATATGTACTGTAAAACAAGTTACAGAATAGGGGGGCTGGTCACAGAGCGGGCAGATGCGCCGATCGTCCGACGTGGTCGTATGTACTTAAACCGTTGTTAGTAGTCGAGGCTCGCGCGCGACGCCGACGGCGCGGGCGCGTTTCTTTTTTGTCCCCCGCGGATTCCATTGCCCCATGTCCAACCTGTAAGTCCGGCAGTTTGCCGAGCGTTGACCGCGCGCCTGCCGCGAAGCGCGAAGCCGTTGGACAACTTCGTAACGTTTTCAGATTCTCCTTTATGACAAATTTAACTACTAGGTTATATCCCCTTTGCAGAAATATCTATAAAATGCATTAATTTTATATTAAAGTTAACTTTAATTACTTTAAAATAACTTACATTTTAAAATGTTTTTAACTTAAATGATGACACTATTTAGTAGATATAGATAATTCCAAGAAACTGGTTTAAGGATATATAAGACAAATCCATTTCACTTTAAAGTTAAGTACTTATAAGTAGTAATGGAGCCATTTATGCTTTTATTGACCGTAGTAAGTATAAGTACAGTATAAATGGAAAAATAAACGTTCTTAATTTAAAATTACTAAATTCACTGACATAAAAAAGACCGGGTTGCACTCCGGGAGTGCCGGCAAAAGTGAAAACTTGAATATTTTGACATTTCGAATCGACGAATACCGTAGCAACAGAAGTAAACTATTTCACTTGCAAATTACCGCGTGAGAACTTATTGTGTGTCGGCCGAACGGGTAAGGGCCGCATCGCCACTACGGCAGCGGTCCCCCCTGCCCCCAAGCCTCGTCCCGAATCTCTCACCATTGACGGCGTACAGACGGACCTGCCGCGAGTTTAACAATTTATCCGCATCCCAAAAAGTGCACAGCGCCGCTAAAGAAGTTTTCACTTCAAAAAAAGTTAATATAAAAATCACGGACGCGTCATTGCTGTGTGTGGTTTGATCTGGTACCTACTCGTAGTGGGACGGGACGCGTCGCAGCTCGCACCGGGCCGGCGCCGATGCCCCGCCGCTCGCCCCGCGCTGTTCCCCAACGTCGCCGCCACCAACCAATTTGTTTTATTTTTCAATGCTTTATCTTCTTAGGAATAACGTCCAAATTCGAACTATTCGAATTTGCTCAATAGCAAAACGGTAAAGGACGCGTGGACAAAATTACAAATTCATTTACAGAATATGCTATTGCAAAAAGTGTTTAACGGGTTTATACTCTTAAAGATATGTAGGTATACAGTTTGCGCCATATTACAACGATTTTTTTTAAATACGCCCGTCAAAAACCAGTCAGTATTAGTCAACGAGGCAGGGTTCCGTTTCACGATCACTCCAACATAAGCCTAAGAAGAAAGTAAAATCGATCCATGACTGTCAAAACGTTAGCGTTACGGTGGTTCGACGACCATACAAAACGTCTTTTGACATTCGCAGGCTGACGGCGTGATATGTATATTAAGAAACTTATGTAACAATCTTACTGAAATTGGTTTTCCATTTGCGCGAAATTCCCCATTTCCTAGAATAAACTTGTATTGTATAAACTAGAATAATTTGAGAAATTAGGTTGTCACGTGATACTTTGGGAAAACGATTATTCTCAAACTATTCTAGTTTATACAAGTTTATTCTAGGAAATGGGGAATTTCGCGCAAATGGAAAGCCAATTTTAGAAAGATTGTTACATAAGTTTCTTAAAATATCACGCCGTTAGCCTGCGAATGTCAAAAGAGGTCGTCGAACCACCTTGAAGACCGGCGCGGCGCTTTGTCATCATATCAGTCGAAAGACGTCCACTGCTGGACATAGCCCTTTGTGAGTTATTGAGTATATCCAACCAAACGGATGGAAAGCAATCGTGACGCCCTGAAGGATAATTTCTACCGTCGCCGCATCCGTTAGTATCCTTTCCGATGGTGGAGATTATGCTTAACGCGTCATCTGAATGGAACGGTAGTGAAAGTCAAAGTTCAACGTTGGAATAATATTAGGTACGTCCGTCTATTTGGATATGGATTTGTTGCAGAGACAAGATGGCGCGCCAGTGAATGTCGAAACACGACCACAACCAAGTGACGCTATTAATATGCAATGATATCTGACATTGCCATGTGTGTCAACTCCCATTCAAATTATTTAAAAAAAACTGGGTTATGTCAGAGATTCTTGATAAGAGCTAGCTTAATGGTCTTATCATACAGCGGTATGTACTCGTACTACTGCCGTCTTCGATACAAACCTACATTTTAACGAACGATAGTTTTAAGTGCTGTTAGCAGTTTTAAGATGTACGAGTATGTAGTAGTACGACTCCGATCCGTAGAAGATTTCGCTTTTTAGTCTTTTTACGCTTTTAAATTAGTTTCGTTTGATATTCAAAAAGTGTTCTGTTGATTCTACTTTGTAGACTATAAATAATAACACTAGACTAAACGAACTAGTCCCCATTGTAAGCTCAATAAGGCTTGTGTTATAGTTACTAGACGACGATACATTTCATAGATATTTATACTTACTTAAATACATACCAAACATCCAAGACTCAGAAATACATACTCGTATTCTTGCTCATCACACAAATATTTGCACTGAACGGGATTTGAACCCAGGAGCGTCAGCTTCGTAGGCAGCCCCCCTATTCTGTAACTTGTTTTAAGCTCACCTCAACGCTCACCCACAAATATATGTTGACCCCGCAATGCGTAGTAACTAAGCGTAGGTAGAGGTCTAGTTTCGTGACGGGTGACCGGCGGGGTGAGCCGCATTAGCTCGTAGTGAATAACAGCCGGGCACCTGACCACTAGGCTAACTGGTCGTCAGTATTCAGTATAATTTGAATGAGGAAGAAAATTGGTTGACTACTGAGATATTTACCCTATTTAGCCGTTCTGTTATTTTACATTATAGAATTTAATTTTATTTGGCTTCTATTGTGCTTAGAATACTCAATTTTCATTGATCGTAGATATTACCTACCGACGATAAATTATAAAAAAAAAAAGTGTTATATCTGCATAAAGGTTTCTCTAACTGTGAATATTATCAATAAAATTATTTGAAATCGTTTTGGTTCTTTATATTTCGTAAATATTGGTAGCACCCTCGCTGAAAGCATTTAAGTAATAATAACTAATTAAGTCTGATTTATTTAATTTCGTATCATTTGTATTTAATTTATTTTGTTTATTCTTACGTAGGTATTTGCTATATGGACTTGTTCTGGATTAAATTTCTTTCATTTCATTTCATTTATGACAGCATTTTGCCGCCAGCTTTTGCGTTTTTTGTAGGCGATGGGCGCACAGCACTTACTCCAGGCAAAATACGGTTTTGAAAAACATTAATTTATAATAGCGTTTTTTTTGTTGATTTAATTTGAAAATGTTATTCTACGATGATTTAGTCAAGAATCCGACAAACTTTCCACCCGGAAGTAATTATGTAGATTTAAATGAAGCATGCATTATCTTTTTTTGTACGATTTATATTGAATATTATAGAGCAAATGGAAATGAACGAAAATAAAGACAAAAACATTTATTAATATTTTTACTGACTTTTTAGAAGCCAGTTAACTTATCATTTTTTCGATGTCTGAAATTTTGTCGGATTTTGTCGCTGGGTAACTATTTAATTGATAATATATCCATTATACATAAAAAATAAGCTATTATAAATTATTTCCAAAATTGATTTTTTTTCCATACAAGTTGTCAGTTCATTGCCTGGACTAACTAGCCACTCGCTCCTGCCTGTGTTTTGTGCCTCACACACACACCCATGCACTAGATCTAGAATACCTATAATCAATTGGCGCCAGAAGCTCGGTGCCCTCTTTAGGAAGTCCCAAACTGTATATTAGTGGGTGACGGCTGCAACACCCACTAATATATATTGACGCCGCGATTCGAAGTAAGTAAGCGTATATAGCATAGGTAGAGGTCTAGTTTCTTTAGGCGTGAGTGGCGTGACACATGAGCGCGCACATAAATAACATCCCAGGAATTGAAAGCGTATGTCACCGATACAAAATATATAATTGTTTTAAAGAATTGCATTCCAGCCCCGCTATTGAGTAACTTCTTTTAAGCTCACACCACCGTTCACCCACAAATATATCTTAACCCCGCGATTAAGAAGCGTAATCTGCCCGCTATTCTGAAACTTGTTTTAACCTCACCTATCTATAGCCTATAGATATATGTATTAGTGGGTGACGGTTTTGCGATATCCAACTAAAAGTTGGTGCCGCGCCGAGCAGTTGAGTGCGCGCTGAGTAGTTTGTAGCTTGTTATTTACTTATTGTGACTCACCAGTTAGAGCATGGACCATTTTTTGGGAACTCCAAGGGGCCTTATGGCCTTATTGATTTTATCTGAGTCAATTGGTATAGCTAAGCCCTGTCATAGCTACTTAATCTGATACAAATTCAAATAGAGTTAATAACGCATTCACGGCTATTATTTATTATAATTACTTCACGGGTATTGTATATCAATTGTATTATTTATAAGACTGTATATCCTCGTCTACCCATAGCACAAGCCCTAATTGCGCTTTCTGTGGGATCGATTTGTATAAGATGGTCCTTCTTTTATTTTTTATTTATTTATACTTAAGCGTACAATTTAGGCTCTACCACACAAAAGTTACGAGTAGGTACCATACTCATGAAAGTCATGACATGAATAAGATAGTAGACATACACGTAACACAATTTAACAATTAAGTGTGCTTATACATAGGTAAGCAAAATAATACCATTTAATCAAGTTTTTCTTGTAATTCTGGAGGCAATATAGGCGAACAAGCCAAGCAAAGAGGTGGTAACTGGTAATCTAGCGATATGGAAGCCTCGTCATCACTGGCTAGTTAGTTGTTTTTAACAAATGTATTAATTAATGGCTGTGTGATAAGTTCCGAGGTGAATACTTACTTACTAGAGGTTTCTGTACGGTTGTACAATTTATATTGTTCTACTTACCTATCTATTCTGATTTTTTCACTTCCCATGTTCGAAAAGTATATTAGGCTTGCAAAGCGGGGCTAAAGTAAGCGTAGTAAGTATAGCCCTTAGGAAAATGTGAGTACCTACATACTCGTATTTGTGATTTAAAAAACGTTTATATGACCAATCAAAATACTTCATCCTGTGAAGTCCAAATAACAACCTATTTATATATTTGTGACAAGTAAATAATTTATGGTTAATTAAAATTATGACTAGCTACTAAAATACTTCATCATATCCTTACTAATATCCTTATCCTTACTAATATTATAAATGCGAAAGTGTGTGTGTGTGTGTGTTTATTTGTCCTTCTTTCACGTCGCAACGGAGCGTCGTATTAATGTGATTTTGTATGGAGATAGTTTAGAGACTGGAGAGTTACATAGGCTACTTTTTCCAGCGCGAAAACATCCAATTCCCACGGGAAAAATCAATATGTTACATTTTCCTATAACCACGCGGGCGATTCCGCGGGCATCAGCTAGTCATATATAAATCCAGCAATCATAATATTCATAATGCACATCGACAGTCGAGCTATATGAAATTGGACCAATCATGGATACTTATAAAGGTAAGTATTCATAAATATTTGACCCGATTTTTTCACTAGTGTATAGAAGGAACCTTTCGGGTAGACATATAGGCTATAGGTATTTCATATCAATACGCGGGCTGCTGGGAGTTTATTTATATACAGTGGAGACGTCCTCAAGACTCCGGATATTGCCTGCTTACGGAAGTTTTAAACTGCCGGAAGGTTTCGATCATCTTCAGATTCGAGCTTGTCGAGTTTGTCGATCTAGCAAGGTATAAGTTTCAGTTTCAGTTTTTTTATTGATAGGATTTTACCCCGTTATATGAGAACCCGATCGTTTTCTATAGGTACTAAAACTTATTGAATTTACGGTTATTTTACACATTACACATTACGTACAAGTACATTGTGATACAAGTGAGGTATGTTGATAATCACATCAGAGGCGGAATTGTTCATGCGAACCGCAGGTGAGAGTGTTAAGAGAGCCGAGGATGTAATTATCAAAGCTCACGCGTTTCACACGACGTTTTCAACACATTTTGCGACGAAAAAATCCTTTTCATAAGATGATTTTTTTAAAGGCCTGCCAAGTTGTTTTTTTTACGTCCATTCTATTTATCACTTTTCTATTGACCACGAGTCAACATTTTTGATAATAACCCAAATTGCGTGTTTACAAATATTTGTGAAATAACCTATAATGGCGGCGCGCAACTGTTTTTTTTCGTGAAGTTTGCGCGCGCATGTTGTTAAGCCAGACTTAGATGAAATGTCTAAACAGCCAATCCATATCCATACTTCCATACTAATATAATAAATGCGAAAGTGTGTCTGTCTGTCTGTCTGTCTGTCTGTCTGTTACCTCTTCAAGCTTAAACCGCTGAACCGATTTAGATGAATTTTGTTAGGGGATGAAGTGGGGGGTGAAAGTTTTTATGGAGCTACGATATAAAGTTTATATGATAGCCCATACAATTTTATATTATAAACGAGTTCCATCCGGACGGAGTCGCGGGCAGAAGCTAGTAGACTATAATAGGAGTACTCTCTTTCAAAAAAAATAAAAAAAATCGAGATTTGTTCACGTGGTAAACAATAATCGCTAGTACCAAATGGGGCCGATAGATGGCGCTGACCCCCTTCCTACTTCGCGCTGTTAAGATTTTTCTAGAATTAATGGGCTTCTTGGTAGTTCGATCTTGGTGTAAAAGTTATTCGTTGTTTGAAATTGAATTCTGTTGTGATGGGTTAAAATAAGTAGGGGAGACAGGGGTCAATAGTACCACGGGTCAATAGTACCATCGCTTATAACTCGGCAACCACATCGAAATATACACGTACTTTGAGGTCACCAAAACGATATTTCGTGTTTAAACGCAACTTGACATGACAGTAAAATACTTTGCTACCAACTTAACAAAGCACAGAATTCAAACAGTTTTTTTCTACTTCTGTACCGTTAACTGACATTTATACAGGATGTTAACGGGGTCATGATCCGGAATGACAAAAAGCGAATAAGATGATCATACTGAACAACCTTTCCCATGGGACCAACCACGAAATCGCAAAAAAAAAGAGCCAATTAAGAGTTAACTGTGAGTTAACTGCGATTTAATTGAGAGTTAATGTATGGAATACCTGGTTTTTTTTTGCGATTTCGTGGTTGGTCCCATGGGAAAGGTTGTTCAGTATGATCATCTTATTCGCTTTTTGTCATTCCGGATCATGACCCCGTTAACATCCTGTATAGGCTTTAGCTCAAATACAATGACACCGATAATAAGTCGTCGAAAAACTCATGTTTTCGCTAATATTACATTCCCTAAATATCAAATTCTGAAAATACCAGATATGCAATAAAAACTAATACTTCATACACCATTTAATTAATGTTGCAGATAGCTTTAATACCAGATTGCCAGTTTACCGTATTCCCGATACATGGGATGTTTAATATATATAATTCCCGTATAGCTAGGTTCCAAAAATACCATAGTTATAATTTATTGGATTTAAAATGTATAAAAGTAAGGTCAGGCAATAAAACCAGTTGTAAATAATATACCTAGGTATACTGGGTGATTTTGGGGTCATGATCCGGAATGGCCAAAAGCGAATAAGAATCATACTAAACAACTTTTCCCATGTGGGACCAACCCCGAAATCGCAAAGAAAAAACAGCTGTTCCATACATTAACTCTCAATTAATGCACAGTTAATGTAAGGAACAGCTGTATATATTTTTTCGCGATTTCGTGGTTGGTCCCATGGGAAAAGTTGTTCAGTATGACCATCTTAAGCTGATTTTCCACCGGAGGGGTGAGACGAGACGAGGCGTTGTGGATAAAACTAGAAGCCTGAATTTTCAGTAACCAAGCAGGCAGTAACCGTATTATGTTTGCTTGCTTCTGTCTGACCGTACATATCATATTTTGCGAAACTGGTGTCTTGAAAACTTGGGGTATTAAAATTTTGGTTTATTCATAATCAGCTGTTTGAGAAATCAAGTATACCTAAGTGTGATCATGGTAATGTGAGATTAAGTTTTTTCGAAAATATTGTATTGTGAAAAATATGGTTTTCCGATTATCTGGTGTTTAGGGAATCTGCTGTTTTCAAAAGATGTGATATTGAAATTGTGATGTCAATGGTAACATGATGAATTAAGATTATGGGCTTTCGAAAATCTGGTTTTAAAAGAAACCGGTGTATAGAAAATGTGGTATTTTGAGAATGTGTTATTTAACCCAATGTGGTATTTTGAGAATGTGTTATTTAACCCAATGTGGTATTTTGAGAATGTGTTATTTAACCCAATGTGGTATTTTGAGAATGTGTTATTTAACCCAATGTGGTATTTTGCAAGTATTGTATTAAGGCCACGAAGGCTTAATTTTACCGTATACACACTTAGCTTTTATATCAATGTAAAAAATAATAGCCCATCTGGTATTCGTGGATTATGTTATGAGGTCAATAACACTGTTAACTTAGTAAGTAGAGGAAGGACACAGCGGAATGTCGTTTCATTCTGTTTAATTAGATTTAATTATTTTTTCTCCGCACTTACACGTAAAAGTGTGACCCCTTTTACGTGCACATGCAGGAACACCGGGTTTAGTTTTAGGCTTCATTACGCCCGCGGGCGTAGACTTATTTTTTAAATGTAGGCACACACCTATAACATTTGTAATGAAAAATTTAAATCTAATAGGTACCAATTATCTACGTATTGAAACTGTTACTCTACTTATATTGACGGTTGACGACCGCTTTAGCTTAGTTGGTAGTGACCCTGCCTACGAAGCAAGAGGTCCTGGGTTCGAATCCCGGTAATGGCATTTATTTGTGTGATGAGCACGAATATTTGTTCCTGAGTCATGGATGTTTTCTATGTATTTCATTATTTATTTATCTATATAAGTATGTTTATCGTCGTCTAGTACCCATAGTACAAGATTTGTTTAGTGTGGGAGTAGGTCGATTTGTGTAAGATTGTCCCCTAATAAATATATATATATATACTAGCTTTTGCCCCCGACTCCGTCCGCGTGACTTGCACATCAAGAAAATTTACAATTTCACATCAAAACCGAATTTTGATGAACTATTAGTATTTTACCTGTGCAAATCAGTATATTTTAGATTGTTAGTTTTTGTTTTTAAGTACTTTTTACACTAGCCAATACGAGTAAATACTAATTTACCTGTTATTAAACTTTTTAAAAATAATATAAATAATATACCTCCAAGTAATGAATAATGATGTCTGTCTGTTAATAAGTCTTAGCCTTTATAAACTCGCGCCAAAAATTGAGAATCTCGATGCAACTTTTTTGTGTTTGTAATTATTATACCTATTCTTGTTTTAATACCTGCACATTATATATACATTAGGTATAATTAATTATTGTAAGCGCGCGGATTATAGTTAATCATACATAAGTATAAGTAGATGAATGTTATCCAGATACGAGCAGCAGCAGCACACAGCAGGACGGCAAAGGGGATAAAGTGCATCCTCTGATGCTGAAAGGAGACAGCGCGATTGGACGTGGCAGTTGCTCTCGCGCAGTTCATTGATGCGCAGTCGCGTTCGCGGGACGGGGGAAGGGGGGAAGAATGCGGCCGATGCGAGCAATGACCGCGCCAGGGTCGCTTCCTTTACGAGAAGCGCGGCCGTCGTACTACAGCCAATATCCCCTCCCCTCCCCCGCTCGACCTTACTACATGACCAACATGCCCTCTCGACTTGGGCGCGCTTTTCGACCCGCAGTCCGTTACGAAAATGAAATGCGCCGCATTCCGCGACCGTTTCGTCGTTTCTGTCGCACCCACGCGCGCGCCGCGCTGCGCGGGCTCGCTCTCCGTCTTGCGGCGGTGTACTCGATTCCTCGGCTTCTATAAGGATGCAAGGCGCAAACAAAGCATGCGCCCCGCGCTTGAGGGACCGTTTACTGCTTCGTTTGTTGTGGTACTGATAATGTTGTCTCTTTTGTTTACTCTATGTTATGCTACTTAGATAGTTTTGCATTCGAGAACGATAAATGTTCTGGAAAGCCTTCCTTAAATTTCCAAACAAAATAAACTTAGGCGAATATCCAATTTAAGGTTGTATCTCCTTGGAATTTATGCCGTATCTAAACTAAAGGACTACTTTAGTACATCAGTTCCGATCTCAATCACATCTCCATATTTTTCACGCGCTCGTTTCCACGAGCTATTTAACTTGTCAAACTGAGGGGGCGGCGCCACATACGACTGTGTTTTAGGGTTCCGTACCAAAAAGGTAGAAAAGGCCTTATGGTGCGACTCTAGCCGTCCGCCTGTCTGTCTGTCACAAAAGTTAAATACCTCAGGAACTACTAATGCTGATAGCTGTTGCTTGTATTAACGTGTGTTCCATCGCAGCGTACCAGCAGATACTGAACCGATTTTAACAAATGTCAATCGATTCGAAATTATGCTTCGCTATAGGCTATTTTGAATGAAAAGAAAAATCTGTTTTTTACCGTAGTCGGGTTACAGTTTTTTAGGGTTCCGTAGCCAAATGGCAAAAAACGGAACCCTTATGGATTCGTCATGTCTGTCTGTCTGCCTGTGTCTGTCTGTCTGTCTGTCTGTCCGTCCGTATGTCACAGGCATTTTACTCGAAAACTATAAGGTGTAAGTATTTGAATAAAATGTTGAGGATAGGTGTATTTTGTTAGCCACTACATAGTTTTGTAATTAAATTACAAAAAAAATTTTTTTAGTGGTGCACTCCATATATAAAACTGAAAGTCAAAAACAATTTTTTCATTGCAAACCCACGTGTGGCACATCAATCGATAGGCCTTTCAAAATAAATTTAAGGTTTCTCAGCAATTTTTTTGTCGGATTGAATAGTCGGAGATAATCGCCCCGAAAGTCACTAAAATTCTGTCCCCCCCCCCTCTAATTTCTGAACCGTGTATTTTAAAAATATGAAAAAAATCATGGACATTATTAAATTCTTTCAGCGAAAATTGTTTTGAACAATTTCGGTTCAAAGGTTTTCGAGATATTTCTAAAAAACTGCCTTCCTTAAAGAAAAGAACGTAACCGCCATAAGATTTCAGTAACGATACGACCTTTTTAATAGGCACGGAACCCTTCGTTGTACGTGGTCCGACACGCAAATGGCCGCTTTTTGAATTTTTACGCTCGTTTAAAAAATACATGTCTACTGTCTATTTTTGCTCGAAGCGACTTCTATGCGATATTTTGACAAAATAATTTAGAGCGTGTCTGAAAAACTTAGCGTACTTAGGTACTTAATAATTATTGTTTTTGTTCATGTTCAATTTTTTTTTCCTATTGTCTTATAACGAGTAGATGACGTTCTAACTTCTAAGCAAAACATAGTTTGCCAAATATTTATTTAAGAAAGTGCATGCTGTGGAGAAATGTATTATATCTAGAAAATTAATAATATCTAATTATTGCCGTTACTGTCGACCAAGATATGGTTTTCATGGTAGCCATGAACAAGTCCAAAATGATTGTACAACACATTTGCTCGTAAAGTGCCTCTTTATGACGTCGCTTTTAGGCTCCTAATCTTTGAACACGCGCGTGTTTTATAACATTACGGCACTCGTATTTTATGGTTATATCACGATAAAGACACCTTGGCACCTTGCAGCATGGTGTATGTAAGAACACAGTGCCTTCTTAAATTAACCGGGTTGAACAGATTTTATTTGAATTTTCGGAAAATGGATTGTGACTCGACTAAACAAATCAAAACCTTTTTGTGAATTAATTGTTTTTTTTTCGGATATGATATAGAAACGCTTCGTTTAGAAACATTACTTACTTTTGATATCATTTAATAATACGAGATACCGCCTGCGGCTCGCGTGAACAATTCCGCCTCGGGTGTCATGAAATTATCAACATAACTCACTTGTATCGCCTTATTGACTTATAATTATATCTGTAGTGCAAAAGTACGATTCAAAACTTGTCAAAAATCGATGAAAACCTCGGGTAGCCCTGACTAATTGTGTCATTTTATGCATATTTTTGTTGTTTTATTTTCTTTACCCCCTCTGAAATTACTTGAACCCCCCCGAAATTAAAACCTGTCATCGCCCGTGCGATATCATCATCAGCTCCCAAATTAGTATCTTTCCTCTTATAGCTAACTTGAGTTTTTGTTTAGATCTAGATTATAATATCTGAATCACTAGTAATAGGTACCATGTGGCTTTACACTTTTAGTATTTGGGGAGTCTCGTCGGTTCTTTACCCAAAGGGCTTATTGGGTCTAATTTATATGGGAACACCCCGAAGTTGTGTCCAAGTCTCTTTCATGTCAGTTGCGCTAGAGCCGCAAATGATGATTATTAAACACCTCGATGGTATAACGCTGCGGTCATATTCATTCGGCAAAGCGATCTACATCCGTAACCTTCAAATATACAATACTTACTATATCATTACTTACTAAATAATTTACTTTAAAAACAAAGTTTTAACTGACTTAAATTCAGTAGGTACTCCGCCAAGCCACTAGAACTTTTCCACATTTCCTTCCACTTTACCACAAGAACATTGATTATCACAGAAAAAACCAAATCGCTGTACTTAATATGTGGGCCGATAATATTTGAGGAGTTCCGTCGATTCATCAACAAAGGTGATTCTGAGACCTTTGGCACTTCATTAGTTGCTATTTCAACGGAATCATATCAGAATCTGTGACGTACTTTTACTGTTTTACAGAAATACAACCGAATTGAGAACCTCCTCGCTTTTTTTTAAAGTCAAAAACAATGAATACCTACCTGCTATCTAATATGTAAGCCATGCAGAAACTTGTGACAAGTTGGTAACTTTTATTCGGGTATGTTTTCTAAATGAGAAAAAGAACTTAGTATTGTATAAAATTACATTAATTGTTCATATTGATACTTTTATTTACCTGATTGACTTGTTTGTGAAGTATTTTAAATGAATGAGAACAATCAGTGCCTAAGCTTATTCTTAAAAGTAAAATAAAACTAGTTTACAACTTCTTGACATACTTCCCTGGCGTAGAGCAGCTTCAAATTGCATTTGATTGAAACGCAATGAAGTAAAAGAGAAGGAGAAGAGAGAGAGTAAAAGATCTATTAACTTAGAGACGCCGCCTTTCTTGTAAAACTGCAATAGAATCATTGCGCACGGAAATCAAACCGCATTCCTTCATACATTCCACGCGGTGAGACATTCTTCTACAGGTAGCTGGAATTTTCTTCACCCTGTACTATTAAACGAGCAATATTTGAGTATAAAAATACGTCCTCGAAAACGGCTCTAATGATTTCGTTGAAACTTGCAATATAGGGGTTTACTAGGGCGAAAAATCTAAGTCTCATATCTGCAAAAAAACGTTTTCTCCTTATTTCACTCGACCACAGCTCGGTCGCCCAAGAACTTGTGGTAACGTGAGAAAAAATGGCCGTACATTTAACATGTTCTGAATTGTGAGTCACAGCAGAAGTAGTTGACTCTAGAGGCGTCTGTAGATTTTGAGCGTGGGTATTATCTGCTGCTGGCTGTAGTTACGGATAAAACGAATTAAATATTATTTTTTGATATTATTAATTTACAACTTAGAAGATAATATGTTCAAATAATAAAATAATTAAATGACCACGATACATTTTTTTTAATAAGCCTTAGGTACTTAGTTTGTTCGTTTGTTTGTTAGTACGTACGTGTGGGTCAAATCATGCAAGTGAAATTTGACCAATTTAATTGGACGCCTCTCAACGAGTATAGTGACATTGCAATAAAAAAATACATTCGGTAACAAACGCTTGGATCAGAAATTGAAATTTTGACATCTAGATGTAATTTATGGGAACGCTCTCCAATGGACCGTCATAGCTTACTTTACTTCAAATGGACCTATAAATGAAAAACATGGTATAATTTTCTTTAAAAACAAAGTTAAAACCGACTTAAATTCAGTACTTCGCCAAGGAACACACATTACTTAACATTTCCTTTCCACTTTTCCACATGAACTACTTTCCGAGGGTAAATGCGTTGATTGTTCAAATGATGATAATTATTTATTTGTCATAAATTGTCAAATACAACATAATTTAAAATTAACAATTGAATACTTATAATAATAATAAAAATACGTATTAACCAACTTAAGCACAGCCTAAGCTTAGTCAAATAGGCCCCCGCGAGTTGCTCCGGGCGCAATTGATTGTTTGTTACAGACAAAACCCATGTTATACCTATGTAGGCAGATTATATTTGAGGAGTTCCGTCGAATGTTCTTCAACTTCATTAGTTGCTACTTAAACGGAATCATATCAGATTATGTGACGTGCATCAACATTGAGGAGTTCCATAAGTCATCTGTGCTGTGGTCTATATCATCAGTTCCACTTCACCAAAATTGTGGTTTCCGAGTGTAAATACACGAGTCATAATAGAAAATACCGAAATCACTACATGCGTGCCCAATATAATTGAGGAGTTCCGTCCATTCCTCAAGGATACCATCATCCATCTGGCTTTTTGAAAACAATGGGACCAATCGGGAAGCATATACTATCGAATAAAAAAAAAAGACCGGGTAGCACTCCGGGAGTGCTGGCAGAAGTGAAACCGACGGGCGGCGGCAAACACAATACCAATTTGTTTTTGCCATTGCCAAATATTTTTCAAAGCTTTATCTCTTTAGGAATAACGGCCAAATTCGAACTATTCGAATTTTCTCAATAGCAAAACGGTGAAGGATGCGTTGGTATTATTACAAATTTATTTGCAGAATATGCTATTGCAAAGTGTTTAACGGCTTTATACTCTTACGAATAGCGTTCAGTTTTGAATGAAGTCGAATCGGCTAGCAGCAAAATATAAATAGTCCAGGCAATGAACTGACAACTTGTATGGAAAAAATGTCAATTTTGGAAATAATTTATAATAGCTTATTTTTTATGTATAACGGATATATTATCAATTAAATAGTTACCCAGCGACAAAATCCGACAAAATTTCAGACATCGAAAAAATGATAAGTTAACTGGCTTCTAAAAAGTCGGTAAAAATATTAATAAATGTTTTTGTGTTTATTTTGGTTCATTTACATTTGCTCTATAATATTCAAGATAAATCGTACAAAAAAAGATAATGCATGCTTCATTTAAATCTACATAATTACTTCCGGTTGGAAAGTTTGTCGGATTCTTGACTAAATCATCTTAGAATAACATTTTCAAATGAAATCAACAAAAAAAACGCTATTATAAATTAATGTTTTTCAAAACCGTATTTTGCCTGGAGTAAAAAGTTTGTGACCTCCTTCACATCTGACGTCACAAAACTCTGTCGCGTATTTAACAATTTTTTCCCATCCCAAAAAGTGCTCAGCGCCGCTAAAGAAGTTTTCACTTCAAAAATTACGAATCGGTTCATAAATGACGGAGTTCTGTGGTAACAAATATTAAACATAAAAAAACAACCGAATTGAGAACCTCCTCCTTTTTTTAAAGTCGGTTAAAAATAGGCAAGCCCGTCGGTATCGCAGCTATATACCTATCTGTCTTATGTTCGGGTGTCGGAAGCTATTTCCAACTGTTGCGAAATGTTGAGGTAAATAATGGAGCGCCGAGTGCTCCGCTAACCTAATTATACTGCTTACTTTTACTAGCTGTGAGTGCATCACTTAGGTCGCTATATCCGTGTTTGGTTCAGTTGGTGCTAAATAATTATTTGTGCTGTAGTGAACATGATAATGTAGGTATTTTGGTACTTTACGTAAAACGATCAGGCGGCTGAAGAAAACGATTATAGAAATTGTACAACTCTCAATATTCGTTGGGCGTTCAATAAGTTCTCGGTATCGGCATGATTACGAGTACTTGATATAATCAATCATATATAGTATTAATTTGTTTTTCTTTAATAGTTAACCAAAGATGATGGTGTATCACATAGTCTGACGTGGGTTTTACTGGTCATCAATAAAAAAATATGTTTGTAGAAATAAAACAAACATAAATTAAAAAAAATGGGTGTAAATTCGGGGAGGTAAATTCTATACAATTAGTTGCCTACCCTGTCATCTAGACCAACACTTTTTGTTTTATTTCTTATTCTTTGATATTGAAAACTCTTTAATACAAATGTACAATTGCGTTTATCTCTCACTTATAGTTATAATAAATCTCTAAATCAAAAAACTAAGCATTGGTGTGTCCCGACCGAATGATCTCAGCTTCCCATGAACGGAAAAACATGTAACTTTTTGTTATAAGTACATTATTACTCTAGCTTCCGTTTAGGATAGTTTTTATCCGACTGCTACGGTTAATTAATATTCGGAAACATATGGCAACAGCATATCGGAACCATAAAATGGCGGGCTAGCCAGTGGCTTGCCAAAACTATCCAACAGTAATAATTTCGATCCGGTGTTGTGATAGACCTTCACAAAACGCATATTAAATTCTAAAGCATAAAAAAATAATCGATTCTGATATGGAAACTTATATGCGCTAAATTCGTATTAAGGCGTAATTTCAATAAATGTATCAACAAATTTCAACAAAATACCGTCAAACGTCAAACATCTGACTCTTCCTTTTTTTTTAATGGCATGGCATGGCATAGCGCTGTTCTCGCGTTCAGCCATAAAGTCTATTTGAGTTTCTGCAAGATTACACACTAAGTATTCGTCACGATACTGCACGGCTATCACAAGACGCCGCAAGCTCTCTCGATTTTTCTCGCACTATACGTCTCTTTCTAGGGTGCGTAATGTTTCATATAATGTCAGAAAAACTAACATACACTTGATATACATTACATTGGCATAAAGTTATTTAGTATAATGTAACGTTTGATATAACGGTTTTTTGCTATATTTTGCTTTACTCTAATTATCGATTGATATAATAGGCAAAACGACATAATTTGCAAGTGGCATAATTCTATTTTCGTATAACGCATTTATGCCATGATGATAAACCTCCACCAGGCAGGTCTCAGGTAGGTACGACGACGAGCGAAGCGAGGAGGAGTGTTAGGTAGAACTGCGACCATACAGTGCGCGAGTCGAGCGAGCGAAGCGACCGTGCCGCGGTAGCGGACGGCGAAGCGCCAGAACCGAACATTTTTTAGTAACACTTGGTCTTGGTCTTGGTCTATTGGTCATGAAATAAAATTACACCAAACAATAATTCGTGAACTAAATGTTACTTGAAACGTTTTCGATGAAATGAAATTCGATGAAAAGTTGTCGACAAAACAAGGGACAGCCTAAGGTGGATTATGCTATATGTTCAAAGTGCAAAGGGACTTAGAAAATTTCGGTATCGTGAAATTGATGTCAGTATAAAATGACAATTATTAACTTTTCTTTGTGACCATCCGTTTTATAAATAAGGGGAATGAAAGGTGAAGATTACAACGCAGTGACTGATAGGCATTTCGACGGAGCTTCGACGGGTCTCGCTTATTTATTTTATAATTCATTAAATCATTATTTTTAATGAATGTTTATATCTAGTTATTTATTGTAAAATCAACTTATATCTTCTGTAATTTATAGCATTGACGAATTATGTCAAGTAAGTCATTATGATAAACACGTTTTATACCAATTGATAAATATAGTAAATGTCTTTTATACTAATTGTAATCATAGCCTTAAATCATTCAATCATCGACGAGCGAAGCGAGGAGGAGTGTTAGGTAGAACTGCGACCATACAGTGCGCGAGCCGTGCGAGCGAAGCGAGCGTGCCGCGGTAGCGGTCGGCGAAGCGCCAGAACCGAACCTTTTTTAGTAATACTTACATTACATATTATGTTAGTACCTACTTACAAAAGTCTACGGCGGAGGGCGGGAGATTGAATACCAGAAACGAAAGCGGGGCTCTGCAAACTTCTTGGCAGACATTCTTATATGAAAGTGAAATTATTTTAAATAATTTGTATGTTAAACATATTTATGTCATATATGCGTTATACGAAAACGCAATTAATTTAATGTATATCAAGTGTATGTTAGTTTTTCTGACATTATATGAAACATTACGCACCCATTATAACTTAGTACTTCGCGCCTTCAAGTTGACATTCAGCCTAAATTGGCCAACTTACAGGAAAATACTTTTATCATACAGCCTGCACACACATTAGGTTGGCAATCGCGGGAACATACACAGGCAGAAAGTGATAGTGCGATCAGAAACATTGCAATATGTAAAAAATTAACATATTACTGTAATATTTTTACCTTAATAGAAAGGGACTCGGACTCGCGTTATGGTTGTAGAACTTACCTAGTGGTTAGGTATAGTTTGGAAAATATAAATTGGCCGTCTGTTGTCTAAATTGAGTTATGTTACTAGAGTAGACATCACCTAGGATAAGTTTGCGCATGTCAACATACTCTCATGAGAGTATCTTAGTTTAGTCTGTGGCGGGCAGTGATGGCGGTCGGTTCGAGTGCAATTTTGACTCAAAACTTAAAAAAATGCCTTATTTTGCATTGCGCTATTCCACCAACAACAAACCCAACAATAGTAAAGTACGGGGATGACTTTTCATCGGCAAATTCACAGATTTTTTAAATGACATGATTTTTTCTGTAATTTATAAGATACGCGCCGATGGCGGCCATTATTTCAAAGATCCACGGGCAGCTAATAAGAGATAGATTTTTGTATATTGATGTTCATTTTATAGTGTGATTGTCAACGAAATTAATCTGCCCACACTCAAGACCCGGTTCCGCCACTAGATTAGTCCCAAGTATTGGCAGGCACGGGTCATTCCGTGATTTGGTCGCGCCGCTACAAGTACCTACATGCCGGCCGGCCTGCAACCCTAAGAGCATTAATTTTTGTTTAACAACTCACGCAAATAAATTACACTAATTACCGTAATTGGGTACACAATTATTTAAAAAATACCCTAATAGGTGGTTATCTTAGGGGTCTATCACAATATTCACAATGTCATGTGATTCGTAAAGTGTTTTCTCCATGCACTATCTGTTTAAGATATGGTTGAGGTGAATGTTATTTGCACAACAAAATGCGCCTAGCTAGCCTGAACGTCCTAACCTAGGTACAGTTAGTGTACGTTCTATCAGGGCTGTTATTCTTTACGCGCTCATGCGCCTTAACCCACCCGTCACGCCTTGCGAAACTAGACCTCTACCTACGCTTAGTTACTGCGAATCGCGGCGTCAAGATATATTTGTGGTTGAGGTGTCAAGTTACAGAATAGCGGGGCTCGTGTACACTGTACAATGATCACGTGCAGGCAGGATTATGTACCTAGTTACTCTTTTCTTTCTCCAAAAGTCCTGGAATGACTGCATTCACAGGCTTAATTAAAATGTTTAAATACACTTTTCGTTTAACTGACTCCCAAAACAGGCTTGTATTTTTTAATGTTTGTTCGAAAATTCGTCCTTTGTGGAGTGTTTTTTTATCTTTTTTGGTCTATTTATACCCTCAAATGGTCTTATTGTCAGAACTTAGATCAGATGATGGAACCCAGGAGTAAACGACGGAACTCTTCAAATATGGTAATTGGCAACTTATAAGTTTGTAGCTCATTCATTTTCCTCAACAAGTATGAACTGCAGATCGAATCGGATCGATGAAAGCCGTTTGATATTTTTTATTTTAGTTGGCAACTTACCTATTAACAAATTTAAACTTAAGTAAAATAAAAGATTTCAAAAATAGACTCATTATTAAAACATGCATGGTCGTACCATGTCCGAATAAGTCATCGGCGTCTCACAATGGCGATAGGCCGCAGTTCAATGGCATCGATGTCAGTTGTTCGGATGGCGACGCGCCTTAACCGGACACGGCAGGGCCGGAGCGGGCGTCCTGCATACTCGAGCCGTCCCAGTCCCACTATAAGTAGATGCGTTTACGTATGGGTATGTAGGTTGTTTGTGTCCCGGCTCGGTGCAACGCGCGGCCGTGACGTGCCCGCGACCGACGGCGACGCGCGACGTAAACACCAAGCAAGGTCAACCGCCTCGCGATCATGTTATCCTAGTACATCGTTGCATTTTATGTGACACCGAGAGCCCCTGCCGGCGGTGGTCAACGCCGGCATTAACAACTAAAAATAGAGAAAAAAAGGGGATACAAAAGCAGTTTAATGTTGAGTTGACCACACCTTATAAAATATACTGCCATGATATACATTATTGTCGTAAACTAAGTAGCCCAGTAGGTATGGCGAAGAAACTACTAGAGCTAAAAGTCTGAGATGATATTCGAGATCAAAAATGTAAACAAACAACTGTCAATGTCAAAATGGCATTCCAGGAGTATAAAATCTTTTTTATCCAATGTATTCACCAAATATAAATTATGCATGATTTTAACTGACAGATACAGCTATAGGCCGAAAGACTTTCGGATATCTATAGTATTTTGACAGGATTACAAGGAGGAAATAAAAGATATATTTTTTATTTATTTATAGGTATTCATCACCATAAATTTGTCATAAAAGGACATAGAACTGCTTCGCCTTTTCTTCGGCGGCGAAAGTTTGTCCTTTATATTTGAAGGGCCTGGCTGAAGTTCCATAGTCCTTGATTTCAAAAGAACACGCACAAAATAGAAAATGTACAACAAAATAAAACCATAACGTAAAACACTTAACAGCAGAACACATGAGCATAAACGAGAAGGAGGACATTCGTTCTACAAATGTCAGACAGAAAAACTAAAATAAAATGGCCGCTATGACATGAAACGGATTACGCATGCCTATGTTGTATGTTCAGAAATATTTAATGATTTATCAATCACTATGAATATTTGCCAATTAAACTAATAGGAAACCGATAATTGTTTTAATTACTAACCAAATGTTTACAACTTCTCACCATTACCAACAGCATACTCGTACATTAAAAATCCACATATTTTATTTAAACAACGGCAATATGTAATGAAAAAATATATTTTGGCTTTTTAATATTTTTGACTATTCATACGGTATTAATATGATAATATTTATGAGTATTTCAATGCTTTTAGACTAACCACTGCTTGCGTTTATTTTTTTTATTGTGGCAACCCATCTGTTTACATTTTTGATCTCGAATATCATCTCAGTTTAGACTAGAGCGTGCGATTACAAGCTTTCCCGACGCTGAAGGCGGAGCTTTATGAGAGGACACAAGATTACACAATTTTCTTTCCTTTAATCCTATGTGCAATGTTCTTCATATCTATCTATTGTTATTCATCATTTGTTATTTTCGTATTTCCTAAGTCCAGAGCGACAATAAAGGTATGTCTCAGGTCGCATATATGTCTCATGGCAGACACTAGGGGTGGGGGGGATCAAAAATCTACAAAAATCGATTACGTAATATAAAGATGCCCCCAAGATAAGAACTATGCATCGTCGTTAGAAAATTAGCAGTGGGAGAGTAATGCAGGAGTGCTGCTGCTGACACCTGACCATTCTGAATCCACGAAATTCGTTTGACACGTTTTGCGGTATCGGGAACGCTTGGTCGATGGCTTTTGCAGTGTTCAGACAAATCGAAAGTCGTCGATATGATTGAGCAGACCTTGTCGAACGAAAAATCTCTGGGAATTTAGAAAACCAATGGTCATCTGAGAGTTTTTTAAGGTCAAGTTTCCTCCTGCGAGAACTTGATTCATGTCTTGCTGGTAACCCCATTGTCTGTATTGGTATTTGCTAATTCTTGAATATAATTTACCCAACATGTACGGAAATAGTAATTAGATACCTACTTTAAAAAAATGTACCCCAATAGTTTCGAAAGGACAATTAATTAAATTGAGGTTGCTAGAGAGGATCTCCCCGGCAATCCTAACTTAAATTTTACGTACGAATATTCTTACTACAGTCGCCGTCAATGGACTTTGCTATCTATGTAAACAAACCGCCATATTGAAATTGTCTTTGAATACGGCGTTGAGTATAGTGATGAGGAAGACTCTTACTGTACTCTTATATGTCAAAACATATCGAATATTAAAATATCGAAAGTAAAAAACAAGTAGTATTTTTCATTATTTTTTAACCACTTTACCCACTGATAAAACACTATGATTTTTTACCCTCTGATAAAACTACCGCGTAGTGTACACAACCGCGGTGGCAGGTACAGAGCGTGAGTTGGGTAGTGTGTAGCGGCTTTACAATATCACCAACTTTAGTCACAACACAACCCATCATAGACAGTTGTAGAATTTAAAAGAAACAAAAACGTCATTCCATCATGTCATACTAACCTAACTTATGAAACCATTTTAAACTGTTAATGAAATATCCAAGATTCAGTTATATATTTTATGGTTTTGTATTTTACGGTAACGACCGGTTCAATATATAGTTTCAGTGGTGTTTGATGAGGTGATGTGAAAATTCAAGGAGAAACAGTGACAAAACAACATTACGTCCTTTGTTTACATAGTTAGCAAGGTCCATTGACGGCGATTTTAGAGCCTGGCAAATTACGATGAACTTTTTCAGCTAACAGGAGGTCCAAAAAAATTGAGCTGCCGTTTTTACCGTTAAATGAGTTAGCTATAGCTATAGTTGTGTTGTGGCCAGAACGCAAGTGCCTACATGATACGGAAAACACATACTCCATATTTTGCTACTAGTTTGCACCAGGCGCTCAGAATTATAATATAATAAATAAAACTGAGTGCTTAGCAATAGTTTATTCATTCAACGGTAAAAACGGCAGTACAATTTTTTGAACCTCCTGTTAGCTGAAAAAGTTTATCGTAATTTGCCAGGCTCTTTAGCCTTGAGGCTGGCAAAACCATCGAAAACTGTACGTGTACATATGACCACCACTAGCAAACAGGAGGCTGGAAAAAATGGTCCTACGGTTTTTACGGTTGAAAGTTAGCGTATTTTTTATGTAATTATGAGCGCCTGATGGAATGTTATAGCTAAATATGGAGTTTATGTTTTCCGAATCCTGTAGGCGCTCGCTGCGACCATTTGGCAATTTAAATAGCCTTAGCTAGATGCCTAGAGCCATAGATATGCTCTCCAACTCCAGCAGCCCTAAATTAATATAACTGTAGTTTAGAAACTATCGAGGTAGTTCATTTTTGAAGTGAAAACTTCTTTAGCGGCGCTGTGCACTTTTTGTGATGGGGAAAAAATGTTAAACTCGCGACAGGTCACGTGACCGACAGATTGGTCAGATTGAAAATTCGAATATCTAAATACCAATATCTGATCGAAAAACTGTTACAATGAGTTTTCACTTCTGCCGGCACTCCCGGAGTGCCACCCGGTCTTTTTTTTGAGTAATTCACTACATATCGGGTTAGTATTTCTATTTATGTACATAATCACGAATGTACCAAAACAGAGAGTGGGGTTGCCAGGGAGCATGCCATCTTGATTTACTTTTTGGCTTAGTGACATGTTTGTCTTTCGGTAGGGATTAGATTGTCCCAGGATCACCAAAGTATTCCCAAGTACTTTTCCGTGGAATTGACTTCACGAAACTTACTTTTCTGAAGTGTCTGACTGAACAGTGATTTTTACATGTAAATACGTAAATATTATTAATGAGAAATTTGTCAAGATCGTAGCAAGTGGAATTCCGTGATCTCTGCCTACCCATCCGGGAAATAGGCGTGATTATATGTATGTTTGTAAGTAAATTATTAATTGTCCAGGTACAAAGGCATACATAAAGCCGGATCCATACTTTTATATGATGTGTCGTGTCGTCGTGACCTGAAACAAAGATATAGTATGATACATTTGGCCGCTCATCTAATGAGATCCTCTCATTCATGAGAGGAGGCATTTGCCCATTTGGCCTGATGATGATGTGATCTGTCTGACGCGACGACGGCTCGTATTTTGTCAGTATTTTATACATACAAGTTATCGCTGATACAAGCAATATGCGTTTATGTAGCAGTAAACTATTGTGTTATTTATTATTATTATTGTGTGTTATTGTGGGCCTTTATATGTCGCTTCGACCAGCAAGTGATCTATTGTGGCAGCCCTTTGTTTTAGATTTCACCGTTAAGACCCGTTGCCTCTAAGAAATTCCAGATTCTTTGGGCGGTGATATGTTGTACCTCTTCTGGGTGCACGATGTGCCGCCCTAGGTAGATACTTCTTTTGTGCATGAGTGGTCCGCAGGAGCAGAGAATGTGCATTGCTGTTTCCTCTGTCTCCTGGCAGAATCTGCAAGTTGTGTCCTGTGTCATACCCATTTGAAACAGGTGCTTGTTTAATTTGCAATGCCCTGTCAGAATTCTTGTCACTGCGCAGGTTTTGTGTCTTCTGAGTTGTAATAGCTCTTTAGACAGTTTATTGTTGTACCCTTTGATCAAGGCTTTAGCATGTTTTTGTCCTTTGGCGAACTTCCACAACTTTATTGAGTTATTGAGCTCTGATTTTACTGTGTTGTTTAGCAGAGAATATGCTTTCCGTTTTGTGATACCACAGCAGAACGGTTCTGGGCCGACCAGGGTTGTGTCTGCGCCCTTCCTTGCAAGTTCATCTGCTTTTTCATTTCCTACTATGTCGGAATGTCCTGGTAACTATTGTGTTACTGCTAAACACTAAATGTGGCCAATTGCCATACTACACCTCCCCCGAAAGTTCCATGCACCCCCGGGGTGGCAGAATAAAAAAAGTTAACGCATTTTACTTGCTTACAATGTTGTTGAGAAAAAAAATGAGTAAGGGACAACTTGAAGATTATATTACTTATAAATAAGTTTAAACATTTCATTAAAAAAAACAATAAAAGAAGTTGGTTCCCTGTACGAAATATTTCCTAGTGTCACTGATGGTAAATTAATTAAAATTGGTATGTAGTAAGTACTCACAATGTTAAAAAGTCATTATAGATTTTACGTATTCATTTGTTTTCTAATCAATTAATCATTTGTTCCTTTTAATATTTTTTTTACTGAGAATATTACAACTTTTAATTTTATTTTTTCTTACTGGTATAACGGTATCGGTACTCATATATCTCATTAATAAACTAATGCCTTATCACACTTTGGAGTCATGTGCTCCTACAGCAATTCAAATGTTACGCCTTTCACGGACACCTGTGACGGTCGACTATGATCAAGGACGTAACTTGGCTATGCTTCTGCGCATGCCTTAACTCAATATAAATGGGAATGGTTATTGGTTACCCTAGGGCCTGGTCACCATATCAATAATCACGGCATATCAGGTCTGTCCTGTACCTAGAGTCACATCTACATTAAGACAACAATGGTCTCCGACAACTTTCACAGAGGACTACGGTTGGTCTCACCATGATCAAGTATGAAGAACTTGTGCTCTAACTAAACTTCCACTTAAGTTACCATACCTAAATACTTGTCACGATTGTTATTAAAAAAAATATTACTGTATCTTTATATCAAAAAAAAATTGTGAATGAATCTGTATCTATAATGTCAAAAAAAAAGAAATCTTAGCCTTCCTGCAGAGAAGGAAAGATAAATACCAGTTATCAATTAAACTCTCACTAATTATCAGGTGATCAATCCAATAACTAGCTAAAGTATAATTGTTACTTGGTAGGTAAGTGTAAGTATCAAATTTCATTCACAGTTATTTAAAAGTTACTACAAGTCGGCGTACACGCGCGACCTACATGCAATTTCGCTGACGCGCGAAATGTGTCGCGTCGGCACCGGATGCCTCGAGCGGGCTATATTGCGAAACTTAAAAAAGTTTTTGGCTAATTTAATAATAGTGACACCAGAAATATAAATTGTATGCCTTTAAAATCATGAAAATTTGGAAAAATATAAGACTTGAACTTTGAGCGACACCATTTTCATAAGAATTAATCTAAATAAACAATAAAAAAAAAGAACTATAGTAAAAATAATACGTCACATTTGCGTGACCTGTCGGCGTCCTGGTGGCGGCGTCTCGTCCCTGGTGCGCCATCGTGACTTGGTTGGGTGGACTGCTGCTGGGCCGTGGAACTCGATTTAGCCACATGTGGCTGCAGCTCTCGATCATGGGCCGGGCTAACCCTGGACTCCTCTTGAAATGGGCCGGGAAATCCCTGGACACCTCTTGATGTGCGAGCCGGGATACCCTGGACAACGCTCTTCTTTGTTGTTATTCTTCATTAATTTTTTCTTGTTTCTTCAAAAAAATATGGATGTATTTTCTTAATTTCGGACCTTGTTTCTTGAAAACTTGTTACAACATTCTTCAAAATTGTTCTTCTTTATTTAATTTGTCTTCTAACAGCTACAATCTTCGGTTGATGTGGGGCTGTGGGGCCCGTTCCGGCAGGCGCGCGGAGCGGGCCCGTTCTGACTGCGTTTGTAGTTCCTTGGTTCTTTACTGGAAGGTCGCCATGTGATAATGTATGTTGCTGATGTTGGACTTGGGCAGCGTGGTGACGAGGAGCGAAGTAAGACACCAGCATAGGTTTAAGTAAAGACACTTTAATCAACGGTGTAGCCTATTTTATACATACAAGTTATCGCTGATACAAGCAATATGCGTTTATGTAGCAGTAAACTATTGTGTTACTGCTAAACGTAGTATGGCCAATTGCCATACTACAAAAGAAAGAAAGAAAGAAAGATATATTTATTCACAAACACACAGGATACACATATTAAATAATAAAATAAACAAGAAAAGCACATAAAACATGAAAAAAGTGTGTCTCTGCGGCGGAATATGGCTTTTAGACCAGAGTTATACACACTACTTTTCACTTCGACTGCGAGAAAATAGTAAAAACAAAGATTATCCATCCACAATCAATAATAAATACCACGGCGAAACGATTTTTCAATTTGGCGTCATTCTTTTTAGGGTTCCGTAGTCAACAAGGAACCCTTATAGTTTCGCCATGTTCGCCTGTCTGTCTGTCTGTCTGTCTGTCTGTATGTCTGTCTGTCTTCGGCTTAGCTCAATAACTACTAGAAAACTGTAATTCGGCATGGGTATATAAATCAATGACGCCGACCAAACAGTATATAATACAATCTTGAAAATATTTTTTTTAGGGTACCTACCCTACACCTAAAGCGGGGATGTATTTTTTTTCTCTCGCTAAACCCATGGTGTGGGGTATCGTTGGATAGCTCGTTCAAAAATATTTTTATAACCATTTTTCAAATCAGTGATTCGTTTGCGAGATATTGGGCTTTAAAACCCTAATTTTTGTTCGAGTCATGTGTCCGTCCCCGTCCGCCCCTGCCGGCTTGGTAGTAGTACATAATTATAATGAATTTAAAAGGAAAACTATCACGGACAAGTAGGCATAAGTAGTTACCGAGTAATAGTCGACCAACTGAATGTGTACTTGGAAAGGCCGATTTTCGTACAAATTCGGCCGACGCAACCGCACCGCACGTCGATGTAACTAAGACAGACAGGTAACTACGGAACCCTACACTGCACGTGGCCCGACACGCACTTGGCCGGTTTGTAAAAAGACTGTTTTGACACAGATACAAAATATTAACACCACGAATAAACGCCTCTGACCGTCTAATAGCGGCATCCAGACGGCCGAGCGCGGCGGACAGCATACGGCCCATACGGGGCATACGATAAAGTGAGATAGACAGCAGTCTATCCCGCTCAATCTTCATAGCTTGTGCCATGTATGCAATCAACCACGCTTGACGTTTGGACGCGGCTATAGACGGTCAGAGGCGTTTATTTTTTGAATGTTTGTGAATTAGGGAATAAAAAACACCTAATGTTTGAAATGTTTCCTGATTGGTCGATTTTAAATCTAGCTGTAGGTATTCTGGTTAGTTGATAGCAAATACAAACGTTTTCTTAAAGAGTTGTGATTGGTGGATGTAATACGGTGAACTGTTTTGATTGGTCAAATTAAAATGTTTTATAAATCATAAATATGTATACATATTTTCCCTAGGGGCTAAATGCTTTTAGCCCCGCTTGATAAGCATAATATGACGCACTTTTAGAGCATGAGAAGTGAAAATATATTTTCAAACCACATGCTCGACAATGCCGAATTATAGGTCATGTAAACCCTACCGAAAGCAAGACATTAAATCCCTTGGTATTAGCCGGGTTATAATGTTGTACTGAATTTCATTATAACCCGCTGGTTAATAATATGATTTCACTTTTCATAATTCTTATTGCTATGCATAAAGTTTAATTTTGCTAAACACAATTTGTCCTAGGCCATGGCCTACTTGATTTGACAAAATAAATGAAGTTTGCCTCCGTGTGAACCCCGGTCCGGAGGAGCGCGGTGTTCGAAATTCGAATTTCGAATCTAGGACCACGGCTTGTGCTTTCGAATTTGGAACGTCGCGCGCCTTCATTTGTTCACGCGTGACGAACAAATCGAGTTCTTGTAGGTGCCTATAGAAGATTTAATTTCAAAAATAATATTGAAAATGTCGAGTGATGAAAGTGTTTTGACTCCTGAGTTTATCAAATTAGATGCCATAGGCATTGTCAACAATCTGCTGCCAGAGAAGTCAAAGGAAAAATACCTAAAAGCCTACAACGATTTTGACAAATGGAAAGCTGTAAAAGGCGTAAAGTCTGTGTCTGAATCAGTGCTTCTGGTCTATTTTGAATATTTATCTACTGAGCCTGTTTTTTTGTCTCGCATAAGATGTGAAAAGTAGAGTATACACCTCGGGGATAAGACTGTTTTAGTCTTGGGCGGTTGAACCCCTCACTGCACTCAGGACTCAGTCTTAATTCCCTCGCTTCGCTCAGGAATTAACTTATAACTCCCTCGCTACGCTCAGGAGTTAAATTATGAGTCCTTCGTTACGTTCGGGATTCAATTCGCTCCCGTGACATAAAACAGTGCTTTATCCCCTTAGTGTATAATCTACTATAAACGCGCGCCGTACGTAAGCGCCGGCGCCGCTTGGGCTCCTTTCTTGTCGTAAATTGCACTACATCCGCCATTTGCGGGTGCGGTTGCGGGTGCGAATGTATGTTGCAGAGCAGTAGACTGCTGACAGACAGCTGGACTGAACAGTATAACTTACCAAACAGGGGAGAAACTTCCTACCTCTATCTCATATCTGTAGTTAGTTTGATAATTTAATATAGTAAGTAAGTGGTAATGTGGTCTTCCTATTATATCTAAGTATCGACTTCGATTAACGCGGTTAGAATGAAATTCAAATTCTCACCAATAGCCAACCGCAAAGTAGTATTTAGTAATAATACTCAGCCATATCTATGTGTATTTTTAACTGACTTCAAAAAACGGAGGCGGTTTTCAGTTCGGATGGTTTTTTTATCCTTATTATTTTTAATGTGTATTACCTCAGAACTCCGTCATTTATGAACCGATTCGTACAATTCTTTATTTATTTAAAAGTATATATGCTTCCAGGTGGCCCGAACTCCTCAAATATATTATTTCTTTTTTCTATTACAACTCGTGAATTTACACCCGGAAATCACAAATTTGGTGAAGTGGAACTGATAACACGGCAGATGACTTAATGGAATTCCTCAATGATGTACCTTAAACTATAAAAGTCCGTCAAAGATTCTGATGTGATTCCGTTGAAATAGCAACTATAATCCTTGAAGCTACGGTAGCCTAGTGGTTCAGTCAAGCGGCTGTCAAGCGGCCGTCGTGGGTTCGAATCCCGGCTCGTACCAATGAGTTTTTCGGAACTTATGTACGGAATATTAACCATTAGCTTTTCGGTGAAGGAAAACATCGTGAGGAAACCTGTCTAATCCCAATAAGGTCTAGTTTTCCCTCTGGGTTGGAAGGTCAGATGGCAGTCACATTCGCAAAACTTGTGCCCTTGCCAACTCTTGGGATTAGGTGTCATAGCGGACCCCGGGCTCGTTTAGGGCACAACCGGGAATAACGCTAGGAGGATTAGCAACTAATCCTTGAGGAATCGACGGAACTCCTCAAATACGTATAATCGGCACACGCAGCGTTTTGGTTTTTTTCTGTAATAATCAACGCATATGCTCTCGGAAAGCAGTTTATGTGGTAAAGTGCAAAGAGGTACTGAATTGAAGTCGGTTAAAACTTTGTTTTTAAAGTAAATTATAATTACTGTGCTAATGTATGTATAGTGAATGATACGTCGTTGTGCTATTTGTGATTCACCGTCGTGCTGTAACGGTACCTTTTACGTGCCCCCGGCAGGCAGGACACTTGCCTACTTCCACTCTCCCACTTGCCCACAGCCAGCGACCATTCGATTCTGATTTACATATTGTTTGAGTATGATATTGCCAAATCATATTAAACAAGCCACATCTGGTAATTAATAGTGTCATTTAGGAAAGGGAGGGTGTACACAATTCGTCTTCCAACTTTCTGAATGTGTATGGTGTACCTAATTAAGTACATGATTATCGAAATAGTACATTACCGCCCGTGGTGAGTACACAATTTTACGTCTTCGTGGCCACTATGCGAGTTTTACCGTACGCACATTAATTTTACAAAACATTTTTCCGCCAAATCTATACGAGAAGAGAAAAAGATTATAGCTTTGTACAGTCGCCATCAGATATATCGGAGCGGCCAAAGTGCTCATAGATATCTGAACACGTCTCTATTGTCGAGGCATTAGAGACGTGTTCAGATGTTTGTGAGCACTTTGGCCGCTCCGATATATCTGATGGCGACTGTAGTTAATGGGTAATATCTGGAACCGCACAGCCGATATCAAAAATGCTTTCACCCTCTGTCAGTAGATAGGTTACCTTCGGGTTTAAATTAGGGCTCGCGGTCGTGTCCGGGTTTCGTGTATTCGTGTCGGGTACCCGTGCCCGTGTAACACGCCCGCGGGTTTAAGCGACCGGTCCGAACGGATCCGTGTAATTAGCGCACGGGTACCCGTGTACCCGTGTGCACGTATACACGGGTACCCGTGCGCTAATTACACGCGGGTAGTACTACCCGTCCTTGAGGTGTGAAGCTAGGAACTATCCCGTAGTTCTAAGAATGTGCATACAAGTACTAAATGAGTGTTCGTAGCTTTGCAATTTAACATCTTTTTTTTGTGAATAAAAATAGCAGATTAATAAATGTAACAAATTATAACAAAGTACGTAAAGTTCGCCTTCTCAAATTCAGATTTAAAAAAAGTACGAATCCATACTGTTATAAATGTGAAAGCCTGTGTCTTTCTGTTACCCCTTCACGCTTAAACCGCTGAACCGATTTAGATAAAATTTGGTATAGAGATTTGAGTCTGGGGGAGGGACATAGGATATAAACGAGTTCCACGCGGATGGAGTCGCGGGCAGAAGCTAGTAAGTTTTATCCCGTAAAAAAAAGGCCAAGTCTCGAAACTCTTCCACCCTAAAAAGTTGTGTGAGATAAATATAAATATAATATAAATATATTAGGAGACAATCTTACACAAATTGACCTAGTCCCAAACTAAGCAAAGCTTGTACTATGGGTACGAGACGACGATAAACATACTTATATAGATAAATAAATACTAAAATACCTAGAAAACATCCATGACTCGGGAACAAATATTCGTGCTTATCACACAAATAAATGCCCTTACCGGGATTCGAACCCGTGACCTCTTGCTTCGTAGGCAGCGTCACTACCAACTAGGCTAAAGCGGTCGTCGACTTTGATATTTCGTAGTACCAAGTCTCAGGCATTCTTATTTTTCTTTATTTGCTAGCTAAATAAAATTCTGCCACTTGGTAATCACACAACTTCACTACATTTATGGATTTTTGCTCACCTAAGAGCCTTATCACACTTGCGATTTGCGAGCGTGTTTTCTATACAATTATCAGTCGCGGCGAACACGCTGCGTGATCGCCTTCATACAAAATACGCTTGGAAATCGCAAGTGTGATAAGGCTCTAAAACTATGCAGCATTGTGTGATTGCCAAGTCACACGGTGGAAGAATTTCGAGACGTGGCCTCTTTTTTACATTGAATGTTTTTTTATGGCATCTCACTTCTTTGTGTAGGTTATTGTGTTATATGATTGCAGTCTCATTCTTGCTTTTTAATTTTTTCTCCCACTCACTGCAAATGTAACTTAGTAATCCTATATATTTATATGGGCTGGCAAAGTTATTTATGCGTATCTAGAAATCTGGACCGAAATTTGCAAAATATTTTAGTTTTACCTTGATTCAAACACTTAACACTAATTTTGTTCTAAATTAGCGCTTTTGTTGATCGGTCAGTGTGTATGTGAGTGACAAAATTTAGAAACTTTGACTGGTTGTAATTCTTTAACCACTGATTAAAATTGAATGAAATTTGAAATATACCGTGTTTATACAATGCCTGCTTGGTAACTGAAAATTAAGATTTTTATTTGAGCTTAAAATGTGAAAAATAATGTAGTAGCATTAATCTAGTTTTGGTTTTGAACCAGAATAGTTACCAGCTCTTATTGTAGATGTTAGAAATAATGACGAGATTAGCACGACCTTTTATTTATAACCTCACAAAGGGAAGGAATCAGTTATTAAAAAGCATTTATCTATTAAGAATTGGTCACATTTATTTCAGATTGTGTGGGCCTTTACGAACTCTCAATATCACAAATTAAATATAACACTACAGTATCTGACAGAAAAAAAACTAAGAAAATCGCAACAAAATGATGTCATTTTTTTTAATCACAACTGTTGAACAATAACATAGGTATAAATATTTTATTGCAGATCATTGTAATGAGGCGAGCATAGTAAATAGCTAAACCAAATGTACTAAATGATAGTAATATCCCATAAAAAACATTTCATGGAAAAAAGAGGCCAAGTCTCAAAACTCTTCTACCTTAAAAAATTGTTAGATATTTCGTAGAGCCAAGTCTCAGGCATTCTTATTAATCTTTATTTGCTTGCTTAATAATATTCTGCAACTTGCAAATCACACAACTTTACTGCATTTATTAAATTTTGCATACCTAAAACTATGTAGTATTGTGTGACCCCTTCCACCTCCCTAATATATCCGTTCAGCGGTAAAACACCACAGCTCAGGTCGGCGAAGATAACAGATAAAAAATTATTACCTGCTTTAGAACGATGAAGTTCGTGCCTATTTGAAAGTAATGCCATAAAACCCTTTTCGCCGACAGGCGACGAACAAAACAAACAAAGGAAACTCAGGAGTCTTAAGACGTAAGTACGACTTTATCGCAAACGCATAAAACTTAATATTGCTTTGGGGACACTGACAATGCCTATACAAATTATAATCTCGTTGCTGCAATTACTGCAAATTATTTTTACCTCTTTAAACTACATCAACGATGTACGCCCGAAATTGTAAGATAAAATCCTGTCAAAAACGCAAGCAGAAAACTACTTTATCATGAGAGCACAAAATCGTTTTTTGCTTGCATTCATTTGATAGAATTTACTCTAGTTTCGGATATACTATACCCTTAAATTACGTTACCGTTATCCGATATCGAAATAATTACGGCATACTTTGAATCGGTAACGTAAAAGTTAACGTAAGTATCGTTTTGTTTGAGTAGGTACCTTTATTTTAAAATGATAACGGTATACTTTGAAGCAGTAGCAAAATAGTCGCAATATCGTTTAATACGAGTACCTTTTTTTTTAAATGATAACGCTATACTTTGAAGCAGTAGCAAATTGTCGCAATATCGTTTTGTTCGAGTACTTGTATTATATAATGATAACGGTAAACTTTGAAGCTGTAGCAAATTGTCACCATATCGTTTTCATACCTTTCTTTTAAAATGATTACTGTATCCTTTATATAGGTATCGTACGCAGAGTCATGTTGCAAGTATCGTTTTGATTCAGTGCCTTTATTCGGTGCTCATATTCAAACTCGTGAGTAAAGGTACGGTTTAAAACCGTGTACCTTGCAATACCTTTATTAAGTACCGTTAATTAAAAACCTTAATTTCGATACCACATTCAGTCCCTTATTTAGAATCATAATGGCATGTACGGTCGAAGTAAATGAAGGATTGGCAAATGTCAACTCTATTTGAATGACGTTAAGGATCAAAAGTGCTAAACATTAAATTTCCTCGACTGTACAATACAATAAGCGCTCCGTTAAAATTAAATAGTTCTCATGTAGTCAGCCAGCCAAGAAAGTGGTCTACCACTTTTGGACTTTATTTTGCATGCAATAAAGTCAAAAAGCGGTAGAACACTTTCTTGGCTGACTCTACTTACCTACTCTTTTTTGTTAAGCTATCATATCTTTAAGCGGCTATTAATAAAAGTTAAACAGTTTGCGTGCCCTTTGTTGGGCAATCATTAAATAAAATACTAGGTTTATACAATACTAGCTTCCGCCCGCGACTTCTCTCAAAAAACTATCCTATATTTTAATCCAGGCTAAAATCTTCGTGCAAAATTTCATCCAAATCGGTTGAGCCGTTTAAGCGTGATTGAGTAACAAACATCTAAACATCCAAACTTTCGCATTTATAATATTAGTAGGATTATGACGCAATAGAGTAAACATGGGCTTCCTGCGATGTTTTCTTTTGTCACATAAAACAACATCATACACACCAAACCCATAGAGTTGCTAATGCCAATAGAGTAAACTGAAATAATTATATTCTATTTGCCTCAACTCGAACGGCCACGGACGGTCCAAACCCGCGTGTAATTAGAACCCGCGGGTACGTGTGTACGGGTACACGGGTACCCGGGTACCCGCCCGCGGACCGGGCGGGTTCGGGCGTGTCCGTGTAGAACGGGCGCTTAGCACCGCGGGCTTAAGAACACGGGTATTCGGGCGGGCGGGTTAACACGTGTAGCGGGAGCCCTAGTTTAAATACGTTACCGGTTACGTTATTTGTAGATGACTCGGTTCTTGCAACAAAGCATACCAAATAATATGTTATAACAGTCATATAAGTAAACTGTTAAGTAAAAGTGCCATTGCACCCTATTTGTAGGTCTTATTATAGGTATAAGTATACATTATTGTCGAGGTGCGGAAAGTAAGGGTTACCTGACTGATGACGGGGTAGCTTGAGGATTGCCGGGGCCTTCCAAAAGACTATTTAGGCACCGGTTTTAGCCTAGTTAAATGAGAATTTTTTTAGATTGAAAGATTGTTTTCTATTGTGTTACCGCAATTGGGAATTGTAAAAACACAACAGGAAACAAAACTGGGATTTTTTTGTCCTAATATATTAGAATCGAAAGAGCTCGCGATTCTCATAGGAAATAACATTAAAATTATATTAATAAGAGTGGCATATTTTTAAACGCTTAAACATCGTCATTTTTTGAAGTAGTGAGGAATTAAAATAATACTAAGATATTTTAACAAATTATTTTATTTGCCAAAAATATTTGGTGACATGGTACTTGACTTGCCTTATAACGCGGTGGTATTTTCGAGGGAAAAGTTTCCGAGCATGTGTGACAAAAGGTAGTTTCATTTGCGCTATTAATTAATCGGCAATCGCAAACTGGAAACATTCAAAACTAGACACAGATCTGGGACACTCTTTAATTAATTAGTCTGTAAATTTTCACCTAGCTAAATTATCCCCAAAACGGCGGGCCATTCAAAATACACGATTCTAGGCAATGCCATCGAGAGCCTCATACATAAACGATTACTGTGCTTGAATTAATTGCAGATAGCCTCTCCGTTACTTTATGCCAAAATGATGCATCTACAGCCTCCAAACCTCCAAGGCAATGGCCGGATGATATTTTCAAGCTCAGAACTTTTTAATAAAACATTACGAGTATGTCCTGTTTTTACTGGCGATCGGCGCGCCGCCGCCGACGAACCGGCCTGCCGCAGTCCAGGACCCGTCATCTCGTGCTGCGTAAATAACATATTAAACTTACCTGCTCGCCTACAGAAAACGACTCGATTCTAACTGCGTAGCATACATTCTTATGCCCGTATCCACGTACGATCTTAACGACTTTTTAGTCCATTCAAATAGAAACAAATTAATTTTACAAATCGTAATTCAGTCATCAGCTTGCTAGCAAGCAGCTTCCCTACCCCTCTGGTAAACGGTAAGATTTTTCCGACGTAAATTATGCACATACAGGGTGATTCAGGAGACGTGAGCAGGGTCAACCCTACACATACAGTTAATGTTAATGGATCTTTTACCATCGTAATTAAATTAAACGCCCACAGTTTTTTTTTACATTTTGTGTGAAAGTTTCATTCACAATAAATCATGGTCACCCTACACAACTAAAAAAAAATTAACGTTAATCTTACCAATGCTGGTACGACTGAGTAGCTTATAAACTATTGAATCCGTAGGGTTGATCCTGCTCATGTTTTCTGAATCATCCTGTATATCTTTCTGACTGTCGTGTAATTCGTTCGAAATAGCAGCATATGTTACTTACTAAGAGAGAGGCAGGTAGATACTCAACAAGTCAGAACTATTAGGCTTATCCTAGAAAAAACAACAACCATGTACCTAAAATATTTGATAATTGGATTAGCACAATCCGCGAATCAAACATGTATTTTTAAAAGTAGGTCCATATAGTTATGCGGTCTACACCGGTGCTTCATGGTCTTTTACCGCCCGCCCCATGCTGCCATGACGAACAGTCAAGTGTAAAAATAGGAGTGCATACAACTTATTCATAAATATTCATCGTTCTTATTTCAGGGAATTAAGATTTCGGTACAGATTTAAGAGAGGATTACATCGATACATATATTTGCACTTGACTGAACAACGTTTTAGGTCAATTCATAACTATACCTAATCTCAGCCTGATTCACCCATGTTAATCGTACAGTGTGCGACAAGTACGCTAAGAGATATTGTATGAACGAAAGTCTAATAGAAGCGGTCAGTCGAAGGCGGAGGGCTATGATGACTCGAGTTTGTAAAATTCTTAGCGTACGTGACGCATATACGGAATGCAATGATCTCTCGCGAGATCTCGTCCACATTTTAAGAGACTGAATCTCTACAATTTTCGTACGAGATCTTGCGAAGTTGCGAGATTGAACATCTACACTAATGTCACTAATATTATAAAGAGGAAAGATTTGTTTGTTTGTTTTTTGTTTTGAATAGGCTCCGAAACTACTGGACCGATTTGAAAAAGTATTTTACCATTAGAAGCCGACATTATCCCTGATGAACATAATAGACTAGTTTTTACCGCGGGAAAATGCTTCATTTTTGCTGGGGCGGCCTGGCCGCGGCGGTCAATAGTAAACTTGTCATTAGCTGTCAAATTTACTATTGGATATAGGCCTCCCCCAAAGAGTGCCAAAGTAACTTAATTGTAACTTAGTTGTGAAAAAATAATAAGCATAATTGCACCAAACCGTCTGAAATCGTAAGCGGTGTAAGTTAAAATCTGAATACTGTATATGGATAGTTTGTCAAGTTTCTATGGGACGACAGCGGCCGGCGCCATTTTTAACGTTGATCGGCCTGTAATCGTATGTTGGTGCAGTGCAACTAACCAGTCCAAACCTCACCTTTGTGACGATCTCTGTAAAACAATGGATGGTTAAACTACAGGCCTTCGCGTTCATTTGTTTTCATTTATTTTCCTTAAAGCAAGGACCCTAATGACACGGAACGAGCATTATTTTAGCGAGCCTTTTAAAAGTCATGCCAGCGTAAATGAAGGAACTGCTTTTTACACGCGACTTGTCCGGACCGCCTCTGGCTCGCATGCACGGCGCGGGTTCCCACGCTTGCAGGCCCGGCGCGGCGCGGCGCTTCAGTCCGCGCGGGTAGCGCTCATATCTCTCGCCAACAACAACACATTTCAAAGTAAAACGTTGCAATGTCTAAATTGGTCGAGTCTCGAAAGTCTTCACTGAAAAAACTGGTGTGATCTTGGGTAGAGCCCAGTCAGCCTTTCTTTGTATTTTAGTCGCTAAAATGCCAATTTCTAAAATATGTGCAGTTGACGTCAATCGCATAATTACACTTTTGCACCTTATTATCACTGCATCGACTGTACTCGGTACTAAGTAGGTATCTACTTATTAGTACAAATGTATTTTTAGTTCGGTTATTTATTTATTTAAGTGCTATAAAATAAACACAACATATACAAATGTACAAATAGCGAGCTTAGTGCCAAATGGCATTCTCTACCAGCTAACCATTCGGCTTAACAGAGATTATAAAAGGTTAAGGTTAGGTATATATGAGTGTCCCTCAGCTAGGGACGAGACCTTCTCCCCTGTTTACCGCGGTCCCCGTGTTTGCCAGAGAATGCAGACCGGGTAGCCGAAAAACCGTGGACTCGGTTCTCTAAGTGAAAAAGAGTTCTTAGTTTCAACGCAGCTCTGGCAGGTTTTACCGGAATTGTCATTCTGCCTAGATGTTTATATCACGTAACGCATTGTATGTACGCGCGTCAGGTATATCTAAATGTCACTTTATGTATGGGAAAATGACAGTTGAGTTGTCCTAACGTGCATTCGAAACGTTACGTGATCACCCCTCTTTGGGCACCACAGTGCCCCCGACCCGAGAAGTCGAACAAAAGAGCAAAAACAGGCACAGCCGTACCATCCTTTTCTCGTAGCCATTCGGGCCATTTCGACCCCCCTGTAACTTACTTTTCAGTGACCAAGAGACCAAAGTACATAAAATAATTCAAACCAGAACTTAGTTTAAAAATTATTGCAATTCAAAGTTCCTCAATTTTATCACTGACTGACTCATTGTCCGATCATCAAAATTCTAAGGTACTTCTTGCAGACCTACAAACTTAAATTTAGCGTGCGGTTAGTGTTAGGTGTACAATGCACTAGAAAACTATACAAAAAATATTTGCGGTTGGTAAAATAACATTTCCCTCATAAGAGTCTTAGCAAACATATTATTTTCAGCTGCATTCATAAGCTAATGCTACATAGTTATAGGTATGCATAAATTAATAAATGCAGTAAAGTTGTGTCATTTCCAAGCTGCAGAATTTTATTAAACAATAGGGATGATGACTAAGATTTTTTTGTGACGTCATTCGAACCAGTTTTTGGAGAGGAACAAATGTTTGTATGGGAGCAACTACAATTAAAGAACATAAATACCTCAAAAATTGAGATAAAGATTGACCTCGCTGGCGGCAGCGCGAAACGCTTCATACTGTGTGTCTATACAATTGTGACGTCACATTTGTATATTTGTACCGTAAACCGGGGTTACTTTGATTTGCGGGTCGACTTTGATAACAACTTCCATCCACTACTAAAATACTTGTATTAAAGAGTTTAAAAGCACCTTAGTAGTTTCTTTCGCATTATTGGCAACACTGGTAGTTGCTTCGTCACATAGTCAACTAGTACGTGCGTAGTGCAATTATTTCATGGAGAAAAAAAATGTTAACGGCAAGGACACTTTTTCTCTTGATTACCATGGCTAAAAAACTTCGACCGTACATATGTCAAGAATAAATGCAAGTGATTTGTTCGGTATCTTATGTTAGTCACTGGTTAGTAGTGAGTTAGAAAAAAAAATCCTCAATCCTAAAACCCAAAACTGCACCCGTAGCCGGGGAATCCATGGGTAGGGGTGTCTTTGATCACCTATATGTGGTGAAATTGACTTAACGATTAAGCCTCAGGAATTCGTTTTCTGGCGCTTTTTGTTATTCATATGAATTATAACTTAGTGTATATGGTTTTTTTTTGTAGGAACAATACCATAATATGACAAGAGAAAGATTGAGTCACGTAATTATAAATATTACCTTGAAAAATCCTTGAAAAAACCTTGAAAAAAGGCTGATTATGTCTGTGATCAAAAGGTATTAAAAGGTAAAGGTACTTTTATACCTGTATAAGTAAAGTTCTTACGTTTTTTCTAATAAATAATTTAATAAATCTTTTGAAATTATCAATTTGTATCATTTGGTAAGTTATCAAAGTCACCCCACACTCTAAAAATATAAATAACTGAAAAAGTACTGGTTCGAATTTATATATTTTATTTTTTACGAGGTTTTTAGCGGGTTTACTTTACATTGACAGTGAAAAAAGTAGGGGTTTTAAAGTAACCCCATTCTCAATGTAACTTTGATCGCGTTTTTTTTATTTTTTTCTGTGAAAAATATAAGTCCATATTTTTTTTTATTTGGCAGGCCTAAAGAAGAGAAAAAATCGATTATTATATTTTAATTGTATGTTTTTACGTATAATAGGATCGTCAAAGAAGGCTGTCAAAGTCTAAAATTGATCAAAGTAACCCCGGTTTACGGTACTAATCGTAGTATGGAAAATCAGGTAAATTGTTGTTTCGGTCGCGAAATACTGCGTTTAAGTCCATAGTTGTCATACAATTTTGTTTCTAGAAAAGCGTAAGGATTCTATTAGTAGCATTTAATTTACTCATGGACAATAAAAAAAAATGCATATTTTTTCTAAACTTTCAAGGTTCATAACTTTTTATGATTTTAATTAAGTATATTTTAAAATTTATATTTTATTACGATAATTTGATGGTTTACTATCCATTTAGCATCACTACGTTATCAATTTGAACATGAGGCATCATGCCTATTAAATCAAGATTTATAACAATACAATACCTGACTTGGCTCTACGTAATATGAAATATCTCACAACTTTTTACGGTGGAAGAGTTTCGACACTTGGCCTATTATTTACATAGAATGATTTTCTATGGATTATTGACTAAACAGAAATCAACAAATAAAATAAAACCTTCTAAATTTCCATTTACACCTACCTGATTCGGAGCACGTTTTACATTCCGCGTAAGCTCCTGTAAGTCCATCGAGATTGGTTGTTTGTATTGTACTGCTCTCTTGTTGGGTTTTTGATGCATATAACATAATGTACACTGAGTAGAGTATAATATTCTAATGGGGCAGTGAGAAATATCAGAATCTATAATAAGTAGATACGGAAACAAAAATGCTTTGAAACACCACACATCCAAACACTCGAGTGACAATGCTAACAAGCAAATTCCACGTAAACGCTCTATGTGCGTACATTATGCAATTATATTAGATACAAACGCCAAGACTGTTAACTGACCATCCTGCATTTATATAGAACCTTATTACAATGCACATAAAGTGCTCGGATGGTCAGTTAGCTGTGTTGTCGATAGTACATAATTAAAATTAAGTGTAATAAGTTAAATATTGTGATAGATAGTTTTTATAGAGACTCGTAGCTGCAGACAAACTGTTAAAACAGTTTTGCAGGAAAATGCAATAGATTAAGTTTTGAATCCCATTGTTTAGTAATAATAATAAAAAAAAGACCGGGTTGCACTCCGGGAGTGCCGGCAGAAGTGAAAACTCAATAACATTGTAACAGTTTTTCGATCAGGTCACGTGACATCTTACGGTGTCACCCTAAAAATGAATTTGACGCAAATTTATAAACAATTATCAATTATTTAGCCGGACGGGCCGCGAGCGCGTTGGGTGCGAGGGGCCGCCGGCTCGCCCGTCGGCGCGCCGACGGGCGGCGGCAAACACAATACCAATTTGTTTTTGCCATTGCCAAAAATTTTTCTAAGCTTTATCTCTTTAGGAATAACGTCCAAATTCTAACTATTCGAATTTGCTCAAAAGCAAAACGGTGAAGGACGCGTGAACAAAATTACAAATTTATTTTCAGAATATGCTATTGCAAAAAGTGTTTAACGGCTTTATACTCTTACGAATAGCGTTCAGTTTTGAATGAAGTCGAATCGGCTAGCAGCAAAAAGTGACCTCCTTCACATCTGACGTCACAAAACTCTGTCGCGTATTTAACAATTTTTCCCCATCCCAAAAAGTGCTCAGCGCCGCTAAAGAAGTTTTCACTTCAAAAAATGGCAGGCGAAGATATGATCCTGATCCTACATGGATTCAGGCGAGTTGATGAGGGGAATCTAATATCTACTTGGATCGTCTTTCAGTAGCCAATACTTTTTGAAAATATAAAAACACAGAGCCTTAATTGCATTTTATTGATTTCACTGTGTTGGATGTTTAGGTAATGTTTTTTCATCACATTTGCTCGTAAAGGGCTTTTTAACACGCAGGCATACCTACAGATCTAGCTAGATAGCCTTTAGTACATCCATGGGCGTAATGTTTTTTTTCTTAAATGGTATATGTCACTCATGCGTCATTTATATAAAGGCGGTTTTAACTTAAATACGATGTTTGAAAACCTATTTATAAATAAATCTACACGTATAAACACTAATGAAACATGTTTTTAAAAGATCTAAAGATTAAAATGTTGTAATTTAGTCTCTCTCTAAAATATTTTTGACAGTGAATATAAATTGTGGCTGTATGCCAAAGAGCCTTAGCCTTACGAGCCTTAAGCAAGTCAAATTCAACAAAATGGACGGCTGACATGTTGAATTTTTTATTGCGTTTTGTATTATTTTTGTTTCAAATGAATTTATTTTCTTGCAAATGTGATGAGAAGAATTTTACAAACTCGAGTCATCAAAGCCCTTCGCCTTCGGCGTCGGGATTCTAATAGACTCTCGTTCGTAAAACGTCCCTTAGCGTACTTGTGGCATAATGTACTAGTTATTCCTGAACACGATTATTCAGGAGGCGCGCAAGTTGATTCAATGTCGACGTTGTGGCTGTTCGTTATCTCCACCCCCACGTAGTCCTGCCGAAAATGTCTTCTCACAACTCAATTAAATTTAGGTGATTGCACCTAAAAATTGAGTTATGAGAAGACATTTTCCTTTACATATTGATATAGAGGAAATATATATCGGCCTCATTTTAATGCTTCGCCAACATTTCCAAAAATAGGCTTTAAAAGAAAGTAAGTACTAAACTTTATAATTCATAATTCATAATTCGTTTATTGCATCCATGGTTTACATTTAGGTTTTACATAAGTAAGTAGGTCTCTCATGGACCCTGGTAGGGCACAGCAATTTGAAGTCTTAAATCTAGCATATTTATTAGTCTTATTTTATCATAGTTTTTTTTTTATACATGCTTACAATAAATAATGTCTAATAATAATAACGTCAAATAATATCAAATAATAATGTCATGTCAAATAATTTACGGAACCGACAGCGTGAAAATTGCATTTTCAACCGGCTTCCAAACGAGGAGAATTCATATTTTTGACTGAGTTTTAGCATGCTTTTGCAGGCTGAAAATGGTTAGAATAATTGAATAACAACTTACATACAAAAAGAGCAAGTTGAATTGCTCTTTTTGTATGTAAGTTGTTATTCAATTATTCTAACCATTTTCAGCCACTCTCCCTTAAAAAACCGGAGGGACGGTGGCCATGACACAAACTGTCACGTCGCCAGCCCCTCCTGCAACGCGCGAGTGCCTGACAAACCACCTCGGTTAAACGGTAAGTCTGTATTGGGTTGTTATGAGAGTTGGTTGATAATGGAGCGAGTCGTTCGGTGGGCCGCCGGGAATGCCGTGGGACCAGTCGGCGCGCGGTGCAAATATTCACAGGCCGTACCCTCAGCTGCTTGCCTGCATTCGTGGCGTTCCTCACTCACTAGCTACTTACTTAGTATTTGTATTGCATATATTGTATATGTATTTAATTTAATAAGACATTGGAATTATTTACAATACAACACAATACTCTTTTTTGCACACCTGAATAAAGGAACACTATACAGTGTTTTTTTTAAATGGGACAGTATGGGGAAATCCGAATCTAAAGGAGATAGAGGAAAAGTGTCCAAGGAGACATTAGGTGTTTTTTTATGTAAACAAATTTGGCTCGTTAAAATTTTTGGTCAAGCGTGAGTTGTTCTTAAAAAATTATAAAGTTGGTCAATTTTTTTTTTGAGGCGGGTCGGCTCTGTTTCATGTAAGGATTATTTCATTGTATGGAAAGAAAAAAATCTGAACAGCAGAAGTTGGTCAAATTTAATGCAATCTTCATACAGTTGGTTTATTACTTGAGTAAATGTTCGATGTGGCCGCCGTCTTGTCTTATGCAGGTACGAGCACGCTTCAAGACACTTCTAGTTGCATTTAACAGAGACTTATGGTGAATTGTGATTAAAGTGAAAAAAAAAAAAAAAAATTACAAGCATGAACTGATTGGAAACAAAATCTGCTGCAGAAATAACTTACGTTCCAAATTTGATTTCTTTGCTGCAGAAATAACTTACGTTCCAAATTTGAATTCTTTTTTTTATAATTTCAAGACTATCGCGTGCCATGATGTTTACGAAGATTAAAAAAAATGTTCTTCTCTTGAATCATCTGGAGCTCTTATCGATTATCGAAATTTAAAAATGGAATAATTTTAAATATTTTTTTACACGCCTAGGCACTTGTAACAATATTAAAAGGCGAATACTGCAATTGTATGAAGATTAGTTTTCATTAAATTTGACTAACTTCTGCTGTTCAGATTTTTTTCTTTCCATACAATGAAATAATCCTTACATGAAACAGAGCCGACCCGCCTCAAAAAAAAAATTGACCAACTTTATAATTTTTTAAGAACAACTCACGCTTGACCAAAAATTTTAATGAGCCAAATTTGTTTACATAAAAAAACACCTAATGTCTCCTTGGACACTTTTCCTCTATCTCCCTTAGATTCGGATTTCCCCATACTGTCCCATTAAAAAAAAACACTGTATAGGCAATGTATAGGCAAACAATAGGCGGTCTTATCGCTAGAGAGCGATCTCTTCTAGACAACCTTAGGGTAGCGGAAATCAAATCTAACCAGTACGATTCATAGTAACTTAGGTGATGCAGAGATAATTTATGAAACCTAGTAGCAATTACAACACATAATATCAATAAGATTATATACATACTTAAATTAAGTATATAATTAAATATGTATACATTTATATGCAAATATACTCACATAAAATAACATCCAGATGAAATGTTTAGAAAGAGTCAGCCACATAGTCTAAGGAGAAAGTGTCATGAGAGAGACAAATTGTATCTTTTTTATTAGGTTTTTGCACACAGTAAGAGATTTAGTTTAGTAAATAGGTACGTCTTAATTCAGGTGGTAACGAATTCCACTGCCGAATAGCTTGAAAAGTGAAGGAAATTAAATTTCGCTGCCAGTTTTGTGGGGACGTAACAGAACGAAGATAATTAAACCGCTACATAAGATTTAAAAAAAAAAAAAATTGTCCTTTTTTTTTTTTAGGTAGAATTTCAGTGGCACGGTGGGTTACGTTAAGTACAATCTTTATTATTTAAGATTATTTGGGTCGTTCTTCTTTTTAACCGACAATGAATGTCTTTTTTCTGTTTTTTGCGTTTTTCAACTATTGATTACATTTATGCTAAAAGTGGCGCTGGAACATAAGTTTCATGTGCTCTGCCTACCAACTAAATTTACTATCATGATAAATGAGAATCAGTCCTCTGGAATAAAAGCTAGTTCATGATATTATCAAAATATCTCCACGAATTTCAAGTCAAATTTGTGGCCCGGACATTGCTATAGGCAATTCCTATTTTTTTTCGATGCCATTCGAACCAGTATTTGAGGAGGAACAAAAGTTTGTATGGGAGCAACTACAATAAAAGAACATAAATACCCAAAAATGTTATTCAAAGATTGACCTCGCTGGCGGCAGCCGAAATGCTTCATACTAATTGACATTAGATTGTGACGTCACAGTTGCTATTGTATGGAGAATCAAGTAAATTCCTGTTTGGGTCGCGAAATACTGCGTTTAGGTCCATAGTTGTCCTCCTATATAAGAATTATTTTGTTATTATGTAAGAAAGGTCGTCGTATCTATGAACTTTTCCATACGACCATCTAACCGCCATTTTATTTTCTTCAACAATAAACCAATAATTTGTTTGTAAACATTGATACCTATATAGGTTTTACGTTTTTATGTTTAAAAAAAAATCTGTATAGATCTACATATTATAGTTTGATAGTTGAAGTGAGTTGCAGTTTTTAAAATAATAAATAATTTAATGAGTTAAAAGTGAGTTGTTTTCTGTTCCTGAATACCGTAGAAGGCGGAAAGATTATTCGCAACAGAAAATAAGGCTGCTGCTGCTGTCCTACTTTCATGTTTCTAGCCACAGTTTATCATTAAAAATCACACATTACTTATGTGAAGTTTCAGCCCCTATCTTAACCCCTTCAATGGATGGTTTTCGAGATAAAAACTATCCCATATCCTTCCAAGGGTCTCAAATTACCTGTACGGAAAAAAACATCTAAATCCGTTCAGGGATTAAGAGTAAAAGGTAACAGTGCGATGAGTTCGTTAGTTTAAATTGCTAAATCTAAATTGAAAACTCCGTTTTTACAAACTTAAATAAATATCTTAAGAATCATCAGACGTTACAGCTTACATTTTTCATAAAGTATTAAAGATAATATCTTAGTAGACATAACAAAAATATAGTAGACATAACAAAAATATTTTTGTTATGTCTACTAAGCTACATTACTGGAATTTTTGCGCCGAAATCCGTCCTTATTCACGTTAGTTCGGGTTACCTGTATTGTTTTGAAAGCAAAATTATCTTATGCTCAAAGACGTAGAACTTTCCATCTCCATCCCCAGTCCCCATTAAACGGTGTTAGAGAATACATTCTAATCGGCAGGTTTAATCAAACGTTACCTTCTTTTCGGTTATGGGAGCATTTAATAAGTAATCTTTCTACAACGTTGAAAGTCTCTAGCTCAAAAAAAATGTTTCTCATCCTAACCTTGCATCCCTTTTTAACTCCCTTAGGGAAGGAATTTTCTAAAACGCTGAAGTATTTTTTTATTGTATAAGTAATTAATATTTCTACAACATTGCAGTCTCTAGCTAAAACAAAGTGTTTCTCATCCTAACCTTGCATCCTTTTTTAACCCTCTCAGGGGTGGATTTTTTTAAAACGCTGACAGTTCTTGTTTTGTATTCTAATATGTAATTTTTCTACAAAGTTTCATGTTTCTAGCTCAAAAAGTAAAGTTCCCTCCATACAAACTTTGCACTTCTATTTAACCCCCTTAGGGGTAGAATGTTCTAAAAAGCACAAAATGGTTTTTTTGTATTCTAATAAGTAATCTTGCTACACAGTTTCAAGTCTCTAGTTCAAATAATAATATTTCTCTCATACAAATTTTGCACCCTTATTTAACCCCCTTAGGCATGGAATTTCCAAAAATCCCGTCTTATCCCTTGCCTCCGTCATAAAAGGAAGTTCTGGTGTAAATTTCAAGTTTCTAGTCCCAGTAGTTTCGGAAACAAACTTTGCACCCCTATGTATCCCCTTTAGGGGTAAAATTTTCTAAAACGCTGAAAGTACTTTTTTTCTATTTTAATAAGTAATCTTCCTACAAAGTTTCAAATCTCTAGTTCAATAAATATTTTTTTCCCCATACAAACTTTGGACCCACCTTTCGCTCCTTTAGGGGGTGAATTTTGAAAAACCCTTTCTTAGTGCTCCCCTAGACCTTATAGGGAACCTACGTGCCAAATTTCGAATCTCTAGCACCAGCGGTTTGGGCTGTGCGTTGATATGTCAGTCAGTCAGTCAGTCAGTCAGTCAGTCAGTCAGTCAGTCAGTCAGTCAGTCAGTCAGTTTCTTCTTTTATATATTTAGATTACAATTGATATTTTCACTTTTTCAAATACATTAATAACTCTGCAGTATTTAAATAAATTATGATAATTATCCCTATGTTTATATTTAATTTTTAACGGGACTATTGTTTTTAGTAGTCTAATTTGTAGGTTATAAATACGTTGTAAATAAGTTTTGTAGGTTCTCCTATAACTAGAGATTCCATAGCTTATGTATGATTGAATCCGCATTGCCATGTAGGTACAGAGTCGCAAAATATTATTTTTAAGTATGTTCATGTTAGATGGCAGCGAGTTGCGGGGTTCAAGAGAATAGAATACAGCACGGCTATCACAAGACGGCGCGCTTTCTCGCACTATCCGTCTCTCTCTTATTAGAAAAGTTAGAAAGAGAGGTATAGTGCGAGAGAGCTCGCGCGCCGTCTTGTGATAGTGATAGCCGTGCAGAAGGGACATGACGGACGTGAGAGTTACGGCGAAAACGAATATGAAGTCACTTGAGCTGAGAACGGAAATGGGAAACATGGTCAATTTTCGTAACCCAAATATGAACCGCGATATATTTAACGCGTGATATTATAATATTAACGGATTTTATGTTTTTTTTCCTATTTTCACACGACAGACAACATAACCTTAGGGGTTGCTGTGGAAAACACGGTGCCGAGTTTCAACTAGAAGTGGTACCTACCTAATATCCTATATTATTAAACGAGCAATATTTGCATAATATATATATATATATATATATATATATACAGGGTGGAAAGATCGAATGCCACATGGATGGCACCTTAAATATGCACATTCTGTGTAAAGAAGACCTTCCTTTATTTTAAATAACATGCCGTATTTTATGATGCTAATTCATGGTAGGTATGTGTTGTAAACGATCAATATGAAATAATACCCTTCCTATCTGCATCATAAAATATGGCATGTTATTTTTTGTCGCATTTGACCGGTTCGAGTCCCAACTAAGACAAGCGATTTTTAATAAACCCATGTTTGGAATATGGGTTTATCGCTTGTCTGGGATAATTCGTGTTTTCCGTATTTTTGGCAGTTTTAACTAGAGCAGAGCTCGGTCTCCCAAGGGATCTGTATTATTAACGTTACGGTCGTTACGGCAACGATGCGCTCTTTTGAAAGTGAGAGACCTACATTTATCTCTAGCTGTCGACACACCGAGGCCGCCTTCTTTAGCGTTATTCTCGGTTGTGCCCTAAAGGAGCTCGGGGCTCTTTGGCATAGGCACTAGTTTTACGCAAGCGACTGTCATCTGACCTTCCAACCCAGAGGGAAAACTGGGCCTTATTGGGGATTAGACTGGTTTCCTCACGATTTAAACACACCGAATATTCAAATCGATGAAGGATCGGCCACGTGCTTGAGTTGAGACTCCTCTTCGGCTCTGCTCACCATCAGGGCGGTATGCTTGTTTATTAAGCAGTATATAACAAAACTCACTTCTTCGTATCTTCGTATATATACTGATTCGACCTTGAGGTACTTGTTAAGCAATTATCTCTATTTAGGATTTTTGGTTGTTTACCGACTATATTATTTCAAGTAAATATTTATCGAAGTATTTCGGATAACATATGATGAATAAGTCCATTATATGAGCTACTGTGAGCCGTTACCTATTGGTTTCTTTTAGTCGAATGCCCAGACCGTTACCTATCGCTGGACTTCGAGGAGTGATCGTCGCGATGTGGACGTAAAATTAATATGTGTCCGCCGTACCGATTAGCATACCATTAGTATGTACTGAGTGTACCTCGGGGTATGTTTGCCGAGCACTAGCGTCGAGAAATATTTGACTAACGGAATCGCTGCGAGTGGAATGGGCATGAACACGTCGCTCTTTGCCGTACTGGGTCCGATAAATATTATAATATTGTCGACACTGCTCCAAAACACAAAAGGTAGATACTACTCCAGCACAAAGTAGCTACCTTTAATCGGTCCACGTGTCACAATCATAACACGATCTAACCTAATTATGATGCGGTTGCGAATGTAATCACAATCATACGGCCCGCCTGATGGTAAGCAGATACCATCGCCTATAGACGCTTGCGTCACCAGAAGAATACACAAGTGCACTGCCGACTGGGTTTCACTTCACCGCGCGCTTTGAGTTATGTTCGACCACGGCCGGTGAAACTCGCGTCGAAATAATTTACTGTAAAAACAAAGTTTTAACCGACTTCAATTTAGTAATCCGCCAAGCCACGAACATTTCCACATTTCTTTTCCAATTCACCCCATGAACTGCTTTCCGAGAACAAATGCGTTGATAGTATTTGAGGACTTCCGTCGATTCCACAACAATCACCTTTGGCACTTCATTAGTTGCTATTTCAACGGAATCTTATGAGAATCTGCGACGTACTTTTGTACCTTTAAGTACATAATTGAGGAATTCCATAAATCATATAATATCGATATACTCTTTGAGATTAAACATATGTACAACATCTGTAATCTTCATCATCAATTCCACTCCACCAAATTTATGATTTCCGGGTGTAAATACACGAGATATAATAGAAAATACCAAAATCACTACACGCGGGCCTAATATAATTGAGGAGTTGCCTCAATTCCTCATGGATCCCATCATCCAACTGGATTTTTGAAAAAAATGGGACCAACCTGGAACCACCTACTTACTCAAACGAAAAAAAATTGTACTAATCGGCTCATAAACATTAATGACAAAAAAAACAACCGAATTGAGAACCTCCTCCTTTTTTTGAAGTTTAATAAATAACGGAGTTACTTAAATCCGTTACTAAAATTATTTAAAAACAGGAATTTGTTTTATCATCGATTGCATGTAGATAAGTGTGTAGATGTGCTCGTCTCGTCTCAGCCGGAGGCAAGGCTGCTTAATAAGCGGACAGAAAAGCTAATCTAATCCTTGGATACGAAGCCTCAAAAATTGTAATATTGTTTACGTCACTCCGGGCGGTAAGTAAATTTACCGCCCACGGGCGCAGCGACTAATCTCACTTCACACCCAGGAGAAGACGTAAAATTGTGTACGCACCACGGGCGGTAATTCGTAAAGCCCCAGATCGCATATTTATGACCCTCTCCTTCGGTTCGGGCCACAAACACCTGCGATCTGGGGCATTCACGAATTAACCGCCCTAGGTACGTAATGTACTATTATATAAATTTTCCGTTGTGATGTGTGTGTGCTACTAGCAAAGTAAGTAATCTTTTCTAATTGTATATATACATAATATAGGTATATTCCTACCGGTATATTCAACATAACCGTAAGCACGCCTAACCGTACGAGTATATTAAGACACATTGATGTTACCAATACCAAACAACACTACCAACTTTTAGTAACTTATACAGATAAGAAAAAAAAAATATCCTGATTATGCAAAGTTGAGTACTTTATGAATTCTATGTTTATGAAACAGGCAGGCCTTCAATATTTCCGGTTTGCCTTATATGAAGAGAGGGCTTGGTTGGTCGCATATTGATCAAAATTAACTTCAGTGTTCCATTCACAGAATGATTGTTAAAAGTGAATTGATTGATTGAATGAATGAATGAATTGAATTTGTGAATTTTTTTATTCATGCACCTACAAATATAGCTCTGATAGAATCATTCTTACCACAAAGTATATTTTTAGTAGCAAATAATAGCGTAGTTGCGTAGTGTTGCTAAATGGATAGTAAACCATCAAACTAAATATTGTAATAAAGTATAAATTACATAATATAATAAAAAAAATATGCATTTATAAATTGTCTAAGAGTAAATTTGCAGTCACAAGCCTTTTTAAAAACCTCAGAGAGAAAATTCGAATGCAAGAAGAGGTGATAACTATTTACGGAGTAGATAGACAGACGGCCGAACTGGTTTGTACCTACTCTATCCAGCAGAGCTAACGAAATTCGAGTCCGGCGCTCTTAAGATTTCCATATAAATGTGTTGCATGAGCTGAGTGAGACCGGTCTTTGTTTATTGAATTTTTATTCCAAATTATACGTGGATCCGGGGACACTATAACGTGTGCGAAATACAACGGATCTTGCCTCGGATGGGGGCGGCACAAATGGAAAAGCCTTAACAAGTATCTACTTAATTCATATACCTATGTTTGATGTCTGTGAACTCCTTAAACCCCATAGAACCGTGGTACGGGTTAGGACAAATTATAACCCATAATGTATAATACGCAAAAAAGAACATCGATTTTGTAGTTCGCCATGCCGTTTTCACATTTTTTTCTACTTACTATTTAATAGGTACTTTAAAATTATCAATCATTGGTTCGTTTTTAAGATCTGAAACGCCTGACTACTTTGGCTCGGTGTACGGCAGTAGCTGAACGCTATACTTAGTCAATATATCATGGGTCGCGTTTGGTTTTGGACGCTTTCCGAGATTCAACAGTGCCATAACTTTATCATAACGGCCATGTCAACTGGACACAATAACTGATTAACTTCACCAATCGATGTAACTAGGTGGCATGCTCGTCACGACCAGATTATATAACTATTGTATCCCGGAAGGTATCCCAAACCTACGAGCCATCACATGCTTGCCCAAACTATAATTGTACGATTTTGCGTCATGATATTTGCGAGGATAATTTGATATTCGCGAAAGCTGTCGCAGGCGGGGATACCGAGTCCATTGTCTGTGCTGAGTCAGAGGACAGGCGGCGCGCGCAGCTATTTCTGTTTGTCATGCGTAGGCGTCACACGCCGTCCCTATCGTCTCCACCGGCTCAGGAACATGGGCTGGCAATACCGTCTGATTGACATCGCAAACTTACACTTCATATCATTCGTAAACGATTCCGTCTAGGTCTACTTTTAACTGATTACTGATCTTCCAACTGACTGGTGCTGCACCTCGCGTAATGAAGGCGTACTGTAGCTGTACTGTCAGCATCATATAGTTAGTAGCAGTCAAAGTAGCCAAATATTTCGGTACACGTGTTTGTTACTGTAAGAATAAGGTTGTGTTACGATTTATATTTGGCTATTCTGGCTGCTACTAAATATACGATGCTGACTGTACCTATATCAAAGTCAAAAAATGCTATATCGTAGTCCATAGGGGAAACACGTAACTTTTCGAACGAGCGTTAGGAATTCAACTCTCATTTTCCAATGCAAAAAGTGACATTTAGGTCTACCTGATGACGCACGTATGTACAATGCGTTACGTAATCGACAAGTGACAAATTCATCTATCTACACGTACAATAAATGTTATTAGTAGTACCTTATCAAACTTGGGTTTTCTTCTGGTATTTTTTTCTACCTTATATTTTCTGGTATCAATGTGCCCCTTTCAATGTTTGTATGAATGTGCCTCAAGAAATACGTATAAATAGCTAAAACATTTTACTAACTCCATATTATTGATTTTCCTATTTCATTAAATTTTTAACAAAAAAATATTCCATTCATTATCATCTAATAAAAAATTTCGTCCGAACCTGTAAAAACGTATTTGTGCATGTCACGCGTGAGGTTTTGATTGGTCGTCGGTGAAACTCTGGCAGCGTATTGGTTGCATAGGCACCTTCTTTGTGTGAATGAATGAATCTTCAACTATGTTTCGTTCAATTTGAAAGTCCATTGAATCTAGGTTCCCTTTGTATCAATGGTGCCCCTTTCCCCGTACTCCGAACACCTTTTTATTTACAAAAGAGACTTCGCCGCAAACTTGGTTTCTGTGACCCACGTCACCATAATATTTAAACGCATGTAGGCTTTTTTCAGTATTATTTTGCATCTTTTAATATCACACGGCCGTACCTATTCTTCTAAACCGTAGGACCAATCATAATTTACGTATTTTAAATAAAAATAAAACTACGTCAATGTTAGGTACATCTTACATCTTATAGTTTTCAAAATAGCGATTAGAATATCGTCTTTTTTACCCACTTTTACACAATATTCAATATCTCCGAAACTACCACCATAAGGTATCTTTACCCGTGGTATATGTTCGTAACATAGGTATATTATTTACTCTTTGCTGTCAATCCTTAAGCCTCAAACAGACTAGCGTGGCGTGGCCACGGCGGTCAATAGTAAACTTATCATTAGCGGTCAAATTTACTATTGACCGCCACCGCAGGCCGCGCCAGTGTGATTCAGGCCTATATTTCCTTTTCAACACAATTGCTCGTAACGTACCTCTTATTGTGTCGCTTTTAGGCTCATAATCCTAGATATTAAACACGCGTGTTTTATAGCATTACGACACTAGTGTGTTATTATGGTTATATCCCGATTAAGTCACGTTGGCACCTTGCAGCAAGATGTATGCATGAACACCGTGCATTCTTAAATTAACCGGCTTACACAGAATTTACAGCTTTTTTTTAAATTCTAGGCAAATGGATTCTTACTAGACTAAGCAAAACATTTTAAAACGAAAATATTTATTTTATTTTGTATTGGCTGTTTAGAGATTTCATCTAAACTTCACGAAAAATACTGTTGCGCGCCATTATAGGTTATTTCACAGATATTTGTAAACATTGTTAATGCGTGTTTGGTTGGTTATTAACAAAAAGACTAGAAAAGTGATTAAAAGAGTGGACGCCACTGGAAATTCTTGGCGATGTATACAACCTGTGAGTAAAAACCTGTTGCCAATAAGTAAAGAAAATAACTTGGCCGGCCTATAAAATTTTCATGTTTACTAAAGGATTTTTTCCTCGCAAAATGTGTTGAAAAACGTCGTATGAAACGCGTGAGCTTTGATAATTTTTACATACTCGGCTCTCTTATCACGGTCACCTGCGGCTCGCGTGATAATTCCGCCTCTGATAACTATATAAGTCAAGTAAAGTGTAAGTCTTATTCAACATACCTCACTTGTATCACAATGTACTATTTCCTGTATTTTTATCTTCACTCCTGTACATAAATCACTTATCTATCTATATAAAAGAAGACTTCCTGACTGATTCATCACTGCACAGCCGAAACTACTGGGACTAGAAACTTGAAGTTTACATTAGAACTTCCTTTTATAACGTAGGCAAGGGATAAGACGGGATTTTTGGAAATTCCATCCCTAAGGGGGTTAAGTAGGGGTGCAAATTTTGAATGGGGAAAACATTATTTTTTGAACTAGAGACTTGAAACTTTGTAGGAAGATTACTTATTAATATACAAAAAAGGCTCTTTCAGCGTTTTAGAAAATTCCACCCCCAAGGGGGTTAAATAGGGGTGCAATGTTTGTATAGGGAAAACATTCTTTTTTGAACTAGAGACTTGAAACTTTGTAGAAAGATTACTAATTAGAATACAAAAAAAGTACTTTCTGCGTTTTAGAAAATTCCACCCTTAAGGAGGTTAAATAGGGGTACAACGTTTGTATGGAGGGAACTTACGTTTTGAGCTAGAAACTTGAAACTTTGTAGAAATATTATTTATTAGAATACCAAAAAAGAACTGTCAGCGTTTTAGTAAATACCAACCCTAAGGGAGTTAAATAGGGGTGCAAAGTTTGTATGAGGGAAACTTTTCCTTTTGAGCTAGAAACTTGAAACTTAGCAGATGGATTACTTATTTGAATATAAAAAAGTACTTTAAGCGTTTTGGGAAAATCCACCCATAAGGGAGTTAAAAAGGGGTGAAAAGTTTGAATGAGGGAAATTTTGTTTTTTTAGCTAGACATAAAATATTGTAGGAAGATTACCTACTAATTAAAATATAAAAGAGTACTTCCAGCGTCTTAGAAACGTCATCTCTAAGGGAGATAAGAAGGGGTGCAAGGTCTGGACGAGAAACACTTTTTTTTGAGTTTGAGACTTAAAACGTTGTATAAAGATTTCTTATCAGAATAAAAAACAGTTCTTTCAACATTTAGGAAAAATTCCACCTCTAAGGCGCTTAAAGCGGGATTCAAGGTTTATATGACGACCGGTTAGCATAGTGGGTAGTGACGCTGCCTACGAAGCTGAAGGTCCTGGGTTCGAATCCCGGTAAGGGCAAATATTTGTGTGATGAGCATGAATATTTGTTTCTGAGTCATGGAAGCTTTCTATGTATTTAAGTATTTATATATATTTATTTATTATATCGTCGTCTAGTACCTACCCATAACACAAGCCTTAATGAGCTTACTATGGGACTAGGTCGATTTGTGTAAGATTGTCCCCTAATATTAATTAATTAATGTATTTATTTATATGGAGACCAAGAAAATGTTATAGTAAGAGATTTGTAACTTTGGTCTTAGCATGACTGACTTCAGAGTTTTTTGAAATATAAGGGTTAAAGGGGGTTCAATGTTTGTATGGGGAGCAAGACATTTTTAAAGTAAGAGGTTTGTAACTTCTGTATTAGACTGTTTGAAATATAATATAATAAGGAGTTAAAAAATTCATCCTCTAAATGGGCTAAAAGGAGTTGGATGTTTGAACGGGGAACAATACAATTTAAAAGTAAGGGATCTGTAACTTCGGTTAAAGACTAACCCGCTTATTCATAAAAATGCCTCTGCTAAATAAAATGTGCTTTGTCCCTTTCTTACGAACACAAATGTCAAAGTGACAGATAAGGACAAACGAATTTTAACGCCATTTTAGTTAAGACAGGCTTATAGGATAGGACGTTTATGAATACGGCCGTAGGAAACTAATTACTTACAGTGTTTCTTAAAAATCATTCTCTAAGGAGGTAAGAAAGGGTTGGAAGTATGTATGAGGAACAAGTAAATTTTGAAGTGAGGGAATTCTTAGGTCATACATTCTATAATAGCTTCCGCCCGCAACTTCGTCTGCGTGGACCCGGGATAAAAACTATCCTATATTTTAATACAGGCTATAATTTATCTTCGTGCAAAATTTCATCCAAATCGGTTGAGCCGTTTAAGCGTGATTGAGTAACAAACATCGAAACATCCAAACTTTCGCATTTATAATATTAATTAGTAGGTCAGCCATAATCCGACTGCTAGCAGAAAAGTAGGTTAAGTTAAGTTAGAACCATGACCCTTACAGAACCGAACAGCTACCAGAAATGTAGGTTGGGTTAGGTTAGAACTGCGATGCTCCCAGAACCGAAAAGAAGGTAATGTTTAATGTAACCTACGGATTATTTTGTTAATTTAAAAAGTTCATTTGGATAATCAAAATAATTTATTCACTAACACCGTCAAATGGGGACGGGGATGGAGATGGAAAGTTCTATGTCTTTTAGCATTAGATACGGTTGCTTTAAAAACTATACAGGTAGCCCAGACTAACATGAGTAAAACTACTGGAAGGATTTAGCCAAAAAAATCCAGTATTGTAGCTTTCTTTAATATATTATGAAAAAATATACAATTTAAGCAGACACGTCTGTCGATGATTCTTAAGATATTTTTATTTGTAAAAACGGAGTTATAAATTAAAATTTAGCAATTTAAACGAATGAACTCATCGCACTGTTGCCTTTTACGCTTAATCCCTGAACGGATTTACATGAAATTTTCGGTACCGATAATTTGAGACCCTTGGAAGGATATACGATAGTTCTTATCTCGGAAATCAACCATTAAGATGGTAGAGATTTGTTTGCGTCAGCGATAGTTAAGGGTCCGCCTACAATAATTTAATAGCAATTATTTTTCTAACACGGTAACAAGTTTTACGCGGACGAAGTCGCGGGCAACAGCTAGTCCTCATTTATATTTTACATTGAATATTACGAGTATTTTATGTATTTGGCCGATTATATCTAATATTCTGTTTGTTTTAGTAAACAATATGTTCCAAACTGGTACATACCCAAACGCGCTAAAAAGTACTAGAGTATGTCCGGTTTATAAAGGAAAAGGCGATAGGTCTGACGTAAATAACTACAGACCTATAACCATCGTACCTACTATTTCCAAATTAATTGAGACAATTATATCATCTTACCTTATGATGCATCTTGAATCGAATGAGTTGCTCACAGAAAATCAGTATGCCTACAGGCAGGAAAAGTCTACTACCATGGCGGCAAATAAAATTATTGATTGTATCATGACTGGACTTGACGAAAGATACAAAGATAGCCGGCATACTATATATGCGATTTATCCAAGGCATTCGATGTTATTAGTCACCAATTATTATTATCTAAATTAAAACAATACGGTATCGAAGGTTCTGCCCATCAGCCGTTTGCATCTTTCTTAGGCGACCGTAAGCAAGTTGTAAAAATGACAACTAACGGCAAAACACTTGTTTCTGACGCTGGACAGGTCTGTCTGGGTATTCCGCAGGCATCAGCGATCGGGAATACGCTATTTTTATTATTTATTAACGATCTTCCATCGGCCATCGCGAGTGGCTTATCTGTGCTGTTCGCAGACACTACAGTCATAGTGAGCGCGAAAACTTATGAGCAGCTCGCGATGAAGATTGATGAGGCTTGTGGTCAACTGCAAACATGGTTTTCGTCAAACGGCTTACTCCTTAATCTCTCTAAGTCGATGGTAATGATTTTCTCGGGTCGGATGACTGCACTACCCCCCCCCCCCATCTGTTACCAATGGCCCAATGCCATTATGCAACGAGTGCAAATTTCTCGGATTTACACTAGACTCGAACCTTAACTGGAAGTGCCATGTTGACCAACTATGTAACAGACTGAGTGGTGCTGTATTTGCCCTGAAAAAGCTGCAACCATTGATATCACGAAATTCTTTAAAATCTGTTTATTTTTCTCATTTTCACTCGTTTATGTCATATGGTACAGTCATTTGGGGTAATTCAACCGATGCCAAGCGAGTGTTCTTACTCCAAAAACGTGCGCTTCGATTGCTGGCTGGAGTAAACCCAGGCATCCATGTAAGGAATTATTAAAAACCAAACCACATCATGACACACTACTCCCTATACATGTTTGAGGTACTAATGTTTGTGAGAACTAATCTACGAACGTTTAAACGGGTTGAAGTACCAGGTAAACAGCTCCGATCCACTGGAAGGCTAAGAACAGTACCGCGTCGCATGGCACTTTCAGTAAAAAATCCTAGGGTAATTTGGCCCAACGTATTACGAGCTCTACCCGCCAAATTGCGAACTGAACCATCTGACGAAACATTCAAACGTCAGCTGAGAATATTTTTATTAGAACATCCATTGTATTCTGTATGTGAGTATATGGACATAGTATATAGTATATTTTATATATATTTAATTTTACTTGGTTGATTTAATTTGATGCAAGATCTGGAAGTATAAAGTTACTGGACTATAAAAGTTATGATAAAATTATCAACTATTAAAACCGTAATCACAGTTTAAACACGCATCTGGCATTTTTTTTTCATCTTCGTCAACCACCATAATTCGCTGCATAAGAACATTCGACAGTAACCAAGGACGCCGCCTAGTATCATAGAGCGCTTTTCTTCCATTTAAAACTCTGCGGAGCACCGTGCAAGACAATGTTCGAGCCCTAGCCGCGCAGCCGCGCCGGCAGCCGTCAGCCCCTGTCGTGTCTTAAGTGTCATAACAATCATGTGGTGGAATGATATTTTTGCTATTTTATAATCGTATTTTCTACGCTTTCGTTTTAAGTTGTTTTTGTGTTATCTTACTTTTGTTTAAATTCACTACGTTGCCGTTCATGCCGTTGTCGCTCCCGGACAATGATACCCTGTCAGCATCTTTGGAGAACAAGGTACAGTGCCCGCATTGCCCCCGTTTATTTAATGGTCAAAGAGGTTTAAAAATCCACCATGCCAGAGCCCATAAAACAGACATACCGCTTAACAGTTCAGCACCTCCTGATATTTCGGTACCGTGTTTTGACACACATTTTGCCGCTAAACTTTCATCCGTTAAATTTTCGGTGCCAATCATTAAACGCATCCCCCGAGGAGCACGGATATCAGTCGCCCAAAAATTGTCCGAAGACTTGAAAACTGTCTTACGAGTAAATTCACCCCAAGCCTGGCAGCACCTTCTAACTTTCCCCTACCGCATTCTTCACGTATCCAAATCCTCAAGCAACAGAGCATCCCTCACCTCTCGTATCAAACAAAATTGCAACAACCCTCACAATGGCCTGGACCCTGATAGCGCAATCTTCTTCAAGAAAGACTCCATCTATCGTACGATAGAAAATAAAGTAGGGGAAGGTGACATAGGAGGAGCGGCCAGACTACTGTTCTCCAACGACACAATAGCTCCCCATAACGCAGACACGCTTGCAACCCTCCAGGGTAAGCATCCACCTTCAGCAGTTAACCTTACTCTTCCTGATCCCCCAGACCACACCACTCCCGCTCTGCAAGTGTCTCCGGATGAGGTGCTTAGGGCAGTACTGTCATTTCGGAATGGCTCCGCCGGCGGCCTCGACGGCTTAAGTCCGCAGCATCTAAAAGACCTATTATGCAATTCTGCAGGTGAAGCCGGCGAGTCTCTCCTGAAAGATTTAACTGCACTCGGTAACCTGATGCTGTCGGGTAAGGTTGACAGCTCCATCACCGAGATTATCTATGGAGCCAACCTATGTGCACTAATTAAAAAAGATGGCGGGATCAGACCCATAGCGGTCGGCACCACCTACCGCCGTCTAGTGGCCAAAACCTGCTGCAACGCAACATCCCCAGTACTGAGTCAGTACTTCCAGCCCTTGCAGCTTGGCTTTGGCTCGAAGAGAGGTTGCGAAGCAGCAGTTCATTCTCTAAGATCTTATATGAATGCCCATCCAAACGATATCTTGCTGAAGGTGGATGTTAAGAATGCTTTTAACTACATTAATAGGGACGCGCTGTTGACCCAAGTCAGAAAAGAGATCCCGAATATTTATAATTTTACGTGGCAATGTTACAGTACTAGCTCCAAACTACTTTATAAATCTGACATTCTAAACTCTGCATCTGGCTGTCAACAGGGCGATCCGCTTGGACCGGCTCTTTTCAGTTTAGCCATCCACCCCGCTTTACAAAAACTAAATTCCAAATTCAACGTGTGGTATTTAGACGACGGCATACCTACTAGGAGGTGAAGCAAATGTTATTTTGGAAGGTTTTAAAATTTTAATGTCTGAATTTTCTGCAATCGGTTTGGAGCAAAATTCCGCCAAATGTGAAATTTACGTCTCGGATTCTTGCCCTGAAAAGGTGTCTGTTTTGTCTAAAATCCATCAACTTGCTCCAAGTATAAAAGAAATGGACAAAAAATCACTCCACCTTCTAGGGTCGCCCGTTTTAGAAGAATCTTTCCCATCCTTCCTTGAAAACAAAATTCAAAATTTTGAACGGCTAACTTTAAAAACGACATGTTACCCATACAAACTTTCAACTCTTTTTTAACCCCCTTAGGGGATGAATTTTTATAACAACTCTATTTGTTTTGCTTTTTAATAAGAAACCTTCACACAAAGATTCAAGTCTATACCTTTCCAAATTAACGATTTCCATACAACGGTTCGACCCCTATTTCACCCCCCTAAGGGTTGAATTTCGAAAAATCCTTTCTTAGTACACGTCCACGTACTGTAAAGAATATATTATGTTCCACATTTTAGGTTCATATCGTTAGCGGTTTAGGCTGTGCGCTGTCTCTCAATCGATTAGTAACGCAAGAGTTGTATAATATGTATAGATTATTCTAGAAAAGGGGGAAATTCGCGCAAATTGAAAGCCAATTTATGAAAGTGTGTTACATAAGTTTCTTAAAATATCACGCCGTTAGCCTGCAAATGTCAAACAAACGTTTTGTCTGGTCGTCGTACCACCTTAAAGAATAATAACCTACGTACCTAGAGATATACCGTTTTATTTTTTCTGTAATATTTGTCATATGCTATTCTTGTGTAAATAAGTAATGGAGGAATGGTATTCTTTCCAAAATTTTCCTTCGCAATGTAAATTTATTCGCTTATTTTTTTAAATCTGTTTCAGAATGTGCACGTAAAGACTTTTCATTTGATAGCTACCCCACTTGACCTTAACTAACTAGACTTTGAGTTTTTCCACCCCCTTAATTCCTTCCTTAATTTTTAATAGGAAACTTCATTTTCAATACACGTGCCGTGCGTTAGGCGCGTTTAAAACTATTCCAAACATATCGATAGCATATTAAGTAGTTCCTGAGATATTTAACATTGTGACAACCAGACGGAGACGCAATCGGACCATAAGGGTTCCTCCTTCACATTTTGATTTAGTTCAAATATAAATCTTTTAAATCATTTGACGTACGAGTATTGTATTGTTTTCTAGTTACGCAACTTTGTCCGAAAACTTTTGTGTGGGGTCACTCCCAACCTCACTGACGGTCCCCAATCCCCATGGGACCGAGATCTGCAAAAAGTGCAAGTCCACGGTGCTCATAATCGCTATAGGGGCTTTTTGGATGAGCGTCTAAACTGTACTCGAAAAGATGTTCCGGTCGAAGATAAAAAAGGTAGTCATCTGGGCACTTTTGATTTCGACCGGGTCTAGTGCACCGGCAATCTGCTCCAAATGTATGTCTGTAGATGGGCCACAATCGCACGTTTCGGTGTTATTCGTGGGCGTACTTACTCAAGCGTCGACCACTAAAAAACAAGTTCATTGAATAGTGTACAAAAAGCGACGCTACAAGTTAAGTAGGTGTAATTCAGTGGATGCGGCATGATGTGGATAGAGTTTACATTCAGTTTAGGAAAAGTAAGATCTTCAAAGGATAATATGATAACAATGGTTTCATCCATAACTATGAATTGCTGACCCCCTAGCACACTAAGTTTTATGTCGGACATAAAGCATTCGTCCCTTACTGGCAAATATGCGAGTGCGAGAGGGACGAATGCTTTATGTCCGACACCGACATAAAACTTAGTGTGCTAGGGGGTCTGGTAGTCATAATGTAATTTTTCATCACACTTGCTCGGAAAGGGCTTCATAATGCGCAGACATATAGAGCTGTAATAGCCTGTGTTACGCCCACGGGCGTAATGGTTTTTTTCTTAAATTGTATTTGTCACTCATGCGGCAGTTACAAAGCAAAGAGGTTTTATATCAAATACGATGTCTGAAAACGTATTTATAAATAATTTTAAACTTAAAAAACTACTTAAACATGTTTAACTGAATTATTTACAGATTTAATATCTAGTTATTTAGTGTCTATCTAAAATGTTTTTAAGTGTTTTCAAATCGTGGCTGTATACCGAAGGGTCTTTGCCATACGCGCCTCACGTCAAATTCAACAAAATGGACGACTGACATGTTGCAGTTTTTATTACGATTTGTATTAATTTTATCTAAAATGTATTTGTTTCCTCGCAAATGTGATGAAAAACATTGTGTATAACACGGGCATAAGAATATTGCAAACTCGAGTCGTCAAAAGCCCTCCGCCTTCGGCGTCGGGCTTCTGATAGACTCTTGTTCGCAATATTCCACTTACGCCCCTCGTTAAACAATGTACTATTTCTACTCCTCTACCGTTATCTGTCATTTATATAGGCTCTAGCTCAAATACAATGACACCGATAGTATGTCGTCGAAAATCTCTATGCTCTATGGCCCATAAACGCACTGTTTAGTGTACTTTTATGGTTCATACATTTTTCATAAAAGCACTGTTTACCACGATGTCAAATCATCTAACTTTTTTTCAATCGGCGGCTATATTGCAGTGGTACCAACTTCATAAGCAAATCTTTCGAAATAAAAGGTTTTGCTATCAAACATTTGTAGAACAAATTATTTACTAAAATAAAAATAAATGATCATGAATTGTGTGTATACATATTTTACCAATTATTGGTATTATTTATAAATATAAACCGATCCGATTCGGTTCGGATCCGAATTCAGTTTGGTTCGGATGGCAAGTTCAAGGAAATTAAAAACAAAACAGACCATAAACAAGAGGTGTCAATGTGTCATATTATATCTAATTTCCCACCAAAGTTCCAATTCACAATTAAAAGACGAAATATGATAACTATTCGTTATTAATAACATATTATTAAGATTCGATTCGTGTTTGTGAATTGAAGAAAACTGTGTACGTTCCTTTTAAAATGGACGAAGAAGAAAAAACCTGCACCGCTGAAGAAATTGCGTGAGTAGTAATAGAACTAACGGAAAAACTACTGCCGAAAAGTCAAATGCTATTTATTTAGAATTAGTCGTAGAAAAAGTATTGTATGCAACGGTGTATAACTTGGTCTTAAAACGCTCGTGGCGTCTTTAATTGCGATGCTCGCCAAGGCTCGCATCGCAACTCACGCCACTCGCGTTTTAAGACCCTACTTATACAACAGTTGCATAAAATACTATTTTGTATGCATCATAATTAATTCTGATTGAAATTGCTAGGTGGTCCTCAGGCTCATGACAAATATGAGTGGGAGGACACTATCATCTGATTTTGTGCCAATCGTTAATGAAACTGACAATTTGTTACGTATGCAAATAGCTTTCTACGGGAGTTTTATCGTAATGCGTTTTCAGGTTTAGTTCTGCACAGCTTTCGGCCTGGTTTCGGATGAATGTATTTGAAGAATGCAGGAATGATGAATTCCAAGATTAGTAGGAGCGGGCTGACATGCCTCATCCGCCCGACGCAGCCTCGCGGGCGCCGCGGCCGCATGGCGTGCTCGCCGCGCCGCGGCCCGTTAGCGTAAGCGCTTCCCGACCACTGCCCGCTCGCTCTACTATTTACTTGCACGTTTTTTCGCCACCTCGTGAATCATACATACACCTCCAATTTACAGTATTTCAGTTGTTACTAATTTACCATACCTACCTGTCTCACTCACGAGACTCAAACGTAACTGCTCTCCATGACATTTTATTACATAGAGCTATTGTAGCGTCCCCTCGGACCGTGCGTAACTGCGTATTTCAGTGCGAAATATTTCCGTTAGCAGGAGAGTCGTCTGTCGAAGTTGCGCATCGGTGTTAGATGTGTATGGACGGGGAAATGGGACATGTATGATGAGGGCGCGGAAGCGGGTGGCGGGCGGTGCCCCAATGGGCGCGGGCGGCCAGCACGGCGGGAACGCGTCGTTTTGCGGTACAGTGAGAGTGGTGTGGAAGCAGTGGCATGGTGCGGCGAGGGCGAGTGCGGTCGATGAGCCCGACGCAGAGGGCAGCACGGAGCCACGGCGGGGGGCTCCGCCGGCTCCCCCGCGCCCGTTCCATCCCCCCGTCTGCCTGCGCACTCGGCTCGGCCGCGCCGCGCGCTCACTAATGCGTCATACCGCCATCGAGACTGACGCGGTTGTACCGCCGCGTCGATGCGACAGTTCGCGCCATGTGAACTTCAGTGTTGACTTATATGTAGAGCTTCTGGACCCGCCGCCCGTATTGAGTACTCGTAATAGGTCAGTGCTTTAACGCTAACAATTATGAACAGTGACTTTCGTGTCTGTGGGCAGAGGCAGAGTGGTGCATCGAACCAGCGCACGTGCTCGGGACTCGTCGGCATATCTGAGTAAGTTCAGAGTTTATTTTAAAGTGTGACTACATGAGCGGCAACAGCAAGGGGTGCGAGGAAGAGGCGCGTTATTTTGGCAGCATGCGGCGGCGGGCCGCGGCGCCGGCCGCCCGGAATGCGGCCTCCGCCCCGCCGCGGGCGAGCGTTGCCGGCGCCGAGCGCGCCGCGCGTAGCGTAATAAATAAAGGCGGGGCGCGGCTGCGTGCGCGCGCACCCTCCCGCGCCCTCCTCGCCCTCGGGTCATTGACTCGAGCCCGACCGCCCGCCGCCGCTTCCAACGCTGCCGAAGACAACAATATTCTTAGAAACGGCACCGCGCTCTTGGCCCCTGAGCGTTCTGGCGGCCCGCGCGCCACATCAATGTCAATGCCGATAGCAGGCGGAAGCGCAAAGCGTGCGTGTGACACTGAGCCGAGACATTGGCGCGGCATATACCTATTTGCTTTGCTGCTGCGGATGTTGACCCCTGATTCCGCACCTGGCCTCACACCTATGCCATCCAACCCCTCGCTAATTTGTCACAATGCACAGCGGGCTTCGGAAACCCGTTCTTTTGTCTGTGCATCCCATGTTTTAAAAGTAGAGCCATTTCAACGCTTTCTTTCCTGGTTTATTTGAATAAATATCGCACAGTGGCTTCCTGATCCCTTTTCGTAAATGGAACACGAAACGAAACGTTATAATAATATCAGCGTCAGTTATCTTATCGCCCGCCGGCAAACAATAAGTACACAAAACTTGCGTGGAGAGCATTTGGCCATAGTTGTTTGCTGGAGGTGTGTGGTGGTACGATACTGATAACACACCAGCGAATAAGACCTTGCCGCATTTAGAGTCAAAATTCATCGATAGTTATTTTACTACGCGGCTGCGACATTTTTAAACGTCACCGACTTTTCAATAAAGCACAGGTTAGGTTTTAGAGGTGGCTACCTGTAGCATTTTCACCTATGAGATATTTACCTATTATATTTATATATGAGAATAAAGCATGATACTTGGTAAGCTAAAAATAAAAGGTGAACTTCCCGGTTGAATGGCGTCGTTCGGTGAGTGGGGAGTGGCAGGCAGGGCAGCCATTGCCCTCGGCCGGTTTGTTTACAAGTCGGGCGCGCAGCGGCACTCGGTTGTGCGCCCTGGGCGCAGCGCGCAGGACGCACAGTCGCACCCCCGGCCGCGCGTACGACCCCTGCGCTCGCGCCATCTGCGCGCGTACGATAAAAATAAACCGCCGCCGCCGTGTACCTACCTAGCTAACACAAAAACTAGCGTCGGTCGGCGCGGCCTGTCGCCAGGCCAGGTGCAATGCGACCCCTAGTTCGGAGATGCGTCTAGTGCTAGGTCAGTTATCGTCGCGACATGACGCGGCCGAAGACCCCGCGCTCGTTCCAATGAGCATCCGCCTCGACAGGCCTCTTTACTCGCTCAAACAGCTGATTCGCATGCTACCTAATAAGTAAGACCTCATTTCGTTCTAATTGTCCATCTAAATTGCCTATCTATTCATGTCACAGCGAAGCAAAGTCACTCATCTTATCTCCTTCTTATACAATTAACACTGTTGCCCAAAGTAAAGGCTTGGGCTTGTGTTTTTTAGCGTCTCCGCCATTGACAAGATTGGTGGCCAAGTTTGTTAAATACAATAGATGGATGTATCAATAATGTAATACAAATAGCTATCAGTGGATCGTCATCATATCAGGCGAAAGACGTCCACTGCTGGACATAGGCCTCCGCCAAAGAGTGCCACAATGACCGCTACTGGGTGCATTATGCTGTCAATATAATTAACATGTTAGCACCAATACGTGTCTCGTATATAAAATATTTCGATTGTAAGACTAAGCGAAACATTTTATCAACCCATATTTAATGAATGAAATAGCCGATTGCATCTGATCTACTTAAAGAATAATAGACACAATTTTCAATGGAACAGTCAACTGATAGTGTGTTATGTGTGTACAATACACCGCCATTGACAGCGAAGACCGACCGCGACGCGGGACGTAACCTGTCGCGAGACATGCCCCACGGCACAATATCTACAAGTATTGTGCGAGTCGTTGACTACACTACATACTATTTATCTTTTTTACCTTATTAAATACTAGGTTTACACAAATACAATAAACCAATATTATCTTCGCATTCTAAAACAATAAATAGGTACTTTTTGGGAAATAACCGGAAATTTGTTGGTCCTCGACTGACTCGACTCTGCCCGAAAGCTGGTCACACAACATTTTCTGAGAAACACATTGGTGAAAGCGTGGAATTTTGCTGCTAGCCGATTCGACTTCATTCAAAACTGAACGCTATTCGTAAGAGTATAAAGCCGTTAAACACTTTTTGCAATAGCATATTCTGCAAATAAATTTGTAATAATACCAACGCGTCCTTCACCGTTTTGCTATTGAGAAAATTCGAATAGTTCGAATTTGGGCGTTATTCCTAAAGAGATAAAGCTTAGAAAAATATTTACCGACGGCAAAAACAAATTGATATTTTGGTCGCCACCGTGCACCGCCATCTGCTGTTCTTGCAAATTCGAATAGTTCGAATTTAGACGTTATTCCTAAAGAGATGAAGCTTTGAAAAATATTTGGCAATGGCAAAAACAAATTGGTATTGTGTTTGCCGCCGCCCGTCGGCGCGCCGGACCCCGGCACCGTTGCGCCGCGCCGCGGCGTTGCGTTGGGCCCGTCGCACCCAACGCGCCCGCGGGCCGTCCGCCTAAATAATTGATAAATGTTTATAAATTTGCGTCAAATTCATTTTTAGGGTGACACTGTAAGATGTCACGTGACCTGATCGAAAAACTGTTACAATGTTATTGAGTTTTCACTTCTGCCGGCACTCCCGGTGTGCAACCCGGTCTTTTTTTTTTAATAGTGGTGGTGGCAAACAAGTGTACGGAAAGTGTTAAGGAAAAAGTTCTCAAATATCTTTAATGCTGCTGAAGGGCTGGCGGTGTCGTCGTCAATATGGCATCCTTCAAATCTTTTGCGCCCTTATTTATAGTTACTAGGTTGTAATGTAATCTTCTGTGAGGAGTCATAGTTCCCTAGTAGGTCTTTAAAAATCAAAACAAAAATTACCAATCGGATCATAATTTAAACAGGTAAACACTTTTAATGATTTAAAGTAACAATAATAATATTATGGATCTAATTAATGCATAATTATTTTCAGGTGTAGGTTAGGTATACATATTGACATATAGGTACTCTAATCCATATTGTCTACACCTGTTAGTGTAGGTACGTGTACGACCAAAATGTTATTTCTAATTTAATACAGTAAGTAGATTGATAAAAAAATCGTAATGTACTAGTAAGTAGTATTGCAACCAGAAAAACAGTCTCAGAATGCGCACTTTATGAGAATGGTAAGCTTATAGGGCTCTTATAATTGTTTTGGAACATGTCATTGCTCTTATATTAGTCTTAGATAAGCTAGTACGGACTCAAGAATGCTCACTCTTATTACTTAGTCTTGCATATGTATTTAAGAGCATTTTATAATACTGTTATATTATAAGTTTCTTACTCCTACAATAACGCATGATACTTGGTAAGCAAGGCAAGATTCTTCATGTGTGATACTTCAGGTGTAGGCTCGGGTTACTAGAGTTTATATATTAACTACCTTGTACTTGTATATTTCCATAGTCATGATTGCTATTGGTGCGCGATTGGTTACTGTGCGTAATGTACGCTAAGTTTAAGTTTGGCTATAGATTTATTTGTGTTAGTTTATTTCTATAAGTGGGAGAACCTGTAATTGGCTATAAATATGTTGCTCTGTTGGTTTTCCATGTATCAATAAATAAATAAATAAATAACATTTACGAAGACTCATTGGACTTGACAAACCCTGTGCTATAACAGTCTCAGATTGCGCACTTTATAAGAGTGGTATGTTTATAGCGCTCTTATAATTGTTTTGGAAGATGTCATCAGATGTGTGTCTCAGTCTTATTCATCATCATCATCATATCAGCCGAAAGACGTCCACTGCTGGACATAGGCCCTCCCCCAAAGAGTGCCACAATAACCGGTCCTGCGCCACCCGCATCCAACGGACTCCCGCGACCTTTACCGGGTCATCAGTCCACCTTGTGAGGGGCCTACCCACGCTGCGCCTGTACGTGGTCGCCACTCGAGAACCTTTCCGCCCCAACGGCCATCGGTCACTGGAACCATTTCGCCGCATTTTCAGGCCCCTATTTGAGAACCTCTCGAATCCAGTAAGCTATAATCACATACTTAAAATCCAAAATTTCAAGTCTGTAGGTCATTTAGTTCCGAAGTTAAGCGAAAGCAAAGTTTCGTATTTATGACACTCACTCATGATCATCAAAATAGAACTAGTACTTCCCATAAACTCAGAGAGCTGAAATTTGGTACAGAGTTAGGGTTTAATGGCCACATAAAGGGAAAACTACAAAAAATTGCAATTTCAACCCAGTTTTCTAGATACATCAACTGTATACATTACTTTGTAATCCTATACAAATATATAGGATTACAAAGTTACATTTGCAGTGAATGGGAAAATTCAAAAGCAAGAATGGGCCTGCATTCATAGTTTGTATGCATGGATAACACATTAACCTTCAAATAGAAGTGAGATCCCATAAAAAACATTCCATGTAAAAAAGAGGCCAAGTCTCGAAACTCTTCAACCGTAAAAGGTTGTGAGATATTTCGTAGAGCTAAGTCACAGGCATTCTTATTAATCTTTATTCTTCTATCTTTATTTGGTTATTTGCTGACATTAACAATTACAATAGTAAGAATGTCAGACTAATATTCGCATAGCATAAGAGCGTTGTAATCCATATATGTACAACCATTTCACATCACCAACGTTGTCACTTAAATAAAGAGACATTTAGTTTATTTGTATTTACAAGTTCAAGTGATCAGGTTAAGATAAAAAAATCGATTTAAGGTTTTATATAGGTAAATCAAGGAACCCTCTTTCAACATGGCCATGCCATTAGTATTTAGAATGCTGATGTAAGTTTAAACAATCTTACAATAGTCTAATAGTGCGCTGGAAAAATGCAGCTATGACACTGTCAATACAAATAAAGAAATAAAATAAATAAAAGAGGTTACGAAATACCATAATTGATTAGGCTCAAGACATTTTAAGCGTAAAACAGAGTCTACTTTACAGTAAATATTATATTCCCATGTGAACACCTACCGTAAAACATAAACACACACCACAACAAACACGGTATTATACTTATTATATTATAATATTAATTATACTTAATAAACACTAAAGTTTTATTTTTTATTGTAACGGTGAACTTTAACACAATAAGCTCTGACCGAATCGACTCTCATAATGTTACAGTGATCAATGATCATACAAAAAAACAAAATAAGCCTGATTAGGATCACAATATTCTAACATGTAGGTTTACAATATACTTACAGGTCGATTCACGAGAGCTGGCGGGGAAAATATATGAAACCGTCATTAATTTCATAGACATTACGCGCTAACTCTTGTGAATCGACCTGTACGTAAAAGGGATATTAGCCTAAGCCCCTTAAATTAGTTTTGGCAAGATTACCTACTGAAAAAGCGAACAGCATTAAATTAGACTGATATTAGAACGATATTAAAATAAATACGCTCATAATTGGTGGTTTCCATTTGGGGTAAATCCAGGCTTAATCGATACGTTGATATAGAATCAATCGTAAGAGCGTACAAATAGTAGTCTTGAGACAGTTGTAAACCTGGTTTTTGCTAGTTCTGTAACATGATGTCTGTAGGTACCTATCTGCAAAAATTGTGACTCTTCTTCAAACGATATGGCATATGTAAAGTGGTCAGCTACCTAGAAACAATCTACAAATAAAAGGTAGGCATGACAGAAGTATCTACTACTCGTAGTAAGTTAAGATTAATATGAATGTGAGATGAGCATCGTAACACGATAGGCTTTGTTTAACGTAAGTTGTGACATTAATACCTCGCTGACGCTATACATAGATAATACAGCATCAACAAGTGCCAATACGCCGCAGACGGGAGCTGCGCGCGCAACGCAGGGGGCGGCAGATACTTGTCTCTCATATTCGGCACAGAATACCCGATACATCCCCTTTATTTAACGAAGCTGCGCGCCTCGTCTCGTCGACTTCGCGGAAGTCATGGCGTAGTTTCGTTACGTGGCCGCGACAAATCGATCTCGGCAACTGGGCTCTTCCAGCCAGACTCCTCCTACGCACCTGATGTTTGATCAATAATCGCGACGCCTAAGTATTCTACGCTTCTGCTGAGTTGAATCATTATTTCCAATGCGTACAATGTAGCTGTCCATGCATTCATCCTATCGTCGTCAATATGCATACATTTTTTGCGTTGAATTTTGTAGTCTCATTAGGTGTGCGATCGCAGGCCTCGTGAGAAGTGGGGTGTAACGGAGCCTACTCCGACGCGCACTTCCACACGCAATTTGCGGTATGCGAAGAAAGCCCGACTCTATCTAGCTCTACCGCATCTCGTCTGCGTGCCATGTCCGGATTCATTTGTCTTTAAATTTTGCTAGTTTTTATACCCAAGAAGGTATTTATCAGTAACATGTATGTATAGTCACATGACAAACCCAAATTAAAAGTTTAGTTTCCGTTCATCTTTCGCGTTTCACTGACTGTATGGACTTATGAGGATTCTCAGTATGTAGTGTAGTGAGCACTAAATCGTACAAACAATTAGGTTGACGCGCAGAATTTTCTATTACCCTGGTCGCTCGGTCATTAAAAGAAGCAGGCGGACAATAATTGAGAGCGAAAGCATGAGAGGATATGATATCATTGCTTCGTTTATTTTATCTGTGTATGTCATTTAAACTAGGATAGCGTTAGAACATTTGTAGCGAGGCAGGACTGGGTATTTGCAGACCTTAGTGAGACTAGTATACACGTGCATACCTAGATGGCGCATCATTAGGATTGCAGGCCTGAGCCTGTGTGCAGGTAACGAAGTGTCGAGGACGTGACTTGGTTCTCTATGGCAGAATCTGAATGAGAAACTTTGCATTCGTGCCCGCTCTTCCGGTAGATCATTGTCGCTTCTAATTTGCAACCGTTTGCAACGCGCACTTGTTGTGACTTCTTTGATATTCTAACTAAATTGTTCTCAGTAGTAGCATATAACTATATATTCGACGTAAATTTATTCGAAAATAATTTAATAGTTTCGGTTTACAAAATACAGTCGTTTCCATATGCCTAAAAAGTCTCAATATTATCAGATGATATTTTTATATGACACGGGCCCCTTAAGAGTACATTTTGACTTTACAACGTTTTGTTTACTTAAATTATTCACTATTCTATTTGTGTTTAGTGGTCACGATTAGTTCGAGTCGTGTAAATTAACACCTATCTGGTTCGTCTAGAGAGGTCCACAATACTCACACGACCGTGTCAAGAATTATCGATCATGTTTAACATGTTATTCGGTTATAGATATGTGAAAAATAGATAGTAGATACGCTAGAGTCAATCTTTAACAAATGCATGGTGAGTTTAAGGAATCGTGGATTTGTGACACATGATACCATTAACTACCGAATTGTACCAAACATTCATTGTATATTTGAATGCCCCGAATGATTAATATCCCACCAAAAACATAAATGTGAAAATGGGAGCCAAGTTCAATATTAAGAATATGCGTGATAGCGTGATTGTGATCTTCGCTGACAAAATAATTGAGATATAAATGGGTGCCAAGTTCAGTAGATAATCCTTAAATTAAATGTATTCTTAAGAACATAAAATTTCTAATTTTTTCCTACTACAACAATATTTGCGATATAAAAGTATAAATTATTTTTGAACAGTGCACGAACACATACAAAATACCCAAATGTCTATAGGTGCCCCGATAATATTTCAAGATTTCCCTCGATTTCTCCAGGACCCCCATCAGCGTGGTTTATATATGATAGAATTCTGAGGTGACAAACATTAATATTAATAATAATAAACAACAATACTTCAAAATTCCCCGTTTTTTTATTTTTTTATCTGTATACATACACACAGTTACCCAGCTGGACGCCAAATTTTAACTGTCTAGGTCATCTGGAAGGCGGTTAGGTTTTTGATGTATCTGTCAGCTAATATCTAAGTCTGTGATAAAAATGTACATTTTTAGGCGTTAATATTGCAATAACCGTTTTACCTGTATACATGAAATTTCGGATTCTCGTTTATCTAAGGGGGTTTAATATATACCAAATTTCATGTTTTTATGTTAAATAGATTTTGGGTTATTAAGGAGTGAAAAGTGGCTCCAAATGGTTCGTGTGAATATACAACACACGGCTGCTGCGTCGCCAGTTCCTCTTCGCTATGAACTTGGCTGGACACGCTGCCGCGTGTCTAGATTTACTCGTGTTTCTTTCTGAATCATCAATGAATTGAAAGGTGTCGAGATCGTAATCGTAAAGTCAGACTTACGCTGGTTAGCCTCTGGTAATCATGGCGCCTTCTGGAACAACTAGTATTGTCTGACCTCCGACCACACACAGTTGTTGCGAGGTTCGCGGTCAAGACGATACTAGGGGTGAGTGGCGAATTGAGGGTTAACCGGTTGTGAATCGCATAGCAGTGGAGCGCGCGCCGTGGTGGCCACGCCGCGTTCCGCTACGGCAAGTAGAGCGGCGCCGCACGCCACCCGCTATTAGCATTAGCATCGCTAACTTGGCCGCGTGGCCGCGAATCTACCGGGCATCGGAACGGTAATACACTGTTCTCAATGAATATCTAAGCATTCATTGTGCCAAGTAAAGCTTTTTGAAATCGTCGGAGAATAACCAACAGTACACTGAGAAAATGAAATGGCTAGAAATAAATAAGTTTTTGCTGTCTTCAACCGAGTGACTTGGCTCGGAGGGAGCCTGCAAAGTTCGTTGTTAAAATCTAAGAAGTCAACTCGGTTAACGTAAGTTGGTAAAATTATGCAATTAAATTTGTTAAAAATAAATAACACGCGTTTGGTAAGTTCTAACCTATTGACTCAGTAAACTTAGCAAACCTAACTCGTTTACGTGAATCGTGTGGCTCGGGTACTTATTCGATAAATATAACAGGTTAACTTGGTTAAGATGTAACCCATCTACTTGGTAATTATAGCCAACTAAAATTGATAAAAGAAGCTAAGTAAATGAGTATTATCAATCGTGTCTGTTATGTAGATGTAACCCATCTACTTGGTAATTATAGCCAACTGAAATTAGTAAAAGGAGCTAAGTAACTGAGTATTATCAATCGTGTCTGTATAGGTAGAGGTAACCCGTCTACTTGGTAATTATAGCCTAACTAAAATTGGTAAAATGTGCTAAGTAACTTAGTATTGTCAATCGTGTCTGTTAAGTAGATGTAACCCATCTACTTGGTAATTATAGCCAACTAAAATTGGTAAAATAAGCTAAGTAACTGAGTGTTGTCAATCGTGTCTGTTAGGTAGAAGTAACCCATCTACTTGGTAATTATAGCCAAATAAAATTGGTAAAAGGAGCTAAGTAACTGAGTATTGCCAATCGTGTCTGTTAGGTAGAATTAACCCATCTACTTGGTAATTATAGCCAACTAAAATTGGTAAAAGGAGCTAAGTAACTGAGTATTGTTAATCGTGTCTGTTAGGTAGAAGTAACCCATCTACTTGGTAATTATAGCCAACTAAAATTGGTAAAAGGAGCCAAGTAACTGAGTATTGTCAATCTTGTCTGTTAGGTAGATGTAACCATCTACTTGGTAATTATAGCCAACTAAAATTGGTAAAAGGAGCTAAGTAACTGAGTATTGTCAATCGTGTTTTAGGTAAATGCAACCCATCTACTTGGTAATTATAGCCAACTAAAATTAATATACGGAGCCAAGTAACCGAGTATTGTCAATCGTGTTGTTAGGTAAATGCAACCTATCTACTTGGTAATTATAGACGACTAAAATTGATATAAAGAGCCGAGTAACTTGAAATAACCAATCGTGTTTGCACGATTTGGGTTGTATCAAATCAGCTATAATTACCAAGTAGATAGGTTGTATCTACCTAAAAACACGATTAACAGCAAAGCAGATTGGTTGTGTAACCCAAAAATACAACTGGCTATACTCAATAAAAGAAAAACACATATGTATACATAGAAAAAAAGTTTAATTTTGGCTTAATATACTAAAAATTAAATATTATTTGGGTCATAATCATAGATGTATGAATATAATATTAGAATGAACTTCGCGAAGGCAAAACTGTGATTCAACGATGTGCACATTTGGCACGCACACAACTCACTTATCGGGTTTGAGCCAATCGTCGCTTAATGTGAATGAATGTGTATGTGACGCGCGTAAACACGAGAAATGTGCACACCATGAAATACCTCCGTTTCGTCTTCGCGGCGAGGCATCCGCTTATTTCTGTATAGATCTTGAGAGTAGAAAAATGCATACGAGCAGTAGACTCCATACGACGTCGCGTGCCTCGTACCGCGTTTGCGTATTTTTGCATTAGCTTTGTGCGTATGAAAAATGCCACCATGCCAAAGTATAAGGTAAACCATAAAGCCGCAATCTCATGAAACACGCGTCCGTATCAGTTAGTTTTTATCCTCTCTAATTCTGAAGCTTTCCGAGGTTCAAAAAATGAAATATAGATGGCGTCCTTAAATTAAAATATGCCTAAAATGGTGTTATTATAGGTACTTTTGTTATTTTTGTGCCTGTCATAGCGGTCAGGCAAGAACTATATTACGTTTCGAAGTTACATAATAGCAGTAAGGTGGCAATTTACATACGCACAAAGCTAATACCAATAGTACATTACTTACCACGGGCTGTAAAAGAAAGAAAGCCCGAAATGGCAGGTATTTGTGACCCGAGCCGCAGGCGAGGGTTGTAAATATGCGATAGAGGGCTTTCTTTTTTACTGCCCGTGGTGAGTATACAATTTCACGTCTTCAACTGGCCGTAATGCGAGTTTTACCGTACGCGTAGCGTGCGATAAAACTCACATTATGGCCAGGTGTGACGTAAAAATATTTAAAAATAGATGCCGCGCTTAAGGCACGAGGCGTTGAATGGAGTCTAACTCTCTTTGTATTTTTGATTCTCTGCTTTACTAGTAGCACAACGATATTATTCATTTATTATTGCCATTATAGTTATTGACGTTATTGTTTATGTCAGTAATAAGTAATTGTATCCTATACACATTCATAATGGACTTCTCAGGACTACATATTGCTCACCATTAAATAACATGCACAAAGCATTTGGGATGGGCGAAAGCAACGAATTACAAAATATAGTGCAGTATTTATCTGACGGCTCCACATGATATGCAAAGTAGTGTTCGTCAAAATCAATTGTCTTGAGCACATTGCCGGAAAAAAATAATTGATCACCATAGACATAAACATTTTCTAAAACTAAGAACATGTAAAGATATCCATCTTCAGCTGAATCATACACAAGAATACTTCCTTTGCTGTAATGTATAGAGCACATTGTTGCCCAGGATACTTTAACCAAGAGTTTGGAACGATCCAATGTTAAACGGCTTTGAATAAACTCAATTTCTGATACTAAAATCGGTTTGGTTATTAACAATATCAATAAATACTTAAGTAGCCGTAACTCTTAAATATATAATGTGGACGTGGATTAGACAAACAGACATAGGTAGTATCTATGATTTATAATATTTATCAAAACAAAAATCACATTCTTCAGCAGGGAAATGATCATAAATACTATATTCTAAACAATTTTTGCACCAAACAAAATATGAGTATAGTAACATTTTCACATGTTCTTGGTACATTATATTAAAATGTGCTGGCTGATATTCATTACAAACCGAGATAAACCCACAATTATAACAATTTTCAGATAATATAAAATGTGTGTTTGTCCAAGGCCAGTTTGACTCCTTTAGTAACAGGAAATCACTTTTAGTTAGATATTTATCAATATCTAGAATCACAGGCATTGTTTTAGATACCTATTGAAGAAAAAAACTCAACAGTCAATGCCTAACTCTCCCAAAAGCGTTAAAGCCGAGGTCGAGTTGCTATCAAACTTAGTACTAAATTTAAACAGCGCTGCTTGAATAAACATCCAAGTGCTGTGGCACTCAACGGGGTACTGAGCGTTGACGACCCAGGTGATTTTAAAACATAAACTTACTGCTGTGAGTATGTTTGACACAGTATAATATATTTCATTTATTACTATGAAATATGTTTTTATCTTTTCTAAAGACTCGCCTACAATAATTATAAGCGGCTGCACAGTAAGTCCCAACTCTTGAAACTTCTTTTGTTTAGTTTTTACGGCATTACGAATTTCAGAATAGCACGTTACATGGAGAATTAATCCGGCCTTGATTCCGCCTTTGAAGGACGCCAGATCTTTTTTGTAGTATTCCTTAGTCTGACGCTAGTGACGGCCAGCAGAGACGGTATCAACAAGAAACAGGCAGTGTTTGATGTGTCCTCCGAACCTGAAATGTATGAATAAATTAAAAGTATCACTGTCACATAGAGCAAAACATTCGCGATTCCAAAGTTATTTATTCTACAATGTGTTTGTTTAGTGGTTTTGGTCGCTGTGGTGGAGCCGTTAACCACGTAGTGTCATTGTGCCTGTTTCCGTCCACTTGTCCAGCAAATAATATGTATATTTCATTTTTAGTTTGCTACTTGAAAAATATCATTATTATGTAGATATATAGATATATTGTTTAGATGTTAAGGATTGCAATAAATCCAAATTTGTGCTGCAATGTAGGTAATAATTCAAATTTCGTCAAGTCGACGAAAACTGGACAAGTGGACGGAAACAGGCACAATGACCCTATAGAACATTGGATGCCGCGCCGGGCACATGTCACCGATTTTAGTATGCAAATTACGAGCGTGGCGTTCAATGTCTTAACAATAAAATCGCGTCAAGATCACATTGAACACCTCACCCGCTTAGCAACTTCTGCTGCTGACTGTACTATAAATTTCATCGAGTTATCAGCCCAATACCGTCTTTGTTTTCTCCACCGTTTTTAAACGGCAGCCGTAAAGTTTGAATGTAGGTACTTGACGTTGACGCCCACAAACAAGTTTCTTCAAAAGATATTATTTGAGCCCAATCACTAGTGGTCTATTAGTCGCTGACGAAGAGTTCCACTATCCACCTTCTGCCTACATCATCAGATTATCTCAATGGTACCAAACTTTTCTATTGTCATTTGCAAAATATATAATTATACATATATGTGTGTAAGTTTCATCTTGCTAGAGTGTAAGTAGTAGGTAAAAACTAAAATGGCGATTTCTGGGATAAAATAGTAGATTATACACCGAAGGGATAAAGCACTGTTTTAAGTCTCGGGCGCGATATTGAATCCTGAGTAAATGAGGGACTGCAGATTTAACTCCCGAGCGTAGCGAGGGTGCTACGAATTAAGAGTCCTGAGTGCAGCGAGGGATTCAAGCTCACCCAAGACGAAAACAATGCAATATACCAAATTGCATCTAAACAGTTCAGCATTTTAAGCGTGAATAGGTAACATACACTCAGACAAACTTTCGCATTTATAACAATAGGTATATTAATTATGTATGGATTTACTTAGTTGCAAGTGAAATCTATAAGTGTGTTAAAAACAGTTTAGTTGGCACAAAAAAGACTGAAATACTATTAATATTAAAGTTATTTTATTACCTTGCTCCAAAGATATGAGAAGCTCCAAATTGTTGTCCTTGCTGCTGTTCTTGCGTGTCGTAGCAAACGCAAAAATTTTCGGCTTTAAAGTGGGGAATGTTTCTGTGATATCTGTATATTTTCCCGTGTATAGGTGTTTAAAATCGTTTTGTAGCTGGAACACAAAGAATTATTATTTGAAATGAAACGCCTTAAAACGCTCAAGACACAATGCACCAAATAGGACGAGATAATGTAAAAGACCCCAAATCATTATAGGTGTGTAATATTGGCACTGTTCCCCCATTTTCGCCAGATCGCATAATCAGATCCATACCTAATGACAATTGATCTAACTTTGAAGTCCTTACAAGTTATAATTCCTTCACATAAAATATGAGTTATTCAAATCCAACCAAATCATAGAGAAATATAGATGTCGGATAGCATACATATTGAAAGATCCCCATAAATTGCGAACCTTCTCCTTTCTCAAGTCAGTTAGTAACTATAATTATATTAAGTATATGATACCAATAAATTTGTAACAATTAAACTTACCAGTATCCTTTGGGTTTTTTTAGTGCCATATACTCATTGAAATACTGCCAACTCAACTCTTTTGACTGTAGCAGCCTTGCCTGTGTAGTTTCAAACCACTTTTGTTCCACGGCTGACCAGGGCTCGGAAGAATTTTGCAACCACAAAAGCTTTTCTTGTGCGTTTTCTTCGTTCGTTATTCCGTCCGGCAGACGAAGGCAAGGTGATGGCGAGGAGTCTGTAGATCTAGAAAGTCGCCGACGCTTTTCTACTATTATACCAGTCTCCCTGTATTTCCTTTTTAAATTATGCACTTGATCTGGTAGTTTACCGGCCAATCGTATCGTTATCCCCCTTGTTGATTCCACCAGCTTTGTGTGATAATAGACCGTTGTTTTTTCAAGAGGAAATAAGTCTACAATAGAGTGTGCCCAAGTAGCATAGACCGATGATCGTACCGTTAAATTGGGGTCTTGCCGGAATATAGCAGTGCCTATAATCCTGGCTAAGTTGGACCGGGTTGCATTATTCAATGGAATTGTCTTGTCCAGGTTCAATAATCCTTTGCCTTCAAGAGATTCACTTAGAAGTAGCCGCAAGTTCTAAAAAAAATAGCAAAGCACATTACATACACACACACACACACGCCAACACCCACAGCTTTAAAATATTCTGGTATGTTGTATTAAACCCAAGTAGGACAATATAATTACAAACATAAATTAAATATAAGCATGAGCATACACCAATATAGAACTTATATTTTAAGTTAACTTGGAACATTTACATTAACCTCCAATATATGTTATTAAAGCTATATTTGTGCCAGTCCTAACGAGTAGTGAAAAATGCATGTAAATAATTTTTCACCGCACCAGCTCGGAAAGTTGTACTTCAAAAACTGATAAGAAAGTTGCATTTTATCCACATGTGTGGCAAAGTTATATGATGCAAATTTTGAGTTGTTTGCTCATGTTGGCCGATATAATTGACTAAAACTATGATTTTGAATGATAATATTTAATAACGTTGTTTCGTCCAGGTCTAGTTTTCTAGAAACTTGAGTTAACCTACATTGCAGCACAAATTTGGATCCTTTGAATTTGAAAATTTATTGCAATCTTTAATATCTAAACAATCTACATAAAAAAAATATTTTGCAAGTAGCAAACTAAATATGAAATATATTATTTGCTATATATTGTTTTGTATATTATTTGTTCAAGTGGACGAAAACTAGAACATGGACGGAAACAAGCACAATGACCTTACGCTTGAGATTCAACTTTTCGAACCACTCGCTACGCTCATGGTTCAATTTTGTAATCTTTCGCTTACTCGAATATCAATATTAGGACGAGTTGATGGACTGACCTTGATTACGTGGCAGAGGGGGTGCTGCCTTTTCGGGTCGTATCTAGTTCAGCAGGTCTCTTTTACAGTTCAGCGGGGAAACGCAGCAGGAATAATGGAGACATTTGAGCCGGGTACGATCCAGGATGGGATATTTAGATTTATTTTAACATTATTCGTTTATTTTTAGATTTATTAATTTAATAATTTAGTAGTATGTAGTTTAACTAGTTGAAATATTGTTTTATAATTAATTGTTTATTTATTTTTTACTTTATAGGTACTTAGTGGTTGTATTATTTTGTCATTTTATTTCGGTCTTTTTGATATTTTGAGCTTTCATGCAGCAGGAATAATGGGGACATTTGAGCCAGGTACGATCAAGAGTGGGTTATATTAGATATATATTTTTTGTAATTTTTTGATTGGGATAGGTACTTTAACTTGTTTATGTTTAGCTTTATTCATTGATAATTTAGTAGTATGTTGAAATATAATATTTCTTACTTTTAAGTATAATTTATAAATGGTCGTATTATTTTTGAAATTTTCAATGCTGTATTTTGACTTGTGTAATTAAAAATAAATTAACTACTTGTAAAATAAATAACTAAATCAATGTTTTGTTACAAGCAAGCATAAAAAAAAAGATACTAACACAAATTTCTAAAGACTCTCTGGGTATGGAAATGGTCACAGGCAAGGGATTATTATGCATTTGCAGTAAGGTAGGTGTAGTGTTAGTAATTTGATCATCGAGGGTAAAGCTCAGATCCCCTATTGAAAAGTCATCACCAATCTGTAAGCAAACCACACATAACATACCAATAAGCATATACATATAGAGCTAATAATTCTGCATAAATTCATCAAATTCAAATTCATTAAAAAAAATCTGCATACATTAATCTGCACACATTCATCAATTTTTATATAACTTACAATTGACTTATTTGCATTTGGATGCATACTTTCTTTGTAGACTTCCAAGTTTTTGGAAAATATGGCTCGAGGTCCAATCAAAGGAATGAGGTCCTTTATCATGGACTCATCAAGTAAAGGAAGTGACATTGATGTAATGGAATTATCTGTAATGTAAACATGTGGCCGTTAGACTTATTTCTTTCTTTCTTTATAAATACTATGGGACATTTTTACAGAAATTGACTAAACCCCACGGTAAGCTCAAGAAGGGTTGTGTTGTGGGTACTCAGACAATGATATATATACTATACTTATAAATACTTAAATATATAGAAAACACCCATGACTCAGGAACAAATATCTGTGCTTATCACACAAATAAATGCCCTTACCGGGATTCGAACCCAGGACCATCGGCTTAGCAGGCAGAGTTACCACCCACTAGGCCAGACCGGTTGTCGACCAAAGCCTGGTTTTCAATGCAGGTGATTAGTGCGAGTGCAGGTGTGTAGTGCGAGTAGTGTCTAATTCACTAAACACTAAACACTCCTGTCCACACGTGTTTAGTGGCAGGCACGCTGCGAGAGAGGGGGAAGCACGGCGCGCGGGACGTGGCTACTCGCAGTCCACTCGCAAAAAAATAGAACACGCTTCTATTCACTTTCTACACAGCCAGCTAATCACTTGTACTAATCAGTCGCTGTCCACACCTAGTCACTAATCACCTGCACTCGCACTAATCAAAGTGAAAACCAGGCTTTACGTGTGCTGGCCACGATATTGCGCGACTGGCTTCAGGTAAGGCGACAACCATAGGTCCGATCGCTGTGTCTCCTACCTATGTTTTTCGCCTTAGCCGAAGCCAGTCGCGCAATGTCGTGGCCAGCGCGTAATGCTTAGCTTACTGCATACTATGTCAAAATAATGTGAGATGACTATGCCCTCAAATCGCTCGAGCATACATGGACATTTCGGATGCAAGCCACCCGAGAAGCCGGCGGCGAATGAACGATGTTATATTCCATACATAGTGGCAGCGATAGACCTTCCCTTTCAAACGAATAAAAAAATCGAGGATATCTCGCACACACTTTATGTAAATTTAAAGATACGAAGCACTTAATGAAAGTCCCGTTAAGAGCAGTGAGGTGACAGTTTTCATGCGTTGCGCTTGCTAATGCTAAAATACAAAAATAGCTCTAAAATACAACAATAACGAGTCTCGCCGTGTTGTATGGAGGCTGTTCTTTTTTGACATTACAAATCCATCAAGCCCACAAGTTGAACGTACCTACCCTGCCAGCAATATTCGTTCGAGCAGTATTCTTTAAACACACGCGATCATAACACTATTAATAATTATATAAGAAGCCGTTGTATCCAAATTGAAGCGGCGAGTGAGTTAAAATATACTCGTAGGTACACGTACAGGTATGTCATGCGTGGCTTGCGGCAGACCTTTTAATGCAACTTAAATCAAATTGGAATTCCTTATACATACAATATAACATAACGTTGCACGAGCGTTTGTGCAATTTGATAATTATATGATGAAATAAAGTGCAAATCTACTTACCCTTAAACACTTCAATATAATCCTCCAAGTCCCACGCTGTGAGAAGCGTTTTAACTTCCTCGTCCACTCCAGTCACTCAATTTTAAATAACACCACGCTACGACGGCACATCCGCGCTCAACGAGTTCTACCAGAAAATGGCCGACTCACGATCTGGTCTTGGGCGACTTGTTTTGATCTAAATGGCGGGTAAGGCAAAAATAACCTACTTTATTATTTAATAGTAAATAAGATACTTGTTTAAAATTACGATCAGAGGCTTACCGGTTAACAGCCGAGCTGTGATTGTGTATTGGAAAGTAAGCAACTTATTTGTTTTTTAGTAATTGACACAGTTATTTTGTAACTACTCAACTTATCAAATTTTAACACAGTGTTGCAATATTTAAAAATAAATAATAAAGTTGTTAGGAAATAACAAAGAAAACTTGTTTATTTTCAACCGAATCAGTCAATGATCATATTTAACCGAGACACTTATTTAAAAACAAATTTGACAACTTTCATAGTTTTGATGAGCAGCACCACGATGTGAAAACGTTTGTTAAATGACGACGCCGTTTGTAAAAGGCGGATTCTTACAATTTGACTGCGACATCCACAGATCCACATTACCTGATTTGATCAGACAATTTAATAAGATTGGCGAAAAAAAATCCCGTCTGGACTGGCCTTAAACAAACTTTAAAGTAGTTTAAAGTGTTGCAAGGTTTAAACCTACATAATGCAGTTTCCAGGAAATAACAGTGTTAAATTAACTATTTATAATAACATTAATAAACATTACCTATTTGGTTCATAGATCATATTTATCGAAACACTTATTTGGAAATAAATATAATAAACTGTTGTTTGCAGCATTATAACTTAACAAGTATATACCTAGTGTTGCAATGTTTAAACCTTCATAATGCAGTTGCCAGGAAATAACAGTGTTAACTTGTCTATTTCTAACCAAATAGTCAAAGATCATATTTATCAAGACACTTATTTGGAAATAAATATAATAAACTGTTGTTTGCAGCATTATAACGTAACAAGTATTTACCTAGTGTTGCAATGTTTAAACCTACATAATAATGCAGTTGCCAGGAAATAACAGTGTTAACTTTTCTATTTCTAACCAAAAGTCAAAAATCATATTTATCAAGACACTTATTTGGAAATAAATATAATAAACCGTTGTTTGCAGCATTATAACTTAACAAGTATTTACCTAGTGTTGCAATGTTTAAACCTACATAATGCAGTTGCCAGGAAATAACAGTGTTAACTTGTCTATTTCTAACCAAATAGTCATAGATCATATTTATCAAGACACTTATTTGGAAATAAATATAATAAACTTTTGTTTGCAGCATTATAACGTAACAAGTATTTACCTAGTGTTGCAATGTTTAAACCTACATAATGCAGTTGCCAGGAAATAACAGTGTTAACTTGTCCTTTTCTAACCAAATAGTCAAAGATCTTATTTATCAAGACACTTATTTGGAAATAAATATAATAACCTGTTGTTTGCAGCATTATAACGTAACAAGTATTTACCTAGTGTTGCAATGTTTAAACCTACATAATGCAGTTGCCAGGAAATAACAGTGTTAACTTGTCTATTTCCAACCAAAAGTCAAAAATCATATTTATCAAGACACTTATTTGAAAATAAATAAAATAAACCGTTGTTTGCAGCATTATAACTTAACAAGTATTTACCTAGTGTTGCAATGTTTGAACCTACATAATGCAGTTGCCAGGAAATAACAGTGTTAACATAACTATTTCTAACCGAATCAGGTATAGATTATATTGACTAAGACACTTATTTGAAAACAAATTAGTACTTGCTTAAAACAACCAAGAACGTTTAGCAATAATTGCTTGTTTATCAATTACAAAGCTTTATTCCGCATTTTAAATATGTCTTGGTTGTATTTAACTAAATATATTTTAACGAAGCCAAATTGGTACTTTGCTAAAGCTTATTTTTTTCCGTGTATGACCAGCAGCAGCAAGGAAGGCTTTAGGTGCGCATTTCTTTTACGCTATGCAATTTACAACTACATACATAGTTCGATTCATCTCATCACTCGCTCCTAGTAGAACCGGTTCCGGGTATCGTGGTAACTATGCGAAGTCGGAAGTCAGACTCAGGTATATTGGTTAACCGTGGGTGAGGAGGTGAGTGCGAATACCAGCAAGAGTCAGGCAAGCCTTACGACTTTACGAGACCTTATTGCCGCAATAACAATCCACATGAAATGCCTTTGGAGAGAAACTCGTGCCACGTGCGTCGGGTTAAAATAGCACCTTCCCCTCTTGTTAGTACCCCAAAATAAGAGAACAAAGTTCAAATCTTTCCGCTCGATCGAAACATATCCGATTTTAAGGTTTCACTGTTTTAAACCCGTTTGTTTTACCTGTAAATATACACGTACAAGGTTTTGTTATATTTTAAATACCTTGTTCACGTGCTCTTCCACCTGGGTGAAAGTGCTGGGTGATAATTATTAATAAGAGTGAGTAATTAAATGAATTAAGTAATTGTTTCAATTGCGTCCACGGCTTCGTGGACAGCGACATCCGGTCTGACCACCGACTCTAGTTCCTGTCAGCTAAAACGTAACGGCTTCAAATAATATATTAGGAGGTCTTGCTAGAGATGCAACAAATTAATTAATAATAATTGTACCAATCTGCGCGTCTGCGTTTCAAATCAGTATGTCGGCAATTAAAAAAACACATGGAAATATATATACTTATATAGAAATATTTGAAATCCACGTCCTTTACGAGGATAAAATTCGAAAACATGGAAACAACAGTTTATAAAGCCATGTCAGTATTTCCTGACATTAATAAAAAAAAATAAGGAAAGACAAAATCATAACCATTGTTACCGTTTCGTGGCAATGTTGTCTTCTATTTTGTATTATATTTATGTGCATGTATGTGTTCTTGTCATAAATAAATGTTATTCTATTCTATTCTATAATATTTAAATAACACATTTTCGGAAAATAAATGATTGAAATACGTAAAGTGCGACATCGTAGGTACTTATAATTCTGAAATCTATTCTGGCTTACATGTATTTTTTTTTCATAGAGTACCTACCTATATATGAATATATGGATACGCGCGTAAAAATTAAAATACGGCGAATACGAATATTCGGTGTACGACGCAGAAGGTCTATGCGTCACTATTAGGGTATTGCGTAGCACAATTTGAATTTATTGACGGTGTGCTCCTGCATTGCTCCGAAAATGAATGCCTCAGTTATACTGTTCTTTAGAAGTAACGTTATGGCTTTGAGGGGTAAAAAGATCGGTTTAATTGGTTTTCGTTGTCAGGACTGGCAGGTAAAAGTGGCTCAGGTAGTGGTGTGAAAAAACTCCAGGACAAAAAACAGCCGGTATTGTACAAGCGGCACCCCTCGGAACACAGAACGCACAGAAAAAATTGCCGGTGCCAAAGTTATTGGATTGTTAGGGAACTAATTCTCGCATTTTCATTTCGTTGTTTGAATTCATTCGTCATTATAAGCCTGGCATCTAACATTTACAGGATAAGCATTGATCTAACAACTAGAGCGTTTCTCAAGGCCTAATGGAAATTAGCTAAATATCTACTAGTCGTGGTCACTTCGCCGTCATTTTAAATACACCTAATACATAGCGTATTTTCAAAATAACAAAATAAATACTTTAAATTAAACGGAGCCTGTAATTATTCCAACAACTGCCGATGAAGACAGTTTCCCACTTCCCTATCAGTTAATTTCAGGCAAAACATCGTCATACCTTGATCCACAAACGGGTTAAGAGCTCCGTATAAACATATAAACTGTTACGCAATTACTTACTTAATTAGGTACCTACTTATGTACATAGTAAAAGTAGAAAGGTGTATAATAAGTCTATTATAGCTTTTAAGGGGAGGCAGCAGCTGCAGTGCACAAATGATCTCATTCAAGTCCACTTAAGCCCCGCGTTCCAGACTGCCGTTAATTCAATCATGCCTGCCTACTCCGCGCTATGCGATGCGAGGTTAGATCGGCTGCCACGCCTTTGTCCTGCTTACACGACGCCGGGTAAACCGGAACTCAGAAACCATTGATAATACAATTCAATGTGACTGGCACAAGTGTAAAGTTTATGGGGAAAATATCAATAACTTCGCTAAGCAACTTTTCGTACTAATTGAACAAGCCATCGCAGCTTCTAGTTTTGCTAGTGTAATATTTGAGTCTCTAAGAAGTCTTGATCCTTGTACGTTCATTAATACCTATACCTACCTACACTCGTGAGAAAAAATAACGGGTACACCTTATTTATATTAATATCCGTAGTAAGTGTAGGTACCCGTTACTTTTCCACTTGAGTGTAAATTAATGTTCTATGTAAATACCCCGTGGCGGTATTGCCTGGAGTATTGGGTTAGGTAGACCAAAACGCAGTATTTTTTATCGTATTGTTTTCAATTAACTACGACAAAATTTATCAAATTGTAACCACCACACCAACGTTACTTTTAACATAACTAACACGGTAAACTCGAATTTCATGAGGCACGATAAGAGGTTTAATTGGTATCAAAAACATACCCACCTTTAGCAGCTAATCGTCTTTATTATATGCAGTACCTACTCATAGCGAAATAATGAATCTATGCTGCCGGCACTGGTTCTTACAATATGTAATCTGAGAAGGGTCTTTCGTAGGAATTACAGTATTTTCTTTGTACACAGAACTGGCTACACCTGACACGCCAAACGGAACGACAGCATCATGACGGAACCACGTTCTCCGGGTGAGTGCATGTGATGCTTGTTTAGAACTAGCCCGTCTTGAGAGCTTGATCTTCTACTCTGTTCCTTTCCTAGTATGGACAGGTTGAGTGAGGCGTGACGAAAAGCCGACTAGAACCTACTTATCAATTCTTTCATGGATTTCCTCCCCTCCTTATCGTGATTATTTATTTACCCATATGTTAAATCCCTCTTTTGCGTTAATATTGGCACGCCATCGCCATATAGTTTACGAGTACTTACTCATGTAGGAACATATAATTCGCACTAATTGGCATACGATCCTCAGGGCAGGGACAGACGAGCGGGTTGATTGGGTATACCTATGTTATGCTGTCTACAACACTGGACTAGAAGGCCCTCGGTTCGGCAGGTTATATGCAGATATTGAACGTTGAATTCTATATTTGAATATTGGCGTCTGATTATTTAGGTCGTAGTATGGAAGACTACACCTGCGGGTTCAAAATAAGTTTTACGGCGTTATTTTGAGTTAGGTTCGGGATGTATGGAGTGGACTCATGTCATGACGGAGTAGGTATTATAAAATACACGAACTACCTAGGTAGCTGCTTTTGCTGTATAATAAATAAGCATTCCGTTCTAATACAGAACTGTAACCTTAATAAACACGGAAGACCTTTCCAATCAAAGTATAGTAATAAGATAGATAATAAAAATAAATAAAACTGTTATTTAGTAGTAAGCTGAAAACAAACTATGTTTAGTCTTATTTTTAACATGCAGTTACCACCTGTATGAAAGAGCGTTTACTCCTAATACAGGTGTTTAACTTAAAAGGGGGGAACAAACACTAAATGTAAAAACGTTGTTGAAAATAAATCATTTTGAATTCCCCTTGCATAAAGTAATACAAATAATGTATTATTTATATTATTGACAATGACATTGGAGATTGGTAGAATTGACTTAGGTATAGATACTCGTAGGTAAGTATATTGCGATTATTTTACTCTGTTACAACAAGTAACTTTACTATCCGTAATATGTACGGATAGTACATAAGAGAAGATTAAGAGTGTTTTCTTCTTAACGTAAAAAAACAATTAGTAGAATATATCAATACCTATACTTGAAATAAAACGAACATCAATGACCTTACTACTACTACTAATTCGGCCTAGCGAGCCACATCAGAGCACACAAACGAAATAATAAGTATTTGCTAGGTCACCGCGTCATCGACATCGATTAGGAGATAGGAATATACGTTTACAATAAAATTATAGATAATGTCAGCAGTTCCACGTGATATTGTTTACTTATATAATATAGAAGAAACTGTTTTTAATTCAAATTTATCTTAAGGAGGTGTATTCATCTGTATTATACATACCGATAGTTTATAGAGAATATAAATGATGAAAACGCAATGCCTGAAAATAGTTGGCGTACAGTCACCATTTCCTCAATCATTTCATGCCAGTTGTTATTTTTTATGACGAATCTAAATTGCAACGGTTAAGTTAAGCAAGCCTCTACGTCTACGTACAAGGTTCACTACATTGGAGACTCACCTCTGACCGGCACAAATAACGGTGTGTAGTTATGAATGGGCTAAAATTATTAAGACACTAAAACATATGAGAAATTATGATTTTAGTTGCAATGAAGGAGGTCATAACATATTCTGTTTATAGCTAATTAATTTATACATTTTAAAAACCATGGTATTTGGTTTGTTTTTTCTTTTGTATTCTATTAGGTATCAAATACAACTAAATGTAAAAAAAAAACCCCAGATCGTTGCCAGCTGCAATTATTTCAGAGAGTCAGAGTTCCTATTGGTACGTATTTACAATTTGTGAGTTTATGTAAAAACCTAGGATGGTACCTAGCGACCATCTTTACTTGTAAACACATCATGTTACCTGGGCCCTATTTCACCATCTTGACAATTGTCACCTGACAATGACAATTCCACGTACATTCAATAAGCTGTCCAGCAACCAACTTAACCTTGCGACGCAACCATGTAAGTGAAATTGTCATTGTCAGGCGAACAATTGTCGTTTTGGTGAAATAGGGGCCTGAACGACGACGACGAAATTGTCATGGTCAGGCGGCACTGGTCAAGTTGGTGAAATATTAGCCAGATGCGCTACAAATAGCTATATCCGTACATGCTGTCGGGATTCCCTAGAACACGGGTTAAGCTTTAAGTAATTCGAAATTATTTATCCCAATTTCTCTTGAATCCTAAGTTTACCGTAGGTACTTTGACTTTGTCATATTATGTGTAAACAACGTAGAATGCAAGTAGGTGCACGATGAAGAGAACAATAGCCCGCACCAGAGTCGGATATCTCACCGGCTTACTTAGTTAGCCGTTGAAAAACATGCCCGCCATTGTTGTCACATTCCGATAATGTAGTATAGACGTCCTTCCGCGCTTTACTCGCCGGGCGCAGCTGTATGCGTCAGCTAATTAGCTTCAAGTCTATTCTCAACATATTTACTTTTCTATCTAATGAGACGATTATCTCCCTCGCTTTTAATAGTACGCACACTGTAGCATAGCATAGGTACACGCAAGGATTTACTTCACTCACGTGCCTATTTTAGCCTCACACTCCATGTTGTAATATGCGAAGATGCTCTATTGTAGGTATTCATAGATTTTAATGCAGGCAAACGCGTCTTACACAATTACAAACAGGAAAACTGCGCCTTGAGATCCATAATAGGTACTTTCCATGAACTCTCGTTCAGAATCTGCAAAGTCCAAAGGTTAGCCTTTACTTATACTTTACTTATCCTGTGTTTGTAATGACCTAATGACCTTTATCTTCAGAAAAGGTGTCTTTTATTTACAAACTAGCTGTACCTGCTACTTCGATTGCATGGTAATGTGGTGGGAGTTAACGCATTACTTCTCTTGGACATATAGGACACATGCAGTTCTAATTTAACCTATCAAGTAAAACGTTGAACAAACCTAGTGTAGCTAAAATGCCGTTAAAATTCGTTTGTCTTTATCTGTCACTCTGATATTTAAATTAGTAAGAAAGGGACAAAACTCGTTTTATTTATTTTAAAACGTATTTTAAGTTTTATGAATAAGGGGGTACAAGTTTAGTAGATGTTTGTGGCAATAGATCCAACAGGTAGGACACAGGCTGCAGCATTAAATGTTTAATGATCTTCTTTACATATTTTAACACGTTTTTATATTAAATTAAAAAAAAACGTGATGACTGAAATGGACTTGAGTCACTCCGACTCTCAGGTAAAGATGTGTTTAGGAATTAATAATAGATAATCCTTTCGAATACCCATTGACCGGTAAGTGTTTACGCGGAACAAAAGATCTCTTTTTAATTAGACAACAGACGGCCAATTTATATTTTTCAAACTATACCTAACGACTCGGTAAGTTCTACAGCCATAACGCGAGATATTAAAGTAATATGTTTTTTTTTCATATTGCATATTCATATCGCACTATCACATTCTGCCAAATCTTGTGTATGTTCCCGCCATCGCCAACTTAATGAAATGTGTGTTGCAGACTTTACGATAAAAGTATTTTCCTGTATGTTGGACAATTTATGTGTTTAGAAATATTGCCTGAATGTCAATTTGAAGGCGCGATATACGACAGCCCACACGACACACGGACAGACGGACAGCCTCCGAGTGATCGCATAAGTGTTCCGTTGGACCAATTTTGGTACGGAACACTAACAAAGTCGCTTCCCGCTGTCTGTCCCTATGTATGCTTAGATCTTTAAAACTACGCAACGGATTTTATGCGTTTTTTTTAATAGTTATAATACCGTTAAAATACTGACGCGATTGATAATTAATGTTTATAAAAGGCCCGTTCTATACTGATTTAATACATACTGTTTATTGCTGATAAATATAAATTCTGACAAATCAGTATCGTGACAAATACTCAGCGTGTAATCTTGCAGAAACACAGAGCGAGAATAGCCACCCCATTAAAAAAAAAGGAAGAGAGTCGGACTTTTGACGTTTGACGTTATTTTGTTGAAATTTGTTAATACATTTATTTAAATTACACCTAACCTACGAATTAACGAATTAAGTTCCCATTATTTGAATCAATTATTTTTTTATGCTCTATCGTTTAGTAGGTATGCGTTTTGTAAAGGTCTATCACACACCGGATCATAATTATTACTGTTGGATAGGAATAGCAACCCCGCCATTTTGAATTCAGTGACAGTTGACAGATATAGCAGCTAGAATTTGGAGAAGAAGAAATGAAAAATGTTATGTTTCGGAAAATTAATTAACCGTCGCAGTCGGACAAAAACTATCCTAAAGCGGAAGCTAGAATAATAATGTACTAATAAATCGAGTTTCATGTTTTTCCGTTCATGGGAAGCTGAGATCATTCGTGACAGAACAATGCTTAGACTGCTTAGTTTGATACTGGCTGATTCTTTTTTTAATTCAGAGATTTATTATAAGTGAGAGAGGGGTGGGCGCATTTGTTTGCTATCGTGAATTTCTTATACTCGCTGGTGTGCCATGGTGCCCATGCTATTATTTAATATTCACTTCCGGTCCAAGCAAATGACCTAAGCGTCATTTCATTAATATAACAGTGGATCGATACTCGGTTTGACCACGGTTAAAATACAGTTTTCGGGCAAGTTGTTCGCGCCCGGTAGTGGGAACTATATTGGCGTCAATCTCTACGATGTTGGAAGCCAGCCAAACGAGCCCACGCAGTAACAGTCAGATATCTGTGTGCTCTGGACCTTCTAGTGAAAATGATTGTAGGAGTACGCAATAGTCGCTCCGGAGTAAAATACCGGCAGAAACAACGACGTGACGGGTGGGACTGATATAATTATTCTAGAAACTTATGTTAGGAATACACTTGAAGAAGTGTAACTTATGTGAAGAAGTGTATTCCTAACACTTATTTTACTAGTTATTTCAGACTAACATTTGGCAACATCCGCTTTTTTCTTAAAAGTCAGTATTCAAAAGAAATTAAAGCCAGTTTCCATTCAGGAAGTTCAGCATATAAAATGTTCTAAATTAACCAAGAACTTGCAGATGGGTATATTGATCTACAAATGCGGTCGGTCGGTCGAGATTGTTGACCTCTTCACATCCTCAAAGTTATATCAAATTTGACACTAAATGCATTCACCGAAGTGAACTTTTTTATTAGGAATGACCTTAGTACCTCAACACTTTCATCGGCTGACTATATTACTCGGCCCATATCATGTAAATCATGATATGAAAGAAACCAGTCCGGTGTGAACCAAGTTAGCATCAAGTCGCATTGTGCATTGAATACTTTTATCGAGGCACCTATCAAATAAAAACAGCGAGTGCGTCAGTAGTTGAAGGCAGTGACGTCTCAGTGCGTTCGATACGGCGCAGTTTCATAACATCCATAACAAGCCGGTTATCGGCCGCGCACTCATCCCGTATATACCTAACTTGCTCTCGAATAACTCACTCGAACGTGGTGCTTGTTTAACTTATTTTATTAATAGTGCAAATATTATGCATTTGAAATAATGTTATGTCATTTATAAATAACACACTTTAAACTTTAAAAACTACTGAACTCCTGATAACCATGCGCCATAGTTGGGGCATGGTTATTAGTTGTCTGAGTTTACGCTAGCTATATTTAATTATTGTATACCTACAATGGCAACACTAACAACTGGCAAAATACAAAGGTTAGGGTAAATATCCACCAAATATGTGCGAATTTATGTTTTCATATGAGTATATATTTGTCACCCCTCATGCATGGCAGCTAGGCTACGGGACAGTGTAGATGGCGCACACTCGTACATAAGCACGATTAATTCTACTGCTCACTCCATAAAGAAGTGCACGCAACGGTCGATCCGAGTTATTCCGCGCGATAGTAAACTCAGTTGTGTGGTCAACATGCCATTAAACCATCCAGTTCACGTCACTAGTTGTGCTGGAATAATCGCAGGACGCAGTGTAAACAACCTTATCTCATAAAAGCTGCAGATAGCAAATGCAGTGAATGAACGCGCCCCTTCCAATTGCCTTGATAAGGCCAAAGTCAAGCTGTACATAACATACGCGAGTATACTATGAATACTGAAAACTTATATATAAGTTTATTATTATTGCTAACAATCTAACGGCGTTTTCGTGATTAATTTGCCTACCTACGTTATTATACTTTGAAGAGGTAATGTTTCTAGCTTTGTGGACCTTGGAGCTTTTTAAGTTAGTATAGTTAGTATGTAATTAGGAGGGTATCTCCGGACCTACCAATCCGACTCTACTTTAGCTTATACCAGTATATAGAATAAGCAAATAAGTAAAACTGAGTTCTATGGACGCGTAGTCACTGCTACTTAATAGGTACATTCACCATCGACCAAGGTCTGATTAACTCACAAATGTCTGAACACTCTGTTGTGAAGCTGACAGATATTTGTGCGCCAACTGACTGTACTTAATTGCACTACTTTTCTTTCAAGACATTAGTTAAAAATAATACCTTCATACAATTTCATTGCCGAGGCGAGGCGTGTCAATGGTAAAGTGCCGCGTCGTTTGTGGATGACGCTCGACGCGACGTATACGCTTGCACAGCCGACAGATGGGCTTGAATGACGGCGGTTGTAAAAGTTGGCGAAAAAGCGAGTGGCATTGAACCCGACACGGCGAATGCACCGGGCTTCGCTCCGTTAGCTTTACCCGAGGTCAGGGTATCGTAATGGGCTTAAAGGATACGTAGTTACCTACTCAGTTTCTTCGCGAAATGCAAGATTACCATTCGGATTTATCAAAATATTATACCTAGCTATTTATTTCATCCACCTCCGGTGCGTGGACGCCACTCGAGAACCTTTCCGCTCCAACGGCCATCGATTCGACGTGCAACGTGCTCCGCCCACTGCCACTTAAGTCAAGCGATTCGCACAAGACTGATGACCTGGTAAAGCTCGCGGGAGTCCGCTGGATACAGGTCGCATAGGACCGGTCATTGTGGCACTCTTTGGGGAGGCCTATGTCCAGCAGTGGACTTCTTTCTGCTGATGTTGATGATAATTTTGATTTATGCCATTGTCATCCTCACTCATTGTAACCCAAAGGGTGATCAGACGTGCGTCTAAGTATGAGTATATAATACTTATGTACCTAAGTATTATATTACGGACGGATACGAGAGACGGTTACCGCCGTAATGGAGAGAAAATGCGCAGCGTCAGTCGGCCACTCGACGAACAGCCGCGTTACGATAATACTTTTGACCCCCTAGGTGATGAATTTTGGAATATAAACTATCCTTTGTCCTTCCCCGGAATTACAAGTATCCTTATACCAAATTTCATCTCAGTCGGTTTAGCGGTTTTATAATATTAGTATGGATAAAAAAACGAAACGAGTCCATTGGCTCGAACCTCTTTTTTTACAAAAACAGACTCCGCCGCAAACTTGGGTTCTGTGACCCGCCTCACCATACATGCATGTAGGCTTTTTCAGTAGCTAGATTTTGCATATTTTCTTATCACACGGCCATAAGGTACATTTTCTACTAAACCGTAGGACCAAATTGACGGACTTCTAATTTACATATACTAAAAATAAAACTACGTCAACAAATGTTACATCTCATAGTTTTCAAAAGGGTAGTATTTAAGCGAGTGACTGTAAATTAAAGTTTTAAGTGTCAAAAACATTTAATTTACGTTAGAGTATTACTAAGTGAGCGACTGACTGCGAGTGACGAGAAATCAACAGAACAGCAACTTACAAACATGAATTTTAGTTACTTAAAATACAAAATGAGCAGCTTCATAAATCATAATATTTGAGCGACCTAATATTTGTTTGACATGTCAACATATTTTTTTTATACTGAGCGGCATTTTATCTTAAATGAAGTGTTTCGAATACAAATACCACTTTGAAAAATACTATAATGATGTTTTTCCGCTCTTTTATAAAAAAAATAATTTTCTATATTTTTTGTCTTTATATAATATCAAACTTTAATATATATGAATTCTACCCTTTCCTGGTCATTCCCCCTGTCTTCAAAGTTCTTCGATCTATTCGTTTTTCTTTTAATTACGTTCCTCGTTATTTGGCTGAATGCACCAAGAGCGCGATGCTATTAAAAAAAAGTCAATTTCGTGTTTCATTGTTCGCATTTGTTGATATGCCCGACAAGTTTCTTGTTGATCCTAGCCACGTTGCGGATTTTTAATGGAACTAATTTCTTTTACTGGAATATGTTTACTTTTTGACAACAGACGTTAGAAGTCGTCGAATGTCTCTAAACAAACAGCAAGGAAGACGAAATACTTCGCGATTTTAAAATAAATTACAATAAATATGCCGAAAGCAATCCATAGCGAAGTCAGAAAGCTTATTTTAAATATAATTGAATATTTACAGCATAAAAAGGATACCGGATTGTCTAGTATAGTATTTCTATAAACAATATCTTGAAATCGGTTGTTGACATGACCGGTACTGACATTTTATAGTGCTTTCGTAGGTATTGATTGGACTGGTTAGTTTGGTTGGATTTAGCTAGTAAGTATTTATTTTCTTATTAAAATATTGTAATACAAATTTAAGACGAATATATAAGAACGAATAAAAAAGATCCTTTAGTCGAATCCCAGACCGAACGTTTTATAATTGAGGTCGGTGGTCTTGAAAGCGGCACAGAGTTCTGACTCTGTGCCGCTTTCAAGACCACCGACCTCGGAGGACTCACTGGTCTCCGGAGTTACAATCTGAAAAATACTTAAATATCGAATACGTACTTGGAATCAGATATGGATCAAATAGAGCATAGATTTTTTACATTCAATAAACAACACAATGCCAATACACACTGTCCCGACTATACATGCCATGAACTAAGTATGTAGTTATATTATTGCCATATATTATGCGGTTTACAGCGACACTCCCTCGGGGTCAAATAGCGGCTTGTCGGGCTATACATTTATTGAAATTACTCCTTAGTACGAAATTTGCGCACATAAGTTCTCATATCAGAATCGATAATTTTTGTATGTTTTGTCATTTAGTATGCGTTTCGTGAAGGTATATCGTAGTAGAGCGGATCGAAATTATTAATAGGTAGTAAAAGACAAAGCAATTCGGCATTTTTGACGACACTGACAGCTGACAGCCAGTGAAGGCGTTTTTCCTCAAGAAAAATAAATAAAAAATTCAATGAGGTCTAATGTTTCGAAAAAATGATTATCTTTCGTAGTCGGATAAAAAGCGGAAGTCAGAATTAATCTACCTACGTATAAAAAAATGTTTCATGTTCTTCCGTTCCCTTATGGGAAGCTGAGATCCTTCGTAACAAAACAATGTTTAAAATCATACTGGCTTTTTTCAATTCAGTGATTTATTATAAGTGAAGATGACGATTAGTGGAAGGGCGTTCGTTTTAAGGCGCCGTAGGTTCAGCGAAGTTAAGGGAACAGAGTTTTTGAAACAATATAATGCGTCCGTGTATAATAATATGGTTTCAAAAAATTACAAATAGTAATATCTTAAGGCTTTTGTGCAGGGAAATCAGTGCTTCGAAACATGATTAAGCAAATTTCGCTCGATAGAAAAAAATCACGAACATAGGTCTAAAACACACAAAAATACACTTAAAATATTCGTAACAAATTATACACAAAAGCTATAAATATTAAAATTGCTTCTAAAAATCCGCAATATCATGTTTGAGGGAAATCAGTGTTTACTTTTTAGGGTTCCGGAGCCAGAATGGCAAAAACGGAACCCTTATAGTTTCGCTATGTCCGTCCGTCCGTCCGTCCGTCCGCAGCTTAGCTCAGAGGCTCTTGGTACTAGAAAGCTGTAACTTGACATGAATATACATATTAGTCATGCCGACAAAGTGGTAAAATAAAATCTTGAAAAACATTTTTTTTAGGGTACCTCCCCTACATGTAAAGTGGGGATGATTTTTTTTATTGTCGTCTACCCCATAGTGTGGGGTGTCGTTGGATAGGTCTTTTAAAAATATTGGGGGTTTGTGAAAACAATTTTTCGATTAAACGATCCGTTTGTGAAATATTAAGCCTTAAAGTGCTAATTTTTGTTAGACTCCAGTGTCCCCACCCCCTGCTAGCTAAATGGTTGTTTTGGGATATGTGAAAAAATTCATGGTAGTAGTACATATAACGAAGTTAAAAGGAAAACTATCACAGCTAAGTAGGCTTTACACGTTTACGAGTAATAGTCGACCAACTTATAAAATGTACTTCAAGAAGTACACAAAAACAAACATGAAACTCTGCGATAAAATTATTTGGAACTTTAAATAAAAAATAATAATAATAATAGTTTCGTACAAATTCTATTGTAACTTATGATTATATATAATGGTACGGAACCCTTCGTGCTTGAGTCCGACTCGCACTTGGCCGGTTTTTTTATTTATTTAAACGGCCACAAAATTAAAATTAAAAAACATGATATCCGCGCTTCCGAGCACGCACTTCCACCTCGCTCACGCTTATGCTCAGTGAGAGGGAGAGAAGACCATGAACCTACGGCGCCTTAAGAATGGTTTTACTCTACAGTCTACACCTACCTTAAGAGTCCGCAGTAAGCTCGGCCGAATTTCACCTTCCCATACAAACGTAGTTACGCTGTCATTTTAAAACTACGTCTAGGATTGTGACGAAACTTTTCATATACAATGACATGAGGTATATCCAGGGCTGTAATTAGTTTATATGGTTCCAGTTTATAAAACAAACAAAATACAGCAAAAACAAGTTTTGTATGAAAAACTTAAATTAGCTGTATTTTATTTACTATGGTAGCTGAAGCTACATAAACTAATTACAGACCTGAATATACCTCATGTCATTGTATATGCAAAGTTTCGTTACAATCCAACACATAGTTTTAAAATGAGAGCGTAACTACGTTTGTATGGAGAATCGAGCTTACTGCGCACTCTTAAGTACCAGTTGTACCTTGTCTGATGCAATGCGTTTGTGTTTATTCCGACGCGACTCTTTTGTCCTCTAGCTAGTGCATTTAAGTTGCTGTATGCATAAAAAAAAATATAACAGTAAAAACAATAAAAAAGGACAATGGCCAACTTATCCCTTTAAGGAGTTTAAGGGATCTCTTCCAGGTAGCCTTTGAGCACTTTCGGAAAAAGTGACATGGCAGACGTACTGTGTTAAGTATTTGTACCTATTGTTTTGCGTTTAAGTAACGAGTTTTATTTTTATTGAGTTTACTCGCTCTATACTTGCATCTACACTAAGTAATACGTTAAAACTCGACATATTATGGTGGGGCAGAGTGCTCGAACAAATTGTCGTAAATGTGGACACGCTGGACAAAAGCACCAATTTTTTTTCAGGCACTTGTTAGGTCCATAGCTTTAAGTTTTTGATAGGAACCAACTCCTCCGTCGGCCATATTTATTTTTCATGCGGCCATTTTGAATTATAGTTAATTATTAATATCTCGAGTTCTAAGTCACTTAGAATCACAAACTTGGTGTCTAAATATACATATTGTTTATGCTAAGTATATGCTGAACCGCGTACTTATATAACACTGCATATACATGTAAAACATCTTCGTTCATAGAGTTGGTTTAAGTTATGTTAAAAAAAAACAATTACCTAGTAACGTTATAATATTTCAATTACTTGTTATTATAGAGGCTATATAGTTATACATAATCTGCGGAAATTTCAAGTGTCTACATATTACGGTTCTAGAGATATACCGATTTTTATGGGTGGGCAAAAAAACGCCATAAAATTACGTTACATGTAGGTATTAGAGCACTGTTTAATTTTTAATTTTTAATTTATTTTTATTAGTGCACGAGTATGTTAAAGCAGCAATAGAAAAACAACTTCTGTGAAAATTTGAACAATCTAGCTATTGCTGATACGCCGGTTCCGTTTGATATCCTTTGGGAACACTACTCTAAAAAATATAGTTGAATTCCTTGACCCCAAATATGTATATTTAGACACTAAGTTTGTGATTCTACACATACATACATACATACATATACTCACGCCCGCATCCCATAGGGGTAGGCAGAGACTAAGGAACGCCAAATACTACGGTCCTTACATACTTCTTTCGCTTCGATCACATCCATACATCTCCTCATACAGGCTCGTCGGTTGGGAGTACCCCTGACCTGGCCTTTTAACAGTATCGCTGAAATTTGGTCATGATACCCTCGCCTAGGCCGCCCCCTACCGACCCTTCCATCCATCTCCAGGACGTAAATCCTCTTAGTCAGTCTACTTTCACACATCCTCTCAACATGCCCAAACCACCGATGCATACCTTGGTCAATCCTAGTCACTACATCGTCGTGTGATTCTACGTTATTTAGAACTCGAGATATTAATGATATACGTATAATTCAAAATTGCCGCCATAAAATTAAAGATGGCCGACGGAGGAGTTGGTTCCTATCAAAAGCTTAAAGCTATGGAACCTAACAAGTACCTGAAAAAAATTTGGTTTTGTCCAACGTATCCACATTATCACCTGAAACTGCCTGCATCAAGCTCGGAAGTGTCAGAATGAGGTGCGAGAGCGAGCGCCGCCACTTTAGTAAAATATTGGTATGCGATATGTTAAATCAGATTGAACCCCAACACAATGTGGATCACTTAAGAGTAAACAAAAAGGTCGAGATAATAGAGAAATAGGTATTTATAAAATGTGTTGCTCCTCAAGCCTCCCCCCGCAGAGCGCGATAGAGACAACTGCAGCTTGGACCGAAAACACCTATTAAAAGAACATAAAATCAACGTTTCGTAGTCTCCTGACGTACTCTCCTCTCTTCTCCAAAACTTGACCTATTTGGCATTTTTTTTAGATTTTTGAAGGTTAAGAATAAATTTATGAAAAAAAGGAAAACATAGGAACATGTCAATAGTAGCCATAGATTTATGGAAAAAAAAATTGCTCACTGACATTATCCAGGGAGAAAACAGGGGACTACGTTTCTATGGAAAAACGGCCCTTGTGTTTCCTCTTGCTTTGGGTCGCGGGTCACGTATGTGCGGTTGCACTCGCGTGACTGTGTAAGTTTAGTAGAAACAAACAATACACAAAGTATGTACCTACAGTCAAGTGTAAAAGTATGGGTGCATACAACTTACTCGTAAATATATCCCATCACTCTTATGTCAGCGGATTAAGGTTTCGGTACATATTTATGAGAGCATAAAATCGATACATGAGGTATACTTGACATATCTAAAGAGTTAAACACCGATGCGGTTCGCTTAAACAAAACAAACAGTTTATTGAATACTTGACTCGCAATGACGTGAATTGTTATTCACTTTTTACGATTCCTAATAAAATAAATATATTAGATCAATAAATAGTAATTAACGGTCTCACGCTTTCTTCAAGAATGTGTGTTTGTCTTATTCACACAATGAAAACCGTTTTTCTCTGTCCATATGTTTTACATCATAAACTGAACGAATCAACACATTTAACTATTTTATACACTTACCAAGGTTTTGATTTAGAACGCACGTGGGCGGATGAATCCGGTTCTCCAATAGCCCAATAGATTTTTTGGCATAGTTAATAGTAAATGTCTATTGAGAGTAATACTACGCGAATTCTTAATATGCACGATATCTTGGAGTTGCTCATAGTTAACTAAACATAATTTGGCGTAAAGTAAAAACTTGATCCCCGTATTCGGATACCTAATTAATTTTCTGCTTGAAAATTCGAATAAACTTGATTAGGCTTCCTCTGAATGTTGATAGAGAGTAAGTGTGAAAAGGTGACATCATGTCATGTGATATTCTGCGCCATCACTTACAGTTTCTCACAGTGTTACGTTACGTGTTTATTTTACCTTAGTCCCATCCCATAGCGGTACGTTAATCCGTGCTCCCTTCGTTCTCTCACGCTGTGTTCTTTGATCGGGCCAACCCGATTACGGTTCTCGTAATCGATTCCAAGGCAAATACTCGTAACACTCCGTCGTAAAAGTTCAATAAACTACATGGAATTCCTAATCCTGGAAACCACTAAAACGAGGAAAACACATAACTGGGGTAGCTCAAAATCTCTATAAAACGTCCTGCAATCTAGTTGTTCCTTCAATGTCTCGTGGCATATTTATGTCATATCATAAATTCTAAGAGCGGAGGGTCAGGATAAAGGCAAGGCGTCTTTCATGTAAGACAATAGGATAGTGTTTAGTTACTTACTTGTTTATAACTATGTTTTCTATGACCAGAACCGCCGTTAAGACATCACTTGGTGATGTCGCAACGGCACTTCTACATAACGGCATGGGTTCAGCGCTAAAATTATGCCTTATATATATACATTACATTACATAGACCACAGGAAAGACTGAAGACTAAGTATGATTTGACTTAGACTGATTAAGATCCTGTCACTAAGACATGTCTTGAGATCGCGATGATTCGTTGTGATGCCACGTGCTCTTCGCTCGCACACGGAATGGAAACTTACGAAAATCGGTATGAAAATAACGATGGATTCCATTTTTTCTCTTGTTTAATTTTAGGGAAAGGGCCTCGAAATCGAACTTTTTCCGGGCTCCAAGTGACCCCAACGTAAAACACGCCTTTGAAACCGAACCGACCGACCAAACCGAGATTCTAAATTTGTCGTATCCGGCATGTCATAGTCTTTCAAAGTCAGAGTGTCAGAGACAAAGCAAAAACGCAACCTTCCCTTCTTCCATTATGGTACCTACCTGGAATCGCGGCCCTGTTTAGCGCAATCAACCGTGTTACTTAAATCGCAGTCGGTTAGTCATCAGTTCATATGTAGCAGTGGGTGTTCATTCATCTCATCTGTCGTTGGGTACTAAAGGGTGAACACTATTAAATTGTCGCGGGTCGAATATGCTACAGATGAGAAAATAAAAATCTTAAATGCTTAAAACTCTTTATATAACTAATTTTACATAACGTACAATCTATAAAAAAAATACTAGGGCTCTTTCAACGAACGACGTGAAAATTCCCGGACTTTACTTTTGATGTGATTCATCGACCTTTGCACGGAATCATCGGTTACCAATTTTGTGCATTTAATCCATTTTCGTTGAAAATCTGGCAATGAAGTGGCAGGTTGACAAGTTTTCCGCAATTTGCTTTTTATATTTGCCCAATATTTTTCAATGGGGCGAAGTTCGGGACAGTTAGGTGGGTTGCTCTCCTTAGGTACTACCTCGACTGAATTCGCCTTATACCATTCCAAAGTTCGAGTAGAGTAATGGCAGCTCGCTAAGTCCGGCCAAAATAATGTTGAGGAAGTGTGTTTCTTCATGAATGGTAACAGTCTCTTTTTCAAACATTCTGATATATATATATCGGTATTAATTGTCCCAGTAGTAATAAATGGTGAGCTCCTCGAGCCGCACTGACATATAGCTTGCCAAACAAGGTACTTCTTAGCAAATTTTTCTACTGCAATAACCTTCTTCGACTCGTCCAGATTCGAAATGTCACGAGCGGAATAGTACTGGTTACCTGGTAAAGACTTAAAGTCTGCTTTGACATACGTTTCATCGTCAATAATTAGGCAACATTTTTTCTGAACCAATAACGCATACAATAACCTGGAACGTCTAACCGCACGATTATACTGCTCCGCAGTTCTCTTTGGAGCCTTTTGCTTCTTATATGTTTTAATGCAGCAATCATTTTTAATTTTTTGGACATTTGACTGACTAGTTTTTACTTTTTTCGCCACATCCCGGGAAGAGATACTCGGATTCTTCTCAAATAACTTGCACACCTTTCTTTGTAACTTAACATTAGATTTTCTGGTAGGTTGACCCTCACGCCGCTTCCTATCTATAGATTCACCTTGTTTAATTTTTTTAAGGGTCCTTTGTACCGTCCTCCGAGTAGTTTGACAAGATTTTGCCAGCTCCAAAGTTGATAAACTAGGATTTTTACTAAATTCTCGCAAAATTAATTCACGAACATTTTTTTCGTGTAACGCTATTTTCATGAATAAAAAACAAATGAATATTTTATGGTTGTCAAAATGGTACACGAGGGTTCTAAATTCCAAATCATAATCAATACTAAAAAAAAGTTTGATGCAACACGCTAGAAAAATAAAAATGTAGGCGACAATTTAATAGTGTTCACCCTTTAGGTGGCATAGTGTCGCGGCCGCGGCGGGCAGGCATCAGCAATATGCAAACGCTTAGTAACCTCATTGCGGGGGATAACGCCGCCGCTCCGCGCTGCCGCTGTCGCTGCCAGCGCGCGTGCGTGATGCGATCGATTTTCAAAAACCGCAGGCTTTTCCAATACTCCCCTAAACTTGGATAGAAAACCTTTAGGTATTGCTTGTTTATGTGAACCGGCATTCTTTATCTTTAAAACACATACAAATACCTTCATATACATGTCAATTGTTAAAATTCGGCTATTACTTCGCCTGAAAGATATTTATGATATGATATTAGTACTTGTTATGGGCTTTTTAATAATAATTGTATTTCGGATATCACGAACTATTTTTTTTTAAATGGAAGCCTTGATTCGCGTGTATTAAATCCTTGTACTGAATTTAAAAGTTTTGAGCCTAACCTTTAAAATAAAAACTATATATATACGGGGTGTGGCCTGTAATGGGAGCAATAAATTTAAGGGCTGACTATGTATTATCCGCAGTGATTCTGTAAAGGTACCAGTGTTTCAAGATTCTTGAATTCGGAAATAATCTTATCTGAAGTTGTGATACCTAAGTAATGGATCTCGACATCTCGATATCGTAGCATGCCAGTCATTAACTATCTTGGTAGAACACTGGGCACTTTCGTAATTGCGATTATACTAACTTTGGTTTTCTAATTCTTTTTGTTTTTTTTTTTTCAATTTTACAAGATTTTTTGGTGTTTTTGAAGTAAAACAAAATGGATATCATTCCAGTTAAGCAAAAGAACACACGTACGCTTTTACTTATTTTTTTTTTCAATTTTTTTTTCAATTTTTTTTTCAATTTTTTTTTCAATTTAACCACTTGGAAATAATTACTGATTAACTTAATAAGCCACCGTTTAATTTTTTGCTCCTATTACAGGCCACACCCTGTAAGATATATATATATAAATATTTATAACAATTTTACTTTTCTAGATTGTAGTCTCCAAAAACATTTATACACTTGTTCCATCTTGCCTCTAATTTCATTATTCCGTGTAAAAATAGTCTTCTAGGTCATCAAAATAATGCAGTTACAGCTCCTTGCACCTCCATATTCGTGGAAATTGACCTTCCAAGTGTTTTTTTAGGTTGGGGAAAATATGATAGTCGAAAGGGGCCAACATCAGGCAAATAGGGTGGGGTGCGGCAACAATTCAAACCCACAATTACGAATCTGTGCCATTGATTTCGCTGCTGTGTGGACAGGAGCGTTGTCTTGGTGGAACAAGACTTTCTTTGATATCATACCGCCTTTTTATATTGATTACCTCACGCAAATGTTGTAAGAGGGAACAATAGTAGTCAGAATGTATGATTTTACCTTTTTCAAGGATATCTATCATTATAACCCCTCTGCAGTCCCAAAAAACTGAAGCCATCACCTTCATGGCTGACAAAATAGTCTTGGCTTTTTTAGGAGGTGGTGACCCTGACCTTTTCCATTGCCTGGACTGTATTTTTGGTATGTTGTGGTGAACCCAAGTCTCATCCACAGTTACAAAACGACTGAGAAAGTCTTGGATCAGCTTTAAATAAGTCCAAGCAATCCTGTGACGTCGTGTGGCGTGTTCGTTTATTTTCAGCTGAAAGCCATTAGGGACCCACCTGGCAGACACCTTGGAAAATCCAAGAACGTTTGTGATGACGTTCTGTGCTCGTTCTTAGGAGATGCCTATTGCTTCCGCTATCTCACTGACTTTCATTCGCCTATCATTCATAATCTTTTCAAATATTTTATTTACATTTTCATCTGTAATAGCCGTTAATGGCCTGCCACTCCTATGTTCGTCTTGAACGGCTTCTCTACCACGTTTGAAATCCACGACCCATCTATGTATGGTGGCATATAATGGAGCGGATTCCTCTAACGTCTGACACATGTCTTCGAAAATTGCCTTTGGTGTGAAAACCTTCTTTTCGAAGTACTTGATTACGGAACGGTGCTCAATTTTATCCATTGTTTAGGAAATCGTTAACCTTGCTTCCGATCACGATTTTTACAATTGTGACAGGAGAATAATGATGAAAAAATTGAGCGTATAACGTGCCAGTGTAATTTTTTGTTTTTTATTTTGTTGTCGACCTTAGGCTCAAAACTTTTCAATTCACCTACGTATTTCCGAACGACACAAATTTAACATACAAAAGGCTCCAAATGCCTAAAAACACTTTTATCTACAACTACTAACTATTTATACATACTAACAACCAATCAAACAAGCACACAAACATGGTACGCGTTGCATCAATAAATATGCCCTGGAATAAAACCAAACTAAGTAATGTAAATATTCTTCATTTTAACTTTTCACCTGAGCACTTTTAGAATATCGTACATTTATTGATTTTTGAATTAGAATAACTGAACGTTAACTGAAGTTTCGTCGAATTTCAATATTCGGAGCATGAATGCTCCGAATATTGAAATTCGACTAGGTAGAATCCGCACAGTACTTATCTCATAGAAAATAGATGACATTATCATTGTCTTATTTTACGAATATAGAACATTTAAAATGTGCGTATTTTTTTATCTAAAATACAGTTTTTTTTTATTGTAGCGGCTGTGTTTCTATATTATAATTCGGACATCATAATAATTCGCGAGGGTAGGTAGATAAATGCTGATAAATGAGGGTAGTGACAGCGCCGCGCGCGCGAGCCGTTTCCTTCTAACGGTCCCTTACCGTCTACGTCTCCCCACGGCCTCACCTGTCTCGCCCATTCGTCTGCGAGCAGTAAATCTAATAACACGCGCGGTCACTTGTTGAAACGGAGCGGTCGGTACCGGCCATGCGCTCTCGCCCAATTCTAATAATTACGTATTTTACAATTTGAATGCTGCTTTAACGATATTTTTTGTCTGTCAACAGGTATGGATCTGCTGATATCAAAAATTGACTTTTACGACATATTCCTAAAACAATTCGAGCTTGTCGGTAAGTTTTAATGCAATGTGTTCGTTAAATATTAATTATAGTTTAGTCGTAAGTTGTACAGTATAATAATATAATTGCCTAATGCGAATTGCCACTGGTTATCATTTTGTGTTTCGGCCTATGCTCAGCCCCTGCATTTGCAATGCGTTTTATGTGCAAGTAACCGTTATATTTCAAATTTGTAGTGTGAAAGATAGACAGGTGTGTAAAAGGTTCTACTTTCGCTTGTTGCAGATTTAATCCAGATCCTGTTAGCCAGGGTCCAGGCCCTGGACGACCTCGGAGAGGAGTCGATACTGGTTCGAAGTTCGTGGTAGCGCCGCTGCTCTTAAACCACACAGGTAATATTACTTACTCGTTATTATTATTTAATTCCTTCATTTATAAACATTTAGACATGTAATTGACTAGACATTAAGATTACATTTTATGATTTCTGTTCTATTGAGCGAATTAATTTTATTTTTGCTAATGCGAGATCATTTTGTGTTTGCGATATTTAGTTCCGACAACGTTTGAATTACCCTACCGGCAATAACCGACAAAAACGTTTTTTTTTTTTAAATAACGAACTTTCTTGTGTCGTTATATATAATATTTCAACCTGAAAAGTAATGAAAGTAACAAAAATATCATTTAATAAGTATAGTTTTCGCATGGTTTATAATATGGTAGCAGTTATCGAGTGATAAACGGCCAGATCCACATATTGCAACCGTCATCAGCACTCTTTCGTGTGGTGTCTGAAAGTGACGGATGGCTCACCTTGTTGTCAATCGCCCGACTAACGAGTCCATCATAGGCCCGCTGCAGCGAATGTATTGAATCTAGATTTAAATCCGACGTACCTAAACCAGACCGAAACAAGTTATTTGAATGGGTTTTGTAATGAATTTCGACAGCGGGCGACACGGGGAGCCACGAACGCCGCGGCGGCGCGCGCCGGCCGGCCGCTTGCTCAGGTAGGTTCCTCCTTTTTTTTTTTAACGTAGTGCAAATGCACTTACGCATCCCCCCTAGCCGGGGAAGCTTAAATGGGGGGTATGTGGGACTCACACCCTTCAGCCATCTCTATTTAAAGAGAAGGGGGAGGAAGTCTACCCACTAAAACCGCTGTGGCGGTTCCGTCTCTGCCGTTAATGGGATCGCGAACATGTCACCACGTCACCCCCCGAGGTAGGTCCCTCCTCCACTCGCAGGTATGATGCTTCATTCAGAACTGACATCTAACTGTCGCAGCAGCCTCGTCATGCTACTTTAATTTAAATTGAAAATTGGCTCAACGGTTGCCGTTTTGAAAGACAACGGGCAAGACGAGGTAGATTTGTAAACATTATCGAAAAATCCTAGGCCATTCTTACACGAGCATTGAACTGTATTAACCGGATCACATATTATTATGATACCGTTCTGAACTAACATCTCAAACGCGCATAACATAGGTATCATGTTTTATGGGATATTTCTAGTGAGATTGATCTGTTAATTTAGATGTTTGCGTTTTTCTTCGTTTATTGCTTTTGTTAGGATTTGTTTATGTTTTATTTCTTGAACGGTTGTGATTTTGTTTTTTTACATAGATATGCTGTTAAGCGATTTCTTATTGTAGTTTCTGTTAAATGAAGGTAACACACTCTTCAATGAACATTTATTTACCTGAAACTAGTTTACATACGCATTTCAGCATTATATGTTGATCATGCAGAAATTTGGATATGTGTGATCTACTCTTCACGTTGTTATATTTATGGTTTGTTGGACGTGTATGACCCAGATATATTATTAAATTTACTTACATTCAGTTTAGCTTGAACACATCTATTGTTCTTACTCAGTGTGGGGCAAAAATACGCGTATGCGTCTATAGGCTGCGGTCTCCGCTTATCATCAGGTACGCTTGTTTGCCATCGTCGTTGTATATATTTTTTTTTTCTTTTCCTATCGAAAAACATCCGTAAAAATAAGCATGTTTTATTCTTTAAACTTTTTCTCTCAGAGCGATATTTACCGAGATATTTGGGTTCAAGGGTCAGTCATTTAGTCAGGTTCTGGGACTTAAAAATATTCGGTATCGTGAAACGAATCGGATTTTTGGACTTAAAAAGTTTTTGAGTTTTATTTTTTATTTTTTAATTTTCGTTTCCTATAAATGCGTAAAAATAAGCATGTTTTATTCTTTTTAACTTTTTCTCTCAGATCGATATTTACCGAGATATTCTGGTTCGAAGGTTAAATTTAAAGGTGGCAAAACCGACTCGGATGACGGATAGGTGTTATTTTTTTTAAATCAAAGAACGGAAAAAAACGAGAAGTTTTTCTTGAAAAAGATGCTTATTTTGACGTGTTCTTGTACGTAACAATCATTCAAAATAGGTGCTATAATGACACCACATTGTCAAGAAAATTACCAAGTGTTGAAGTTAGAAATATTTTGGAACGCTATACTTCGGTCATTTTTAAATTTTGAGAAAAGTTTTTCAAGTAAAAGAGGCTTATTTTGACGTGTTCTATATGTAACAATCATTTTAAATAGGTGTTATAATGACACTACTTTGGCAAAAAAAGTGCCGAAATGTCCCTGCATGCGATTACGAAGGTAATGCCGTAATGTATTACATTTGTAATCGCATTACAATTGCATTGCAATTGCATTACATTTGTAATCAATTGCAATGCAATTACGTGTAATGCATTACTCGTAATTGCAATGTAATTTATTTTATTTTGTATTGCGATTAATCCATTACGCCCAACACTGATCTTACTTTACATACCTTGTACTTAGGTGCAATCATATGCACTTTTAGAATTCCATGCTACTTGTATTTAATAGCTACAATTACCATTTTGTTTAGGTACAGTGTATCTCTGTATAGGTTTTTTGGGTTCCGTACCTCAGAAGGAAAAACGGAACCCTTATAGGATCTGTCTGTCAAGACCCTTTATCTCGGGAACGGGAGGTATCGAGTTAAATTAAATCCTATTAGCAAGTGTACAGTCCCTTGAAGCTGCGAAAAAAACAAACTTCTAAGTTAACGTAAAACATATATACGGCCCTTTTTTCCGCAAAAAACGTAAGTACCTATATTTCGACACTCTCAAGGGAATCAAAATTTATAGGGTACTTTCCGTTGACCTAGAACTATAGAATTTGGCTATGAATATATCGTCTTATAGGTACCACAAGCAGGTACCTACAGGGAAAAATCGAAAACACTTATACGGACTTATAATTTTATACGGAACCCTCGGTGGGCGAATCCGACTCGCACTTGTCCGATTCTTTTCAATTGCTATTGAGTCCATTGTTGTAAATACCGCCATAGCAACCTGTACACGGTGAGTTTTAATTGGTCATCACCATCAGGAGCCAATTTTCGGTCAGGGTTTAAAAGTGATACAACCCAGTCATGCCACGTTACTCGTAACTGGCTATCACATTCACTGCCAACAATCGTAGCCGTTCCCGTGATTTTCCCGCTAAGTAGCGAAAAGCGCCTATGGCTAAGTAGCTAGGCGGGTTCCTGGCAGTGAAAGAGAAAACCTTTTGGAATGGTTATCATTGTCAAATCTCCCAAAGTGTTCCAAACTACGTCCCATCATACGTTTTGCAAGTTATACCTAGTTTTACCAACCCCTTGATGAGGTTATTTACTAAAATATTTTTTTTCACTTGTTTTGTACATTCCTAATAATTAAGTACGTACCAATAAAACGCATACCGCTCAGGTTCTAGGGTCTGTATAAAAGATATTTATCCTTAAGGGGCTCCCATACGCCAATGACCTTCGATCTGAATCCCTTAGTTTTCTAATGTTTTTTGTAGCTTGTTATATTAACAACAACGGCTTTAAGCAATATAGTATCCCATATTTACTTCAAAGTTCATTGTTTTTGAGATATATTTGGCATCAATGTTGAACAATTTTAGGCCAAAAAACTGGTTTAATGGCCATAACTTTTAGAGACGTCAAAGACGAACCTTAATATGTAGATTTCGTATATATGTTAGATCTTTCACGTCAATAGAGATACGAAAGAAGTGTTTTTTTACACAGTGTTTGAAAAAATCATACAAAATTAAGTATTCACATCTTTTAAAATCCGGTCAGTCAAAATGGAGATAAAAGATTGAAGAACCGATAGCCTTTTGACTTATAATTCTATCTGTAGTGCAAAAGTAGGAGATACGATTCAAAACTTGTCAAAAATCGATGAAAACCTCGGGTAGCCCCTTAATCGAATGTACCACCTTCTTCTTCGGGTAGTCGCGTAACTTGCGCAATGACCCTATTTCCTTAAAATAGGTACCCTTCTATATTACATTTAACTGTGCGGAATTTGTTTTGTGAAATTCTAGACCAGACGATCTGGTACCTAATTATATAGGTACATATATGTATAGAGGTAGCCTCAAGGTATCTTCGCGTGATCCAAGAATATAACGAAATATTTAACTCGTCGCAGGGCTGTCTATACACTCGCAAACTTTACCTGTTCATTATATGTATTAGTACCTACCTATAGATAAATACCGGATTGAGAATAGATGTTACCGTAACTGCCATTCACACTGCGCAGTGTGCAGATTGAAGTTTAATCCATTTAGTCGAGTACATCGAAACTCCATCACCAGGGGAGGGGATATGATGTGCACATATTGACGCATATAGGTAACGTTAAAATGCTCCCGCCACCAAGTTACTCGCCACAGATTGAATGATGACGATTCATTTTGGCCAACGTATAGGAACGTGAAATGCGGGCTAATTTAGCCGACGACCAACTTATTATACTCGTATTTCTGACCTCCAGACTCGTATTAGTTTTTTGAAGTTACAGATTTACACTTGTTGAACAATGCCATCGCTGGCTACTTGCTTCGATACCTGATGCGCAGATATCATGAATGTATTTGCAACTTCCTTCGGGATAATCAGAATCTATGGGATGATCAGACGAGTCCGGTCAGTATGTGAGTCGCATAACAGTTCGGTTCAGGGGTCAATAAGTCGAGACCAATTTGTACCTACATCGCAAGGCTGTTAGTCTTACCCACTAATGGCCGGTTCCAATAATCAATCCACCGATAGTTTTCCTTACCAACAGTTACATTTTGTCACATTTTCTACGGGTAATCTGTCAAAATGTAACTGCCGGCAAGGCAAACTATCGGTGGATTGATTATTGGAACCGGCCCTAAGAAAATACCTACATATGTAATCCAATAGCTTTTGAACGTTGGATGGATTTTGTTAAATTAATATGGCACCTATCTCGTTCGGGGAAAGCCAATGAGAGATGGATTGCTGAAAGGGTTTTGTTGTGCCAATAATTAACGTATACGCCATTACCCAGCATGGTGACATTGATGAATGCGGAACTTAAAAGCTTTTTCGGAAACTACTCAAATGTTCAATGTTTGGGTGTTTCGACTTTGGTAAATGGCTTTAGTACCTACATCCCTAACAGCACGTCTATCATGCGACGGCCGCGACATACTCTCGATTTTTCTCGAACGATATCTCTTGTTCTAAGTGTTCTAATAAGAAAGATACGGATAGTGCGAGAAAAATCGAGAGAGCTCGCGCGTCGCATGATAGCCGTGCAGGTGAAAACAACATTCTCTTTCTTTCAAATGCCAAAACGAATTGCTATAATTTCATTCGGTGATGAGTTTTTGAAGTGAATACTTCTTTAGCGGCGCTGTGCACTTTTTGTGATGGGGAAAAAATGTTAAACTCGCCACAGATTTCGTAAGGTGAGATTCGAGAGAGGTCACGTGACCGTAAGATGCGTTGGGTGAGATTGGGGGGAGGGGCGGGGGGGGACGGTATGACGGGGGTTGTGACTGTTTTATTTGACGTCTTTCTAGTTGCGAGACATATCGGTTGCTACCGTTATTATTTGAATCGATTTTTCTGAGAGATAAACTTTTTAATGTTAAATAATTGTAATAGTTCTGAAGTGTTCAATTTTTAATGTAATATAAATTGTCATGTTTGTGTACGATAGCGCAATAAATGAATATTGTATTTTACCACATAAATTATAGTACTTTTATACTGATATCTAATTAAAGCAATTCGTGCAAAATTATTCCCTAACCATTCCAAAATATAAAAAATGCACAACGTTGACATTCAAGTTTTCACTTCTGCCGGCACTCCCGGAGTGCAACCCGGTCGTTTTTTTTATTATCTACACTTATAGTAAATCTCAGAATAAAAAAAAGAATCAGCCAGTATCAAACTAAGCATTGATCTGTCACGAATGATCTCAGCTTCCCAATGAACGGAAAAACATGAAACTTTTTTTATTAGTACCTTAATATTCTAGCTTCCGTTTAGGATAGTTTATATCCGAATGCGACGATTACATAATTTTCCGAAACATTTGACCTCATTATTTTTTTCATTTCTTATTCTTTCAGTGACGGCAAAATGGCGGGCTTGCCTTAGCTATCCAATATTAATAATTTCGATCCGGTGTGTGTGATAGACCTTCACAAAACGCATATTAAACGATAAAGGATAAAAAAAATAATCGATTCTAATATGGGAACTTATGTGCGCTAAATTCGTATTAAGGAGTCATTCCAATAAATCATCAATCAAACAAATTTCAGAAAATAACGTCAAACGCCAAAAGTGACTATCTTCTCTTTCTGTTTTTTTTATTGGCATGGCGTCGCGCTGTTCACGCGTTCAGCCAAAAAGTCTATTTAAGTTTCTGCAACATTACATCTTTACACCCTGAGTATTTGTCACGATACTGGTTTCAAGAAAGGCGTTGATTCCCACCACATTACCATGCAAACGAAGTCCCGCAGGTACATCTAGTTTATACGAGTATATATCAAAGAATACTTCCTGACTGATTCATCAACGCACAGCCGAAACTCCTGGCACTAGAAACTTGAAATTTACACCAGAACTTCCTTTTATGACGTAGGCAAGGGATAAGACGGGATTTTTGGAAATTCCATCCCTAAGAGGGTTAAATAGGGGCGCAAAGTTTGTATGGGTGAAACTTTTTTTTTTAACTAGAGACTTGAAACTTTGTAGGAAGATTACTTATTAAGATACATAAAAAAATACTTTCAGCGTTTTAGAAAAAATTACCCCTAAGGGGGTTAAATAGGGGCGCAATATTTGTAGGAAGAAACATTATTTTTTGAACTAGAGACTTGAAACTTTGTAGAAAGATTAGTTACTTAAATACAAAAAAGTACTTTCTGCGTTTTAGAAAATTCCACCCCTAAGGGGGTTAAGGTTAAGGCTACAATGTTTGTATGAGAAATACCTTTTGAGCTAGAGATTTGAAACTTTGTAGAAATATTACTTATTAGAATACAAAATAGTCCTTTCAGCGTTTTGGGAAAAATCCACCGCTAAGGGGGTTAAAATGGGATTCAAGGTTTATATGGAGACCAAGAAAATGTTAATACTATAGGGGTTAAAGGGAGTTCAAAGTTTGTATCGAGAGCAATACATTTTTAAAGTAGGAGATTCGTAACTTCTGTTTTAGTCTGTTTGAATTTGATTCCATAACGGGGTTAAAAATATTCATCCCCTAAATGGGCTAAAAGAAGTTTGATGTTTGTACGGGGAACAAGATAATTTTAAAATCTGTAACTTCTGTTAAAGACTAGGAGACTAATTACAGCGTTTCATTAAATTCATCCCCTAAGGCGGTTAAAAAGGGTTGGAAGTATATATGAGGAACAAGTAATATTTGAAGTAAGGGAATTCTTAGGTCATACATATACTATATGGTAATTTATTACTTAAAATACATAATCCGACTGCTAGCAGAAAAGTAGACTAAGTTAAGTTAGAACCACGACCCTTACAGGACCGATCAGCTACCAGAAATGTAGGTTAGGTTAGGTTAGTACTGCGATGCTCCTAGAACCGAAAAGAAGGTAATGTTTCATTTAACCTGCGGATTATTTTGGATAATCAAAATAATGTATTCTCTAACACCGTTAAATGGGGGCGGCGGATGGAGATGGAAAGTTCTGGGTCTTTTAGCATTAGATAAGTTAGCTTTCAAAACTATACAGGTAGCCCGGACTAAAATGAGTAAAACTACTGGACGGATTTAGGCAAAAAAACCCAGTAAAGTAGCTTTCTTTAATACATTGTGAAAAAAATATACAATGTAAGCAGAAACGTCTGTTGATGATTCTGAAGACAATCTATCTGTAAAAACCGAGTTTTCAATTTTAAAGCAATTTAAAATTATGAACTCATCGCACTATTACCTTTTACGCTTAATCCCTGAACGGATTTAGATGAAATTTTCCGTACAGATAATTTGAGACCCTTGGAAGGATAGAGGATAGTTTTTATCTCGGAAACCATCCGTTAAGATGGTATGAATAATTTAATAGCAATCATTTATTATCTAAGACGGTAACAAGTTCTACGCGAACGAAGTCGCGTGCAACAGCTAGTTTAATTAATTAATGCTGAAAACTAGAAAATGAATGTACCCATACCCACCCACCTTGGCGGTTTTATGTCGTGTATAAGTATTTTGTTTCAAGAATAATTTAGGTACTTATTTTATTCACAAGTAGTCACATTTTCTTAGGGGTAAAATTCCCACCCAGCATCCAGGTGATTATGGCAAGGTGCCAGTAAAGTTAAAGAAATCTGTCAGTACAAATAATCAAAGCTAATCAGGCATTGACTTACAAACAAAATAGGCATACTTCGATCCGCCATTCCAGTTTCCTTGCAAATTACGTATACAACACATTAGGAGTGTGGATTCAACATTTATTATTGGTTCAAAAGAAAGAAGGCGACAAAGTATGCCAAATACCTCAAAAAATTACGAAGCTACAACCGTTTTAATGTTGCTTGTCAGACAGATTTGTGACTACTTATTTAACTTTTTCTCCATTTGACTACATTTTTAATAGTTTTTCTAGAAAATACAACATTATTGATTATTTTATTTAGTGTCTACACCCCTGTTGAATTGTATATACAAGTAGGTAACAAAAGTATATACCGGGGTGTGTCGGGCGCGCGTGCGTGCTCCGAGTGGCGTGGCGGCCCTGGCCGCAGCCGGAGTGCATTCACGATTGCACACTCCCGGCTGACCGGCGTCCCGGGCGGCTGACCGGCGTCCCGGGCGGCGCCCCGGTAACTTTCAGTGCCAGAACCCCACGATTTACGTGTTATCAGTACGGTAGCGCTACGAAATCGTTGCTGATAAAGTACCTACGCAGAACCGATCAGTTCGCACCGCGCACCGCGCCGCTGTCGCACCACGCGTCTAATGTGTTACAATGGAGTATGCGCTGATATCTTCCAGATGCTCTGGTGAGCTTGCATGCAGTGTCTTAATGTTTTGGTACTTATCTATCTGTTTCACAAATAAAAAGTATTTGGAATAGGCATTACAGTGAAGGTATAGATCGCGAAAGGTAAAGGTATTTGTTTTTAGATGCATTTGCATAAGTTGATGATTTTAGGTATACCTACAGAAAGAAAAATATTAGAACAGTGTATAAAAAGATGATCAAACATCAATGTCCGTCTGCCACAAGTTTAAGAGTCCGCAGTAAGCTCGGCCGAATTTCACCTTCCCATACAAACGTAGTTACGCTCTCATTTTAAAACTACGTGTTGGATTGTGACGAAACTTTGCATGTACAATGACATGAGGTATATATGTCTGTAATTAGTTTATATAGTTCCAGTTTATAGTTAGTACAGTAAAAGCAAGTTTTGTATGAAAAACTTAAATTAGCTGTATTTGTTTTACTATGGTATCTGAAGCTACATAAACTAATTACAGAACTGGATATATACTATACCTCATGTCATTAATCATTCAATACATGCAAAGTTTCGTTACTATCCAACACGTAGTTTTACTGCGGACTCTTAAGTATCTGAGGAACTCCCAGCGTTTTTGGAATAGTTTTAAACAAGGCTAACCCAACTGTATGGAATAGTTATTTGTGCAACAAGAGAGCAGTTTGTTTTTGCTGCGAGTGCTGATTTTGAGGCCTGAGGAAGCGAAAGATTCTAAAATTGAATCACGAGCGTAGCGAGTGATTCAAAGTTTGAATCTTGAGCGCAGCGAAGGACTCAAAAGCACGAGATGCAAATACTTTGCTCTCGAGTAACACGTACGACTTTTCACCTCAGGAGTGAGAACATATTCACATTAAAAAATATATCACCTACCTATTAGTCTCAAGATTATTCAGGAAGAAAACTTAATTAGGCGTTCGTTACTGCTTGTTTTAATTAACTCCCCAGCGCCGGCCGTGCCGATAGTCAATACTATAGAAAGGCGCGACAAGGCGCGAGAAACCAAAGGATATTTCAGTATCTATACGAGTGTCGCGTGACACTAACACATCACTAATAACTAACCGTTTTATTGTTAAAGTTCACAGATTTTACTAATATCTTCGAGATGTTTTTGAAATATTTATCATTATCATAAGGTCACACTTTAGCATATTACGTGTATCTCGCGTGCACACCAAAAACTAGCGGTACTGTTGTTAAAGCATTCGTCACGTCACTGACTTCACTATATTTCCTAGTTAAATAGATAATTGATTTATCCTAGTAGTTTTATATTTAAAACCAATATCAATAACGCAAAAATGAAGAATAATATACCTAATAAAATCTGAAACAAATTACCTGCGCGCAATTTTTTAAAAGGGGCGGGAGCTCCGCGCTGGCGTTCGGAAACTGCATCTGTGGTATACGTTCATAGAATTTAAGATTTTTGAAACTAGAATTATTAATTAGCTAGCGTTATAAAATTCATGTTTACCTATTTCTTATGAAAAACGGGGTTTATTCTGAGATCTTTTATTTAAATATTCTTCAATTGTAAATTCCTTTGTATAATTATTTTGGTAATTTAAACTTGTTCATTGGGTCGTTTTCGAACGTAATACTTGTTTTGCGCTTTTCGGGGGTCTACTTTGAAATTCGATGGTCGAACTATGGATCGACCTATGTCTGCCATTTTCTGTTTTCGTAGTGGAATGAAAGGGACAGAGCTAATAGAGTTCAAATATTCTGAACTTGTAATAGACCCCATATGACGAAATGTCAGTGCTCCGCATCAAAATAAAAAGGTACTTTGTCTCACGGAGTGAGCAAAATCGCATTTTGAACACTGTTTTCACCCAGCAAAATATGCTTGTTCGAGCTGCTTTTTTTTACCATATATTTATATGAGAATGTATAAGAGCAGCTACTATAGTTATTTGTGTCAATTGTATATTTACGGCGAGGGCGGTGTATTGAATCCTGAACGTAGCAAGGGGTCCTACAATAGAATCATGAGCGTAGCGAGGGATTCTAACGTATGATCTTGATTGTAGTGAGGGATACAAGTGTTGACGCCCGAGACGAAGATAATTTTGCTACCGAGTGACACATACTATTTTTCACACCGACTATGAAGAAATTTAAAAAAGATTCTGTTAAAATTACTTACCAGTTTTAACAATTTTTCTTAATTATAATTCGACACGAGTCGGAAATCATCTTTACGCGCGTGTATCATACAACGTTTTACTATGCCTTGTGTGAGGAAATATAGTTAATGTTGAAATGTCGGTTTAAAATAGATTCAAATTGAAGAACCTAGGTAGATTGTCAGGTACCTACTTATTATCTGGAACTGCATTTAACAACTTCTCCACATCTTTTGCTATCAAGCTTATTCACTTAAAAGTTAAAACCATTGTATTGTGGTTTTGGAACACAATTAATTTTGAGTAACTCAATTTATTAAACAACAAAAAGACGCTGTACCGTCGTAGTTCTAAGAAACATACTGACACTATTGAAACGCAATAAATCATGATTATTATTGATTACTCACTTTCACTCGACATTTTTAACATATATACATAAAATAACTCCAAAGTAAACAACAATCACAACAATGGCGGGCTTTTCAGATACATGCGCGGTCAACATATGCGCATGTGCAAGTTGCCATACTGTCGTATTGCAAAAGGCATAAGAAAGATATGCGTTCAGCCAAACACATTAAGTGAATATTTTAATTTATTTATTGACCAAATTCAAAATTCAAAAAGATTAATAAATCATTTTATACATTATTAGTACCTATTTTTATGTACCTTTTACATGAAAGAAAACGTGTAATTGAACTATTTGTAAAAAAATTCTCGAGTAATTACTCTTTGTGTCGGGCTGACGACCGACGTGAAAATTAAAAAAGAATTGAAAAGTAAAAAGCACTAGTGCGAAAAAGTGGCACTTTCCGCACGATTTTGATGCTTGGAAAACGCTCTTTTCGAGCACATGCATTGTAAAGTATTTATTAGACGCTTAAAATTAGTCGCTGACCTATTAATTTAGTAGACCATTAAGTAATTTTGAAGGCGAAAATTACAATTTAAAGAAGCTGTGTTAGTTACAACCATTGATATTACAACCCTATTTATATTAACAATTTTCCTTTTTTTTGGTTGTACACTCTTTCACAGACTAGTTTTGTAGAATTTTGTTTCACATAAAATGATTCGCGTATTATCATTTCGTAGAATATTCATTTTGCAGAGTACTTAGATTATAGAAATTTAAATGATTGATTGTTGTTACAAGTAAAACTTAATCATTCGATATGACTTGTTATAGAATGTCAAATCATATATTCTGCATCCTCCATATTATTCTGTTTATGTAAATTGTATTACCAAGACAACAGTTTTATAGAATCTGCTTTCTAATAGAATTATGGCTCATAGGTACTATCATTGTATTGAATTATCAAGGCGCGGAATACTGACTTTGTAGAAATTTAAATCATAGATTGTTGTTGCAAAGATAATTCATTAATAATCATTTATTACCAAGAAAAACATTGTATCGAGTGGCAGTTTCTAAACGTTTCCATTCATACCTTTGACAAAATGCATACCTATTACCTACACTCCTATGAAATTGCAACTGGGTGATAGTGATGGGTGAAAGTTAACATTGTACTGTTCTAAATAGATGCATGTAAAACTGAGTTGCTCGTATAATTATTTTAACCTAACCTAACCGCCAGCGTGTCGACGTCACCCCGCTTCGCGGGATGCCTATTTCCGCTCTAAGGGACACAAGTTGCCCCAACCTAACCTATCAATAATACAAGTGTTGTTTGTTTTTTTACTGCGAGAGCCCCCCTTTCTCTACTTGCCCTGTTGTAATTACACGCTAATTAAAATCTGTTAGCTTGTTTTTTTTTTCATTACTACCTTAATATTCTAGCTTCCGCTTAGGATAGTTTTTATCCGAATGCGACGATTAATTGAAAATTTTCCAAAACAATAGCCTTCATTTTTTTTTTCATTTCTTCTTGAAATACTAGCTGCCATATATCTGTCAACTTTCAGTGACGGCAAAATGGCGGGCTTGCCTTAACTATCCAATATTAATCATTTCAATCCGGTGTGCGTGATAGACCTTCACAAAACACATACTAAACGATAAAGCACAAAAACATAATCGATTATAATATGGGAACTTATATATATGTATGCGCTAAATTCGTATTAAGGTGTCATTTCAATAAATGTGTCAATAAATTTCAACTAAAGAACATCAAACGTCAAAATTCTGACTATACAATACAATACAATACAAATACTCTTTATTGCACACATCACACAAAGCAGTTAGCATGAGAAACAATACAATAACATGTAGGTCGACAACAGGCTATCCTCTCTTTCTGTTTTTTTTAATGGCATGGCATCGCGCTGTTCACGCGATTAGCCAAAAAGTCTGTTTGAGTTTCTGCAAGATTACACGCTGAGTATTTGTCACGATACTGGTTTGTCAGTATTTATATTTAAGTATGAGCAATAAACAGTATGTATTAAAATTTAAATCGGTATACGGGTGAGGACCAAATTCTTGGCCAGTAGTTAGCGTGGTTAATTGGTAGTAGTTAAAAAGTCCAGTTGTGACACGAAAATTAACCATAGAATTGTATGGCTAATACAACGGGCCATTTATAAACATTAATTATCAATCGCGTCAGTATTAAGGCGGTATTTTAACTTCGTACTTCGCGCCTTTAAGTTGTCATTCAGCCAATATAGAGACACCAATACATGTATACACTTTACACTCTAATAAATGAAAAAAAAACCAGACTAATTATTACAAGGGGGTTCGGGGTAGCGTTATGCTATAGGTACCTATAGTTTGGAAAGTATAAATTGACCGTCTGATATCTAGTTCAAAAGAGATCTTTTCTTTCGCGTAAAGACTTACCGGTCAATGGGTCATTGGGTACTCGAAAGTATTATCTATTATTAATTCCTAAACACATTTTTACCTGAGACTCGGAGTGACTCAAATCCATTTCAGGCATCACGTGTTTTGTTCATATAAAACAGTGTTAAAAATATGTAGAGAAGAAGCTCAATATAAACTTTAATGCTGCAGCCTATGTCCTACCTGTTGGATCTATTGCCACAAACATCTACTGAACTTTTATCCTCTTATACATAAAACTCAAAATTGATCTTTGATAAATAAAATGTGTTTTGTCCCTTTATTACGAATTGAAATATAATATCAGAGTGACAGATAAAGACGAAATGTAACAGAATTTTAGCTAGAATAGGTTTGTTCAACGTTTTACTTGATAGGTTAAATTAGAACTGCATGTTTTCTATGTCCAAGAGAAGAAATGTGTTGATTTCCACCCACCACATTACCATGCTAACGAAGTCGTAGGTACAGCTAGTTAATAATACTTAATTAGAAATTATACCGAGTTAAAGTTAATAGTAAAATAATTTGCCTCAAGCTGCCTATGCGAAACCTTTGTCTCGATATAAAATATATCGATCTTGAGATTTGGATAAAATCACAAGTAGGTACACGTCAATAATAGTACATTACGATGCTGGTGCGGAAAGTATGTCATTAAGTGGCAACACTCGGGATGAGTGAAGAATGACATTTACGCACGTGTATCGAACGACTTTTTTAATACAGTTGCGAAAACATAAGAAAAACAACAAGTTAAGATTTCGAAACTTATATTATTAATTCTGTAAAATCATTGTAATACAGTTGAAAAATAATGAAGTTGTTAATTTTTTTTTCTTATATAGTGGTCTTATTTATTTTTTGTTGACATAATAGTTAATGGCACAATTTGTACAATTACTGAGTGGGAAAAGTGAAAAGCACTAGTTCGCGAAAACCAACTTTCCGCACGCTAAACAGCTACGTAAAGTAGCACTTTTTGAGCAACTGTATTAAAAAAAACATTTTTAAATGGTAAGAGTTTAGTAAAGAACATATTGCAAAGTGTTGATTTATTCAAAAGTAGCCTTCCGCTAGGCTCCGCCAGCGAATTACAAAGAACCCTGGCGGAGTCACGGCTTCCAAAGGTTCATATATATACTGGTGGTACCTACTGGTGAAACAATTTTAAAATTGGATGTCTAGTTTAGTTTCTGGGTTGGAAGGTCAGGTGGCAGTCGCTTGCGTAAAACTAGTGCCTATACTAAATGTTGGGATTAGGTGTCAAGGCGGACCCCGGGCTCCTTTAGGGCACATGAATGACTAGTCTCGGATTACCCCCCCTACCTGTAAGTTTATACACAGCTCTAAACGTACATTTCTTACACATTAATTAGGTCTTATTACATATTGATAAGTAGGGCTACTTTTACGTGCCGATGACGTAACAATGACGTCATTTTGCACACAGGATGTTGTGATAAATAAAATAAGTTTAATGAAGCTTGTTACCGAATGTCCAGAAACGAACCCTACATATAATTGTGAAAATGCAATAACTAAACAATTACGACGTCTACTTATTGTTCATCTGAATGACAATGTCAGTCAAAGACCATTTTATGTGCCAATATCGCTTAATTAAAGAGTTTGATAAGTTGTAATGTTTAACTGAACTATTGAAACTATTTGAAATCACCTATGTGTGTTTAAACATCATCGGCAAGAAAAGTACGGGCCCCGTTGATAAGGTCTTGATATATAATCTTTATTTTATAAAATGTACACAAAAGCATATAAGTTAGTGTACAATGGATTCTGTTTTTTTTTTACCGTTAGAAGCTATTTGTAAATGTGAATGTGTCTATGTACATAGACTAAATGGATATAGATCCTCGTCAAAGACATAGGTATCCTTTGCTTTCACGCAGCCGTATAGAAAACAATCCCAATGAATACAGCAGTAATCAGTAAAGAAAAAACAAACAAAGATTCACTGGTTCTGTTCAATTGAGCAAGCTAGGTTCGTTCCATCCCAATTGGATTCAAGTGGCGGGAGACTCTTAGTGACGCAATATGTAGGAGATTTTTCTCCGAAATTCTCTCCTCCTGAGAAGCCACATAATGAACTGCGTTACTAAAACGAATAATATTTTTTTTAATTAGTTTAATTTATATTATAAAACTTGTTCATAAATTTATACGTTATCTTTTCCAAAATGTATCTGACCGAGTAATGCTGGTACGTAGACGATTATCAATGAAATAATAAATAACTTTATTTTATTATTCTTGATAATGCCAACTCATCATTATACTCAGTCATAGTTAATTGCGAATGTCTTTGCCATTTTTTAAATATATTTTTGTCTTGGTTATGAATAAAAATAGTGTGACTATCTATGACTATCATCATATCAGCCGAAATACGTCCACTGTTGGACATGAGGCCTCCCACAACGAGTGCCACAATGACCGATCCTGCGCCACCCGCATCCGGCGGACTTCCGTGAACCTTTACCAGGTCATCCGTCCGTCCACCTGTGCCATTTCATTATAATTATATATCTATCTATTTAATTAATTAACCTAATTTCTTCATAATGATTGGCCTCATATCTATGAAAAGGTGATTTAAACCATAAGAGTACCTGAAAAATGTTGCTCCGTGCTACGGAGTAGCACTCGTAGCGTTGCTTGGCCCTGAACGGGTGAACACATTCACTGCTAGGATTCGATACGCGCTACGCTCGTAGCCGATCCCGCTAAGAAGCGGAAAGCGCCTTTATTGCAGGCAGGTACATGGCTGTGTATGCAGCGTCGGTGCCACGGTGCCATATTAGAGGTGCGGCATTATTGTCAAACCACGATTAGAATGGAGGTGACAGTTTTTCCGTATTAAGCCTGCATCACACTGGCGCGACCTGGCCGCGGCGGACAATAGTAAACTTGTCACTAGCTGTCAAATTTACTATTGTCCGCCACCGCAGGACGCGCCAGTGTGTTGCAGGCTTTAATACGTCAGTTTTAAATTAACTGACGGATATTCCACTCCCAACTCATCGCGGTCGAATATACGCAAGTGACGTACGTAATTTATTTATAAATTTTGGAGGCCTGTGCACAGCAGTGGGATCTATATAGGCTGATTATATAATGAATAACATATAAATTTACACTGTTATTGAATAACATATTATATTCATTGGTACATTAATTACGTTTCTACCAAGATCCAGACTATCTAGAAGTCACTGTTAAAACCAAGCCAAGTGTAGTTTGAGGGCAATAAACTGCAGTTCCTTAATGACCAACAATTTTTCGTATTTGATGCTTTTGAGGCTAACAATAAGGGCTCATCCATAAATCACGTTATGGGAGAACAAGGGAGGACGTCTGGAAAAACTCACGAATGCTCTCAAGATGGTTTGAGGAGGACCTGATCTAAACAGATATCGCGGACGTCATAGTAGTTAGTTTACTTGTTGGCCGAATTGTAACAAAGCAGGATAAATCGCCAATTTATTTTCATAATAGGATTTTACAATCTCTTTATGGCGTCAATAATAATGACATAGGTACCTACATTGAATTACATACTTATTCATTAACTAATTACAAAATGTAATTATTAAAAACATCCGATCTTCAAAGTATTCTAATATTCTATAGTACAGGTGCATGCAAACATCGTGCGCAACGCGGGACGAAGGGGAGGGACGAGGGGCAGTTCGCAGGGCGAATTGGGGCGTAGACACTAAATAAAATAATCAATAATGTACTATTTTCTCGAAAAAGGATAAAAAATGTAGTCAAATGGAGAAAAAATCAACGCAAAAGGTTAAGTAATGACGAAGTTATAAGTGTCCAAAGTTTTAAGAAGGGGTATGTTCTGTCCCTTTTTCGCAAAACGCAACTTCATATCGCCTCCCGGCAGCATCCTGTAATGTGACGTCACACATCGTTTGCGTTTTCTCTCTCTAACAAGCAATATTAAAACTGTTGTAGCTTCGTAATTCTTTGAGATATCTGAATGGGATTTTCGTCACTAGGCATATTTTTTTGCCTTCTTTCTTTTGGAGTAATAATAATTTTCGAGTCTACACCCGTATTGTACGTGCGAGCTGTCCCCCCCCCCCCCCTCCATTTCGTCCCCCGTTGCGCACGATGTTTGCCGGCACCTGTACTATAGAATATTAGAATACTTTGAAGATCGGAACCCGTGGAAATAAATTGTATGTTTTTAATAATTACATTTTGTAATTCGTTAATGAATAAGTATGTAACCTATGCCATTTGTTTATTATTGACGTCATAAAGAGATTGTAAAATCTTATTATGAAAATAAATGACTGTATCCCTTTTCACATAATTTTCCTTTAATCTTATATTTAAATATATTTACAGGCAACGTTATCAAATATAAAATTATGGCAAATGAAATACTGGCAAACAATAGATAACCATTTTTGTCACATTATAACACCCATACAACGTAAATTGGCATTGCTCAGCGAAATTAAAAATAAAAGAATAAAAAGCTTTTGAACTAAACTTATCTTCTCTCACTTCTGCTTATTTAAGAGCGAAGCTCTTGTCGGTGTAGCTCAAAGTAGGCCCTCCATCTACTCCGATCCCAGGTAACCTCTTTGACATCTCGATACGACCTAACATCAACTCTTTTTTGAGCTGCTCTATGTACTATAACACTACGTAAAAACGTAGGTATATACATTTTTTTTACCACGAATTAAATGAATACATATTCTTTTATATTAAGAGTCCTTACGCCCCACATAAGCAGAAGCGGGAGCGTATTTTGCAAAATGCTTCCTTTTTCATTCAAGATTACGACGTAACTATTAGTATTTATTCAAAAACTGATAACGTAATTAAATAATCATTTCTTAAACTCTTAATAATTAAAAAAAAAAATTCGGCGCGCGGCGTCTGTGCAGCGTGATTTATACGTCTTTAAAAAAAATATACATTTACGGCATCGTAGGTCCTATAGTTATGATTATTTTTTTATGGGTTAACATAAGGTTATAATTTGCTGTCATATTATTTTTAGGGCAAAATAAAAGTAGAATTTGCGGTAAAAAAATATAATGTAATCCTGTTTTCACCAATAAAAATAAGAAAACTCGGAAGGTGTTTTATCAACTTTTTAAAATGAATCTTTGATTTTCAATCATGTCAGCCCCTCGTAAAAGATCTGGTGATGTGAATTGTAATCATTCATGTACATAATGATTCTTGTTTACTGTAAAATTGAGAACCGAAACGACGCTTCTCACTGCAAAATTTGAAAAAGACTCCCAAGAAAACTCATTTATTTTAGGTTTAGTAACAGAAAATGAAAATTTGAACCATGTTAGCCCCTAGTTTAGGAGATAATTATTTAAGTACGTTATCAGTTTTTGAATAAATACTAATAGTTACGTCGTAATCTTGAATGAAAAAGCAAGCATTTTGCAAAATACGCTCGTTTTAGGCGTAAGGACCCTTAAAATATTTCGTATTTGAAACTAGATACCTATGTGGATATTGACGTTCTATGACTTCTTCTTTTACAAGCTTTTATTTGCACTGTTCGTATGTATGTAAGTTGTCCGTTATTATATAGTTTGGATGACAATTCAATATTATGGTACCACCGAGCTGATCTAATGATGGAGACAGAAGGTGGCCATGGGAATTCAGTACTTAACCGACGTAACCCCGTTGAGTTTGGGTTCGTTAGAATCAATGAGTACTTGATGACGGTATACAGAAAAGTACAGTCGGCAATAAGAGCTTGTACCAAAATTGTTTTTTTTGATAGAAAATATTAATATAATCGGTTGTCACTAGAGTAAATCGGTATAAATTATCAATCATAACTGAAACAAGGGTAATACATTTACAAGTATTCTTACTTAACTTGATCGCGTAAAAAGATGCATATACCTATACCGGTTAAAGCCGGACCAAGTAAATCAACTTATCCACGGATTACTATTTCCCGGCCTCTGCAATAATGTACCTCCTATTTTTAAGTTTTCGCTTTACTGTTGCAAAAATAGTAGGTAGGTACATGAATTCCAGGCCAGTGACTACCGCCAATTTAAAATGTAAAAGTCATTACTGTTGCTTTATGAAATTCCATTACTTATTTTTTTACCTTTTATTAATATTTTTTGACTAAGGCTCTGCAAACAGCCAAATGCTTGTATGCATTAAAAAGTTTCTTTACAATTATCTTATGTCATAGGTCATAAGGTCTCAAATAGATACAAATATTAAATAAAATCATTACGTTTCATTAACTAAAATGAATTAAGAATTAAATCACTCCTTAAATGTTATAATATTCTTAAGATTGAGATCGATTTTGATGTTTTTAATTTTAAATTATAGGGTTTTCGATTGAAATACGTCATACATTACAATACGAGCCATGACAGTGTGCTTCAATAAAATTAGTATGGCGGGGACATAGATTGTTGACAATACATTATGATTATGCTGAGATTATAAAAAAAAAAAAATGTTGTATGGGAGCCCCCCTTAAATATTTATTTTGTTTTGTTTTTAGTATTTGTTGTTATATCGGCAACAAATATACATAATTTGTGAAAATTTCAACTGTCTAGCTATCGCGGTTCTTGAGATACAGCCTGAAGAAAATAAAAAACGTTTGTTGTATGGGAGCCCCCCTTAAATATTTATTTTATTTGGTTTTTAGTATTTGTTGTTATAGCGGTAACAGAAATACATCATTTGTGAAAATGTCAACTGTTTAGCTATCGCGCTTCTTGAGATACAGCCTGGTGACAGACAGACGGACGGATGGACAGACAGCGAATCCTTAGCGATAGGGTCCCGTTTTTACCCTTTGGGTACGGAACCCTAAAAACTAGCTTTTGCCTGCGACTTCTTCCGCGCGGAACTCGTTTATATTGTAACTCCATACAAAACCCCTCCCCCTTTTGATGAAAACTACCCTTTGTCCTTCCCCGGAATTCAAAGTATCTCTAGCTCGTTGCTAGCTGTCAAATTTATGTTAATTTACTGACTGGCACCGCAGGCCGCGCAAGTGTCATTCAGACCTTACTTTTTCCTTTCCTGTATTTCTTAACCCCTGTATGACTCATCCGTATAAATGACTCATCCTTGTATGTATTTAAAACCATATATATTTTTTTGTCTTTAAACAATATCAAACTTTAATGTACCAATCTGTTCGTGTCTATCCTATGTATTTTTTAAATCCCGTTCCTCGTACTTTTGCTGGAAGCGCCAAGAGCGCGATGCCTAAAAAATACAACGTCGTGTCTCATTGTTCGAATTGGTTGATACATTTATTGAAATTACGCCTTAATACGAAATTTGCGCATATAAGTTCTATCAGAATCGATTCCTATTTTATGCTTCATTATTCGTGAAGGTACCTATACCATACCGGGTCGAAATTATTAATACTTAGGTAAAAGACAGAGCAATTCCGCCATTTTGACATCACTGACCGACCGCTGACAGCCATAACGGCGGTTTCCCTGAAGAAAAAGAAATTAAAAATTCAATGAGGTCATTGATCATGTTTGACAAAATGTATTATTTGTCGCAGTCGGATAAAAACTATCCTAAGGGGAAGCCAGAATAATAATCTAGGTATAAAAATATTTTATGTTCTTCCGTTCATGGGAACCTGAGATCCTTCGTGACAAAACAATGTTTGAAATGATACTCGCTGATTCTTTTTTTTAATTCAGAAATTTATTGTAAGTGTAGATAACATTCGATTTTCTTCATCTTTCTGATGAAAAGTAGTACAATAAAAACCGGCCAAGAGCGTGTCGGGCCACGCTCAGTGTAGGGTTCCGTAGTTTTTCGTCCAGAAATTATTTTACAATTTTTTTTCAATAACTATTCAACCTATCAAGTTCAAAATAATTTTCCTAATTTTTCTGTAAAGTTCTACTTTTGAGATTTTTTTCATATTTTTAACACTTATGGTTCAAAAGTTAGAGGGGCGGGACACATTTTTTTTTACTTCTGGAGTGATTATCTCCGAAAATATTAACATTATCAAAAAATTATATTAGCAACTCCTATTCATTTTTAAATACCTATCCAACAATATATTACCCGTTAGGGTTGAAATGAAAAAAAAAAACACTCCCCACGTTACGTATAGGGGAGGTACCCTAATAAAATAAAAAAAATCACATTTTATTTTACCACTTTGTCGGCGTGATTGATATACATATTAGTACCAAATTTCAGCTTCCTAGTGCTAACGGTTACTGAGATTATCCGCGGACGGACGGACAAACAAAGCGAAACTATAAGGAACAGAACAAAGAAACTATAATATCCTTCCTAGTCGACTACGGATTCTACGGAACCCTAAAAAAAGTACTTTTTTACTAAAAAAGTATAAATGCCTCCGCGATAATGGTAATCCGTGGATCTTAGCTACGCTTCCTCCGAGAAAATTAATTTATAAATGTTTTGTTATGTAACTTATGTACAATGCATGCTTCTTTGCTATAAGGAGCTGGCGCTATATATTAAATCAATTGTATGTATTATAAGTTTTTTTTGTAACTTCTTAAGGTAAGGTCGGATTGGATAAGATATAATTATTTTAATTTAAAGTTACTTGTTACTTAAGAAGAAGAAGAACATTGATTTCAGTTAATGTCGAGAGCGTTTTGTGAAAGTATAAATATCAGAGGCTATAGTATAAGTTTTACCTAAACAAAACGTTACGACCGCGTTTCCGTTTAGCTGTCAAATCCCATACAATTTGAGGGTAAAACGCAAACGCGATCATAAAGTTTTGTATCGGTAAAACTTATACTAGAGCCTCAGAAGGCATTTCAAAAACACATCGGACGAAGTTATTGAGTCCAACGTCGGTGCCGGTTTTGCGGATATCTGATTAAACTAGTAATTACAGAATAACCTAACAGTAATTGAAATAATGCTTAGCTCTCTATGTGAAAGGGCCGAGACATTAGATCCAGGAGACAGGTTATATTACAACGATCTTAGCTGAGCTATCTACGAGTAACTTAGCCCAATCTGACCGGAGTAATTATTACCAAACTATGTAGAGTTGATGTTGCAAAAACCGGGTGTTTGGTGTCCTCCTGGACGGTATTTACCAAATTGACCTTACCTGTATGGAGTAGCCTTAACTAGTAGCAAGGTGGTACGATCACAGTGCTTGTTGAAAGTAACTTTTGTACCATTTCGCTTTAACGTCTTATTTAGACTGCCATACGAAGTTGTCAGACTGGCGAAAGCGAAAAGGTAACACGGTGTTCAGTTACTTACGAGTTCGACTGCACCTAATGAGATGCTCGTCTACTACGCCCAAGTGTAATTACGACGCTTTTTTATCCATAATTTGTCAATTATCGACTCGTGCCATGATCACACCGAACTCTGTCTAGATTAGGTGTTCCAGTTTTTGGCTTACATAGACTCCAAGACACCTGCTCTTCAGTAGCGGCGTCACCACCGCCTGCGTCACTGGTTCCTGCTCCAAGACACCTGCTCTTCAGTAGCGGCGTCACCACCGCCTGCGTCGCTGCTTCCTGCTCCAAGACACCTGCTCTTCAGTAGCGGCGTCACCACCGCCTGCGTCGCTGGTTCCTGCTCCAAGACACCTGCTCTTCAGTAGCGGCGTCACCACCGCCTGCGTCGCTGGTTCCTGCTCCAAGACACCTGCTCTTCAGTAGCGGCGTCACCACCGCCTGCGTCGCTGGTTCCTGCTCCAAGACACCTGCTCTTCAGTAGCGGCGTCACCACCGCCTGCGTCGCTGGTTCCTGCTCCAAGACACCTGCTCTTCAGTAGCGGCGTCACCACCGCCTGCGTCGCTGGTTCCTGCTCCAAGACACCTGCTCTTCAGTAGCGGCGTCACCACCGCCTGCGTCGCTGGTTCCTGCTCCAAGACACCTGCTCTTCAGTAGCGGCGTCACCACCGCCTCCAAGACACCTGCTCTTCAGTAGCGGCGTCACCGCCGCCTGCGTCGCTGGTTCCTGCTCCAAGACACCTGCTCTTTACTGCGTGAAAGACATGAGTAGTGAGATGTCCTCGACATCACAAATTCTCACTACCTTGTCTTTCATGTGGACTGAGCAAAATGCGACGCACGAAGAAGTAAGAACGACGAAGTGCCAACAACAGGATGGATCAGTTTGCTATTCTATAAATAATTTTAATTATTACATATAATGTGCACCGCGTCATGCATATTACCCATTAATGTTATTATGCTTGTATATTATACATATATGTAAATAAATTATAATAGTTCAATATTTGCATTATACGGTACTTTTGACAATAACATTTCTTCCAATTCGTAAATCAGCACTATTTGTATTCAGTACACTGCTCAGCAGTCCGCGCAGTTTCGAACGCGACAAATAGGTACAATGACATATGAATATATGATATGCCTCTATGCTATAAATATTTTTAGACATTTTTGACCACACTGACTCTGATATACCTATATTCCTGTAGTTTTCCAAATAATTTTGAAAATGTCTATTTTTACCTTTAGCTTCCTTGACAGTGTTTTCGTTCCTCCTCTCATGGATAAGATTCTTAGTATAACTTCAACACAATTACACATTCGCTATTTCGTACACACACCCTGTATTATGTGTAGAATACTGATAATGCAGAATTAAATAGAAGGAATTGCAATTGTCCACCGTCAAAGTATCCAATGAACAATCCGACATAGGTTCCTCTTTAGACATATTTATTATGTAAGGAAATCTACCATCGTTTCATAGGATACTGTTTGATTCGATAATAATAGGAAATACCTATAATTGGCAAACGTCTATAACTCGCAGGAGGTAGGAAAGACCACTTGTAATTTTTCCATACAAACGTTCTCGACTGTTTCCTCCGAGGTTTTTGACCGTAGATTAATGATTTTTTGAAATAAGATCATTATCATCAATATCTGTGTCGATATGTTTTGATTTTTTTGATATTCTTATTTCTATACGCGCTAGGTTACTTCTAAGAAAGCTTTAAACGGCCCAATAACACAGTCCGCAAACATTTTTATAATATGCATATATCATTTTACACAAAAATGTTATTGTTAACATTTTTGTGTAAAATAAAAATCAAAACTACCCGACATTAACCATTTCCTTCTTATTCATTACCCAAAATGTTGGTACGATTGATAAAGTTTCGGAGGAGGAAACAGCGGCGCTACCACGAACTTCGAAAGTCGAAGTTCGTAATACATGCATCCTTGTCACTCAAGTAAGGGAGTGCGATAGAGATGGAAATACCCGAACTTCGACTTTCGAAGTTCGTGGTAGCGCCGCAGTCTAGAACAAAACCTCGATTCTTATGATTTTTACTTAGAACTTTTAGTCGGAGCTGCAGTTGTCCTTATCATTCTGATTTTTGGGGCGGTAACGATCTGGTATCTAAATATGTACACAGACGTGGACACTAAAGGTCGATATCCCAGTGATGTGAAAAGTTATCGATATACGAGTTTATAAAGCCATGGATGGGAGAAGTATAGAAAGAGAAATTCACTTAGTGAAAATATTACATACAATATCACTTAGTTAAAATTGTAAGATAATAGGTAGGGTTAAGTCACAAAAAAAAGGCCAACTTAGCGAATTTTGCTGTATACAATACAAATACTCTGTATTGAACTCCTCAAAACATGAATCAAATACACGCAACGCAACCACGCTTTTCGTCGCCTAAGTAATTCGTTTTTATATATATTGTATCTATGTTAGGCTTTAAGGTATTTGTTGCTACGGGCCTTAGATGCCTGAAATAAATGGTTTATTATTATTTAATACAGGAAATAATAACTTACAGAATAGAGGTTAACAACAGGCGGTCTTAATATATACGTACATAACTCTACAGGGACAGGACTCTGCTGTCAATGTCATAAAGGCATGTACAGATATTTATTGCCTTATGTATGTACAGTCAGCATCATAAACATGTATGCACTTTTCGACCTTATCTCTTAGTTCACAAGGTCCTAGAAATTATACATGTTTATCATGCAATCTGTACCCTGACTGAAAATGAAAGCACCGCCTCCGTTAGCGCGACAGAAATATTTAATATTGGGAATTGTCGAATCTGAAAGAAGGCTCAGCTACTCGTAATGTACGGTCTTAACCTCCTATAGACGGCTACTTCTGCCGTACTGATGACGGGATGTAAGCTACGGAAACGGGATTATAGTTTCCGGAGAGGGATATTTCCCACGCCAATCACAAGAAATACGTATATCCGGTTTGGGGACGAAGCACGAACCGTGTGCCTATTTTAAACTCGCAATTGTGTCTTTGTCGATGCAAATATATACATATATCTAACTATTGTATTTTGATGATTTTAAACTTGTGCAGTCAAGGGCACCAATATGTATACACCACAAAGTCTCAAAAATATGTACACAGACCTTATTTCTGCAACAATAAGTTTGTAGTATACATATTTATGAAACTTTGAGTGAATACTGACTGTACAACGAAATATTATATCTACCTACTCTTATTTCAATGAAAAAGACATCAAAAAAAAGTGGTCGAAACCTTAGGAGACATAGATTTTTTATGGGTAACTTTCGTTACACAATGACCTGAAATATGTATTTTTTTTTGCAATTTGCCACATTGATCTAACCTCATTCTAATTTTGCAAGCATCTTTGACCTTTCCATGTGAACGAATCTATGGTTATTACCGGGAGCGTAATTTAAAGAAAAACAATCCTGAGATTTTTACTTTATGTAAGCGTGTCTTCACGTGAGCAAAGTTAAAATCGTTTATAATTGAAATATTAAAGTAAGTTGCGGCCACCGTGAGTAGTTTATTTTTCAGAAAAATATCTTCCTCTTATCTATTAAAGTTTTTTGTAACCATTGAGTTATAGGTATTACTAGAGTAGACGTCACCTAGCATAAGTTTGCGCATGTCAACATACTCTCATGAGAGTATCTTGGTTTAGTCTGTGGCGGGCAGTGATGGCGGTCGGTTCGAGTGTAGTTTGACTCAAAACTTTGAAAAATGCCTTCTTTTGCATTGCGCTATGTCTGCACCCATAACAAACACAACTATAGTAAAAGTACGGGAATCGCTTTTCATCGGCAAATTCACGGTTTTTTTAAATAACATGATTTTTTCTGTAATTTACAAGATACGCGACGATGGCGGCCATTATTTCATAGATTGAAAATGTAGTAGGGACAATGTCCTAAGACTATTTTGCCTTATTAGTGGAACATTAAACTTAATAGACTGACCATTTGAAGCTTTAAAGATCTTAATTTTTGCGCCATAATAGCAGCAACCATTTGCTTTTTTTATTTTATTGTTTTTATGAATAATTTTACGCGAGTATGGTCTCCGAATATGAACCCATTAGCAATTTAAGAGAATATGTAATAAACATTAGCCGCCAAACCGCCATCCATATTAATTTCCAATTGCTTTCAAAACCTATATCTGAAAATCCCGTGAGACCTTAAATTGGATCTAACTGAAACTGAAAATGGTCGTAATTTGGTGTTTTTGTCTTGCTGCGATTGCTATCAAATCTGAGGATCCGCATGGCCGTTAAATAGGACTTTGTCATCAAATCTGACACAAATTGCTGAGACAAATTGCATCAACACAGTGCATCTTTGGGAACTTTTTTTAATACGAGTGTATTAAATCACGCTATGGCCATAACTGAATCCGAACTCAGGAAATTTTCGCATCTACTGCACGTTTACATACTCTTTGATTTTCCAAGATGGCGGCCTGATTGGAAGACGTCAAGAAAAATGTTCTGGGTTGCCAGTCTATACCGTAGTAATAGTAAGTCAATGCTTGTAACAGAGACGAGGCTATGCGAAAAATTTCATAGTATCGGTGATGAAATAGAAAGGAATGACCGACAGATAATTCCTTGCATCGCCTTACCTCACCTCACTGTTGGAAACCCTCCAACCCCCACGTTGAGGCTCTCGTACGGGGTCGCTTTCTCTGGTTATTTATCACGGAATTGTTTGACTAATAGGCATTAGGTACTTAAATAGGGTTTAATGGTGTATAGAAAAGTTACTAAGTTGTTCCTGTTAGTATTGCGATCGGTTTGTTCACACATTCAGTAACCTTACCTACAGTTTACATTATAAAATGTACCTAGTTATCTGGAAAGTTGTTCGTCCGACTATTTAGTTTAATGTGCACACATGTTGATATCCTCCTATTTTCCGAAGTATAGTGGTAGGTGTCTGCACTGCACCCTCCTGTTTTTGTGCCAGTGGCGCAGCTGCACCGCTCGCGCTGCTTGCCGCGCCATCGGCAGATGCGCTTCGCAGTGACGCATTCGCTTACTCCCCGCTAACGTAATTCACAATAGTGATCTGTATCTAACAAATAGGTATGTTCTATTGCTAGCATTATTTGGTGATACGCCTAATTCGGTAATAGGTACATGTTATGTTATGAAGCACGCTACCGAACAAAGCTAGTGAATTAGGGCATTTTAAATGCGACCTTACAAAATAAAACCCGTACCGTTAAAATATAGTTAGGAAAGCACTCACCAATATAGAATTACCATAATCACTGAACATAAAATACCTGAAATAAAATAAATAGCTAAGTATATAACTATGAATGTATAGAAAATTTTCATATTTCATTAAATCTTAAACATTAAAGATTGTAACTATAGATGTAATGTAGAAATAAGTCTTCTTTATTGCAATAAACAGCTTAATTTTTTTTTAAACATGCGTACTTTGCCCGCTTTTTTCGGATAAACACAAATATCTCATATTTTTTATAGGTAGGATGATATTTTTTTTTGCTTCACGAATCCTTCGTAGTAACAGGTACGCATGTGTTCATAGGATATTTTTTTAATCAACATCTGTTCCATATTTTGATCGATTTTGATCGCGGGTGAAGTTATCTGGACTTTTGCCAACATTGCCCATGGTCGAATTATTGACGCAACTATAGTTCTTAGATGTTGAGACAAGACTCAGTCCAAAATTTTGTTTTAACATCTTGGTCTTAACTACTAAAACTTATACACGGTACAAATGGGCAATGTTAACTGGTTATGTTAAATCTTTGCCATACAAGTCCATACACCTCACATTCTACTATTTACTGCAAGCTCCTGGCTGAAGTTAAAGACATATAAAACGATAGATAGATAGTTATATGCTAAGCGCTGGTGATGTGCGCAGTTGCTCAGCGTAATTACGTAGCAATTGGATGGGGTTTAGCATACGCCTACTGTTAAAAACTTAATCGACATAGGTGGTACCTTCGCTATCAGTTTCCTAACGCTCCCGCACTCATGTCCAAATGACCATCAGGTACTTTTATTTACATGATTATATATGTTTAGGACACGCATAAGATGATAATTCAGCTAAACATTTACCGCCCCTTCAATGAGAATGAAGTTGATAATACATTTTATTTTGGCAGCGTATTTTACAATAATATACATATGTCACAATAATATCTACACTTAATAAATCTCTGAATAAAAAAAAGAATCAGCCAGTATCAAACTAAGCATTGTTCTGTCACGCTCACGAATGATCTCAGCTTCCCATGAACAGGAAAACATGAAACTTTTTTTATTAGTACCTTATTATTCTAGCTTCCGCTTAGGATAGTTTTTATCAGACTGCGACGATTAATTAATTTTCCGAAACATTTACACAACTAATAGGTATTTTAATTGTTTAGTATACATACTATAAACTTTATTTATTTTATGTTTATGTATGTTGATAAAGAAAGAAAGAAAGAAATGAAAAGTTGATAGAAACCCCTCTTTTATTGGGTAAAGGCCTCCTCCAATTTGTTCTATTCGTCACTGTCTTTGGCCTTATTTAGCCATCTTTGATTGGCGCGGCGCTGGCTACTATGTCGTCGCTCCATCGCTTTCGTGCTCGTCCTGGTTTTCTTTTTACTTCGGGGCTCTTCCATATAGTAACTTCTTTTGTCCACCTCTTATCTGTGTATCTTTAATTATCCAATATTAATAATTTCGATCCGGTGTGTGTGATAGACCTTGACAAAACGCATACTAAACAATAAAGCATAAAAATCAATCGATTCTAATATGGGAACTTAAATGCGCTAAATTCGTATTAAGGAGTTATTTCAATAAATGTATCAACAAATTTCAACAAAATAACGTCAAAAGTCTGACGATCTTCTCTTTCTGTTTTTTTTAATGGCATGGCATCGCGGCGCTGTTCATGCGTTCAGCCAAAAAGTCTACTGGAGTTTCTGCAAGATTACACGCTGAGTATTTGTCACGATACTGGTTTGTCAGTATTTAGGTATATTTAAGTATCAGCAATAAACAGTATGTATTAAATCGGTATAGAACGGGCCACATTTATTAACATTAATTATCAATCGCGTCAGTATTAAGGCGGTATTATAACTTCTTACTTCGGGCCTTTAAGTTGACATTCAGCTAATAGAGAACAGAAATTGATCATCATACAGGAAATAGCACATTTCGATGCTAGTGCGACAAGTATGTCATTACGTCACGAGTACCGAGATATCTTGCCACGAGCCGTAGTGGCAAGACTCGGGACGAGTGTAGAATGACATTTCTGCACGTGTATCTAACGACGTTTTTTAATACAGTTGCGAAAAAATAAGAAAAACATCTTTCATCATCATTCTGTAACATCATTGTAATACTTACAGTTAAAAAATAATGAAGTTGATCAAAATAGTACATTACGTACCTAGGGCGGTGAATTCGTGAATGGCCCAGATCGCAGGTGTTCGTGGCCCGAACCGAAGGTGAGGGCCATAAATATGCGATCTGGGGCTTTACGAATTACCGCCCGTGGTGAGTACACAATTTTACGTCTTCATCTGGCCACATTATGGCCAGGTGTGACGTAAATATTTTTTTAAATAGATTTCTATTATTAATGACATACTAATGAATGGTACAATTTGTACAACTATTGAGTGGGAAAAGTGAAAAGCACTAGTTCGCGAAAGCCAACTTACTGCACGCTAAACAGCTACGTAAAGTAGCACTTTTTGTGCAACTGTATTAAATAGTTATTTACGATACAAGTGCCGAAAATAGGTAATTCGCAACGAGTGGTGATAAATCAAAACACGACCGAAGGGAGTGTTTTAAATCGACACGAGTTGCGAATTACCTATTCGCACGTGTATCGTACAACGTATTACTGTACATATGGCTCTTTAAAGTTTTGACATATGCACGAAAAGTGCTCTTTTCCGCACTAGTGCGGGAAAGTAGGACCATATGTACTGTAAAATACTTTACAGTACATAATGGTGCTACTTTCCCGCACTAGTGTAACTGTTGTTGCCGAGCAAAATCGAGCCGGAAAGGTTTTTTAATTTTTGACTAACCATAAACTAACTATGCACTGCACGTACTGATTTTTTATCAATAAGTAAATTAAACTGCCGAAATTTTTCAGAAAATAGTTATTTACGATACAAGTGCCGAAAATAGGAAAGTCGCATCGAGTGGTGATAAATTAAAACACGACCGAAGGGAGTGTTTTAAATCGACACGAGTTGCAAATTACCTATTCGCACGTGTATCGTACAACGTTTTACTGTACATATGGCTCTTTAAAGTTTCGACATAAGCACGGAAAGTGCTCTTTCCGCACTAGTGCGGGAAAGTAGCACCATATGTACTGTAAAGTATATTTTTTGTTTTCTTACACAATTTTTGAGAAAAGCACTATATTTGTCTCAGCCGGAAGGGCAATTGCTGGCTTCGTATTAAATTAAACGGACTCCCAAGGTCGTCCATTTAAAATGAATACTCGGCCAGCAATTGCCTACTTCCCATTGCTTCGACAATAATGTATTATTATCATAATTTATATCTTTCTTCTTTTTTCTTAATGAAAAAAAAAAACAGTAATTATGACAAAGGGACTCGGGTGGTTGTAGAACTTAAGTGGTTAGGTATAGTTTGGAAAATATTAATTAGCCGTCTGATATCTTTTGTTCCGCGTAAATGTCCTACCTGTTGGATCTATTGCCACAAACATCAATTTAACATTTATCCTCTTATTCATAAGACTTAAGATTCCTTTGATAAATAAAATGTGTTTCGTCCCTTTCTTACGGATTTAATCAGAGTGATAGATAAAGACGAATTTTAACGGCAAATTCAAGCTAAAATAGGTTTGATCAACGTTTTACTTGATAGGTTAAATTAGGACTGCGTGTTTCCTAGGTCCAAGAGAAAAAAATGCGTTACCATGCAAACGAAGTCGCAGGTACAGCTAGTAATCTTTTACTAAGTAAGTCTATCGTTTCGGGGTAGATTAAACAGTATATGCAAGAGTTATTTGACAACGAATTCTAATTAACAAATCCTTAAGTAGAACCTTAGCATAGGTTCAAAATCATACAACGTACCTAAACCTACGCAGATATACACTGGCCACCTCGTATTAGAGTAGTTACGTGATTTAGTAATTTTTAATATTTTTTTATTCCAGTCTGTAAGGTGTTTATAACATACAGTAACTAATAAGGTGTGTATTATAATTAGTTATAAATGAATGCATTACTGCGCAGCACAACATTACACTCGTCAAATAATGCTTTTTCAGTGTCTATTTCAGGAATTCAATGCGGCCCTGCCATCAAAGTCGGTTTGTTATAGGTCACGACGCAGCTATCACAGCCAGCTTTGATGAGCATGGCCTCATTCGTAACAACCCTCTTGAGTCGAACTAGCAACTACCTATCGATGAAACTGTATCAATGTTCTCGGGCCTAGCCTGTCAAAGCGGCAGTGAAATGTCTACTCGTCTTCATATCACAGCCACTTTGATGTGGTCGGTTTACGGAGACCAGTTCGTCGCAGCCACCGACCGCGCGTTGAAGCCAGACCGTGGCCCATTCGTCAAAATGGTTGTGTCGTGTAGTAGTTTCATATCACAGCCATTTTTGACGAGTTGGGCTGTGGGTACGTGCTACGGGGCGACACGTGCTGAAGCAGCTGGGCGACTTAGTGCTCACAAAGTGGCTGTAAATATGCGTTTACCTGCCATATCACAGCCAGCTTTGATGAGCGGTGAGTCGTACCTTCACTCCAGTCCGGCGGAGACATCATCGTCTGAGGAAGAAAGAAACAACGCTGAAGGCGCATCAGTAGCCAGCAATGTGGTTGTGACATGGTTTTTCCAAGCACATATCACAGCCAGCTTTGTTGACTACTATGTCGTTAAAATCTCAACAAACGGTAGCATCACTTTTATATATACCGCCCCACTTGTTAAATGTTTCATGTTTTCTTTCTGTTTTGATTAAGTAAATTGCAATGTTCTCGTGTACCACCACACAATTTAGACAACTTGGTAGTGTAAGCATCACCAACGTTATAGTGTGTTTATACATAGACTGTGTATTTGAAGTATTTTGTAAGGGTGTCTCTATCATTTTATCGATAGGTCTTACTCGATTTTCATGTCACCGAAAACTATTCCACGAATTGCATTACGTTTTTTTCCTAATCACATAGGTAATCATCAATACATTGTTTTTTTATTTGATCAAAGAACTTTTCATTGTTAATCGTTTCGAATTTGTCTCAAATCGTAGCGTAACGATTCATCGAATTTACCTGTCATAGAATAATCAGTTATTTTTATGTTACTATAATTATGTTCATCGTGCTGTCCTGAGAGCGGCAACAGAAGATAGAAAGGGTATCGCGCTAAATAAAAAATACCTATACGCCAAATACGTTTCACCTCAATAAGTCTGAAAAGGGACTACATAAAAAACCCCCGCTAGTCAAATAGTTAAGCAATATCAAAAGCTTTTATACACTCAATTTTTTAAAAATATTTATATGTACTTTTTCAAATTACAGGTTGGAGGAGCTACACCATCGAAGGAAATTATCAGACGTTTTCATCAATCAAGACTAAATAAATGTTCCAAATTGTGATATTATTACATTAATTACATAAACGTGATTCTTGCACCCATTCTTTAAAAATGTGACATGTCGCGACACGATCCAAGCAATTTTGTATATTCTCAAAATAAAATGTGTGTACGCTATTCCTGTTTATTTTATTTCCAAGAAAAGTATACAGTAGGTACCTACATAATATTAATATTGCATTTTTTATACATTTCTGTCTGAATTCAACTTGGGTTCATCCCTCTCAGACTTGCCAGCAATTCGGTATTTCCAAAAACCTACATTTTGTATGAAAACTTATTTCCACTACACTACGCCACGTACATCATAATATCAGCCGAAAGATATATACAGGGTGTTAACGGGGTCATGATCCGGAATGACAAAAAGCGAATAAGATGATCATACTGAACAACCTTTCCCATGGGACCAACCACGAAATCGCAAAAAAAAAGAGCCAATTAAGAGTTAACTGTGAGCTAACTGCGATTTAATTGAGAGTTATGAATGGAATACCTGGTTTTTCTTTGCGATTTCGTGGTTGGTCCCATGGGAAAGGTTGTTCAGTATGATCATCTTATTAGCTTTTTGTCATTCCGGATCATGACCCCGTTAACACCCTGTATATAGGCCTCCCCAAAGAGCGCCGCAATGACCGGTCCTGCCCCGCGCCACCCGCATCCAGCGGGCTCCCGTACATAGGTACCTACTAATAGTAATATACTTTGAAAAAGTTTTAACCAACTTCAATGCAGTATCCACCAGCTCCGCCGAGCCACATACATGAACATTTCCACTTTAAGTACCACATAACCTGCTTTCCGAGATTAAAAGCGTTGATTATTACAGAAAAAACACAAATGGTTGTGGGCCGATAAAAGGTGAAGAGTTCCCTCGACTTCTCTAGGATCCCATCATCAGATCCTGACCCGACGGCCGCGGGGCCACCCGGGAAGGATTCCCTGTCAACCAACAAATGAATTGTCCAAATCGGCCCAGGCGTCTGCGAGTAATCGGGGAGCATACCTACTAAACAAATATACATTAACATTCCGACTAATTGAAAAGCTCCTTCTTTTTTGAAGTCGGTTCAAAATTCCACACTAAAACGTGACGTACAGGTCGATTCACAAGAGCTGGCTCGTAATGTATATGAAATGAATGACAGTTTCATATATTTTCTGTGCCAGCTCTCGTGAATCACCTGTACCTACCTAATACCTAACGAAACAGGATCTAAGACATTTTTGATGACAGGGTCTTAAATGCGCATGCGATTTCGATTAGGGGGCAGAGGAACCAAAAGGTTATGTTCTGGAAGAAACAGGTTCTTCAAGGTTTAGATGGTTGCTATTTTATCACTAATCGTTTTGTATAAGTCGCGCCGTCGGAGGCTTGTTGGCGACCGTCTAGCGGGCGCTCAACACATCCCTCACTCTCGCATATTTGTCAGCACATCCCTCACTCAACACATCCCTCGCTCTCGCATATTTGTCAGCACATCCCTCACTCTCGCATATTTGTCAGCACATCCCTCACTCTCGCATATTTGTCAGCACATCCCTCACTCTCGCATATTTGTCAGCACATCCCTCACTTTCGCATATTTGTCAGCACATCCCTCACTCTCGCATATTTGTCAGCACATCCCTCACTCTCGCATATTTGTCATCACATCCCTCACTCTCGCATATTTGTCATCACATCCCTCACTCTCGCATATTTGCCATCACATCCCTCACTCTCGCATATTTGTCAGCACAGCCCTCACTCTCGCATATTTGTCAGAACATCCCTCACTCTCGCATATTTGTCAGAACATCCCTCACTCTCGCATATTTGTAAGCACATCCCTCACTCTCGCATATTTGTCAGCACATCCCTCACTCTCGCATATTTGTCATCACATCCCTCACTTTCGCATATTTGTCAGAACATCCCTCACTCTCGCATATTTGTCAGAACATCCCTCACTCTCGCATATTTGTAAGCACATCCCTCACTCTCGCATATTTGTCAGCACATCCCTCACTCTCGCATATTTGTCAGCACATCCCTCACTCTCGCATATTTGTCAGCACATCCCTCACTCTCGCATATTTGTAAGCACATCCCTCACTCTCGCATATTTGTCATCACATCCCTCACTCTCGCATATTTGTCAGCACATCCCTTACTCTCGCATATTTGTCAGCACATCCCTCATTCTCGCATATTTGTCAGCACGTGACGGACGATAGGTGACCAAATGGTAACTATCTTAGGCCCGCTGTTACTACCACTATAGATATACAACATTAGGTACCGCACGGAGACGGATGTCGGAGTTATTCAACTTTGACAGCGATAGACGACGAATGTTGTAGTTTTGCAAAACCTGATCGCTGGGTAGGTAAGTACATTGTGATACAAGTGAGGTAGGTTGATAATTACATCAGAGGCGGATATGTTGATAAGAAAGCCGAGGATGTAATTAACCAAGCTCACGCGTTTCATACGACGTTTTTCAACACATTTGCAAGGAAAAAATCCTTTTTATAAAATGAGAATGTTAAGTATAGGCTCCTCAGTTATTTCCTTTAGTTGTTGGTGGCAACAGGTTTTTACTCGCATATTGTACGATTTGTGCGTCGACAAGAATTTCCAGTGGCGCCAATTTTTTTTTTTTTTTTTTAATTTATTTAAAACAATTTTTTTTTACAATACTTATTGTGTTGCACTTATGTGCAAAAAAAAAAAATTGTGCAAATTGTGCTTTATAGCCACTATTTGAAACCTGGAAGGTTTATGCAATAGTTGGCGAGATCGCGGGGTTCTTCCCGCGTTCCTTTAGTTAACTACTTATAATAATATAATACTTGTAACAAATTGCTATTGTCGACTACAATTTTATTCCTTACCTACACTTATTCATCTAAACTTAGGTAGTAACATTTAAGTAGCTTCTTACATTTGTTATGACTAATAATAGTATCAGTAAGGTCTTGTAATAAGTTCTTAGGCAGATTATTTAAGATAGATGGAAATGGAAGTAAGAAGTTAATAGTTCTGTTACCATAAGTGTTATTGTTGCGTGGCAACGGGTATGATGGCAGGTAATCTAACGTACGTAACTTATTAGGGCGTGTTTTTTTTTCTAATGAGGGTAGCATTGCACATCCCTCAGTTAGTAAGGACAAACAAAATCTATTGAACACGTTAATGACCTTGCAGTGTTTGAATAGGCCTGTTTTATTATCACGATAGTTTTTTTTAACAGTATTAGGTACAATTGTTTTTAGTAGTGATAGTTGTAATTTATATATTTGCGTTAAATAGGTTTTGTATGTCCTCCCGTAGCTTGTAATACCATAGCTTATAATTGAATCTGCAAGTGATAGGTAAAGCATTCGTAGTATATCATACGGTAGTTTATATTTAAGTATTGCCATATTAACCAAAATACATCTAAGTTTTGAACATACGTGGTCCACATGGGGTTTCCAATTAAATGTATTGTCTATAATTAATCCTAGGTACATGTGTTGGGGAACAAGCTCGAGCGCCTCACATTTACAGTTACGGTTAGGGTTATGTAGACAGTGATGATCGTGTGCTATGATTGTGGGGGCCCGTGGTTCTTTTGTGTACGGTGAGCGTGGTTTTTATTGAATTAATTTCTAGCCCCACGTCATGGGCCCATTTGCATAGCTGGTCAAAATTATTCTGCATTGTATTCTGGGCTTCGAGTAAGTCCCGGTGAGAAGTTACTAGACATGTGTCGTCAGCAAACTGGTATACAGAACCCGCACTAAATATGTTGCACATGTCATTAACGTAGATTAGGTAAGTATTCGGTAGGTCCAGCTATAGATCCCTGCGCTGTACCTTGTTCCGTGCGCAGCGGCTCACTGAGCGCGCCGGCGATCTTCACCATGGTGTGGCGGTTGTTATGATAGTCCTGGAACCAGTGTAGCAGGGGTCCTTGTATACAATTTTGCTGTAGCTTGCTATACAGTGTAGAATAATTTAGACAGTCGAATGCTTTACTGAAATCAATAAAAGTGGTAATTACATGTTTACGTTCATTTAAATAATCATTCACCTCGTTTGTAAATTTAGTTAGTAATTGAGAGGTACTTCGGTTTCGCTGGAAACCATATTGATTAACGTTGATTATTTTATTATTGTTTAAGAATTTATTCAGCTCGGTCCCGATATACCTCTCAACTATTTTATCTATACATGGTAGGATAGTTATAGGTCTATAGTTATTGTAATCTGTGTATGAACCTTTTTTATGAATAGGGCGTATTATGCCGACCTTTAACCCGTCCGGGTAAGACGATGTTCCAATGCAAGCATTAATCAAGTGGGTAATTAAGGGTGTGATTTCCGTTATTATATATTTCAGGTCTGAGGCACGAATGCGGTCAGCACCAGGGCTTTTGTTATCGTTTAGTTTTTTAATTATATTGAATACAGTGTGATGATCTGCCCATTTTAATCTCATGGTTAGGTTAGGTGTGTTACGGTATAATTTAGGGTTCAACAAAGGGGTTCCGCACGGAACACTTATATTTTTAACATTTTTTTTTAATGCGTTTGCAAAGTCGTTAGTTAATTTTTCGACATTAGTTTTAAAATGTTTCATAATTATACTATCGATACACTTGCCAATTCTACCACTTATTCTATTAATTATATCCCAGACTTTTCGAGGGTTTCTAAAATTAATACATATTTCATTTTTAATATACCTATTCCTAGTGTTCTCTATGACTTTATTCGTTTTATTTCTATATTTATTATATAACAGCCTTTTTAATTTATTATTTTCGTCTTTACGCCATATATTATACAGTTCAAAGCGTTTTTTGCTCATATTAGTAATTCTATTTATCACTTTTCTATTCACCAACTAGTCAACATTTTTAATAATAACCAAGCACGCAGCAACTAAGTACCTTACCAAATATATTTGTGAAATTACCTATAATGGCACGCAAAATTTTTTTTTCGTGAAGTTCGCGCAGTGCAAGCGAGACTTAGATGAAATCTCTACACAGCCAATACAAAATAAAATAAATATTTTCGTATTTAATACAAATTAAAATGTTATCAAAAGTGAATCTAGTTTCACTAAATTAAACTTTTCTATATCATATCCAAGGAGAAATAATCAGTTAATTCACAAAAAGGATTTATTTTGTTTTATCGAGTATGGATTCTTATTGCCGAGAATTTAAAAAAACCCTGTACAACCCGGTTAATTTAAGAATGCGCCGCGTCCATACATACACCTTGCTGCAAGTTGCCAACGTTCCTTAATCGGAAAAAAACACGAGTGCCGTAATGGTATAAAACACGCGTGTTAAATACCCAGGATTATGAGCCTAAAAACGACGTAATAAGAAGCACTACGTTACGAGCAAATGTGTTGATTTATTTTTAGTATTTGCCGACTGTTCAAAAAGTAGGTAAAGTTGCTACTAAGTAGGTAAGTACTTAATTTAAGAAGAAAATTAAATAACACATCGGGTGACAAATAATAACAGTCGATAGAATGTAGGTAAGTAATTAATAGACGAGTACCTATGGTCGCCCTCCGCCTTCACTATCACACCAGCTTGGTGTAGCATAATAGGGCGCCGGCCTGCATGAACTATATGCACTATTTACGAGCAGAGCTACTCTCGAGAACTGTACATAATATAAATCATTAAGATTTATGTTATAAAATAGGTTTTCTCAAACGAATGCGTAAGCTAGCGAAAACTTTTGACAGGAGAAAAGAAAACACAGCCATGAAAATTATACATTTTTCTTTATCGCCGGCCAGTGCGCTAGCGGCCGCGCGGCGTAGGTTTTGCCGTGTTACAGCATAACATAATTAATACTCTTCCCAAAATATTGCATGGCGTCGTATATAATGCACTGTGGATAGATCAATTTGTATAACGATCTCATTCTGTAATATTCATATAATATAACAATCAATACCCGTAAAAGACATTGAGTGTACAGTAGAATTATTTGGGGTTTAGCACTGACAGATAGTTTGCCTTCATTTAATTTTCAACTTTAACCTTATACAAATTAAGTAGTTATTTCTAAATCGGTAGACGTGGGTAACAGTATTCTGAAAATTGCTTTATTTGTATGACATTCAAGTTGAAAATTAAATGAAGGCAAACTATCTGTCAGTGGTTAACTAACAGTAATCGTACTGTAACTTACTGACTGTATAAGTATAAGTAGTGTATTTTTAGGGTTCCGGACCAATAAGGTAAAAACGGAACCCTTATGGTGCGACTCTGTCTGTCTGTCACAAAGTTAAATATCTCAGGAATTACTAATGCTATCCATTTGAAATTTGGAATAGTTTTAAAGAAAGTTAATCCACGTGTATGGAACATGAAAAAATTTAATATATATTTTTAATATCTATCTAAAATTATGGATAAGAGGGGGGAAAAAAAATCAAAGTTTAGTTACTAGGTCAAGTGGGGTATTATATGAAAGGGCTTGAGATGGACATTTTAAGTTTTTTTTTTTTCTACTTTGGTAAAATTTTGATCTATGAAGGAAAATGTAAAATAAAATACCCCCCCCCCCCCCCCCTTATCTCCGAAGTTATACAAGCGTAAAATTTGAAATAATTACTTGTGATTAAGATAAACATGAATATATAAATAACTATAAATATAAATATAAATAAAATAGTATAACTTTTTCTGTATCTAGCGTATTTTTTGTTTTATTTTCAAAAATCAGTTCCTACTTAAATTTGCAATTGAATCAACTTTATAAGTATTTTTTTGTTTTGAAATTCCTATAAGACTATAATAGAAGAACTCTCTTTCAAATAAAAAAAAATAATCGAGATCGGTTCACGTGATAAACAATATTCGCTAAAACACCAACATACATACTAAGCTGATTGCCCTTGCACGTTAGTACCAAATGGGGCCGATAGATGGCGCTGACCCCATTCCTACTTCGCGCTGTTAAGATTTTTCTATTAATGGGGTTGAGACGGGTATATTTCAATAGCAGGTCAAAAAAAAGATCGCGATTCAATTGTCTTGGTAGTTCGATAGTCTTTATTGAATTCTGTTGTGTTGGGTTAAAATAAGTAATTTTATTTAACAAATATTGTGACATTTACTTTACCTTAAGTTAATTGATAGTTTGTACGGAACCCTCGGTGCGCGAGTCAGACTCGCACTTGACCGGTTTGTTTTTGCTTAGTCATCATACTAGAAAAATCCTCTACACTTTTGTAGGTACCTACTTACAAAATATGTAATGTAAGTACATATTACTAAAAAAAAATCATTTGAACTAAAGCCCGCTCCACATTCTCGACAAAACTACACGAGACTGGTTTCGCCGGAATATTTGCCGAGACCGGGCCAAACCGAGAGCGGCCCTCTACATTCTCGCCTTGCGCAGCGCAGTTGTAATTGGACTTTCATACAAGATGGACGCTTCCTACGGTTGCCGTCGGTCGACTGACGGAAGCGCAGCGAGAATGTGGAGGATGAGTTTCGCGCAAACACGAAACTTCACGACAGCTCTTTGATGTTTGGCCATTTTACCGACTCGAAACAGAGACTACACGAATATACGCAAAACAATACGAACATAGACGAATACTTATTCCACACTCTTGTATTCGGCAAATCTCGTATAGTTTTGTCGAGAATGTGGAGCGGGCTTAACATCTTTTTGGAATATAATATTATTTCTCGATTATCGGGCTGTACATTAACCGGCACCATAATAGGTATTGAATTGTTAACAATTTTTCTTTACTTTACAAAACTTCAGCCTAATCAAGTCCAGCCAGTAGTTGTAGAAACCCGTTTGTAAATCCAGGGAAGTAACATGTACATACATACCTAGCAGCCCCCCTAGCACACTAGGTTTTATGTCCGACATAAAGCATTTGTCCCTCTTGCACTCGCATATTGGCCAGAATGGGACGAATGCTTTATGTCCGACATAAAACCTAGTGTGCTAGGGCGGCAGGTATACGTACGGTGCCGACCCTTTTATTGATTTCGTCAAGTGACAACCAAAACTCACGAAGCAGAAAAATAATTTAAGGAAAACCAACTGTGATGAATTACTTGTACCTAATTAGTTAGTTTTGGTTGGCACCTGACGACTTGAAGATTCGCTACGCTGCTTTGATAAATACCTTCCTCACTCTCAACATCATCGCATCCTGGGGAGCCGGCAGCTGACGATCTCGCTCACTGTTACACTAGACAGCACCACAGAGCAAAAAGGTACCTATCTGAATTTGTTTGGGTAATTAATAACGAGTGAAAAGGGAACATTTCGCGATTCTGCCAGTGCCACGAGGTACAAATAAAATGGAATAAAACACATGTATTATATATAATTGTAACTTTTTTATAATTTGCGTAAGAAAATACCCAATAATCTTTAAGTATAAATAAATGAAAGAGGGAGTAATTAAGTCTAAAGCAATGAAAACAGGCAGGTATCTCTTGAGAGCAGCCTCTTACCTTAAAGAGAATAGGCATTATGCGGAAGTTTCCATTGCTCGTAAGTTTAATTAGAATTCAAGTACGTGATCATTTAAGTATACCTGGTCAGTTATCTCAAGATTATAACAAAACCTAATAATGATACAGCGGCGGCACCCTAGGTTAGGTTTTTATATAATAATGATTTTATGTTTTGTGTGTACCAATAGTTTTATATTTTACTTCTTAAATATATTGTTATTGTAAACACCTAAACAGAGAGAAACATTCAATAATATGATAGAGCTGTATTATTATTAGGATAGATTTGCACTCATTTAAAAATGCACACATTAAAGAAACTTATACGTCTGATTAAATGAATGTCGGTGAGTAACAGGCCCGTGGTTATTGTTGTGAACAGCGACAGTCGTGGATGTCACTGCCGTGAGTGCCGTGGATGCACATTTCTGAGGCTCTAGTATAAGTTTTGCCGAAACAAAATGTTACGACCGCGTTTGCGTTTAGTTGTCAAATCCCATACAAATTGAGGGTAAAACCCAAACGCGATCGTAAAGTTTTGTTTCGGTAAAACTTATACTAGGGCCTCTGCTGTTTCGAAATAAACGCGAATATTGTGGTTAAACAATATTTTTTATAAATAAAAAAAAAATCCTTTTTTTCCGAAACTGTTTTCATCCACGGTAGTAACATCCGTAGTTGTGACATCACAAAAATAAGGACGGCCCAAGTAACGGTTACTCGTACAACTTGTACTCATATCGTTACATACTGGAATTAATTAAGTTATGGCCGAAAATAGTTCTGGACTAACTACGTGTTTTTTTTTAATGGTAAACTAAAATGACCACTCACTATTAATGTGGACTAAACAAACAAATCGCAGTGTTTTAAATGCGGTTGTATTTTTTTAATCATATCATTCTGTTTTCATCAGTTATCAGTTTTGGATGACGAATCAATCGGCTTTGTTTAGGTATTATACCTACGTGGTCATCACAGGTGACCATCGCGCCGCCGGTACGAAACGGGAGCACTGAGTTACAATACTGAAATGATCTTTGAACAAAAAGCAGAATTTGTAAATCATGCTCGATACACTGCAAAAAATAATAGCGTTGTTTTTAAATACAATTTTTTTATTCTTCCTAAACGATTTTCATATTATAAACATAAGTTAGTGCGAAGAATAACTCCTCATAAGACTGAAGATAAGATCTGGGCACATTAAATAGTTATTCGGGAGAATTCTCATGATTCTTGCAGACATATATATATATATATTATATATATATATATATATATGATATATATATATACATATGTATGTATGTACGTATATGGACAAGAAAAATCTATTTCATGGGCTGCAGTCCAAACGGTTTGGTGGATTTTTGGCACGTGAGGTGTCGTTGGATGCCTCATAATCGTTTGTTAGTCCTTTACCTCATAAGCATAAATTACTTGTAGTTATTCTCCGGATCGCGTTTCGTCGCGATCTCTAAATTCCTGAACAGATTTTTTTATTGTAGTAAAATTTCTTGTCGCCAGTCACAACGGTGTATAAAAATCATAGGCTATTTACTTTTTGCGTAGTTTTTACTTGAGTCGCTTCTTACCGCGATAAATATTTGTTTGTAAAGCGTTATTACTTAGCGCGATTTTTCATTTAAGCACTATATCTATGTAGTTTTGTTTTTTAAACGCATTTCGCAGTTGTAGTTTATCTCCTGGATCGCTTTTTATATAAGTAGCTACAATTTGCAATATCCATATTTGCCTCCCTTTCTAACATGCATGTACAGTCAGCAGCAGAAGTAGCTAATAAGCGTTCCAAGTGGTCACAATGATCGGCACACGACTCTATTGTCAACAGAGTATTAAGGATTGTGTAGCTCATTGTGAGCGTGTTATTCTGCGTAGCTACTTTCTGCTGCTGACTGTACCTATCCAAGACGATATGCTATAAAAAAAAAGCGAAAAAGGTACATTGCGAATAAAGATATTGTCTAATACAAAAATAAACGATTAGGATACAAAGCGAAAATTTAATACATGATCGATGTGAAATGCGACTAAAACTAATAGCGACAAAAAAAACAGGATTAAGACACAACGCGATAGTTAAATGCACGATCGAGGTGAAATGCGACTAGAACTAATAGCGACAAAAAAAAATACGATTGAGACACAACGCTATAGTTAAATATAGGATCGAGGTGAAATGCGATCCGGTGAATAACTACAGGTAATTTATGCTTATGAGGTAAAGGACTAACAAACGCTCATAATCCTGGGAGTGACATAGAATATATTTTTTTTTTTAATCAAATGGTGTCTAGATTGGTTTAGTTACACATACTAATGAATGATACATATCCTGGTGTCGTATACTACCGTAAGCTAGTTTCTTTTAAATATATTCGTTCAATGGCCTATACTATTTTCCATTATGATTAGACATATTACTTACAATTTAAGGCTTACATACGAAAACCAAAGAGAGCCGACTTGGAACCACATTTAATTCAATATTAAGTCTTTAGAAAATCATGCTGTAACCACTTCAGTAAACAGCACATTCAGCACAAGTAGGTACAACTATAGTTAACACAGTAAGCTAGTTTTCAACAATATCCAATAAGACAACGCGTTCACCAGATATAATCAGCCTATGAGCTTCATTAGCGTGTAGCACAGAAAATAATTTTCGTTCTAAATACAACGAGTAATTGTGATACATCATAAGCTCCATTTACTAATTAGATCGAATTACTGTAGCCTCATTTGTAGAGGGAGGAAGGCTTTGAAATTCGTACTGGGAAGAATGAAGAAAAACGCCCGATGAGCTCGCCCTTTTATAGATCAATATCTTTCTAAACTATGGAGCATATTTTTACTCAACGTCGCCACACTTTTTAAATTTGTTAATCTACCTAAATTTCCAACGCTTCTCGCGACTTCCTACTTAAACTTCTACAAGATAAAATTGATATTTAGTAGTTAATTTATCTTGAAGGCCTCGTATTAAAGCAAAAAGAGAATACATATATATATATATCTTACTTAAAGATCGGATTGTGCTCGCTTCCGCGGAGGCGCTGGAAATTGTTTCCGCATAAGCACATATATTTTACTTGTTTGTTTTATAATTTGCCTTTGTTGATCATCATAAGGTTATCTAGATATATAATTAACTCTTTTAACGATAGTCTTCCAGTATTATATTTTAATGTAATCTGAATGTAGCAAAAATAGCATGTTTTTATACTATACATTATATTTTTTGGATACTCATATAATTAATGAATAACAACTACCTTGATTTACTATTTACATATATTCTTCATTAGAGCATAGATCAGCCTCCTGAGAGCTGGTTATGAATTTTATTTGTTCTAACAACAGCCGAAACAAAACACGCAACTCTGTTGCTTTAAAATGTGACTTCCATGAACAAATTTTGTTCTTTCTATATAATGCTGGAACTCGGGAGCCTAGAGTAAATAATGTAATACTTTGCAAAAGAAGAAAGGTCAAAACCTAACAACTAACGCAGATTTATTCTCACCCGCACCCGCCTGCAATATCCAGCTTATTAGCTTGACACAATCTGCATTAAGAATGAAATGTGTCAACACGTGGGCCGGTCACTGAAATTCGGACGGCTAGATAGACGGATATTACCTATACAATAACTTCATAAACCAAACTATACTTATTATAACGTAATTATTATGACTTCCACAACTAAAAATAAGACTTAATAATCAACAATTTATATGTTTTAACAATCCCAGTGTGACGTGGTCGCCTAGTCGTATAAGTAACACGGAATACCAGTCTTTAGTCCTGCTCCAGCACCAATTTTAAGGGGAACATTTTGTGTCCTTTCCATACAAACATTAATCGGCCAACTTGACAATCACCTAATTTCCGCAAAATAAAAACTAAAAACTCACGAATACAAATTTATTTTAAAATTTAAATTCGGATACAATACGAAAATAGCATCATATTAATTTCAACAAAATTAATAAAAAAGGTTTTGATTCAGATGTGTGGTCCGAAAACGTTTGTATGTGAAGAATTTATTATAGACCTCCACACTTAATTAACATTTTGAAGATAAAACTAAGAAATGTAGCATTCTTGCGACTGATTTTTTATGCGCCTAAATTTGCGCGACATGTTGGTTGTTCTACATTAAACTGAAACACTAATCAACATTAAATAAACCGTTACCAACAACGCAACCACAGCGTTCTTCCTTATTGTTTGTTATGTAAAACTGAATTGTAACCGCTTTTAAAGCGCACGGCTCAACTCGCGAACACACAAATCTAAGGCGACGCATAGATGTGTTTATGTACCTGGATGCGACAAAGTTTTCGTACTCACTTGACACCCCGTGTACCACTGAATGTGTCGCCTGTTCATCAACAAGGCTTTGGAGTTCAGTAGTTTAGATATCCGAAATTAGTGGCATGAAATCAGCTTGAAGGCAGTAGTTTCATCAATAATTTCGTTTGATTATCCGTTAGATCGGTTGTTCACCCGGTTCATATTGGTTGGTATTCGGACGTTCTTCTCTAGAGCCATACTTCGTGGGGTAGCTGGCGCTCGCTTAAGGTTTCTGCCAGTTATATAACCTTTAGTTCGGTTTTCACCACACACATCCAATCCATTGTGCGAGTAGCGGGCAAAAGGTAGGTAAAGGAAGGTACTAGAATATCGACTTTTTTAAAAATTCGAGCTTCCGAAAGCTTTCCATGAACTCACTCAAGAAAATCGAATGCACTCACATAACAGCATTGAAAGCAATATGCCAAATTTAAACGTATAAGACTTAAACTGTCATCATAACTGCCTATTTGATAAGTTTGTTTAATAGCTAAGAAGCTTTATATAGTAGCAGTACCACATTTTGCTATTGTACGAAAATGTGGAAAGAAATCACTAGTACCATTAAAAGATTGCCTTAACTTTGGCACAAACGTGTACATTTCGAGAACCGCGCACAGAAAAAAAAAGAGGAACGCTAGTAGCTGTGGTCGTCGACACGGGTGATGAGATCGTGAGCGGGCAAGTCGAAGACCTGGTCGTCATCAGAGGCGGGCGAGGCGTGGCCCGGCGTAGGCGACTCGTCGAAGGTGATGTTGGGGCTCGACTCGCTGCGCTCGCGCGCGCGCGCCCACTCCGGTCATGTCTCCTCGCGGCGCACTGTCACGATGGCCGCGCGGCACATCGGGCACTCCTTCAGTTGCGACGTGCACACCGAGCAGAAACCTCTGCACAACGAAACTATCGCTTACCTTCTGTTCTGACACACAATATGTATACATGCGTTATAGTGGCGCAGTGACAACAGAGACATGTTTAGGCATTTATGAATCGGTGTATCAGTGATCACTGATCAACTTTGAATTTACGCTGAACTTATCACTACACTACATTTCTAATTAAACCTTTTTCGTAAAATATACTGAGAAGTGAATAACAAATTTAATGCGCTTTTGCGTTCAAAGGAATCAAACAACACTAAATAGCCGACTAGCAGGAAATTCTACAGCAAAGTTCAGTTATGATTAACTGAACTTTGCTGTAGAATTTCCAACTGAAGAAAGAAGGACATTAAGAATTGAATCATTCTTCATTATAAGACAAGGGTCTCGATTTAATTTTGCTAATACAATCTACTCCTCCGCCTGCCTCGTATGTTCAGGCATATGTATGTTCGTAGGCAAGGATCCGTGCTAGGCTTTTTTTCAACACCAAGGTCGTTTTTTGTTTTACGAATCCACATACGAGGCGTTAAGGGCGAGTGCATCATGCAACATGAAATTCAAATCATCATCATATCAGCCGAAAGAAAGCGACTGCCGGATAGAGCCCTCCCCAAAGACTAGTCCTGCCACAATGGCTCAACCTGTCCCACTCACATCCAGCGGACTCCCGCGACTTTTACTAGGTCATTAGTCCACCTTGTGGGCCAGAGGGGGGTCGACCAAAGCTGCGTCTACCAGGACGTGGTCGCCGCGCAAAAACCTCTTTGTCCCAACGTCCATTGGTTCTACGTGCAATGTGGCCCGCCTACTTCCACTCAAAAATAGCGATTCATAGAATATATTCTATTTCGGAAAATTCAAGTGCGACTCGTTTGTTTGATTACGATATATCAGGTTAGTAAAGTGTGTACCTGTGTCCGCAAGGCTCGAGCACGCAGCAGGCGGTGTCGTCGAAGCAGAGCGTGCAGGAGTCCTCCTTGAAACTCGAGCAGCGCAACTGTTCCAGGTATATCCTTCGAGGTACCACCTGTAATGAAGTTTATGCATTAACGGAAACTGTAGTATGGTTAGTGGTGTTCAATGCGCGACTTTTCCTTTTTGGGAAGGCGTGAAGGTATTCTTCCAACGGCGACACGGGACGAAAATTGATTCGAAATTTCGTACAATCGGCCTTAACACAAACGGCTAATTGCCTAATTTTATTCCAATCCTTGCTACGCCGGTGGAAGCACCTTGAGCCGATATTAGAAAATTCTAAAAATAAACGTTTCGCCCCATATAATTTTCCATTTCAAAAGCATCAGCCTGAAAACGGCGAACCCGTAGAGAGATGGGAAAGTAGCCTAGTGAAAATCAAGGGAAAATAATAAATCTGAGTGCTTATTATTTATCTGTTCTGTCGCGATCTTTGTTTATATTTATCTGTTTTATCGCAAGCGCGGAGGAATGTACAATACATGTTCATGAGTCCAGACGCATATTTGAGGTTAACAGGAAAACTGTTCGGGCCACGTGGCAGTGTATGGAGCGCGCGGCTCGAGCTCGACGCATGCGCGCTTACAACGACGCGCCAAAACTGGGTTATTAGGTCTGATTGATCCTAATTCTGCGAAACGTTTTAGCCCTATTTGAAATTTCATATTTATCTTTCATGACACCTCATAATCTGGTATATGAAGCGTGCAAGGAAATTGCGAAATTAGCCACGCTTCCCGGTCAAGAGACGTGGGAACTATTATTGTTATTCGCGAGGTCACGGGACATGGACACGTCATAACAGGAAGTCTTACAATTCATTATATGGTACCTAATACAATTTTGCCCGCAACATCATCAAACTTTGAAACAATGTTCCTTTTTACTCAACCGTTAACGTAATATTTAATATTTGTTTCCAAGCCGTGAATCACCGAACTAAAAAGAAAACCATAATAATAAATAAATATTTGCGGACAATCTTATTCAAATCGACCTTAGTCCCAAACTAAGCAAAGCTTGTAGTACCTACTATGGGATCTAGACGATAAGACGACGATAAACATAAGTACTTATTTAGACAGATAAATACTTAAATACATAGAACACATCCATATTATAAGTTTGATGCTCTAAAATAGCTCAATTTAGTATGCATACTACGAAAACAAAAGAGATAAAGTAGGCCAATTATTATATTTAAGTATAGCAAAGAGAGAGAAAACTACGCAATCCATCGCCTTATCGGCTGTTGTCCATAAATAATTTCCAAATGTGATTCGTAATTAATATAATATAAGATTAAACTTTACTGCACATATAATAACACACGTACCAACGGCAGCTTAGCGCCTAAAAACATTATCTAACATTCAAAACAAACTCATTGTTAGTGGTGTAATTGAAAACTACAGCCTTGGCCAAAAGTATTAAGCATCCATGCTTTTTTCATATAAAGGTCAAATTTAAATCGAGCTTTTATATATTTTAACAAAGAAAAATATTATTTTCAATACTCTATACTTAAAAAAATACTTTGATTGAGGTTAAAAATAATAGCATGCAAAAAATGCAAATGGTCCATCTATTGTAAACATCCATTATTTAGCCTTCTGTTTTCTAAGGAAAACAGTTACTACGTAGCTATTTCGAAATTATATGTGCAATTTTATTCTAGATATTTTTTATTGCCTTTCTATATCTCTTCATCGTCTATTTCGCAATTGATAAATAAATAGTTATTTGTGCAACAAGAGAGCAAAGTTTGTTTTTGCTGCGAGTGCTGATTTTGAGTCCAGAGGAAGGGAAAGATTCTAAAATTGAATCACGAGCGTAGCGAGTGATTCAAAGTTTGAATCTTGAGCACAGCTAAGGACTCAAAAGCACGAGATGCAAATACTTTGCTCTCGAGTAACACATACAACTTTTCACCTCAGCAGTGAGAACATATTCACATTAAAAAATATATCATAGTATCACATACCTACTTGTCTCAAGATTATTAAGGAAGAAAACTTAATTAGGCGTTCGTTACTGTTTGTTTTAACTCCCCAGCGCCGGCCATGCCGATAGTCAATACTATAGAAAGGCGCGACAAGGCGCGAGAAACCAAAGGATATTTCAGTATCTATACGAGTGTCGCGTGAGACTAACACATCACTTATAACTAATTATTGTTAATGTTCGCAGATTTTACTAATATCTTCGAGATATTTTTGAAATATTTATCATTATCACAAGGTCACACATTAGCATATCACGTGTATCTCGCGTGCACACCAAAAACTAGCCGTACTGTTGTTAAAACATTACTATATTTCCTAGTTAGATAGAGAATTGATTTATCCTAGTAGTTTTATATTTAAAACCAATATCAATAACGCAAGAATGAAGGATAATATAAGAAGAATAAAATCGGAAACAAAATAACAGCGCGCATTTTTTTAAAAGGGGCGGGGCCCCGCGTTTGCGTTCGGAAACTGCATCTGGGGTATACGTTCATAGAATTTAAGATTGTTTAAACCAGAATTATTAATTAGCTAGCGTAATAAAATTCATGTTTACCTATTTATTATGAAAAACGGAGTTTATTCTGAGATCTTTTATTTAAATATTCTTTAATTGTAAATGCCTTTGTATAATTATTTTGATAATTTAAACTTGTTAATTTGATCGTTTTCGAACGTGTTACTTGTTTTGCGCTTTTTGGGGGTCTACTTTGAAATTCGATGGTCGAACTATGGATCGACCTATGTCTGCCATTTTCTTTTTTCGTAATGGAATGAAAGGGATAGAGCTAATAAAGTTCAAATATTCTGAACTTGTAATAGACCCCATACGACGAAACGTCAGCGTCAGTGCTCGGCCTCAAAATTAAAAAGCTACTTTGTCTCACGGAGTGAGCAAAACCGCATTTTGCACACTATTTTCACGCAGCAAAATATGCTTGTTCGAGCTGCTGAGGTGAAAAGATAATTTAATAATACTTTTATACTTACTTATATATAAAGAGGTAAAGTATGTGAGAGTCTTTGGGGATATGTGGAATATTTTTCCACTTATTTCTACTGGTAGGGATACATGGAATTGAGTCGTCCATCTATCCCTCCCGGTTTTCAATGGTAGGGCAAGACTGAATTTATTCCACTTATCCCAATTACTTTCCCCCCTGCTAGGGATGTGTATTTTTTTCCATGTATACTAATTTTTGTCCCCACTGGGGGGTATATCGCAGTAGGGATACGTGGAATAGGCGTAGGTAGCGGGTAATCTCCGGAACCGACCCCACTCTGCCAACGTATTACAAAGGGCACTGGCGGAGCCTCAGAATAAAATATAGTTATCATACATCTTGAAAGTCAACATTGGTGATTTTTTTAAATCGGATGACTAGTTCGAAATATAAACCAGGGACCGGTATTCCTTTCTACATATTTTTGTATTCTAGCCGACTCATCTAATATGTCAGCATCATTACCTAAATACAATTTAAGAGTATCGTACAAGTAACGCAAATTGAGGGCTATATTTAATTATTTATGAATACCGAAATAATAAACTCACAAAACAACACACTCTCTATTAGTATCTATACTTAGATAACTTTTCCGGTGAAGCAGTCGATGCCGGCGTGACGTCACGGCTGAACGGACGCAGCCTTCAGGCCACGTCGCTATGCGACGCGCGCGCCCACCACCGCCCACCACCGCCCACTCATTTACAGAGCGGGCCACAAGACCGTTAATCCGTTAATTAACGAAGTTAACATTTTGGGTAACGGATTAAGTATTAAGTTAACTTAAAAAATTGTTAGCGGACTCATTAACTTCCGTTAACCTTCCATGAATCCGTTAATACCGATTAACGGATTCATGGAAGTATCTTCTATTTTGCCCGGACACCGCGCGGACGCGTTCTGACAAGTAGTTTCGGGTTGGTCAGCGGGAGCCGGTCGGTCCGTGCATGAAACGCTGCGGGAACGGTCTAGTAGGCGTCACGCATCTCATAGCTATTCATATAAAGAATATTTTTGCATGTATAATAACCATTTATTTCAGGCAACTAATATCTTAGCCCATAGTTACAATACCTTACCGATTAACATACTTACATACAATTAAAATATTAAAACTATTATTATTATTTAGGCGACGAAACAGTGTGGCTCCGTTGAGTCGTCCGGTGTAGTATTCGGCCGATACACGACACCCTTCGGCCTGAAATCAGAACACGCGATGGTCTCCTGCAGCGGCCGCGGCACGCGCACCACAAACGAGCTGAAGTGCACGTCGTGGCGCGAACGCAGGTGGAAAGCCCTCAGCGAGTAGCCAGTCATCTGGTGTATACCATGTCATCAGCCGTGGCGGAGTAATGCAGGCGCGACACGTAAAGCGCTTTACTCGGAGTGGCAATCTGCAGGTCAGAACCAACCGGCTCTGCTGTACCGCACCGGCTCTTTCGCGGCTTGCGCTTACTAGACACCACCGCATCGGTGCCAAGCGGCTTCTCTTTTAGACGAGTGGCCGACTTAGTGGGGCGATATTACGCAAACTAATAACTTCGTTGCACAGTTTGGTGATAGTTGCTTGCGAGGCCTCAAATTTTGACAAAACATCAGCTAAACTTGCTTTAAGAGCTAACTTCAGTCTGGAGACTCCCTTCGCCACGAACTCCGGCATGACTTGTTCATTCTCCCTCAGAATATCTATAATATCCTCTAGGGTCTTCTTCCCGGCTGTGTCTCGTCTCCGGTGAGGTACATACGTGCCGACGATCCCAAGGGACTCGAACAGCACCTTCTTTGCTGTGCAGATGTCGTCGACAGTGAAACTCGACGAACAGATCTGAATAGCGGAGACCGTGTCCATCCGACCTTCCAGCAGTAATTTCTCTTGGAGAAAGGCGAGGACCTCGTTCACTATGGGGTCACTGTGATTGGCGGCACTCATAGTTTTGATAGTAAACAGCGGCCGAGCCGCGCTTATTTCGCAATTAAATAATTACACATCAACGCGTCTATGTCGCTTCGCGCATTGGACTCGACTCCACCCCCCCGTCTGCTCCCTGGCAGTGCACTTTAAGGGACTTTGTTTTTATTTGTAGTTCTTATCATCACAATCTTTATTTTTTCATATCGTAACTAAATATTCCATACCATTTTTTTAGCAGGTTGACTAATGAAACGACGTATAAAGTACAACTTCTGTCACGAGTTAACGGTTAACAATTAACGTTAACTTCCGTTATCACTATAACTTCCGAAATGTGCGCATTAACGTTTAACAAAGTTAACATTTTTATGAACTGATTAACGATTAACGAAGTTAACTATTTGATTAACGGTGCCCAGCTCTGCTCATTGAAACCCCGACACAACAATTCATAATTAAATATAGAAAACTCTTAACTCTTCTGTGAGGGCCGCTCAGGGGCTTTGGTTTCCGAGGTAACGTAACCTTTAAACCGACACTGTTTAGTCTCCTACTTTTGGTATACTTACTCTAACACTGAAATTAAGACTCCCTGTCCCCTACATTAATTAAAAATATTGACGCCATAAATGTTTGTTACCGGCGAAAAGAGAGTCGGTCAATAAGTTGATTCGCCTATTAATTGATAGCCCAATGTGTATACCCTTTCCGCACGGAGCCAGAGTGGGGACTACAATCCATTACCTTTCATTCATGAGATGAGGTCTATGCTCAGAATAAATAATACTTAAGCACAGAAGGTCCTCTGACTATAAAAATGTATATCTGAGACGTTTGATAGCTAAACAGTTCTAATTATGGCAGGGCTCGCATGCGTTCGTCGCATGATACGTGTTCTTTAGTTCCTAGCGGGCACGTCTATCATGGGACGGCCGCGACATACTCTCGTTTTTTCTCGCACTATATCTGCTGTTCTAAGTGTTTTAATAAGAAAGAGACGGATAGTGTGAGAAAAACGGGAGAGCTCGCGCGCCGTCGCATGATAGCCGTACTGGGAGGAGTGCGGAAGCCTTGTTTAGTCGAAGCGACAAGAAGAACATGCCTGTTAAAAGGAAATGTGGTCAGAAAGCTTTTTGATAGTTTGGTATTCGAAAAATCTCTTTCCGTCGCGTTTCGCGCAAATAAGGGGTGGCTCTGGTAATGTATGCGTAAAACATCAATGTGTGCGTGCGAGGCCCCCAGCTATCTCATTTTGAAATCTGAAGTGCAACGGGAAGAGATCAGAAATGTTACGCGATACATTTGTCCCTTTAATTTTACTCCTGACGTCATTGAGCCTCGATTTTTTTTTAGGAAATCGCTTAGATTTAGATAGAAAAGGAGTCTTTACTCAAACGCAGGAAAAAATGAAATGAGTAGGTATGTAACAGTGCTTCCAAAATAGCTTGGTGCGGGTGACAGATATCTGAGACTAGATAGGTGAAAGTATCGAAACTTGAGTCGATAAAAGTAATCATTTAAAATCTCAATTGTGTATAACAATGAATGTCATCATGAATCCGATTATTAGGCTAAGCTAGTAGAGATAATTGTTTTGTGGCGATTTATGCATGGGAGAGCGAGATACATTGTGCGAGCGAGAAAGCAGAGACAATGACATATTAAGACCTGTAAGATAACATAATGACCAAAAGCGAATAATAATCATACTAAACAACTTTTCCCGTGTGGGACATACCACGAAATTGCAAAAAAAAACAGCTGTTCCATACATTAAGTCTCAATTAATGCACAGCAGCTGTATTTTTTTTGCGATTTCGTGGTTGGTCCCGATTTTTTACCGGAGGGGTGAGACGAGACGAGGCGTTGTGGATAAAACTTTTTGTTTGCTTCTGTCTGACCGTACATTACTCGTATAATATTTTGCGAAACTGGTGTCTTGAAAATGGGGTATTCAAATTTTGGTTTATTCATAATGAGTTGTTTGAGAAACCAAGTATAATGTGATCATGGTAAATGTGATATTACGTTATTTCGAGAATATTGTATTGTGAAAAATATGGTTTTCCGATTATCTGGTGTTTAAGGAATCTGCTGTTTTCAAAAGATGTGATATTGAAATTGTGATGTCAATGGTAACATGATGAATTAAGATTATGGGCTTTCGAAAATCTGGTTTTAAAAGAAACCGGTGTATAGAAAATGTGGTATTTTGGGAATGCCATATTTTGAGAATGTGTTATTGAGCCCAATGTTGTGGAACCGCCCTGTGCAACCCGAACTGAGCCAACTTCGACAGGGGCGGAAATCGTAAAAAAATATGAAAAAAAAAGTTTTTGTCGCCATGCAGCCGATTGAAACAGCGGTTCCCGCTCCAGTCCAAGTTGGCTCAGTTCGGGTTGCACAGCGAGGTTTAACAACGCTTGGGGAGCTCAAATACCGCGAGCCACCCGGTTGTTGCCTCTCGGACACTGACACTACGCGTCATTGATTTAACTTTATTCACAGCAACATTTTTGAGTGAAACGAAACTGTGCGTCAAGTGTCACCCGCACCAAGGTATTTTAAAAGCACTGTAGGAAGTGTTACTTTATTAGTAAACATCTGGCGAGTAAAAATGTTGCTCCGTACATTTGGGCTGAAATTTGGCATACAACTGTAACTTGGATAATAATGTGATGATGGAGCCCGGAGGTTGCCATAGAAACTATAATACGGGTGTAGACTCGAAATAGTACATTACTATAGAGGCCGGGAAACGATGGGTTGCAGGCCAAGTAGATATAGACGGCCGAGCGTAGCGAGGCCGGATAGGGCGGCAACCCCGTTTCTCGCCGAGATTTGTATTGTGCTTTTCTCAAACTAACTAGTCAATTTGTTTTATAAATAATACGTTTCTGAAGTGCACCGCCGCCGCCGCGCCGGCAGCTCCGGGCCCGCGCCCCCCCTTTAAAAACAAAAGAAGGTTGCTTTACAGGCCTAGGTGTGTAAGGCTATATGAAACATATCATCTTCACTCATCGCACCGGGTGGCACCGGATACGTAGTATTTCCGAACCTAATTTGAAGTAAGTCACGTCAACATTTCATTGCAAGTCTGAGAAAATTATTATTACTCCAAAAGAAAGAAGGCAAAAATATGCCTAGGGACGAAAATCCCATTCTGATATCTCAAAGAATTACAAACCTACAACCGTTTTAATATTGCTTGTTAGAGAGAGAAAACGCAGAGCGAACCGCGCGCGCGGCGGGCCGCGTCGACGGCGGCGCCGAACACGATGGGGCACGGCACGTTGCCGTCTTCTAGTGACGTCACAAGCTGCGAACGTCATCGTTTCATATGAAGTTGCGTTTTGCGAAAAAGGGACAGAACATACCCCTTCTTAAAACTTTGAACACCTATAACTTCATGATTATTTAACCTGTTGCGTTGATTTTTTTCTCCATATGACAACATTTTTAATCCTTTTTGAGAAAATATGACGTTATTGATTATTTTATTTAGTGTCTACAGTCTACACCCGTATTAAAAGAAATGCAACCCCTTATTGAACTGTATGCGAATATGCAAAGTAAAATACAGCCTGCAATAAAAGCCTGTCTCAATAATTTCTGTAACGATAATAAAGAAAATTAGGTTTCATTAATTTCACTACTGTGGTTTAGGTGTGATTTGACTGCAGGACAAATAGGACGCATCATCTCAATGGCAGTACATGCAAGTGGTATGCACACACAAGTGCTAAGTATACAGATTATAAATAAATATATTCAGTTACTTATTTCAATGGTGACACATAAGTCTGCCGCCCTAAGCTGAATTGCGCTATCTCAAAATTATATGTCATAACAAGTTATGTCATTTCACATAATTTTAAATTACATGTTCCATTGATATTTCATTTTGAGATAGCGCCATTTGGCTTATGAGGGCAGAATTGTAGATAATGTTTTATATGGCTTTGATTGTCAGAGACAAATAGTATAGATATTTATGTCCCCTGTTTTGTTCCCATGTATATGTACGACAAACATGTGCACATATATTTGTAGCTGCGTGTTTGGTTTGCCTACCCACATATACATTTGTCTTCCATGTATGTACTGATGAATGTTCTCATGTTTTGGTTCTTATGATCGAATTGTCGCATGGATATGTTTACATAGACAACATAGACATTTAAAGCTGGGAACGTTCATATTGTTATTGACCTACATAAGCAACTTTTTAGTTACATATGCCCATTTTCAACTACTTTAAACGATTTAAATTTTAAGACCACCTTTTTACGTTATGATTATGACGGCAATTTAACAACGAGTTAAAGACGTTACGTGCCTCACTATCGACTACGACACATTACTTTTCTGACCGTGCATGTATTAGTCTGAAGCTCTAGTATAAGTTTTACCGAAACAAAACGTTACGACCGCGTTCGCGTTTAGCTGTCAAATTTGTTTCGGTAAAACTCTGAACTCCTTACTATATATTATTCCGTAAAGGGCACGAAAGGGACAACTGTAGCTACAAAAAACCCTACAAAAACTGGCGAAAACAGGGGTTCGTATTTTCGCTTCCAATTTTAGACCAATAGAAATTTTTCTTTCAGTACGTTTCTATGTTTTCTGTTTTTCTTTTGTATTCGTGAAATAAGTTTACTGAGCGCCTGTTTATGGTGCTGATAGGCGGCGAATTTCGTATTTTTGAAAGGTCTCTAATTATTAAAATAAACAAGTAATTAGGTCAAACAAAACATACGGACATGTCAGAGGTGAGTATACATTGTATGAATACAAAATATTTGCTCTTATGTAATTATCCATGGAGAAAACGGGGGATTACATTTGTATGGAGAAATGGCTGCCGCGCATCGTCTTAACAGTAATTTGAAAAATCCTCTTGATTACGTTAATGAAACCTTACTTATCTGGTTTTAATTATTGCTCGTATTGGATTTCGGGTGTAGACTAATTACGACGTTGTCACGTAAATGGTAAAAAATCCGACTGAAATTGTGCTAGAACACTCCTTCGGTTTTACATCCTTATCCCGGTTACATCCTGTCTGGGGTCTTAAAATTGATACAGGCACCAGTTTTGACCAATTCTGCTTCCATCTGCTCTTCCAAACCAGACAATATTGAGATTAGGGTTCATGGCAAGTGGGTGAGCAACATTCAAGAAATCATCATGCCGCCTTCAATACGCCTAACTTGGTTAAAGTAAACCGATTCACGAATGGTAATCGTAGAAAACATGGTTTGACTACACGCAGCGGTCGGCGGCAGGCGGCCCCCGAGCCTTCCTTGTATTTTTATCTTATACAACGACGGTGGCAAACAAGCGTACGGCCCGCCTGATGATAAGCGGACACCGCAGCCTATAGACGCATGCATCTCCAAAGGACTAACATAGGCGTTGCCGACCCTTGATATGTTTGAGCATTCGCCGTGTTGACAGCTGAAGGAACAAATTCCCTCGCTCTCAACACAACGCATCCTCGGGAGCTCTGGCGACCTTGCTCAACCCCAGGAACACAACACTACTACAGAGCAAGTAGTAGTGTTATTATGGCTGTGGTCTTCTGCAAGGCGGAAGTACTTCCCCAGTTGGGCTGCTCCACATTCGAGCGGGATGAAATTTCGCTGTGCCCTACCTCACCAAACACATTTTGCCTGATAAAGTAACAAGTTAGAAGTTATCAACAAATGCGGCCTATTTATTTCCTCAGTTACTATGTGGCCCTTCGCTGCTAAAAGGTTGCCGACCGCTGCAGTCGATTGAAGCGCTGCTTGGCGAATAACTCTTTGTCCAGGATCATCCAAATCATGATAATTATAAAAATAGTCACCTTTTTTTCTTCGTCAGTCAAGGAGCCGTGCTGGTTGAAGTGCGAGAAGGGCCGGTCGGTGGGCGGGTATCTGAACGGTTCGTGTCCGAAGTTGAAGCGGCACTGCTGGAACGCCATGAAGCTCGCAGCGGCGAAGAAGCCTTGCCTAAACAATGTCATGTCTCGTCTCAGTAACAAAACTTATGGTGTGTACAGTACATCATTTTAGTTTTAAATTTCGGGTAATAGTAATAGTACATTACTACAGAGGCCGGGAAGTAAGGGGGCGCCGGCCGAGTACGTATAGACGGCCGAGCGTAGCGAGGTCGGATAGTTATGATAGTCCAGGCAATGAGAACTGACAACTTGTATGGAAAAAATGACAATTTTGGAAATAATTTATAATAGCTTATTTTTTATGTATAACGGATATATTATCAATTAAATAGTTACCCAGCGACAAAATCCGACAAAATTTCAGACATCAAAAAAATGATAAGTTAACTGGCTTCTAAAAAGTCAGTATAGGTAGCGGCACGTAAGTCTAGCGGTGAACGAAACATGGAGGGGATAGCTGCGCATAGGTACTGTCGCGAACGCAATTGTTATCACTACAACTTGATTACAATAATCCTTACTAATAAAAACTTGTTTTTGTTTGTCCTTCTTTTATATCTAAGGTAGTTCGTTTAAACTAATCTCATCACTAATATGGGGAGGTAGAAATAAAAAAAATTTTTTTTTTTATTCAGTAACATTAATCGAAATCTGATAGGGGTAGCACACCCTCATGCATCACGTTATTCATTTTTAAATCCACAGTGCCGCTGTCCAAAAGTGACTGAGTTACATATTCGTAGTTTCGTCAATCTGACTTTTAATATGTTTCAAAGAATCAAGTAATTCATTCGTTTCTGTCTTTAAGAAAGAATGCACGTCATATACCATTTTCCGTGCCTGTCTTCTCAAACAGTATTTCTTCTAGGCATACTTACTGTTTAAAATCACAAATAAACACTAACTTAATAAAAACAGTCAATAAAAAACAACCTCAAACTTAACACAAAAAAACGACAGTAATAACTAATAACAATAGAATTTAGAACGCGACTGTACCACCAGAAGTGAGCGGGGTGTCGTATCGGTGCGCGGGACAGAGTACGACTGGAGAGCCAATGAGCGCTTATGCACGCCCCCGCGCGTCCCCTTCACTCCCCCGAGATACCTTATTTTCGACTTCTGCGCATAAACGGTCAGCGCTAGACTTACGTGCCGTCACCTATAAAAATATTAATAAATGTTTTTGTCTTTATTTTGGTTCATTTTCATTTGCTCTATAATCTCTCTCTAATAAATCGTACAAAAAAAGATAATGCATGCTTCATTTAAATCTACATGATTACTTCCGGTTGGAAAGTTTGTCGGATTCTTGACTAAATCATCTTAGAATAACATTTTCAAATGAAATCAACAAAAAAAACGCTATTATAAATTAATGTTTTTCAAAACCGTATTTTGCCTGGAGTATGAGGCCGGCAACCCCTTTCACGCCGAGGTATGTATAGTGCTTTTCTCAAACATGCAATGAATCTATTAAAACACATATTGTATTTTTTTTTCGTGCCATTATTTTTAACGTCAATTAAAGTATGAGTTTTGATAGACTAATGGCCTTATTCATAATCGTTCAACCAACCCAATTTACACTTTCACTTAGACAGTTGTGTTCGCAAGCAAAGGACAGATTTTATTTAACAGAGTAAATTAAAAATTTTATGAATAACGAGTTTAGAATTGTATATGCTGTAAGATTTAAATACCCTACCTCTCTTGAATTGCATTGAGAAAGTCTTCAGCATGCGTTTTTTTACATTTCAGTACCCCATTGAGCAATCTTACCTCGTAGTTTCAAATATCTCCCTGCAAGGCGGCAACCGATGTCCGTTGAGCGAGAATATGACTTCTTTGGTGTTCATGTCTATGAGGGCGCCGAGAACGTCCCCAGGCCTCCACTCCGGGACCTCCGTCACGGGCTCCGGGCGCGCCTTGTACCATATCAGCTTCCTGCACCCGTCGTATGATAGCGAGTATAGGTCGTCGCCGATGCCATAGCCTTCCTGGAAGCGTAAACAACTGAAATGGTTGCCGATTGTTTATCAGCCAGTGTGTAACGTACAATTGCCCTTTGGGTGATTTTGAGCCATCTAATGAGGCCCATAGTAAGCGACCACGTCTCAACGCTATTGTCATCACTGGCAACACACTGGTCAAAGACTTTCGTCTTGAGGCACTGCGGAATAATAGACGAAAATAGGTACAGATCAGCTGGTAAAGGTCGCGGGAGTCCGCTGGATGCGGGTGGCGCAGGACGGGTGGTTGTGGCGCTGTAGGGGCAGGACTATGTCGAGCAGTAGACGTCTTTCGGCTGATATGATGATGACGATGATGTGTTATGTGCATGGGTCACGATTATACATGAGCAATTACTCATTATAAAATATTATATATGATATAAATAGTGTTAGGTTGTCGATAATGCAGTTCCTGCACGCAACCTTCACACAATGGAATAAAAATATTGGCCCGAGAGCTAGCTAGGTATTGCGGTAGGTACACGTATGCATAGAGATGTGCAAATTGCGGAAAGTATCCAAAAAGTTGGAAAAGTTCTCGGAAATTTCTAGAAAGTTTCACAAGGAATTAAGGAAATTTCCATGTTGGAAATGGAAAGTTTCAATTCCCATACAAAAATGAAGAAAATTTCCGAAATTTGTTAAATTGCAGAAACATTTCGCAATATAGGAAACTTTCCGTCGGCACATCAGTACGTATGCAGTTTAATTTGCTTAGAGGCTATAAAATTATTTAGTCCTGTGTATATTATAATTTGGGTACAGTCGCCATCAGATATATCGGAAGGGCCAAAGTGCTCATAAATATCTGAACACGGCTCTATTATCGAGGCATTAGCGACGTGTTCAGATATTTGTGAGCAGTTTAGCTGCTCCGATATATCTGATGGCGACTGTACCCAAATTATAATATACACAAGACTTAACAATTTTATAGCCTCTAAGCAAATGAAACCTTTACTTGCCATAAGTTTATTGCGATTCAAGCTGCAATCAAATGCAGCGGGCATTATCAGAAAATTGGTTGTCACTTGAGTGTTTTAATGGTACGATAGAAACATGCCATACAAAATTGTCAAACGGGAGAGCGACAACGTACCAAAATGTTCACCTACTTTTTCCATTGTACGTGGAGTAAATTGTTCTTCGTAAATTTTGTCAGAACTTGGGCCCAGTCAGCGCCAGCACCAGCCTGGGAGCGGGTCGCTTGGATGTGGGACTGAGCTAACTAACAATAAAAGATACCATCGCCAACATCACCCTGACAAAGTAGAAAGTTACGTATTCTTAGCGGTTTTTTCCTTTATTTCCGAATGACCGTAAACAGTATACGTTAAGAAAATCCTTAGTGAATGAAAACACAACAAGAACTAAGGAGACTAGAATGTTGACAGCTTACATGATTGAGGAAGTGGCTGTTCTTGGTCGCCCATCCGATCTGCATGACTCCGGGTGTGACGACCACCGACTCGTAGTACCAGCAGCCCTCGTCAACCTAGAAGTAGAGGGATGATAAGTATCGATTCGAATAAGCCGAATAAGCGACTTAAATAAAAATAAACGACTATTAAGGAATATTCTTTATAGAGAAAAAAATGCTAATCGATTATTATTAGTGGCTCTGTGAACTGTAAAAGCGTGTATTTTTTGAAAAAAATAGTTTTATTTATGTCGCAAAATTGTATACCTAGAGAAAAATGTATATAATTATTGAAGCTGCTCACAAAATTACACGAGGGTCGATTGAGAAAAGCAACCTGTAGAGGGGAACAGCAGGACAGCCGGACATACGAAACAACTTTCGCAGAAGCCGAAACAGGCGTGCGGCCCGCGGCAAGCGTCGCGTTCTCGGAGAAAAATCAAGTCATATTTCATAACGGCTTGCCCACAGATTTATTGACGGCACGCCACAGCCATTGATCAGGGGACGTCTTTGAGCTGATATGGAATTCTAAATATGACTATTACCAATCATATTTAATTTGACATGTGTACTTATACATTTTTGAAATAATTGAACTCTTTGACAACATAAATAAATTAGAATTAACATTGATTTAGTATAGGGGCATTCCACGCGAAGCGGACAGGGAAAAAAAGTTTCACACTTCCGATTTCAGTTATATTTAATTATGTTATACCTGTATGCGTACTCGACAAAGACACAAAATATTTTTAAGGTGGCAAGCCTGGTTTAAAAAATGACGGTCTTTGAAGATTTGAGTTACGGTGAGGTGTGTACTACTTTAAATGTCATGATTCGGTTTAAAATAGGTATGGTAAAAAAAAATACTAATGGATTTTATGCTTTATTTAATGACCTTTTAAACCTCATAATTCGAATTCAAAATTAAAAAAATTAACACGGAAAAAAAAGTAAAAACTTTTTTTAAAGTATCTTTTTACAAAGTGAGCATTTTTTTTTTTTTTTTTAATTAAATAAATATAAAGCTTATATTATGTTCATACTACAAGCCAAGTTTCATAATGGGCCCGGCATTTGTTTAGGAGCTATATGTATTTAAATGCCGAAATGCGGCGTCGCGGCGGCTCTATTCTCGCGCGACTTACATGCACTTTTATTTGAATAATAGGTAAGCAAGTAATATTGTGCCCGATTTTGAAACAATATAACGTTGGATATTAATAATGAACACTCGTATATACGAGTTTCATTCGACAATTTATGTTTTACTAACGCCATCTCTGAAGTAAGAAAAGAACTATTTAGTACTAGGTAATTGATCCTAGCATGAATGAGACATTTTGACCTTGAACCTCGCTGACCGAGTTTAAATTTGGCATTATTAGTAGTTGTTGGCTTAGAAAAGCAACTACTTACTAGGCAGTTGAGTGCGTGATAACTGATTAGTGTTTGTTATTGTTATGGCTCCTTATGGTGATCGGTGTTTTAACCCCTTTCGCTTGCCGTGTCACAATAAACATAAAAATTTAAGACAATTATCAAAAACATTAGCGGTAAAGTGGTCATTTCCAAGCCATTTATATGTGTGTAAACTAGCAGACAACGTTTAAATAGTGAATTGCCGCCGAAAGTTAGTCAAGATGTCGTTCCGAGTAGCCAATCATCAATTGAATATTCACAACAATCCCAAGGTGTATCTTATGTTCCTGAAGATAGTAAGTGTATGAATATTTCGACATAGACCGACGAAACGAATGACACTGAAATCCTTTTGCAATTAAAGGAAAAATTCAACGAACCTTCCACATCTAGTTCCGTAAAAACAATGATCCTCACTTTAGCGCCTAAATCTTGGAGTGAAAATAAGCTTGCTGAGGAATTTCAAACATCTAGACGGCAAGCAAGAAAGGCTAAGGAACTGGTTAGGAAGAATGGTATTTTAACATCACCTAATCCACGTGGAGGTCGTAAAATATCATCTGAAACGGAAAACCTAGTGACAACATTTTACCTAAGAGAGGATAATACCCGCGTAATGCCTGGGAAAAAAGACTTTGTGTCTGTCAAATTAAATGACGGGAAAAGAGTGCATTTACAGAAGCAGCTCATAATGTGCAACATCGATGAGCTATACCGACAGTTTAAATTGGAATATCCGGATACAAAAGTAGGCCTTACGAAGTTCTTCACACTGCGGCCTAAACAATGCGTTTTTGCTGGAGACTCGGGCACACATATAGTCTGCGTGTGTATTTATCATCAAAACGTAAAATTGATGTTAAATGGTGGAGACATTCCATCTCTTACATCGGAATCGGCGATCCCTTTAACATCAATTTTCGACAATCGTTTCAGATGATATTTTACAACCTCCACGTGGATTAGGTGATGTTAAAACACCATTCTACCTAACCAGTTCCTTAGCCTTTCTTGCTTGCCGTCTAGATGTTTGAAATTCCTCAGCAAGCTTATTTTCACTCCAAGATTTAGGCGCTAAAGTGAGGATCATTGTTTTTACGGAACTAGATGTGGAAGGTTCGTTGAATTTTTCCTTTAATTGCAAAAGAATTTCAGTGTCATTCGTTTCGTCGGTCTGTGTCGAAATATTCATACACTTACTATCTTCAGGAACATAAGATACACCTTGGGATTGTTGTGAATATTCAATTGATGATTGGCTACTCGGAACGACATCTTGACTAACTTTCGGCGGCAATTCACTATTTAAACGTTGTCTGCATTGTTTACACACATATAAATTGCTTGGAAATGACCACTTTACCGCTAATGTTTTTGATAATTGTCTTAAATTTTTATGTTTATTGTGTCACGGCAAGCGAAAGGGGTTAAAACACCGATCACCATAAGGAGCCATAACAATAACAAACACTAATCAGTTATCACGCACTCAACTGCCTAGTAAGTAGTTGCTTTGCTAAGCCAACAACTACTAATAATGCCAAATTTAAACTCGGTCAGCGAGGTTCAAGGTCAAAATGTCTCATTCATGCTAGGATCAATTACCTAGTACTAAATAGTTCTTTTCTTACTTAGTAAAACATAAATTGTCGAATGAAACTCGTATATACGAGTGTTCATTATTAATATCCAACGTTATATTGTTTCATAATCGGGCACAATATTACTTGCTTACCTATTATTCAAATAAAAGTCCATGTAAGTCGCGCGAGAATAGAGCCGCCGCGACGCCGCATTTCGGCATTTAAATACATATAGCTCCTAAACAAATGCCCGGCCCATTATGAAACTTGGCTTGTAGTATGAACATAATCTAAGCTTTATATTTATTTAATTAAAAAAATTAAAATAAAATGCTCACTTTGTAAAAAGATACTTTAAAAAAAGTTTTTACTTTTTTTTCCGTGTTAATTATTTTAATTTTGAATTCGAATTATGAGGTTTAAAAGGTCATTATATAAAGCATAAAATCCATTAGTATTTTTTTTACCATACCTTTTTTAAACCGAATCATGACATTTAAAGTAGTACACACCTCACCGTAACTCAAATCTTCAAAGACCGTCATTTTTTAAACCAAGCTTGCCACCTTAAAAATATTGTGTGTCTTTGTCGAGAACGCATACAGGTATAACATAATTAAATATAACTGAAATCGGAAGTGTGAACCTTTTTTTCCCTGTCCGCTTCGCGTGAAATGCCCCTATATAGAACTAGATACACAATCAGCCGAAAAAAATGGCCGTCCGAAAGAACCGGCCGATCGCATCGGCCGGCTCTTTCGCGTTTAGTCTGGTTTCAACCGTGAGACTTGTTGGTTGTCAGTTACGTCTAAATGTTCAGTCAAAAACTGCGTAAATATTAAAAAAAAACTAGAAAAAAGGATGGCATTTTTTTCTTTAAGTAAGTTCTTTTCATAACGTAACGAAATTTGTGTAAACTCATTGTAATTTAATAGTTTTAAACATGTTTTAAATAATTAATTTTGTTAGTCTAAATGACAAAGTCGCGGAACATCAATCTAAGGAGTCGGTATTAGATACTTTTGAAGTGAAAACTTCTTTAGCGGCGCTGAGCACTTTTTGGGATGGGGAAAAATTGTTAAATACGCGACAGAGTTTTGTGACGTCAGATGTGAAGGAGGTCACTTTTTGCTGCTAGCCGATTCGACTTCATTCAAAACTGAACGCTATTCGTAAGATTATAAAGCCGTTAAACACTTTTTGCAATAGCATATTCTGCAAATAAATTTGTAATAATACCAACGCATCCTTCACCGTTTTGCTATTGAGAAAATTCTAATAGTTCGAATTTGGGCGTTATTCCTAAAGAGTTCAAGCTTAGAAAAATATTTACCAACGGCAAAAACAAATTGATATCTTGGTCGCCACCGCCGTCTGCTGTTGTGCTGTTCTTGCAAATTCGAATAGTTCGAATTTAGACGTTGTTCCTAAAGAGATAAAGCTTTGAAAAATATTTGGCAATGGCAAAAACAAATAGGTACAGTCGAGGAAATTGAATGTTTAGCACTTTTGGACCTTAACGTCATTCTAATAGAGTTGACATGTGCCAAACATTCAATTTCCTCGACCGTACATATTGTATTTCGCCGACGGGCCCGTCCGCCTAAGTAATTGATAATTGTTTATAAATTTGCGTCAAATTCATTTTTAGGGTGACACCGTAAGGTGTCACGTGACCTGATCGAAAAACTGTTACAATGTTATTGAGTTTTCACTTCTGCCGGCACTCCCGGAGTCCCGGTCTTTTTTTTATGATGTCATTATTATTACCTACATACTCGTAATAGGGATGCGGACTAAGATTTTTTTACGATGCCATTCGAACCAGTTTTTGGAGAGGAACAAATGTTTGTATGGGAGCAACTACAATTAAAGAACATAAATACCCAAAAATTTGAGACAAAGATTGACGTCGCTGGCGGCAGCGCAAAACGCTTCATACTGATGAAGTACCCACGTATGACGTCACTTGTATAAAGTAGTTGTATCATTGTATGGAAAATCCGGTAAATTGTTGTTTCGGTCGCGAAATACTGCGCTTAAGTACATAGTTTTCATACAATTTTGTTTCTATAAAAGCGTGAGGATTCTATTGGCAGCTTTTACTCTTGGACAATAAAAAAAAATGCATCATTTTTCTAAACTCTCAAGGTTCATATCTTTTTATGATTTTAATTACATTTTATAATTTATACTTTAATACGATAATTTGAGGGCTTACTATCCATTTAGCATCACTACGTTATCAATTTGAACATGAGGCCGCATGCCTATTATGGTTTTAATTTTAAGTTTTCCAAGAAATCCTCAGCGACGACGTGCAAAATGGGCTGCAGTCATAGCACGCGACAGTCGAGATGATTTTTTTTAAACCAAACGACTCGCGTGTCGTTTTTTCGGCTCATTTTAATGATTCGGATAAATATACGACAAAAAATGGATTGAACAGGCTTACTAAAACTGCCACACCTATCATGTAATATGCGAATGGGAGGGAGGAGAGAATGGGAGAGAAGCAACAAAGGTATTAATAAAGTCATTCTTGAGCGTAAACATTTTTAATTCAAGCTCAGAAAAAGACCACAGCAACAATCATACAATTGTTTTAATAAAATCGATAGCTGATCGCTACTTGACTGTACGCTTACATTACATCACAAAAAAAGAAAGCATCAAAAGTAAAGGCAGGTCCAAAAGACAACTTATTTAACAAACTGAATGTATTTCAAGGAAACTAAAATGACTTCTTTTTAAGGACTCTGTCAGCTGCACTGTATGAACTTACGGAAATCTCTCCCAACAATTGTTTTGTATTTGTACATAAATTTGAAACTGTTTATTCCCCACTTGTAAAGTAAAGAAACCTGATTTATTTGTGCTATTGGTCTTTCTGTTTAAATAAATAAAACATTATTAAAATAATTTTATAACGCAACTCCATTCATTCGCTAAACGCTAACTAAAGTTTTGACATGAGCAGTCAAGGCACATTATGATATGTCTCAATAAACTAAAAAGTATTTAATCTTTTGATGTTGGTTTGCTAATATGGTGCTTAAAGTCTAAAACACTGAGTTCTTTTTTTATGAAACATATATCTTGATGCAGGTTATAAGTTAACTCTATTAGCAACTACTGAAATGTAGCTAGAGTCATTCTCGGGCACATTTCTTGGCATATTTGTTTGACATTGTGCATCTAGTTCTATATACTAAATCAATGAGAATTAATTAATTAAATTTAATCTAATATTAACCTTTTAACGTTTAATGTATTTGTGCATTATAAATAAATGAGTATGAGTATGAGAATGATGGAGCTGATAAAAAAACATGTTAAAACGGGTATATAGAGGAAAGCGCCAACGACCAGCACGGCTATCACGCGACGGCGCGCGAGCTCTCTCGATTTTTCTCGCACTATCCGTCTCTCTCTTATTAGAACACTAGCATGAGGTATAGAGCGAGAAAAATCGAGAGTATGTCGCGGCCGTCCCATGATAGACGTGCAGAGCGCCCGCCTAACACTCGCTCTTAGGGTTAGTCTCCACCAGCTACAAATAGGAAGAGCTGCGTGAGCTCTAGCGATGCTATTGGTGGCTATTCCCCGCACAGCTCTGCGGACACTCACCAGTAAAGTGTTACACGTACCTGGAATGTGCACCGGACACTCTCAAACGAGTAGGAGTCGCATCGCGCCTCCAGCCCGTTGCAGGAGATCTTCAGGTACTCACTCACGTCCTGGGAGTTGAGTATCACGTTGATGGCGGACATGTCCACTACTTCGTATGACAGTTTCCGCCCCTCGACTAAGACTGCGGACAATGACATTGATCAGTATACCCATTTCTATATTAAGTTGGTATAAGATTAAGATTGAGTACGCAGTCTCTTATATACTTATAGTCATCGTTTCATATGAAGTTGCGTTTTGCGAAAAACAAACAAAGCCCTTCTCAAAACTTTGGACACTTATAACTTCGTGATTATTAACCTTTTGCGTTGATTTTTTCGCCATTTGACTACATTTTTAATCCTTTTCCGTCTATTATACAACCCTATTGCCCTTCCGGCTGAGACAAAAATAGTGCTTTTCTCAAAAGTTGTGCAAAAAACAAATAAGTATACTTTCTAAAAATACACTTCATGAAATTGTCGTATGGCTTTAGATATTTGTCTTTTGGTTTTGCAGGGAATAAATTATCAATAACTGAGCTTGCAGCTTCTTTTAAATCAGGAATCATTTTCACGTCAAATTTCAATATTTTCCGAAAAAACAACTGCCACTATATGTAAAAAAAATCGGGAAAGTGCGAGTCTGACTCGCGCGCCGAGGGTTCCGTACAAACTTTCATACATTATGTACCCGTCCAGACCCTGCATTGTTTTGAACCAATTTCGATCATTCTTATTGTATTTGAAAGAAGGCACTCTCAGAATACTTTCTTACAAATTTAAAGAATGAATATCAAACATTAAAGTGTTAAATTACAACCTTAGATTAAAAATAATTATTTGTAAAATAAAAAAAAATACGCTAGATAGAGGTTAAATTATAACTTTCCAGTGATATTTACGTTAATCTCAATCTTATATATTAATTTCAAACTTTTCGCTTGGTAAACTTCGGAGATAAGGGGGAGGGGGTTGTCATCAATGGTATTTTTTTCAACAATTTCCTTTATAAATCAAAATTTTACCACTGTAGAAAAAAAAAGAAAAACTGTTTTAAAATGTCCAACTCAAGCCCTTTCATATGATACCCCAGTTGAACTACTAACTAAACTTTGATTTTTTTGCCCCCCCCCTTATCCGTAATTTTAGATAGATATTAAAAATATATATTTAATTTTTTCATGTTCCATACACGTGGATTAACTTTCTTTGAAACTATTCCAAATTTGAAATAGATAGCATTAGTCATTCCTGAGATATTTAACTTTGTGACAGACAGACGGACAGAGTCGCACCATAAGGGTTCCGTTTTTACCTTATTGGTCCGGAACCCTAAAACGGAATATTTTTTGTATTGCCGCCTCTGGTTTTTTTTTATAATACGTATACGTTTTCTTCCGATAACGCCATAAGTTATTTGAGACAACTAAAAAATCGCGATAAATCACAGCTACTGATGTGCTGTTTTGGCTGTTTAGGACCTATGCCTTTTCTTATATGGCAGTTTTAATTTTTTTTTATGTTTGTACCTCGACAAATAATGGAACTTGCATGCAACATAATCAAGCAAAATCAAACCGGCAAGGTTTTTTATTTTTGAATTTTTGATTAACTATGCACTTCACGTCCTGATTTTTAACAAATAAAGTCAACTTTGCCGAACATTTTTGAGAAAAAACATAATTTCCAATTTTATCATAAAATTTGACGAGAATCGGTTGAGATGTGCGACTTTTAAACCAGCTGGACAGCCGGACATAAGAAAGTATTTTAGCTCAACCCGAAACGGAGGATAAACGAGAATAAAAGACGCATTGCTACCACTGCCACCAGTTGCACGCTCTAAGTACTTTTTGATCGTCAACTGGTTCTCGGTCGTATGCACACTGTACGGGCACCATGTCCCAGTCACTTACACAGATTGTCGAGCGCCCACTGCGCGCAGAAGCCGACTTGCCGCCACACCGCGTCCGCGTTCCCCGCCAGCTTCTCTAGCTCCAGTAGCGGGTTCTCGCGCTCACGCTCCAAGTACTTGTTGATCGTCAACTGGTTCTCGGTCGTGTGTACACTGTACGGGCACCATGTCCCAGTCACTTACACAGATTGTCGAGCGCCCACTGCGCGCAGAAGCCGACTTGCCGCCACACCGAGTCCGCGTTCCCCGCCAGCTTCTCTAGCTCCACTAGCGGGTTCTCGCGCTCACGCTCCAAGTACTTGTTGATCGTCAACTGGTTCTCGGTCGTGTGTACACTGTACGGGCACCATGTCCCAGTCACTTACACAGATTGTCGAGCGCCCACTGCGCGCAGAAGCCGACTTGCCGCCACACCGAGTCCGCGTTCCCCGCCAGCTTCTCTAGCTCCACTAGCGGGTTCTCGCGCTCACGCTCCAAGTACTTGTTGATCGTCAACTGGTTCTCGGTCGTGTGTACACTGTACGGGCACCATGTCCCAGTCACTTACACAGATTGTCGAGCGCCCACTGCGCGCAGAAGCCGACTTGCCGCCACACCGAGTCCGCGTTCCCCGCCAGCTTCTCTAGCTCCACTAGCGGGTTCTCGCGCTCACGCTCTAAGTACTTGTTGATCGTCAACTTGTTCTCGGTCGTGTGGGCGAACTTCTCTAGCGCTAGCAACGCAAATAACACCACGCATGCTTCGCGGCGCTTTACCTGCAAAATAAACATTTTCTTGAATGTTTTACAAAGTGTCCCAAATAAACAGCCTCTCGCCCTCAACGCATATATATACCTTCTCCAATCCATCACGGGCAAAAATTAAAAAAGAATAATTTATTAAAGGGTAAGGGTACGGAATAAACACAAGACATTACCGTCAACTACGCATTCTGAATATCCCACTTCCTCGGCAGGGGCGACGTAAAACTTTGTACTCGTCATGAACTGTACTAACGAAAGCCTCCGATCGCATATTCGTCGTCCTTGCCTTCAGCTCGGGCGCCAAATGCCTACGATCTGAGACGTTCTTGGTTTACCGCCTTAGAGTGAGTTGCACCAACTTTCGAATACAGACCGATCAATGTTAAATACGGCGCCGGCTGCTGACATTCCATAGAAACTTGACAAACTTACTATACATTCAGATTTCAACGAACTCAGCTTACGATTACAGGCTGTTTGGTGACTAAATTACTATCCAGAATCTCTATAACCCATCGGTTATAAAACTCTTACGTGTCGTGTCTCTTACGTGTTCTGGTAAAGTGATGACCTTACCAGAAACGCTACGAAATACTCGAGCGTGTTCTCAGTGAGCACGGCCACACTGTTCGGACCGGCCAGGCGGCCCAGCATCTGTGTCATCTGGCATTATCAAACTGCCTAATGTACTGTCTATCTGTATCACCCATGAACTTACCAGAAACGCGATGAGATAGTCGAGCGTGTTCTCAGTGAGCACGGCCACGCTGTTCGGGCCGGCCAGCTTCTCGGCCAGGCAGCCAAGCACCACGCAGATGTTGCGCTCCACACGCACGTTCATGTCGCCGAGCGCGGCCCTTTGGGCGGATAGACCCAGCATCTGCGTCACCTGGCGTTATCAAACTTGTTAGAGCTGGTTAACATTGCAAGCCTACTAGTTAACACTTTCAGTGCCAGGAAGGGAGGTTCGCTTTCCTCTATTTAGAGCGTAGCGTAACGAAATCGTTGTCAGTGAATGTGTAAAATTGTTGGACAGCTTGGGCAATGCATAGGCCCAGCAGTAAAAGACGTAGAAATAAATCTTAATGATGATGATTACGGTCGTTAGATAAGCGATTGATTAAGTACCCCTATTCGACTCGATTTGATACTGAGTATTTTCCATATTTTGTGAGAATAGGTACGTACAAGGTACATTCATCTATATAAATCTAGCTGGCCGCACGGCTCCGGTATTACAAAGAACCCGGGGTCATGGAACCGCAGGATAAAATGTAGCGTTCGTCCGCCCTGAAGGTCCATTCTACGTACTAGTGACCTCTTGGAATCTGATAACTAGTTCCGTAGTTTACACCGACATATAAACTCACAAGCACACATGGTATCTTTGCTTTCGACGACCAGTGCCACTGGATAGGCTACACATCCTCCTAGCGTTATTCCCGGTAATGCCCCTAAAGGAGCCCGGGGTCCGCTTTGACACCTAATCCCAAGATTTGGCATAGGCACTAGTTTTACGAAAGCGACTGCCATCTGACCTTCCAACCCAGAGGGAAAACTAGACCTTATTGGGATTAGACCGGTTTCCTCACGATATTTTCCTTCACCGAAAAGCTAACGGTAAATATTCCGTACATAAGTTCCGAAAAACTCATTGGTACGAGCCGGGATTCGAACCCACGACCGCCGCTTGACAGCCGCATGCCTGAACCACTAGGCTACCGTAGCTCTGGATAGGCTACACGTTAATAAAAAAATCTTCTCTATTGCGTTCTTTCGGTGTGTGCTGAGCCTTAAGCTTATGCGTGTAGATAAAAACTAGGTTGTGGTGTTAACCTCTATTAAATCTAACCTTAAAATTTAAGTATTTACCATTATAGTGTAGTAGTATGCCCAACCATTTTTACCAATATCACAAGTGGATTAAAACCATTTACTTAAAATTATAGGCAGGTGAGAGACATTGTTAATTTGCACTATTGTCAATTAACTATTTCTTGTTGTTATTCCGTCCCGTAAGTCAGGAGACAAAGTTACCGAGTTTCTTAGAAAAATTGTTACAATATGGACTTCAACGTACCTAGAAGATGGTCCATACAATAAGGGGTCGAACTTGACCAGAAAACCCTACATTTGGTGATTTATTTTACCCATAAATCGTAGTATTAAAAAGTGACTCAGGAGACGTAACCATGGCAACTAGTGACAGAAAATAGTTTATCCACCCATATACGTGGACGATTTTAACACGTTCGCAACCATAACCCGCCTGGTAGGCACTCGTAATGTTTGCTCAGATGCCGGCTGAGCCTGCTAGGTGGGCAGTAGTATAGACCTACACACCTAGTGAGTTCTGTCGGTTTCTGGTGATTTGTTCCATTTTTAGTCCGGTTGTGAAAGTGTTAAGAGTATCGTGTTCAATTATGTCCAACCGCACAATATTTAATAACTAATTTACTTAGTACATTTACCTTTATAACCGAATCTTTGGAGGGCAGCGGACAGTCGTCCAGCAGAATGGTGATGACGGAGGGGCCGAAGGGGTCCTCGAGGGGTATCACCCTCACAATGGACGTGACCACCTGCATCCAGCCCTCCTCCTTGTCCGCTATCATGTGCAACTTCACCAGGGAAACGGGTGATTCTTCATCGCTGTAACACAAATTTAGCGGAAAACATTCCTTTATTATTTGTCCTAGTCTAGTACACCTACTGAAAAGTCACGTCATAACATAGTATGCAGTAGCATGAACAGGTTTTTGAACTGAAAAGTTCTTTAGCGGCGCTGAGCACTTTTTGGGATGGGGAAAAACTGTTAAATACGCGACAGTGAAGGAGGTCACAACTTTTATATTTTGCTGCTAGCCGATTAGACTTCATTCAAATCTGAACGCTATTCGTAAGAGTATAAAGTCGTTAAACACTTTTCGCAATATCATATTCTACAAATAAATTTGTAATTTTGTCCAAGCGTCCTTCACCGTTTTGCTATTGAGCAAATTCGAATAGTTCGAATTTGGACGTTATTCCTAAAGAGATAAAGTTTTGAAAAATATTTACCAACGGCAAAAACAAATTGATATTTTGTTCGCCGCCGCAATCTGCTGTACTTGCAAATTCGAATAGTTCGAATTTGGACGTTATTCCTAAAGAGAAAGAGTTGAAAAATATTTGGCAATGGCAAAAACAAATTGGTATGTTGTTTGCCGCCGCCGACTGGCGAGCGGCCCGTCACACCCAACGCGCCCGCGGCCCGTCCGCCTAAATAATTGATAATTGTTTATAAATTTGCGTCAAATTCATTTTTAGGGTGACACCGTAAGATGTCACGTGACCTGATCGAAAAACTGTTACAATGTTATTAAGTTTTCACTTCTGCCGGCACTCCCGGAGTGCAACCCGGTCTTTTTTTTACCAAATTTTTGTCAGGCAAACATTTATTGCAGAATTTACTTTTTCGCACGTTCGTAAACTAATATAGTTTAGTAAGGCGTACTGACAAAGTTCATAATTTTTAATGGTGATATTTATACGCATTTTAGACTGGTAAGAATTTTAAAACAGGTGTAACAGTTTCATTTAGATAGCTAGTGTAATTTAGCTAGGTGGAAAGGGTAGGTTTAGGGCTGTATTTTTAGATACTCTATTTTTGTTGTCATTTTGTCTTTCTTAGAAAAAGGTACTACCTGGACTTCCAATAAGTATTTTCATACAACATTACGAAATAACAAACGTTGACAGGCAAATATACTAAATTTCGCTTTTGTAAATGGACAAACACAGCAAGAGTTATTTTCGCTTGCGAGCATAGCAGCGTGAATGAAATGGTTACGACCCGGCCACTTGCGCGAATTGCGGCGCGGCAAGCGTTCTATCAGAGCTATAACTATCGAAAGTCGAAGTTCGGGTATTTCCATCTCAATCGCGCTTACATTACTCGAGTGACAGGGATGCATGTATACGAACTTCCAGTTTCGATTTTCGCGGTAACGCCGCTGTTCATTGCGCGGTCACGATGCGCAACGCACTGTGGTTAGCTGGGATCACACGCAATGAATTAGAAAAACCGCTGCCACCGCCGGCCCGTTGAATTGCCTTTTACTCCAAATGCACAAACTTCGCAAAAATGTCAGATACTTATACATAAACCCCCATATTCATAAAAGGCAACTTCAAATACTTCTGCTAAATAAAATGTGCTTTGTCCCTTTCTGACGAACACAAATGACAAAGTGACAGATAATTTAAATAATTTAATTTTAATTGAAACAAACGAATTTGAACGCCATTTTAGTTAAAATAGGCTTGCAGTATGTCTATGAATATGGTCGTAAGTCACCAACCCGCAGGCTATCGCGGGTACCACAGCCTTTTTTCCATCATCTATGAGAGCCTGTGCTCCGTAGTGGGACGTGTAAAGACTCAATCGTGCCTATACATAAACCCACACACATTCCATAAGGAAAATATTATCATATACTAACACTGGAATCATCATAAATCGCAAATAAGTTGATTTGAAACCAATTTCGCATTTTACGCCAAAACTAATTACAAGCACGCAGCATAATGTCTACGAATGCATAATGAATCAGTGGCATTGCAAGCATCGAGGAATAAATGATTTTGTGTTCTGTTTCTTAATTATATTATAAAGCCTGCTGTACACACTGGGCCAACGTTGGCGCGTGAGCAGAAGGCAGGTATGCGTTAGAGGGAGAGTGCTATAACTCGATCTCTTTCGTTTAAATAGCTGCCTCCTGCTCACGCGCCAACGTTGGCCCAATGTGTACAGCCGGCATAACACATGCATTCTGTTTAATACAAAACTATACCTATTGTAATTTTCTATACAGAAAAACCTAGATAATTGACATCTCAAGGGGCCAGCAATTTTGTATGATTGTCAATTAAATAGGTATTTCATCTATCCAGGTCGTACCAATTAACCAGGTTCAAAACAATGTGGTCTAATTCATAGCGGTATATGTGACCGATAAAACGCCGTTAAAATTCATTTTCACACTTGCTATTCGGAAAGAGTTATTGTTGCCCTCGAATCATGGATCAAAGTTGAACTTTTCTTCCGTGATCCTGCTATTCAGAAAAGAGCGATTGTTTAGCCTCATAGAAGGTGTGAAAAATAATATATGTCATATCATATGGTAGCAAAGTTATTTCCGTCTTGGGCGTAAATACTTGAATACCTCGTTACGCTCAAGATTCTACTTTCGCTCCACCCAGGAATAAATGCTCTCGCCGTAAATATGTCATTTTGTTCCCTTGAGACACAATCTACGATTGTCTTTATCTGTAACTTTGACATGTGTGTTCGTAAGAAAGGGACAAAACACATTTTATTTTATTTATCAGTCAACATCAAAGATTTGAATAAGTACAGTCAACAGCAAAATAAACTGATGAAATAGGGTCCCAAAATAATATATATAGGTTAAGTCCGATGACCTACTGACTATTGTAGTTAATTTTGACTTTCTTTTGTTTTGCTTTGACATATTGATTAGGCATTTTGTTTCTGTCTCCCGGTGTTATTATGATCATTTTCTTTTGACTAGGTAATTAAATGGTCAGTTAACAATGACACTGGTATCGTTTGTTATATCTGGGGCGTCATGCTAGAACATGTTATGAAATATTGATTTTGATCACTTACTTTTGAAGTTAACGGTACATTGTTCGCCTCATTACAATGGAGTTAGTGAAAAAGCGTAAAAATATTTTTGAAGTCGACTCATGTGTAATAGAACTGAAAAACATTCATTCGTAGTGCCAAAAATAGAAGAATGAAATAAAAAATATTTTTAAAAGTTCCATAAAATGGTCCCAACTCAGCATAGTGCCGACCTGACAGGCCAGAGCTGGTCGTCCAGCCCAGTAATAGGGTTACATTGTTTCATTACAGTTACAGAGTCCCTATGACTCTACAGTCTGACATCAAACCAGCCCATGTTTGACACAATAATATTATCATCATAATGATTGCCATCCAACTATTCAAATTCGCTATGCATTGTACTCATGATGGTTTCAACAGTTTTATTACACGTGACTACCTCCTCAAAGGCAAAAACCTAAACATCAATGAAATACAGTCAGGCTTTGGCATTCAATCGGACGTCTCTCTTCCGCCAATACAGTTACACACATCTCTTGAGTGCATTAGGTTCTATGTAATATCCATTAGCCAGGCAGTGTACTCCATAGGACCACATGATTTTAAACTTTAGCTCTCAATGGTAATGTCTAAAACCAATTAAAAATTAAGATACCCTGTCCTTGCTAATCGCTAATTCATAACCCAACTGTATGCATTGGCGCCACTGATTTACACTGACATTGAAAGTATCCAGAGTAAACTCACTTGTCAACCATGGATGCTATGAGGCTGAGCATTTCCAGCACAAGTTGGTCTACAAGCTTGGCGTCCACGACCTTGGTGACGCGGAGCCGCTCCGACACGGCCGGGGACGCGGACGCCGGCTCGGGGCTCAGCGCGTAGATGTCGCCTTCTTCTGGAACCTTGTCTTTACACCAACACACCCCCATTACCTGAAAAGGATAACAATATGGTTCAAAATGACTGGAGTTCCTTTGAGCTTGCTCGACTTGGCAACACTAAGCTCAAGAAAAGATCATCATCATACTTATCAGCCGCAAGACGTCCACTGCGGGACATAACACTCCCTTAAATCAAATGGTGCCACCGGTTCTGTGCCACCCGCATCCAGCGGACTTCTGCGACCTTTACCCGCATGCCAAGTGTGGTGATTATGGCATGTACTGTACCCCTCATGATGAGTGCAATAAAAGATAAACATGCAAAATTGAAGAACTATTTCCCTTTAGCAGGATTTGAAGTTATTCATTATATTTCGCTGTGAATCTTGGACATAGAAAGAAAAACATACAACAGATTCCAGTGGGCCAGCATGGAATGGAAATAACCTTATTGCAAACAATGTTAAAATAGCAAATAAATGTCGCAAATTAAGGACAATAATTAAATGTCAATAAAGGATGGACCCAACAAGCGGTCAAAGAGCAAGAAGTTGCCTAGTGAAGAGGTGGGAAGATGAAATAGAACTAACAGCAGGCCCATACTGGCCAAGAGTGGCGAGAGATAGGAGGAAAGAGTTGAAGGAGGCCTTTGCCAATAGGCACACCGAACTGATATTTCAAATAAACACAAGAATCATAATGTGAGAAATTCATGTTCAAAATAAAGAACTATGTAATGTACCTAATGTAATGAATGGCCCCTGCATATTACACAAACAGAACACTTACGGGATTCCGAGAGCAACAAGAACAATTTTAATTCACTGTCAAGATATTATTTTTTCATATTCATATTCATTTACAGGGTGTTCTGAAGTCTAACCAGTACAGACATGGACCCTACTAGGGTGTAGCAACATACTTGTTCAGATTGCTTCCTCTTCATCTTACCCCTTACCTTACTGTATTGAGTGATTTTAAATACCACATTTATATACAAGGGAAAACGATTAGCAAAGAACTATATTGGTTCCAATATTTGCATTCTATAAAATATTGATATTCCAGAAATACTTATACCCCTCTGTGGTAGCTAGTGAATCATAACAACATTTATCAAACCATAAGTTACACTTACTGCAATTTGATCTCGGGTTTCATTGCATTATTGCGTATATATTAGGGCAGCAATTTTTGTACCCTCTTTTAACGCAGCTCATGTGTTATAAATATTGTTTGAATGTACCCACCCCAGAATATTCAGGTTCAGGACATAAGTTCTAAAACAATTTATTAGCCCACTCAAACGATGCACAGCTGTCACGTCACAGACTTCACGGAGCGAGCACACACCACACAGATAAGACAATTGTTTAGTTGTCGGTCCCAGGAGGGTGATTGGTTACAATCGCAGTATCAGACTTCGACAATTATTTTTTCAAACAGCCACTCTTTTTACAATGTCATTAGATGTTGTCCTAGTATAATAATCTTGATACTTGTTCATTTAGTTTTGCTTATATATGAAGTTATCCGATAGGGCCATAATAATGATAATATACAACGATTGAATTGAATTGAATTAAATATACATATATGAAGTTAGAAAAAGTAGTGACAAGGAAGATGAAAATGAGAAACAAAACACAAATACCTACCGAAATTTGTTCTTTTCGAAAAAAACATACGAAGGAGATTTGACTTGAAGAGAGCAACGAGAAAGTTAGAAAGAAAAAAGAAATGAGGAAGATCTCTTCTAAAGCAATTAAAATCAAATAAAAGCTTAACCTTATGGAGAAATAAAGAAAAAGGTAGAATGTAGGGGAAATTGGTCCACCGACAAAACACTTGGTTCTTTATATGATGATAATAATAAAAAAATAAAGTAAATGTGCTTTGACAGTTTTTAATTTGTTTTTTCCCTACAACTATTCGAATAGGTACACACATTTTGAACCACGTAGTCAAATGATTTGTTCAAAACGTATAATTTGAATATATGGCAATGGGCTTCCAACTAACTAAGTATATTGAAAATGCTGGTTAAATATTTAAAGTATCAACATTATATATCCTTGTATACAAAGTGTTGCCCGCTCTAGATATTTCAATTTGCCGCGTTATAAAGATTCTATACACCTATCAATCTGTTTATCTAGTTGTCCATTTCCAGTCTAGTACTGATGACTTGCCATAAACAACCTACTCAGATGTACGGGTTATGGTTTATGTGCCACAACTTCATACTCATAACCGTCTTCAAAGGGAAGGAATTGAATGTTTGCTGCCTCTTTCCATCTTATAGCCACATCTTTAGGTTAATGTGACGATTTGCTAGGTGTTTAATGGCCTTACAATTATTGATGGAGTTTAGTTAAGCCCATTACAAACCTAGCAATTTGTCACAACAACTTGCTACAATATTTTTTTATTTAGTGTCTACACCACTAAATAAAAAAATATTTTCTCGAAAAAGGATTAAAAACGTAGTCAAATATAGAAAACATCAACGCAAGAGGTTAAATAATTTCGAAGTTATAAGTTTCCAAATTTTAAGAAAGGGTAGGTTCTGTCCCGTTTTCGCAAAACACAATTTCATATGAAACGATGACGCTTGTAGTTCGTGACGTCACTAGAAGACGGCAACGTGCCGTGCCCCACCGTGTTCGGCGCCGCCATCGACGCGGCCTGCTCTGTCTGCGGCAGCCTCGCATATTGTGACGCCACACACTGTTTGCGTTTTCTCTCTCTAACAAGCAATATTAAAATGGTTGTAGATTTTCGTCTCTAGGGATATTGTTTTGTCTTCTTTCTTTTGGAGTAAAAATAATTTTCGAGTCTACACCCGTATTGGAATGACACAGCAACACATGCCTTTCAATCTAACTACCAGCACGGATATAATGCGACGGCGCGCGATCCCTCTCGATTTTTCTCGCACTATCCGTCTCTCTCTTAGTAGAACACTTAGAACAAGAGCTACCTATAGTGAGAAAAAAATCGAGAGTATGTCGCGGCCGTCTCATTATAGACGTGCGTGATATATTATTTTTGGGTGTATGTATTGGGAGTGGGCTCAGTGGCGCTACCACGAACTTCGAAAGTCGAAGTTCGTAATACATGCATCCCTGTCACTCGAGTGAGGGAGTGCGATAGAGATGGAAATACCCGAACTTCGACTTTCCAAGTTCGTGGTAGCGCCGCTGTCACTTGCATACGTGTCAATTTACTTTGCTGTACATTGCTGGCAATTTAAATTTTGTTAGAAAATTTACTCTCTACTTCTACTCGTCAGCCAGCGACAAATCCCGTGAATTGGTGCGCATGTGAATGGCGCGCATTACTCTGGTCTATCGTCTGTGAAGTACCATCTTACAATGACCAATGACAGTTATTTATTTCAATAATTTTATTTTCGATTCTAAGTGCAGGCTCGGGTGAATTAAAATGTGAATGTGCTTCCTTGCCTGCTGTTTGTTTTATAGAAGGTACTATTTTGTTATATTATAAATAAAGATACATTAATCCTGTCAATTTCTCTTTTTTATTGATCTGTATTGAAAAATAGAGTAGAGTTGGAAATGTTTTCTTGCTGAATTTTGCGTGCTGTGAAAACTTCGATACTTAGTATGACAATAAGAAATCTTTTGTTTTCTCTCGTTAGGATTGTTGGTTGCCGATCCGTTCTTCCATCATTAAATCATGTAAAAAAGGTAGGTCGGTGGAGCAAGTAAGTACCTATACCTGCTATCACTTCGTGGGTGCAGTTTTTGTAGGTAACTTTTGGAAGTTCAATGTAGTGTCTCACCCTTTTGACGACTATTATTGTGGTCGTCACTCGTCATATGCTGAATTTATATGAACCCACAGTGCCCACGAATGTTACTATCTAATCGCGATTGGAATGGAAAGTTTCGGCATACTTACCTATACTAGGTAGGTAGGTACATATGATGGTATGTTAAGTTATAAAATGATTAGGTACTATATCCCTTTCCCAAACCTGGAGTTGCGTGTTTGCGTTGTTTGCTGTATAGGAAAGGAAAAATATACAGCACGGATCGGTCAAATACCGCGAAGTGAAGTGCCAGCATGAAATTGAGCCCACAAGTGTAAAGCAAAGGTCGCGTTCCGTCAGGTCCCGTGGCTGTCGCCTATCATTGCGCCTATGCGTAAACGTACAATACAAGTAACTACTTCGTTGAATTATACTTTTTTTACACACACATAACACACCTAATATTGTAGGCCGACTTTGGTTAAGTCTTATGCCGGCTGTACACATTAGGCCAACGTTGACGCGTGAGCAGGATGCAGCTATGCAAACGCATGAGAACGAAATAAAGTCCTCTCCTTCAAAATGTGTTCCGTATTTATTATAGATAGATACGAAAAGGGCGGGAAACTTCGTACATGACGGACGCGGTTTCTTAACTTTCTTTTTTTATAACATGTAAAAGTGCCCTTGTGGCCTATTTGCAGAATAAATAATTGATTTGATTTGATTTGATTTATCTTAAATATTAGTTTATTTAACGTACAGAGGATTGGTTTTGGTATTTATTGTACATATTAGTAATAATAGTGTTGTAAATATTGTAGTTAGCTGTTTAAATAGGTAAGTTTTTATATATTTTCCAAAATTTAAACTGCATGGGGGATCAGCCCCCCGATCCTGGAAGGACGGTTCCTTTCCCTCCAGGATCAGGAGATGTTCTGTCTAAGATGGATATATTGGTTGCGGCAGTAGAATCCTCTATGGATACAGACACGTCCGTGGTTTCTGCGGATAACAAGTTGAAAAGGAAATTGTTCCCACGTATTTGTGCAACTTGTCATAAAAGAAAAAGGAAAGTAGGACAAGAGGGAACAGAAGATCATAGTGGCTGTAAATGTGATCCTAACAATAAAGATACGTATTTGAGTCCCCATATTCAAAAGCAAAATGAGTCCCTAGAGCACAACGCACCAAAAATTTCTCAAATGCCTGTTCAAAATAAAGCTCAAGAACACACTGTTCCCAATTCGTCTTCGCTGAGTCCCGCAGTTACGAATTCCACTCCCCTGCATGTGCCTGTGGGTCGGGTTCAATATCAACAATCTGATATTTCTCCATATGTTGTCCATGTAACAAAAGAAGCTAGTTCTGATGGTACAACCCTTCACCCCATTACCTTTGGTAGGTTTTTGCGGCTTAATAATATTAAGGGTATTGAGAATGGTACATTAAAACGAGTGGGTCGAAACCGAATTAGCATAGCATTCACTACATACACTGATGCCAATAATTTCTTAGTACATCAACGTCTTGAACAGGAAAGGTACAAGGCCTTTATTCCCACCTTTAATGTCACACGAATGGGCGTCGTAAAAGGCGTTCCAAATTATTGGTCTGAGGAAGAGGCATTGACATGCATAAGTGTACCTGTTGGTTGTGGACCTGTATTAAAAATTAGGCGGATCAAAAGAAAAGTCACAGTAAACAATTCCAGCCAATTTATTAATACGGGAACTGTAATAGTCACATTTGATGGACAAATACTGCCCACCAGAATTTACATGTGCTACCAGTTGAACTGTACATTTATCCTACTGTACAATGTTATAATTGCTGTCGGTTTGGCCATGTTAAAAATCAATGCAGATCAACACCAAGGTGTTATAAATGCGGCCAGGGCCACTCTGGTGACAATTGTAACATTGAAGAGGATGATTATTGGTGCTGCTTGTGTAAGGGATCACATCAGGCCACGAGTAAAAATGCTTAGAACTTGATAGACAAAAGGCGATAAAGGAAACCATGAGCAAGAGTTGCATTTCCTACATGGAGGCAACCAAAATACATCCACCTGTTTCTAAGATCTCATATGCTGAAGCCTTACTTGCAGTGCCAACATCATCCTCTCCATCATACATGCAACATGGACCTCCCAATGTTAATCCACCACTTGACCCACTCATATAAAAAAAACAATATTTTTAAAGCCAAAAACGAACACAAACATATAAAGGATATGACCGTGTTGCTCATTCGGAAATCATCAGAGAACCTGTATTGCCGAAAGGTAAACCTATCTATTAATAATAATAATAATGGAAATAATGACCACAACAATAAGAGTACATCTGACATTATTGAAATTCTCATACAGTTATTATCCCAATCAAACCAAATATCACCGTCCAACGTTGCTGCTGTAATTGATGCTTTATATAGAATCCCCACTAATTATGGACCAGAGAGCCAGACTGGTACAGTGGAATTGTCTCAGTCTCACCACTAGAAAACCAGATTTATATCCTGTTATCAATAAACATGACCCTTTCCTCATCTGTCACCAGGAGGCTTGGCTGAAGAAGGAGTCTTGTTCAAAATGCCCGGGTATGTTTGTCTTCGTGAAGACAGTGGCCATACTCATCAAAAACTCAATACTCTTTACATCTGTCTCACTCCCTGTACATAATGATAGCTTGTCTATTTTAGCAGTAATTGTAAATAGTATTTGTTTTATATCTTTGTATTATCCTCGTCCAAGCATTGAGATTTTTAATGAAATAAACAGAAATTTTAGTATGCTGCCAAAACCTTTTATATGTTTAGGGGATTTTAATTCCCATCATCAGTTGTGGGGCTGTTCTTCATCTACATATTAAGGGGAACAGTTGTTGGAGTTGATTAGTTCACATGATTTATGTATCTTAAATAATGGGTCTCCAACACAGCGAGCCCGCACTCCAAGTGCGCCTGATTTATCCATTTGCACAGCTGATCTTGCTTCATATCTGTCTTGGTCACCTGCAGAATCCACTTATGGTAGTGATCACTTTCCCCTTATTATTACTTTTCCATTCACCAAACCTACAAAGCAAGGAAGGAGAATGCACCATAGCAGTCAATCAAAGAAAGGAAGCAGAACGGTGCTATTGTCAAGACATGGGTGACGAACATTTTGACAATTGAATTTAAACTTTCGTGAGACATGTTGAAATAATACTAACAATTACACGGTTCAACTCACGTATTCACGTAAGGACCGAGACCCGCTGGGTAGCCCGGGGGTGTACGAGATTCCCTGTGATTGTGGTAAGGCGTACGTAGGGGAAACTGGGCGGAACGTCTCCACGAGATTGCTGGAACACATACGCAGCGTGAAGAAGATGGATGTTAGGAACTCGGCGGTAGCAGAACATGCGTGCGATACAGGCGCGTCACATTTCATTCGTTTCGACAAGGCGAAATTGCTGGTACGGGAGAAAGGTTATGTGCCACGCAAGATTCGCGAGGCGATTGAAATTGGGCGCCGCCCAAATTTTAATCGTGATGGTGGCTGGATGTTACCGCCAGCATGGAAAACTATCATTCCTAAATTGAAGTGGACAGTGTGTTGTGACAACCCCGTGGACACAGTGAGTTCAGTGTGCGTGTCGTCTATCGGAGGAGATGACCTCCTGCCGCAATCTCACTCAACTACTCCAGCGCTAGACTGCCCCCCTCCCCCCGCCCTGTCGGCGCGTGCTTCACGCGCCGCTCGGCGTGCGGAGCGAGCTCGGGCAGTGATACAAGCGACACCGCCGCGAAAACACTCATCCTGAAGAAGAACTCCCGAAGAGTTCGAAACATGTCGCCCGTAGTGACATAGAATACGTGAGTTGAACCGTGTAATTGTTAGTATTTTGACAATTACTTAGAAATTGCTAATTCTACTAAAGAGTTACTTAGGACAAAGAAGTTCGAGGGATGGTGTAGATTTTGTAGGTCGCTAAGTCCTAACGTTTCTCCTTCTGTTGTCTTGCAAAATATTAGAAAGTTTCGATCGGCATTTAAAGAGTCAACCCTAAACAAAATATCTCCAGATCTAGCAGAGCAAGTCATGGATCGTTTGGCTCCTCCATATGTAGGTACCTGAGCGTCCCATCGCTTTACTGTCCTTGTCTAATAACAACCGCATTGATAATGTTGATTTAAATTCTCCATTTACACTTTCTGAACTAAAAGGCGTACTGTCATCGACTAAAGATTCCGCGCCTGGTAAGAACGGAATTCCATATTCTTTTTTATCAAACCCTAATGACAATATCCTTGTTTATTACCTTTCTTTGATTAACAATGTTATGATTTCTGGTTGTAATCCGCAAACGTGGAGGACTCAAACGTTAATTTTGCTACAGAAGCCTAATAAACCGAGTTCAGACCCGACCTCATATAGACCCATAGCGTTGTCCTCTGTATTAGCTAAAACTGCCGAGCACCTAGTAAAAATTCGATTAGAATGGTTTTTAGAGCATAATAAGTTATTATCAGTTAATCAGTTTGGTTTTAGGAAAGGTAAATGTACTGTCTTTGGTACTGTTGACAGCTTGAGCCTTAGAGTATATACCTACAGAGGCGACGTAAGTGTCGCCACAATGAGGGACGGCAACAAAGTAGATGATTCCCGTGGGGTGGCCATGTAACTAAAAATTACCCCATCGCTTCCATATGTTTATTTTAAATAATGCCCTTTTATTGTAAGTAGTTTTTACTGAAGCTTTACACACATTCACTGCCTAGCAGGCGCTCTGTTCGCAACCACTAGTAATATTCAGCTTAATAACATGAAATATGATTCTAGTAACAGAACATGACATGTAGGTAATTAATAGTCCTTGTGCAAGCGTTGGTAGTTTTTCAAAACCTGGTAGTTTCTTATCAGCACAGTTATGACAGCACGCCCGCGAGCTGTGTTGCGGCGAGGTAGACTATCCGTCTCTTTCTAATCGTTCTAACTAGAAAGAGACGGACAGTCTACCTCGCCGCGACACAGTTCACAGGGCGTCCTGTGATAGCCGTGCTGATCTACTTAATTATTATAAAGCCTGAATCACACTGGCGCGGCCTGCGGTGGCGGTTCATAGTAAACTTGACAGTTAGTGTCAAATTTACTATTGACCGCCACCGCAGGCCGCGCGTGTCTGTGAGAGGCTTAAAGTCTCTCACAGACTGGCGCGGCCTGGCCGCGGCGATCAATGGTAAACTTGTCATTAGCTGTAAAATTTACTATTGACCGCGATGCAGGCTTAAGGCGGGAAAAATAATGACACTAAATACCGAAATGAGACACAACCATATTAAAAAACATTTACTATTCAAATATTCAAATTATTACAGATTAATGATAAAGAGCTCTGCTCGGGTAAAAATATGCTGAGAACGATTTTTCCCAGATATGAGACCTAGCTAGATCGATTTTTTCTATGAGGCACAGCGTGGGAGGCCCCCTACTAGGTTGACTGATGACCTGGCAAAGGTCGCGGGAGTCCGCTGGATGCGGATGGCGCAGGACCGGTCATTTCGGCTGATATGATGATGAGATAGATTTTTCGTCCCCATAAACCCCTATACTGCAAATGCCATCAAAATCGTAAGAACTGTTTTCGAGAATGCGATCACAAATATATATATGTAGCCTTAACCCAAATACTACGCGCACGCGCATCCTCATTTAGTGGAAACCTAGAAAAAAAAACATATTATTTTACAGTGCAGGATTATATAAAGCCAAAGTATTTTTGAAATCGGATGAACAGTCCGAGATTACTCGCTACATAAAAGCTTATCTTTATTATGAGTACAGAGTAAATATGCGTATATAAGAATAGATCCCATCCATTATATACGAATGTTATGTAATAACAAGTATGAGAATTTTGTTAGAGTATAAATTACCCGAGAAATCGGGTATTTTTAAGTTGTATTGGCTGGTATCCCTAAAATGATTGCAAAGAAGCTAAATCGAGAAGACGTTCTAACACCTCCCGCAGCTTACCATAAACAACCTACGTAATTTGGGCGGATAATTTGTCAACAAATATTCTCTTGTACAATGTAAACAATGATGTTATTTCTATTGTAATCGTCAAATTTTACAAGATTTTGAGCGTAATGTAATTTTACCATGCTATTTTTACGTATTTGCGTATACAGAAAAGTGAAAGATGTTCTACTTACGTGTGAAAGGATATATTTTCATCACATTGTTCCGACCGGCTTTTACAGCCAAGCACGCAACAATTAACCATTTTCTTGGCACAGACGGAACACGAGATACCTTATCGTGCGTAAATTACTTTTAGGACACTATTTTATTCACAATAATATTAAATATTTCGGATTCGTATGCAGCCACGCGCGAGCATTGACAGCATTGTATGCCACAACTGTTGTGCCAAATAGAAAAAAAGTGGAACTATGACAAGGATAACGAATGATATATCTGTCTGTCACACTTACCGAGATTTGTATGCTACCAGCTCGCTCGCACGTGGTATTATTATTACCATAGCCTGTCCGTAGTAATTATAGGTTCATGGCTTGAGCATTTTTACCACAGACATAAGATTGTGTTTCTCCAAAAATCACTCTTTGGTTGCTGCGTTCCTAGATATAAATGCCGCTTACGATAACGTCAACATATCGATTCTAAAAAATAAATTGATAAAGCTGAATGTCCCTAACCTATTAATTAATTTTAGTGTAAATATGTTGTATGAAAGATATGTCAAATATTCATTAGATCAGTGTGGAAATGAATTTATTAATAGAACAGTATGGAAAGGTTTGCCACAAGGTTCCGTTCTAAGCCCTATACTTTATAACATTTATACATATGATTTGGAATTTTCTATTAAAAGATACGCAACTGTTCTTCAATATGCGGATGATCTACTATTATATGTTTCTGGACGATCTTTAGATGCCATTAGTGAGTCTTTATCATTTTCATTGGATTCCTTAAAATACTGGTTGGATAGCAATGGTCTAGATTTATCCTCGTCTAAAAGTTCTGTTGTAGTATTTTCCCGAAAGCGAACTATTCCACCAACTCATATTAATTACAATGGTCTTGCTTTACCACATAAAGAACAAGCGAATTTTTGGGCGTAATATTAGATTCTAAGCTTTCTGGAGTACCTCACTTTGAATATGTTTCATTAAGGTGTGAACGAAATTTAAATATTTTAAGGTGTCTTACAGGCGTCTGGTGGGGTGCCCATCCGATCACTATGAGACTGCTTTACAATTCTTGTTACATCCAAGTAATATAAGCGCAGCCAAAAAGTTAGATTCCGTTCAGTCTAAGGCTTTAAGATTAGTTACAGGAGCAATGAAATCGAGTCCAATAAATTATTTACAAGTAGAATGTTGTGATCCACCTTTGAGCTTGAGAAGACATTACCTTTGTGACAAATTCTTCTTTCGTTCATTCCAACTAAATTCCCATCCACTATTTCCTAAATTGAGACAACTTGCTGATCAGATTGATACTTCTAGGTACTGGGCTCACAAAGATGCTCCTTGTTTAGTAAAAAGCTAAGAGCATACATATATACATTTGAGTACAAAAAAGTCTGCCGAATTTTGCGGGGGCGTGAAGAAATAACACATGCAAAAGATTACTCACTAATGCAAAAACGATCTGTATATTTACACACGCGCACATTATGAAAAAGGAAAACACATTCTCATTTTGATGCGCACAAACATATCACACATGGAAAGACTTCGTGGAAACACGGGTTAAGAATACGAAAATGCCAATGTGATCGGCTAAACCTATAGGGCGAGGTTTGATTCGTTAACTAATTTCGATAATTCTATCGATATTTACACAAATGTATACTGAGACTCAATTGGTTACTGAAATAATTGTTAGGCTATAAAATACAATAAAGCATAAAAAATATGACGTGTCTATTTATCTTTATTAAAGAAAGTACATTTCAATTAACTACTTACATATAAAGTTATAAAGTTGCGAGTAGTATTATATTACAAGACGGTTTCCCGCTTAAGACTGGTTTTTTGCCTGGACCATTAAAAACGAGCTTGCCCGGGTTATAGGAAATTAGGTGGACCCGACATAAACGTTTGTCATTCAATTAATTCCGAAAAGTTTTTCATTCATTTTCTAAAGTAGGTATATACAAGATGATAACTAACATTAACTTAATTAAATAAAAACTAAATTAAATCTAAAAAAAGGCCCTCGTGGTATTGTACCGAGGATATTGGCGGGATTTCCTCGCTGAATTGCAATGCTGATGCATTGCGCGAGAAAGCTGCCAGCTCTTCGGTCACCGTTACGTCGATCAGACATTTCGCGATTTCCGCAAATAACTTTTGCGAGCTGGGACCCCACGGACCGAGTGTCTCGACGCCAAATGGTACAAAGTTGTACCTACTCTCTGCCGAGGCCTCTACATATACGAGTATTTAATGCGTTTCAGATTTTCGGCATTTTCCGCTGCTGCACCGTTGTTGTATAAAGGCGTGACCGCTGCGCCAAAATAAATTTCACATAAAAATAAAGTAGGTACGGAAAAATCAATTAATTATCGCCTTTTACTTGGCTGAATTTGATACTAAGGCATCAAAATGTCTCGAACATATGTAACTTGTACGCGCAGGCACCTAATTTGCTTGCCCGCTGCATGTGGCGGTTCATTTTTTTAAAATTCTGGGTCTCGGAAAGGAGCTTCTTAGTGAATCATACTGTTTATCGATAATTATTGATTATCGACACTACCCTCATCTTTACTTACGAGTCTCGTGACACTGATCTTATCATGACGTATCCAAGAAAGAATTGACAACATTTCAGTTTTTTGAGCCCTAAATTTTATTGGTTCTGTGTATTTGGTTTAAAAAGACAAATACGCTGATAGTTAATTTATTTCTCTAGGGTTCGTATTTAATTGTTATTATTTTTTCAATATTTACTTATTCTAAAAGGGCGTAACTCCAATTCTACGCAGGAATAGCCTTTACCTTAGTCTTACCACGATCAAAAAAAAAGTGATCTGACATTGACATTGACAATGACATCTGACTTTGCCATTGTCACTGGAGTAGGTATGTGGTGTGTTGTTTGTTTAAATTGTACTATTTGTTAAAAAGAAACGATTTTATTGACGAATTTGGCTGTGATAAGGGATACCGATACTTACTGCATTATATAAATACGACACCTTGCATTCACACGGATCTTTGAAATTACTGCTCGACACCACTCCGCTTTATTTTTATACGGTACATGGAAGAAATTTTTGTCCGGTTTCTTCAAAGAGTCATTGCTACAACTTGGCACGAAACAATACTTGGTGTACTTAGGAGGAGTATACACCTCGTCGATCCACGCGGGTTTCTCCATAGTAGGCAATAAATCCCTATAATATAGAATCTTTTAATTTTATTTTACTTCCTTATCCTTAGGTTACAGTCGTTCACATCGATAGTAAACAATTTACGTCAATGTCAAATTCAAATTTGTGACAGCAGAGCTTTTTTTTTACAACTGTAACATAAGGCACAGGCTATCCATTAACTATGTCGTAGAATGGGTAAAATTAGACCATATTTTTAATTGTTTTATAACTATTTTATTAAGCTATATGTTTTTTTTATAAATACAGTAGTGTTCAGGGGGCAATATGCTTTTGAATCATATATTCATTTTGAAGTGTTTATAAAATGAAATGTTGTCAATTGATGTACGTGTCATGTAAATATTTTCATATAAGTACTTAAATAATATTAAAATAATACAAAAATACTAAAACTACTTACAAATGGAATGTTATACCATATTTTCTAAGCTTGAAGTGGTTGAACGTTTATTACACGTGCTTACAGCACATGCGTCCATTTTTATCATACGTGTTGTCTCTTGCGATGCGATTGTGTGAATGACAATTAATTGATTGTGAAACTGTGTTTGTATAATTTTTTGCACATTGTGCAAGGTTTTCAACAGAGGGGTAAGTTACTGAAAGGCTACTCCAGGTATGTATGCTCTAAGGTAAAAAGTTATAGAAAATATGAAACATTGGAAGCACCCACTTTTCGCAATGATGTTTTGCCTCTATACCAATACAACTACAACAGTCTTACTACAGTTCCGCAAATTAAATTCGACTTAGGAATATCAAAGAACGACATAAACCCAAAACTTGAATTTACTAATATTATTAATATAATAATGACTGGTCTGACTGGCACTGCATATATACGGATGCCTCGAAACATGTGGATAGGAGTTGTGTTGGCGTGGGGTCTACCACCCACAATATAAATGTGTACGAATAAACACCTGAAACTTCTGTTTATACTGGTGAATGTTATGGCCTATTTAAAGCAATTGAATATGTTCTCATGGTTAAATTGCCCAAGACAATAATTTTCTCTGACTCCCGAAGCTCTTTAGAAGTTATTATGAGGTTTCCGTTTAAATCCCATAGACAGTCCCCGATTGTTTTTGGGATTCGCAATCTTTTATATGAATGTTCACAGAAGGGTTGCACAGTCATGTTGGTATACCTGGGAATGAGAGAGCTGACCTACTGGCAAATGAGGCTATACGCGTAGGGGATATGTTATATTCTAATTATTGTAGTGACTTGGTTAATTTATCGAAAGTTTTCTTGTACGAAGAGTGTAATCGGATTTCGGATACTGAGTCACCAAAAGGTACATTTTATAGAAGAATTCAGTTATCCATTCCCTTCAAGCCGTGGTTTAGCAAATTGACATTTTCGAAGTCTGTTACGTCTGTTCTGTGTAGGATGCGCCTGGGGCATGTTTGTACCCCGGCTCAATTACACAGAATGAATATTGTGTCGGATCCACATTGCTCCTGTGGACAGTATGGGGATCTGAACCATGTAATCTTTAGCTGTGCACTGTATGACCGGTCTGATTTCTTTTCCAGTCTTGAGGCTTTAAGCATTCCTTTTCCAAAATCCAATAATTTGTTTACTCCATACTAATTCTTATGAATTACTTGTTAAAATTTTAGCAGTTTTCCTAGAAAAAGATAATATTAAACTATAATTATATATTTCTAATGCACGTATAATATTTCTAAAAACGTATGTATTTCCTTTAAACCCGATCCTTTGTCTTTCCAAATTTCCGTTTCATTTTATAAAATATTCCTTAATCCTGTTTCCCTAATTTTTAACTCTTCAACGTGACTGGAGAGAAAGCCAGAAAAAAAATAAAAAATAGATAGATAGGTAAGGTGCACTCGGCTAATTCCGAAAATAGGGATATTCCGAAAATTACTAATATCTACTAAACGCGGCTACATTATTTGCTCTGGCAACACTCCCTATGACGTTCAAGTATCTCCCTCCCCGCGACCGTTGGCTCGGGACGCTAGCAACCAAACTATACGCGTGTGGCGCATCAGATTAGTGAGCGAGTGAAAAATTCCCGCTTTTTTGACATTCGGAATTAGCCGACCATCGCTAACTCTGTAATTTGGTGAGTAAATGAATTTACTGCTTTTGTGTTTAAGAGATTTTCGTGTTTTTGCCATTTTAAATAGGCTCAAACTATTCTAGCTTGAATTTAATTACATTTTCAGATTTACCCGAAGTGGGGAATTCCGTGTCACAAGACTCACAAGGTGTTCCGGAATTACCCGACCTTGTTTTCTTAAAGCGACAGCCAGTGGTTCTCAAACAATCATTAAGTTCTTTTGTTATACTTGACGCGATGCGAACGAAGTATAACGGATTTTATCAATATTGATTGTTCAAATGAAGTAGTTTTTCTCAAAATACTTTTTCGGTTGGATGGTGTTGGGGAGGGGAGATCGTGGGTTTTTTTTTTTTGCAAAATTAAAATTATTCAAGTTTTTACTTCTACCGGCACTCCCGGAGTGCAACCCGATCTTTTTTTTTTATTGTTTGAGATGTGCGTTGATTAAAGCTCAATATGTTTACCATTTTATTTTCATTTCCAAATCCCTCCCTAAATGTACATTTTTTGATGCCAATCGATCCCATTCCTAGCTAGGATCAAAAGCTTGCATGAGCCAAAGAGAATTTTCTGGCTAGAAAAGCCACTAATCGAAGAAAACTTTTCCCATACAATTTGTATGAAAATTAAAACTTTTTAAATATTTTTATGCTATGTTTTCTTATTTCTTTAATATGTGGATTTTTAGTAAGCACATTATCATAAGTGGATAGGAATGAAATCGATTGGCATAAAAAAATAAGTGTTAATTTTCATACGTATTGTATGGGAGTGTGTTTCGTCGATTCGTGGCATTTCAAGCCGGACCATTTTTTTGTTCTCTTTGCAAGTGTCATTAAAGTTTGAGTACCACACGATTCCTGATCGGGTAATTCCGAAATAAAAGCTTGACAAACACATGTATAAGTACTCGTATATAAGCCTAATCGAGTAAAAGAGCAGGGAGGGTAATTCCAATCAAAAAAGTAATATGTACCATATGCGACAAACACATAAAACTCGTTTTCAAGTGTATTCGGATTTACCCGAACCAATTCAGAATTGCACGTTTGTAACGAAAAAAATCTTTAAAATGCTTGTATTTTAATAATCTTACATTATTTATGAAAACTTATGTAATCGATTGTTAGGCTATACCATCTAGTAAGTAAGTTATTCACTATTTCCGTCTAAAAACCTTGCTATACTGACTGGTTCATGGAGACACATACACCTTATCAACTAGTGCAAAAATCTTTCGGAATTACCCTAGTGCACCTTACCTATTGTAGAGGTTATACATAAGTACCTACCTATGTTAGAAATCTACCTACCTATATGTATGTATGTATACACGTAGGTAGTTAGGTACGCTACGCCATAATTAAAAAGTCCAAGTAGAAGTACCTAACTATAAAGAACAATATTCTTTTGATATTCCACTATTGAACATGCAGGTCTAACCGACCCGATAATGCAATGTTGTATAGTGCGGTTTCTTATACTAAGTAGACCGTCCATCACCATCGGTCGAATAAACCTGTAGCCACGTGCCACACACAATACTATACCTACTCGAATAGCGACTATTGTTATGTTACCTATTAATATAAAATGGTCCATATTGCTAAGTAGTATTTTTTATTGTGAACTTCCTTTCCTTAGACATAAAGCCGCTTTTTAGGGTTCCGTAGTCAACAAGGAACCCTTATAGTTTCGCCATGTCCGTCTGTCCGTCCGTCTTCGGCTTAGCTCAGTAACTATACTACTAGAAAAATGTTATTCGGCATGGGTATATAAATCAATCACGCCGACAAAACAGTACAATAAAATCTAGGAAAAAAGTATTTTTAGGGTACTTCCCCTACACCTAAATCGGGGATGTAATTTTTTTTCTCGTAAAACCCATACTGTGGGGTATCGTTGGATACCTCGTTCAAAAATATGATGGGTTTTCTACAACCATTTTTCAAAGCAGTGATTCGTTTGCGAGATATTAGGTTTTAAAGCCCTAATTTTTGTTCGAGTCTTGTGTCCCCCCCTTTGCCGGCTAAATGGCTACTACTGGGGATGTGAAAAAAATCGTGGTAGTAGTACCTACATATAATGAATTTAAAAAGAAAACTATCACGGACAAGTAGGCATAAGTAGTTACCGAGTAATAGTCGACCAACTTATTGTGTACTTGGAAAGGCCAATTTTCGTACAAATTTGGCGGACGCAACCGCATCGCACGTCGATGTAACTAAGACAGACAGGTAACTACGGAACCCTACACTGCGCGTGGCCCGACACGCACTTGGGTGGTTTTAATGTAAAAAGGATTGATGTTTATACCGCACGAACAAATACGCAAATAAATAGAACAAACCACCACCAATAATGGAAATAATTAAAAAACTCAACACTAGAAAGCATCATCAGGGAGAAGATGGTTGGAGATGTAACTTGCGCCACGTTTACCACAGAATTGTGCTGTCTTTTGCAGTATAACGACCCGGCCACGACATTGCGAGGCGGCGGCAGCGGTTTTTCTAATTCATTGCCTGTGATCCCAACTAACCACAGTGCGTTGCGCGTCTCGACCGCGCAATGAACAGATAAAACGCTTGCCGCGCCGGAACTCGCGCAATTTCGTGGCCGAGCCTGGTACCTACAGCGATCCAAGGGATCAACCTCCGCACAGTGGGTGCCGCCCATACTAACGCTTGGACATGCGTTATCGTTATCACGCTTAGTATTTTGTATATATTTTAGTAACCACACACTATTTAACTTTGATATTTTTACCAAATGTTTAGACAACTATTTTCTTTGTAATTCATTGATTCAAATATTTATGAAAATGAATCTCCTTTAGTAAAAAAAATATATATATATTCTTTTATTTATTTTATTTATTTATTTATTTATTTAAGGATTGCCAACGGAGACTAAATAATAAACTAAATAAGGGGAAAGAAAGTGTGATATATATTTATTTTTATCTACACTCAATAAAACGCCTACACGAATAAAGTTCTTAGGTGCACAATTGCTATTTCACTACAGCAGGCGCATTCAAATGTCAAGAACTAATTTGTGTCTAATTTATTAAGTATGCTATTACATTATGGAAACGGACCGGAGCCAATTTTACCCCTACCACAAAGTTACATATATAATCAACTGGACCTATACACCAAGGACCTACACCAAAGATATTGGGAGGAGTTAGACACATGCAGACAGACTAAAGAGATTTTGTCGAAACGCGACAACAAACTCACAATCGCACTACTGAGGACACATAGAAACCAACTACGCAAGATAGTTGGAATAATAACAGGACACGACACTTTGAACAGATACCTATACAACTTAGGTATCACAGACAGCCCCATGTGCAGAGCGTGCATGGAAGCAGAAGAAACAACCAAACACATTCTACTGGACTGCAAACAGGTAGAAGTATACAGGAAAAAGCACCTAGGGTCTCCGGACACACTACGGGACGCAGTCAGCAACACCAAGGCGCTCACAAACTTTCTGGAGGAGCTGGGGTGGTTAGAGTAGCGCTATCCCACCGATTCACGCAAAATAGGCACACTAGATGTCGACTTGCGGAAAAACGCCCAGTATAACTAACTAACTAGGTACCTCTCGATATTAGTTAGTTAAAAACCGGCCAAGTGCGTGTCGGGCCACGCGCAGTGTAGGGTTCCGTAGTTGCCTGTCTGTCTTAGTTACATCGACGTGCGGTGCGGTTGCGTCGGCCGAATTTGTAAGAAAATTGGCCTTTTCAAGTACACAATAAGTTGGTCGACTATTACTCGGTAACTACTTATGCCTACTTACTTGTCCGTGATAGTTCTCCTTTTAAATTCATTATATGTACTACTACCACGAATTTAGCCATTTAGCCGGCAGGGGGGGACACATGACTCGAACTAAAATTAGGGCTTTAAAGCCCAATATCTCCCAAACGAATCACTAAGTTGAAAAATAGTTTTTGGAAACTAATATTTTTAAACGAGCTATCCAGCGATACCCCACACCATGGGTTTAACGATAAAAAAAAATACACCCCCGCTTTAGGTGTAGGGGAGGTACCCTAAAAAAAAAGTTTATTAAGATTTTATTGTACTGTTTTGTCGGCGTGATTGATTTTTATACCCATGCCAAATCGCAGTTTTCTAGTAGTAATGGTTACTGAGCTAAGCCGAAGACGGACGGACAGACGGACATGGCGAAACTATAAGTATAGTTCCTTGTTGACTTCGGAACCCTAAAAATGAATATGATATGTAAGTACCTAGTATACGTTACCTGATTGTTGCTACACCCTTCCGGGGTCCATGTATTAGTTTTAAGTACTTGGTTGCAAATAAATCTTATCTTATTTTTCGTCATCCATCACTATCAGACAACGTATGGTTGTTTTCTGCCCCCCTATTCTGTAACTTGTTTTAACCCTATTCTTGGCAAAAAAAAAAAGTGAGTTCGAGCCTCGTTTGCGCCTTGTAGAGCCAAAAAAATTGTCTGTTACAAAAATACAAAAAGAACAACAACAATTGTGCATCATATATGATACAATGTCAAGAAAAGGGTTAAGCTCACCCACAAAAGTGTAATGACACCGCGATGCGTAGTAACTAAGCGTAGGTAGAGGTCTAGTTTCGTGACGGGTGACCGGCGGGGTGAGCCGCATTAGCGCGTAGCGAATAACAGCCCTGGTAAATGTTTTGCTAAATTGGACGTCTGGGCTGGGTAGTTATTAGTTAATGCCTGTGCTATTTAAAAATGAGAGAAGTTTTCCCAAAGTTTATTCTTGGAAAGGTGAAATTTCGCGCAAATGGAAAGCTAATTTGTGAAGGTTTGTTACATAAGTTTCTTAAAATATCACGCCGTTAGGCTGCGAATGTCAAATAACGTTTTGTATGAAAAGTGGACGGCCCGCGAGTTGTCTCGTCGCGAGATATACTATCCGTCCCTTTCTGATTAGAACGCTTAGAAAGAGACGGATAGTCCATGTCGCCGCGACACAGCTCGCGGGCCGTCCTGGTAAAACTAGGTACGGCACGTTCGTCCCGCATAAAATTTATCGCAAATCGCAATCGTCACAGGCAAGCTTATAAACTCTTGATTTCTTCTTACTCTCCATTTTATCTTTTAAAGTGCTAAGTTGTATTCTTGTTAATAGATACATTTAAATTGTTAGATTTTTAAGAATTGTGCCTAATTCTGTAGAATTGTGCCAACATAAGTAAAGTTTTGCTTGCTTTGTAGTTTTTAATGGGTTCCAAGGGTGGAGCAGCGTACAATAGATTGTTTGCCATTTTAAATTGTTTTTGTCTAATGGTAGGTACACATCTTCTGCATCAACATGAGACGGTTTTAAATTATCAAATGATATGTAGGTAACTATTGTTTAAAGGTGGAAAACCTTTATCTAACTAAGTAGGCATTGCTTAATTACGAAACAATTTTATGTTATTTAGGTATCTACATAAGTATATACTTCTATTACTCCTAATATTATAAAGAGGAAAAATCTTTGAGTTTGTATTTTTGTACATTGTTTTATTTATTTAATAAACAGAATATATAAAAAACTCCTAAATCCTATCCTCCTAAAAAACTGGTCCAAAAAAACTGTCGGAATAGTTTGTCTGCGTCTTGATCACTTCATAGTACAGAGTTAACTAATTTGTACATAAGTTGTGTCTGTATATGTTACATACAGCTATGCCTTAGGTGTTATTTATACTTAAGTAATGTCGTTTTAATTTTCTTTTAAAGTCGTTTTTTATCCTTTCACGGCTGATAGTTTCTGGTAAACTGTTCAGAAAATAAGGGATACGTGCGCACAGTTTACCGGACGCCATAGCCCTAGTATAGTACATTATGTACCTAGGGCGGTGAATTCATGAATGCCCCAGATCGCAGGTGTTTGTGGCCCGAACCGAAGGTGAGATCATAAATATGCGATTATTAAAGCCCTAGGCTTTAATAACGGTAATTCGCCCGTGGTGCGTACACAATTTTACGTCTTCTCCTGGGTGTGAAGGGAGATTTGCCGCTGCGCCCGTGGGCGGTAAATCTCACTTACCGCCCGGAGTGACGTAAACATATTTATTATCGACTGTTTTTAACAAACTATTCTATTAACATATAAGGTGTAATCTCAGGAACGATTCCACCGATTGCAATAATTATTTTACCAGTAGATAGAATGCTTGAGCTCTTTTAGCTTTCGCGGGCAACTAGTTGTTTGGCAGAATACCCACCAGAGCTGTGCGAGGTAGCGAAGCGGTGTGCGAGGAAAATCCACCAATAGGAAGATATGCCTGATCGATGTTAGCAACGCTGTCGGCAGTTTTTTTCCTCGTGCACCGCGCTCCGCTACCCCTCGTGCACCGCGCTCCGCTACCTTGCACAACAGTATACCTAATTGAGGAATGTCCCAAATATAAGAACCAAAGCCTGGATCATGCAATAACATGCAATAATCTGAATATTGAACCATATACATAGTTACAAAAGAATCATCGATCGAGAAAAAAGCTAGGGTAGCCTAGTGGTTCAGGCACGCGGCGGTCGTGGTTTCGAATCCCGGCTCGTACCAATGAGTTTTTCGGATCTTATGTTCCATACATAATATAATTAAAAACCGTAACTGTTAGCATTTCTGTGAAGGAAAACATTGTGAGGAAACCGGTCTAAGCCCAATAAGGTCTAGTTTTTCCTCTAGGTTGGAAGGTCAGATGGCAGTCGCTCTCGTTACACTCTTCATCAAATCTTGGGATTAGGTGTCAAAGGGGACCCTGGGCTCTTTTAGGGTACAACCGTGAATAACGCTAGGAGGATGATGGTGACAAAATAATCATCGATTAAATCATTGCCCAAGTTATATAAAAAAAAAATATATTAAAAATGTTTTTATTTCATAAGCTTTGTTCTATTACAATTAACAGCAAAGATTGCCTTAAGAGGGGGCGCTCCGCGAAATCGGGGTTCTTAGATTGAATATTTACCTATGACAAACTAAAGCGAATGCCAGGAAAAAGAACATACCAAAACTACATCATATTTGCAATTGAATCGTCTGCACAAAACCATACAAAACCAAAATTGCCTCGATAGAAAAGAACCGCCAAAACATGTCTTATTTTTACTCAATTTCAATAGTGTGAGGTTCCCGTGCATATAAATTAAGTAAAAGTTGAGTGTATAATAGCTTTTCACATTACCTAATGAAAGTACTAGCGGGGTATTTTTATGTAGTCCCTTTTCAGAGTTATTGAGGTGAAACGTATTTGGCGTATAGGCCTTTTTTATTTAGCGCGATACCCTTTCTCCCGTCGCGTGTTTCGTGCGGTTCTGTATATGTTTTGTTGCCGTTCGCGGGCGGAGTCAGTCGTAATCGCTCCGCTGAGACGAGAGGACCACGTTCTGTGCTCTCACGACAGCACGATGAACATAATTATTTCAATAATATTGTGACCCAGTATATTCGTCCAGTGAATGAACGTATGATTACATTCCAGTAGATATTTTGCTACATTTTGAAATAATATATTTAAAAGTCGACCTTAACAAATAGATCTTAAAGTTCAAAATACAACTATAAGATTACGCAGCGATCGGCGGGTGACCGGCTTCTTAGAATAATTCGTGCAGTACATGCAAAACTAGACGAACATTTTTCTGTCGATCGTGTATTTACTTTATGAAAGATTATCACTATCACTACATAGTATAAAACAAAGTCGCTTCCCGCTGTCTGTCCCTATGTATGCTTAGATCTTTAAAACTACGCAACGGATTTTGATGCGGTTTTTTTTAATAGAAGAAGAAGGTTTATATGTATAATATAGTATCCGTGCGAACCCGGAGCGGATCGCTAGTTGAGAATAAATCCGGTTATGTTCAAAATCGATGTGAGAGGTCTAAATACGAATTCATAGTCAGAAATATTTCAAAAAGTGGTCGCATTATTTAAAATTTTTGAAACATTCGTTGTAAATTAATATGCGCGTTTTTTTAAAGAACAACATACATTGGCAGGCTTCTCGAGGGTGAAGATTCTAGAAATTATGTCCATTTTGAATTCCAAGATGGCGGACATTGCTTTTCGAATTTAAACTTTCGTGAGACGTGTTGAAACAGTACTAATAATTACACGGTTCAACTCACGTATTAAATGTCACTACGGGCGACATGTTTCGAACTCTTCGGGAATTCTTTTTAAGGATAAGTGTTTTCGTGGCGGTGTCGCTTGAATCTTGTCGTGATTCAAGCGACACCGCCGCGAAAACACTCATCCTGAAAGAAGAACTTCCGAAGAGTTCGGAACATGTCGCCCGTAGTGACATTATTGACATTGTTTTTCTTTAAAGTCATCACGGGTGTCGCTTTTAGGGTTATCGAGAGTGCAGATTCCAACAATTATTGCCTGCGAACTTGGACATTTTGATATTAAAAAAGTGAACATAATTATGCACTTTTTCTTTAATATGTTCAAAATTGATAACTAAAGGGCCAAAGCGTCTCCATTGTCTTCAAGTACGAATCCGAGATCAGAATTGAAAAATTTGGCCGCCACACAGTAGTGGCCTGAAAATCTGACTTTCATAGACATGATCGAAGTTTTCATAATATATTACAGTTTTTTTTAATGCTACTAATAAATTCACGGTTAAATTCACGTATTAAACGACACGACAGGTGACATGTTTTGAACACTTCGGGAGTTCTTCTTCAGGATGAGTGTTTTCGATGTTTGTTTTGAAGAAGAACTCCCGAAAAGTTCGAAACATGTCGCCCGTTAATGCGTGAATTTAACCGTGGATTTATTAGTAGTATTTTAGACATGTCTCACAAAAGTTTAAATTCGATTATAGCTTTTTTTTGCTTTAGGCTTTTACTAGCCATTATTATGCTAGCTCACAACCGTTACGTGATTTAGTAAAAAAACGGAAGGCCATATTTCAGTTATAGCTCCGGTGGTTTTTTAAGCAACAAAATGTAGGTAGTGGTATTCCTTGGGTAATTAAAGTAATTTGTACTCTATAAAGTGAGTGTTTTCGCGGCGGTGTCGCTTGAATCTTGTCGTGATTCAAGCGACACCGCCGCGAAAACACTCAATCCTGAATAAGAACTCCCGAAGAGTTCGAAACATGTCGCCCGTAGTGACGTTTAATACGTGGGTGAACCGTGTAATTATTGACATTTTTTTTCTTTAAAGTCATCACGGGTGACGCTTTTAGATTCCAACAATAGGGGCGTAGACACTAAATAAAATAATGTGATATTTTCTCGAAGAAGGATAAAAAAAATTGTCAAATGGAGAAAAAATCAACGCAAAAGGTTAAATAATCACGAAGTTATAAGTGACCAAAGTTTTAAGAAGGGATGTGTTCTGTCCCTTTTTCGCAAAACGCAACTTCATATGAAACGATGACGCTGGAAGAATGTGACGTCACAGAAGACGGCAACGTGCCACGCGCATCGTGGTCGGCGACGCCGTCGACGCGGCCTGCCGGCAGCATCCTGTAATGTGACGTCACACACCGTTTGCGTTTTCTCTCTCTAACAAGCAATATTAAAACGGTTGTAGCTTCGTAATTCTTTGGGATATCTGAATGGGATTTTCATCACTATGCATATTTTTTTGCCTTCTTTCTTTTGGAGTAATAATAATTTTCGAGTCTGCACCCGAATAGCCTGCGAAGTTGGACATTTTTATATTAAAAAAAGTGAACACAATTTTGCAGTTTTTCTTTAATACGTGTATGTTCAAAATAGATAACTAAAGGGCCAAAGCGTCTCCATTGTCTCCAAGTACGAATCCGAGATCAGACCCCGTATCATGGTCGGCCTTATCACTCGATAAGTGACAAGGTAGGGGCATCATCTCGTTCTATCAAACGGTGTCTGCCAGTGACGGACGCTCTATCCTGTCACTGATAAGGCCGACCATGACACGGGGTCAGAATTGAAAAATTTGGCCGCCACACAGTGGCCTGAAAATCTGGCTTTCATAAACATGATCGAAGTTTTCATAATAAATTACAGTTTTTTTAATGCTACTAATAAATTCACGTATTAAATGACGCGACAGGCGACATGTTTCGAACTCTTCGGGAGTTCTTCTTCAGGATTAGTGTTTTCGATGTTTGTTTTGAAGAAGAACTCCCGAAGAGTTCGAAACATGTCGCCTGCCGTGACATTTACGTTAATTTTTTAACCGTGGATTTATTAGTAGTATTTTAGATGTCTCACAAAAGTTCAAATTCGATTATAGCTGTTTTTTTGCTTTAGCCTTTTACGAGACATTATTATGCTAAATTACAACCCTTACGTGATTTAGTAAAAAAACGGAAGGTCATATTTCAGTTATAGCTCTCGAAACTGACTTAGCTACTAGCGAAAATTATATCTTCAAATATAGGTACTTACAGATTTTGTCTTTCTTTCCACTTATTATAATTATCTATAGGTATTCATCATGTTTCATCTGACTGTCGGGGCATATACTATGCGAGAAGGAGCGGGGCAGCAATAGACGCATCAGCGCGGCAGGTACGGGGCGCGCGGGTGATTTCTGATTTTTCCCTGGCGATACGCCCCCTCTTAAACCCGTACTTTACTCCAAAAAACCAAATTAAAAAAGCACTGGTGGATACTCACCCTTATAGTCAGTCACATCACCTTATTAAGTGTCATCACCTATTAACATCAAATTGCTTTGTAAATATGGAAAATCCTTAGTGCTAATAAAAACGTTCGTATGGGAATAGTTATTTATGCTACAAGTGTGGAAAGTAGGTGATTTCCGACGAGTGTCATTTTTATACATGAGCGAGTGAAGCGAGCGAATGTATAATTCGACACGAGTCGGAAATCATCTTTACGCGCGTGTATCATACAACATTTTACTATGCCTTGTGTGAGGAAATGTATTAAATGTTGAAATGTTGGTTTAAAATAGATCTAGGTTAAAATTGAAGAACCCAGGTATATTGTCACGTATCTACTTATTATCTGGAATTGCATTTAACAACTTCTTCACATCTTTTGCTGCCAAGCTTATTCACTTAAAAGTTAAAACCATTGTATTGTGGTTTTGGAACACAATTAATTTTGAGTAACTCAATATTATATTAAACAACAAAAAGACGCTGTACCGTCGTAGTTCTAAGAAACATACTGACACTATTGAAACGCAATAAATCATTATTATTATTGATTACTCACTTTCACTCGACCTTTTTAACATATTTACATAAAATAACTACACAAAACTCACAATAAACAACAATGGCGGGCTTTTAGATACGTGCGCGGTCAACATATGCGCAACTTGTGCAAGCCGCCATACTGTCGTATTGTAAAAGGCATAAGGAGGTTATGCGTTCAGCCAAACACATTAAATGAATATTAAAAAATAATTAATTTATTGACCAAATTCAAAATTCATAAACATTAATAAATCATTTTAAACGTTATTAGTATTTATGTACCTTTAATATGAAAGAAAACGTGTAATTGAAATATTTGTAAAACTTTTTCGAGTAATAAAAACTCTTTGTGTCGGGCTGACGACGGACTTGAAAATTAAAAAAAAATTGAAAAGTAAAAAGCACTAGTGCGAAAAAGTGGCACTTTCCGCACGAATTTAGTGCTTGGAAAACGCTCTTTTCGAGCACATGCATTGTAAAGTAATTTGTGTCGTTCCACCTTACATTCCCCGAGCCAGGAAGAAATATTGTCAGTCATTTCCTTCCGGGTGATAACGTGTAAGATGCTTCAGAGAGTTGTGTCATATTTATGTAGCCCCGTGGCCGTCAGCTGCGACTCCGTTGGAGGGTAGAGCAACGTAGTTTTTTTGTTATTTTCTTCTAATTGATCTCCTATAGCTTACATAATATCTTGAAGAATTATTAACAACTTAAAAAAGTTGAAAAACCCCGACATTTTCATTTCAAAGCTCAAAACCGGCTGAACCGCTTTTGTTGAAACGCAGCTAAGAATAAGAACCATCTTGATCACGTAAGCTTTCGTACAAAAAAAACCCGCATAATATCGGTTCATTCGTTTAGGAGCTACGATGCCACAGACAGACACGGATACACAGACACAATGATGTAATATAAAAAAGAGGTAGATTTGTTGTCTATATGAAATTCCGTGTTTAAAAATGGCCACCAAATCTGACGGCTAATAAAAACGTTCGTATGGAAAGTAATTGCTGTCGTTCCACCTTACATTCCCCGAGCCAGGAAGAAATTTTGTCAGTCATTTCCTTCGGGGTGATAACGTGTAAGATGTTTCAGAGAGTTGTGTCATATTTATGTAGCCCCGTGGACGTCAGCTGCGACTCCGTTGGAGGGTAGAGCAACGTAGTTTTTTTGTTATTTTCTCCTAATTGATTACCTATAGCTTACATAATATCTTGAAGAATAATTAACAACTTAAAAAAGTTGAAAAAACCCCGACATTTTCATTTCAAAGTTCAATATCTCAAAACCGGCTGAACCGCTTTTGTTGAAACGCAGCTAAGAATAAGAACCATCTCGATCACGTCAGCTTTCGTAAAAAAAAACCCGCATTATATCGGTTCATTCGTTTAGGAGCTCCGATGCCACAGACAGACACGGATACACAGACACGTCAAAGTTATAACACCCCTCTTTTCGCGACGGAGGTTTGAAAGAAAAGTCAGCGTTTTTAATGATGCGCTTGTGAAGTCTAACCAAGTCTAGTAGCACATTATTAGTTTTGTGCAGGGCGTAGTCGCGGGCATAACCTAGTTTTAATATAAAAGTGAGTGGACTAGCTTCAGAGCAGCATGCTACGTTTATTTACAAACACGAGCCAGCACGGCTATCACAACGGCCCGAGAGCTTTGTCGCGGCGAGATGGACTCTCTGTCTCTTTCTAAATAAAACGATTAGAAATAGGCGGATAGTCCATGTCGCCACGACACGACTCGCGGGCCGTCCTGCCCCCCTATTCTGTAACTTGTTTTAAGCTCACCTCAACGCTCACCCTCAAATATATCTTGACACCGCGATGAGGTAGGTAGAGGTCCAGTTTCGTGACGGGTGACCGGCGGGGTGAGCCGGATTAGCGCGTAGCGAATATTTAACAGCCCTGCAAATGCATTCGAAGTTTTCCCTCTCTGTCATACTTGCGAGTTCCTACTTGAGAGCGAAAGAGAGGGAAAACTTCGAATGCCGTTCGCGGTAGGCCCTCTGTGTGTGATAGATGTGCATGTGCAGAGCGCGTTTTCATATGCATACTGTACCACAACTACAATGTTGACTGCATAGAAAGTATTTTCCTTACTTATTAGCTATATCTATGAGTACGCCATATTATTGTCCTAGATCTATTTATGGACTAAGGGCAGAGGAAATAAATTGTCCGGCCGTGTTATTCCAAATGCGACGCTCAGAGTTTGAATACTGAATGAATATTTGGCTAGTTAATACTAAATTACCAATCAGTTGCTTATTTATATAAGTACTCGTCCTTAGTAGGTACTCAAGATATCTGAAATGAGAGCAGTTTTAATAGCGCTACATTATTTCTTACTGCAATACTGATTATGCCAAGGACATTAATCAGTGATAGTTCATAGTAGCCTTGTGATTTTCATATGGGATTGTTAAATTATAAATAAATTTTGCGATCGTTTGAGTTTCGTGTAAAAATCGTCGCCGAGTCCCATACAGTCGTTAGTGAGAAGACCGTGAGAGGCGGGCGAAAGCGATCGATAGGACGAGCGGCGCGGCGCTGCAGTCGGCGAGCCGCCCGCCTGATGCCGTCGCGGTCGACTCGCTAAGCGTAGAGCCGAGCGCCCGAGCCGCGCCGAGCGAGCGCCGCGCGCCGTGCGTCGCGCGCGTCCGCTGCCGCCGCCGACCGCACCGTCGCCTCGGCCGCACTTCAGCAGCGCCTCTCCGGCACTCCGGCGAGCACCCGCGTCGCGATTCGACGCGTGACGCGACCATGCGCGGCGATCGCGCCGCCCGCGACAACCGTCACAACAAGGATCACGACAATCTTAAATCTTCTCTCAAAAGAGGCAGTAAATCAAAAAAGAACAGAGTCGTTTTTGACGAGAGCGCGAATGAATTTTTCGAAGCGGATTACATTATTGTCGTACGCGATGAGTGCGGGTATTCGGATGAAGGCGAGACCGACGAGTGCTCCGGCTGCGGGGCGTGCGAGCAGCGCTACCAGGAGCCGGAGCCAGGGGCGCTCAGCCCGCCGGAGGGGTACAAGGACATGGGGCTGTTCAACAGGGACGGCACGCTGCGGGAGCAGGCGTGGTGGGAGACGGGTGACGTGCTGCTGGTGGGCGAGCGCTCCGGCACGGTGTTCACGCCGCAGCACCTGCAGCTGCTGCGTCGGCTGCAGCGCGAGCGGATGCTGCGCTCCACCATCTGCGCGGACTGTGACGCCCACGCCGCGCTTCATCAGCCGCTCGGTGAGTCACCTCTATCTCAGCGAAGGACGAACGCCCTTCGTGCAGACGTCCTGCCTTCGCCCGCTACGATGCCAACGATCCGTTTACTTTGCTGAGCTGAACACATCTTCAAACATATGAATATTGTCGAGAATTTCCCTCGATCATGTCGATTCATGACGGAATCACTGTACGAGTACTAGTGAAACCTTATATGAGTAGCTACCATTGTTGCTGCGTTCTTTGATATTTCACTCAATAAAGAAGGCTCTAAAGCGTTAAATTAGTATACGTAACTGTTTTAATAAAATTCTTTAGATTTGGCAAGGCGAATTTTCTTTGTTGTTTTGATCTATGCTACAGACTTATTTATTCCTACACATTTAATGATTAGATATCATTGTTGTTGTTCAATATTTACGAAAGCATATGCGAATTACTAATCGAGATGTACCTACTTACGAATTTTCTTACGGTCCATATGGTAATGAAACACTGACGAAGTGACGTAAGTTGGGAGGAGATCATGTTTCTAAGCCAAACAAAGTGAATCTCATCGCCTATCGTCCCACAGTCTTAGCAAGTGCCTATGAGCCCCAAAAAATAACTGCTACAACAAGTTTACCTGCAGTTCGAAGTCTGATCAGGCGGCCTGCCGTCCAAAATCTATCATTAAACGTATCATATTGTCTGTCGACGATAGCTGTGCGATCGACTTTACAACTGGCAATGTCCACACAGTGTCACTGTTGATAGTCAGGCGGCTTGCCAGCAATCCGCAAGTGTGTGGCCGATTTGGCCGTAAGGTGACGGAACCGGGCATACAGATTACAGAGTACACAGCCATGCAGTTCGAATAAATCAGCCGTTTTTAACATGACGAGAAACTGATTGTCTGCTATGATGGTTCTTAAGTTTAACCGACAGAGATGTGTATCCTCTGGCGAACAGTAAATATGTGGGATCCGTTAGTTTTTTAGGGTTCCGTACCCAAAGGGTAAAACGGGACCCTATTACTAAGTGTCCGTCTGTCACCACGCTGTACCGCGCGTACACGCTCATGAACCGTGATAGTTAGACGGTTGAAATTTTCACAGATGATGTATTTCTGTTGCCGCTATAACAACAAATACTACAAAACAGAATAAAATAAATATTGAAGGGGGCTCCCATACAACAAACGTGTTTTTTTTTGCCGTTTTTAGGGTTCCGTACCCAAAGGGTAAGACTTCGCTGTCCGTCTGTCTGTCTGTCACCAGGCTGTATCTCAAGAACCGCGATAGCTAGACAGTTGAAATGTTCACAGATGATGTATTTCTGTTGCCGCTATAACAACAAATACTAATAACAAAATAAAATAAATATTTAAAGGGGGCTCCCATACAACAAACTTTTTTTTTGTTTACTGTTTTTATAGATAATGGTACGGAACCCTTTGTGCGCGAGTCCGACTCGCACTTGGCCGGTTTTTATAGATAATGGTACAGAACCCTTCGAGCGCGAGTCCGACTCGCACTTGGCCGGTTTTTTTTTGTTCGTTTTATTGTTATGGTTGGAGTCTTAAAATTTTGCAATTATTATTTCCCAATTTTCAACTTTTTTGAAGGGTAGGTACTTACTTCTTTGTTTGTATACGTTACGTATAGACCTACACCTACAGATTACTATTTACTTATGGCCTTAGAAATAGAGCCGTGTAAGATATTTATGCGAGCTTTGTTGTGGCAGATATTGATGCTGGTGAGTTACTTCACGTCCGGGTCAACTTTTCTAAACGAACATTATTTAATTTCTGATAATTGTATTGTATTATTTATTGGTACCTAATCTGTAATTTATTGGGAGTCACTATTTGTATTAATTCATGTATTAATAATTTATATACATTAAACATAATATAGGGTTGTATTAAATTAGGTGCGCGACTGAGTTAATGTCCTGTGGCCATCGAAAAACTCGTCAATGGTATAGCAAGCCATTTCCAGTAGAATAGGTTTTAGTTCGCGGACAAATATTGCATCGCTAGAAGCTTGCTTTATTTCGTCGTCCAATAGTTTACAATGTTTTTTGATTCTTATTTATTTGCAAGCTCTATTATTAACTTCCTTTGTTAGATCGTTCCTTGGTTAACAAGTGCGGGTCATATCTTGCAAGTAAAACGTTTCGTAGTCCAATATCCAAACACTTGTGTAAATAAAATGTAATACACTCAGAGGCAATGAAAACGGGTCACTTTGTAAAAGTAATCCATGGGAAGTGACCCGTTTTCATTGCCTCTGAGTGTATTATGGTACGAAAAAGCTGGTCTGACGATGAAGACGGCAGGGGGCCATAACATCTCCTCAGTTACACAAGATAAAGCCGTCGTGTTGCAACGAGAAGTTGATGACCGAATAAAAATGTACCGCAAGCTTGTACCAAAAATGAAAATGTTGTCAGATACTTTTTTTTTTTTTCTCAAAAAAAGTATGCTATAAGTAAGTTTGTTTTGTGCGATTGATATCATTTTTACAACAACGTTAAAAGTCGCTTTTGGACAGCAACGAGAACAACGATTAGATAATAGTTATTTTCTAATTGATTTGGAATAATAGATTCAGATTTAGTGATGACTGATGGAGGTAAAGTAAGAAGTAGGTATCCATTTAAAATGAACGGTTGCATATCAGATTCAACGAGCTGCTTATTTTTTGCAAAGATTATTTCACGATTCATTTTCTCACTCCTTTAAGACCAACGCAAGGTATGCTTTTAAAAAGTCAGAGGCGCTGTCAACGCAAAAAGCTGTTTAAACCGTTGCACCATGATGGAAAAACAAAGAAAAAGCTATAGCTAGTCCGTTTCAAATAGCAATCTGCAGTGAAGCTTTGCTGCGGATATGTTGTTCGTAAAATACCGAATTTATTAACACAGGATAATGCACTTTATACCTGGCGGAGCGAAATATAGAAATAGCTGTACAGTCGAGTTCATAAATATATGTACACTTTTTTACCTAATCGAACGCGTTTGCATACTAATTGTTAGCGGCCGCATTCGAGTTGGTAAAAAAGTGTACATATATTGGAGAACTCGACACTATTTGTTAGTAGTCTCTTATTCAAACGATAATAGTATTTCGCTATAAGTAGTCAACTTTGCTATTGATGCACTAGAACGATTCGTCCCTAAGGTTATTTTACGAGTATAACGTTGTTTCCTCGATGCCCTATCATCAACATATTCTTATCTAAGCTTAATGTCACTATCCTAATTTGCCCACATTCCATACGATCCACAACCCGAACTTGTCAATTACTTAATCGTGTTCGAAAATATGCGCACGGACAAAGTGATCAAAAATATGTAAACACGACTTTATTGCTAAGGGTATAAGGTTGCATAGATATTTTTGAACCTACATATATTTATGAACTCGACTGTACATGTTCCAAGACTATTATAACTTGCATTCCTATTTTCAGCAAATAAATTACACAAAAACACCTCGATTTTACTGGTCTGCCCACTCCATCACCTTAAGACTGCGTTGCTCTATTATCACTATTATCAGCTATAACATGTGGGAGTATTGTGCAGTAGGTCCCCATTCCAATTACTTTCTGCACCACAATTTAAGACTCGCTCAGTGGCCTGCACTTTAATGTCTAGTAAAAAGTTCTGTCAGAAGTCTCTTCGTCAACTTTTTGCCAATACTTCTGCTGCCCGGGGGAATGCTTATTTACTGGTGGCATTTATTCGCCGTATCACACGGGTGTCTTTGGATCTAAGTAACTTTACCTAGATATTTTTTCCCCCATAACTTTCCACCGTCAGAGCAAGAATACCCTAAACCGACGAGCATGCATGAATGTAATGACAGTGAATGAAAACAAATAAGGTTTTTCAAGATCGTAGCAAATGGAAATCCGTGATCTCTGCCTACCCCTCCGGGAAATAGGCGTGATTATATGTATGTATAACTTTCCACTGCATCCTGGCAACCCCGTCGCTGCTTGGTTGGGGACTCCTTATTCAACATATTTAGAGCTAGTCTGTCTGATGGCCATTACAATATCCACTACCACTGCACGTAAGCTCAACCCTACCAATATGTCATCATGAGAAATTTAAGAGTTAGACTCTTGTCGCGCGGTGTAGCTCCCTCCATCTGACTGTCACATAGGGCAGCCTTCCTGACCTCTTCATACGACGTGACTGTTACTTTTTCTTTTATTTGTTTCATAGGTATCCTTGGTCTTCCCTTCTACCTTGCCTTCTATGATGTTATTAATAAAAGCGTCATGTCGTATAAGGTGACCAATAATTTTCCCTCTACTATTCTCTATCGTTTTTATCAGTTTCCTTTTCTCTCCTACTCTTATTAGCACTGCTTCATTTGTTTTTTTTTCCGTCCAGCTAATTTTCTCCATTCTACGCCACGCCACATTTCCAATGCTTTTAAATATTCTTTATATCTTTGAGTCATGGCCCACGCTTCACAATATGTCATACGAGTATAAACTGAAATGTAAAGAACATTTTGGCTACTGCTAAATGCAAATCAACGCGAAACCAAATAACTTAGTTCCTCAGTATCGCGAATGATCGTAAACTTCATTCATTCATTTGTCCTTTTGAATTGCGGTGGACCAAACATTTACAGCCAACGAAATTCATATTTTTTAGAGCCAGCTTAAAGGAACCCTTGTCATAAAAAGAGCGTATCACGAGGTTTAATTTAGTGTACCGTAATCTGTAATTCTTATTATGACAGAGTTCCGTGTTATCTCAACAATTTGACTGGTTGATCGTACAATGCGACACGAACACTGCTCTCGGGTTGTGGTTTACCGTTGAGTGGATAACCAAGTTCATATTACGTTGTATAATATATTCACTAATTCTATTTATCAATTTAAGTCTCAGTTGCGTTCATTTCAAACTACACTTGCTTGAGAACTTTAAAACCTTCCTTTTCTCTTATAGGGGACAGTGAGGTAATTGCGAACACTTAAGGGAGAAATGAAATAAAACAAACTCAAATTAAGTTGCAAATGTTATTTATTGCAAGTTATTACGTGCAATTTGCCCGGCCCACTGCCACTTAAGTTCAAGGATGTCTATGTTTTGCCTAAAATGTACTACATCTTGTAAATTTTACACTAAAATTAGATAAGATTTCTAAAAATCAATCAAGTTATACAGCGAGCGCGATCTCACTCAACCGCTTACGGTTCAGCACTACGTTCGGACTCTACTCGCGATTGTGTCATTCAAAATGTTTTCCAGCGTTTTCTAATACAGATAAACTTACTTGCGTGTTCGCCATTACCCTCTATACCCATAATACCCTCTATCATACAGCCTGCAGCCCGTGCCTATGATTGCCGATATCCCTTCGATTATGTACGATCCTAATATAACTTTTTCAACGAAAAGTTTCTTCCCGTAATTAAGGTGTGTCGTTTACGATTTTGGACATTAACGACGTAAAAACTTTTCCTAGAGTAAAAAAAAATCCTATGTGCAATATGTAAAAATTTTGAAAGATTTAAAATTTGAAAAGCTAGTAACACGAAAATACACATGTTCGAGCTCCAACGTCGTGAAAAAAATATGCAAGCGACGTTTTGTGTAGCAAAAGGACTAGAACATTGTTCTTTTTAGGCGGCAGCGCCAGTGTCGCGCAACTAGGAACAAAAAGAAGAATGACATCCATTTGCTCAAATACAGCATCAAATCTGACAAGTTCTGACAAGTAACAAGTTTTCTATCTGTGCTTCTGTCATGGCGGACACATACTGTCTCTTACTTTCGTACTGAAGTATGGTCATTAGTCACCTTTAGAGTTTAACAGTAACTTAATGGTTTACTGCAACATACTTAAACGCATATTGCTTGTATCAGCGATAACCCTAAGTGTATAAAGGTAGGAATATTCCAATTAAGGATTGCATTATACTAAAGAGGCTTGGCGTATTATATTCATATCCTAGTAACGCTGCCCGAGCCGAACCTCCTCAACCTCATCATAGTTCAGTACTTACTCTCTGTCTTTCTGTCAAGGTGGCATTTGGATGGTTACCATGGGTATTGTATTAACCTCAGTAGAAAACACGTGTGTCAAACAAACAATGCTTTAGACGAATTTCAGCGAACGAAAAAAAACATAGAAGTCTAAGTAGCGCCGCAAAATGCCCCCACAGAATGGGTGCCATTATAGGATTAGGCGGGGTTTCAAAACGATGCCAGGCAGCCGTTTAGTCGAACATGGCTGCCGTGACAAACTGTTAAACAAACCAATGTTCAGTTTCAATAAATATTCCTTATTGTGCAGTAAAATGGTGTGTGAGTCGTTCGGAGCAGCACAACAAAAAAGATGGAATCCCTTTTCACAAGTAACTACAACGATAAACATATTAGTTATGGTATTAATTACATTCATAAAATAAGTTGGTATCTATGTTAACCATTGAATATCATCAATATTTTGGAGTTGTTATTCTGGGCGAGAATACAAAGGTGAAGCTTGTTTTTTTCGTCAACAAACGAGGACTTAAGTTGTAAATTAGAAATATCTCCATATACGAGGGCCAATTGACAAGTTTTTTTAAAGTCAAAAAACATATATTGTTTTATACAAATTACATTTATTTTTCAACATAATCTTGAAGGGCCAAACACTTATTTCAGCGAGTTTCCATTTATTTTATCGCCTCCAAGAAAATACGATTTGTCGAGGTCTGCAAAATAGCCGTTCACGCCTGCGCTACAGTCCTCATTTGTCGAAAATGTTTGTCCTCCAAGCCAACTTTTCAAATTTGGAAATAGGTAATAATCACACGGAACCAAGACCGGTGAATACGGAGCATGAGGAACTAAGTAGTTCGAAGCCTAATTCGTGAGTTTTTGCCATTGCAATAGTTGAGGTGTAGCTGGCGAGGGACATTGTCTTGATGAAAGAGGACTTTCGTGGGGGGTAGTTTTGGTCGATTTTCAAATAAATAGGCTTTAACGTTTTAAATATAAGTCTGCGTAATAAATAACGGCCAGTTATAGTCTTCCCCTTTTCTAGGTAGTCAATCATGATAATTGATTTATTGAATCGTATGGCATACATTATTTTGGCCTTCAAAGTTTGTCACTCTTTAGTACCACCCAGGGGGCACGTGCCGGGTTGTGGTAGGACGCGAGTAACAGTTGTCCCCCCTTTGTCAAGTGAGTGGGCAACTCGACTGTTAGTAGTTCTTAAGCCGCCCGAAGGACTCTAACTCGGCTCAACGACCAATGTCATAGACAGCAGTCGGGATCAACTGCTTAGCGTCATGATAATTCCTTCGCCATCCCAGAAAACTGTTTCCATCACCTTCCCAGCCGACAAAACAGTCGTTGCTTTCTTTGGGGCACGTTCAACAGCAGCCATCCATTGTTTGGACTGTTGTTTTGATTCTGATGTTTAATGGTGTACCCAAAGTTCGTCCACAGTGACAAATCGTTTCAAAAAATTCCGAGGATTACGCTTCATCATATCCAAACGCAGCTTTGAAATTCGCTTTCCTTCACGTTTTTGTTCGATCGTGAACAAACGAGGCACCCAACGTGCAGACAGCTTAAACATAGCCAAATGTTCGTGCAGGATTTTATGTGCTCGCTCAGTGGAGATGCCCATCTTCTCAGCTATTTCACTCGCCTTTACTCGGCGGTCGTCCAGTACGATATTATGGACTTCTTTAACAACATCCTCAGTAGTGACTTCGATTGGGCGACCAGACCGTGGAGCATCATATGTGCTTGACCGACCACGTTTAAAATCATATAACCGTGTGTGAAGAAATAACACATGCAAAAGATTACTCACTAATGCAAAAACGATCTGTAGGTATATTTACACACGCACACATTATGAAAAAGGAAAACACATTCTCATTTTGATGCTCACAAACATATCACACATGGAAAGATTTCGTGGAAACACGGGTTAAGAATACCGGTCGGATCGGCTAAACTTATGGTTTGATTCGTTAACTAATTTCGATAATTCTATCGATATTTACACAAACAGTATACGTTAGACTCAATTGGTTACTGAAATAATTGTTAGGCTATAAAATACAATAACGCAAAAAAAAAAAACGTGTCTATTTATCTTTATTAAAGAAATTTCATTTCAATTAACTGTATTAAACACGCATGTTTTATAAGGTTACGGCCTTGTGTATTTTCGCACCTTGCACCAAATTATATGTATGAATACGGTGAATTCTTAAATTAACATGGTTGTACAGATTTTTATTTAATTCTCGGTAAATGGTTTCTTACTAGACTAAATCCTTATTATTGGATATGATATAGAAATGTTTCATTTAGTATAACTATTTACTTTTATAATTATAACGTTTTACGTAAACTTGCAATTGTATACGAATATATTTATTGTATTTTGTATTGGCTGTTTAGATATTTCAACTGGCACTGCGCGAAATTCACGTAAAAAAAATGTTGCGCGCCATTACTTATAGGTAATTTCACAAATATTTGTAAACATTGTTAATGCGCGTTTGGTTATTATCAAAAATTATGACTCGTGGTGAATACAAAAGTGATAAATGGAATTGACGCCACTGAACATTTTTCGCGATGTACAATATGTGATTCAATAACTAAAGAAAATAGCTTAGGCAACTAGTATATAAGGACATTGCTGCGCATATCCATAGTACGTTCATACCAATACAAAACTCTTTGTGTCACATCCAAACCTAGTGTATTTTGAGGACAACAAACTAAATTTCCACTACACCAAGTCTTTTTTGAATAATACAGGTAATACGTTGGTATTTTTTAATGAATAAGGTAATTTTGAGGTTATATCTTTGTTTACAAACAATTTTGACAAGTCAAATGATATTTACCAACCTACAGAAAGGGAAGCCGGAGGTTAGGTGTTGTCATGACAAATGCAAATAACCATTCACGAACATAAGAGTAATGCATACACCATTCACTAAGTATCATTCTTAATACTTGGCACATTGACTGTAGTTTCAGTGGCCTTAACTACTCGTAAACTATGGACACTAATGTTTCGGGGCACTAGAAATGTGCAATTAATGCAACGTCGATTCGAGACAGCCTCCATCGTGTAATGTTTTTACATTAACACAATGTCATCTTTCATGCAAAAGCTGGAATTTGCATGATTTGAAAGTAGTTGACGTTTCAGTGTATAAAGCTACAGACATTCTACCTGTATAACTGCTGCATGATACATGCAAGCAGAAATAAAATAACAATGTACTTGCCTTTTTTAAATTGTTTACAAACACTAACATTTTAAGTAGGTATGGTTTGCCGTTGCATGTGTATCTGAAAATTAAGCTGTAAGTAGTAACAAGTTAGCATTTCATGTAAATAATGCTTTATTGCTGCTACTACATAATTATTTGGACATGTGTGCGCAGAGGTTTATATTACAATATGTTTGGGTTCAATGGTGAGGTGGGTTGGAAAAGGCTGTGAATATTATGGTTGCTTGAAGATTAATAATCGTTCATGAGACGTTGTTTGCAATGGCGGCGCCGGAAGTTGTCATTGTAGTAAATTACTTTATTACTTGATCTCACATTTCCCTGTTCGTATGTAGTATGAGGGTTCCGTACCATTATCTGCAAAACCGGCAAAAATAAACACGTTTGTTGTATGCTTAATTTGTTTATTTTATTTTGTTTTTAGTATTTGTTGTTATAGCGGCAACAGAAATACATCTGTGAAAATTTCAACTGTCTAGCTATCGCGGTTCTTGAGATACAGCCTGGTGACATACAAACGGACGGAGGGACGGACAGACAGCGAAGTCTTAGTAATAGGGTCCCGTTTTTATCCTTTGGGTACGGAACCCTAAAAAGACAAATTGGGTAGAAAATAAAATAAAGTTTTGCCTATTCGGTTGTGGCACAACCGAAACGTTGGTACCTACAGGATTCGGTAATGTCCTTTTCAGGAGTTTTTTCCTCGCAAATGTGTTGAAAATGTCGTATGAAGCGCGTGATCTTTGATAAGATAATTACATCCTCGGCTCTCTATCACGCTCACCAGCGGTGGCTCGCTTGATCATTGCAAGCCCGTCTCGGATATATTGATCAACATAGTTTACTTGTGTCACAATGTCCTACTATTGTTTTAATTTATACACTAGCCCTTGCAAAATATTTCTCGTTTCGAAAGACTCGCATGCATGCAGAGATATCCATACGTTAAGGAGGACACGTCACATTTTTAGGGTTTCGTGGTCGACAAGGAACCCTTATAGTTTCGCCATGTCCGTCCGTCTGTCCGTTCCGGCTTAGCTCAGTAACCCTTTCAACTAGAAAACTGTAATACAGTAGAATAAATGTTAAAAAAATATTTTTTTTTGGGTACCTACCTCCCCTACACCTAAAGTGGGATCTTTTTTTTTCTCGTTAAACCGATGGTGTGGGGTATCGTTGGATAGCTTGTTCAAAAATATTATGTTTCTCATTTTTCAACTCAGTGATTTTTTTGCGAGAGATTTGGATTTAAAGCCCTAATTTTTGTTCGAGTCATGTATGTCTATGATCTGCTGGGGACACGTCACATTTTGAATGTAGTACCTATACGACATTCAAAATGTGACGTGTCCCCAGCAGATCCCGTATGTCATGTCTCTTTCTTACGTAATATTAAATAAGAAACCTGCATGAGTCACGGGACATCCAGCGGACTGATCAAAACGCATTGATTAAAGAAACTCTACTCGTGTATACAATAATTGAGAGCATATTATTAAAACATACGTCTGTATATTTTGTTACTAACCGTACACGAAAGAAACAGGTCCGTCTGACTCATCAACGTGTTATGAAAACAGCTTAATACGGTAACGTGAGATGTCCAATTGTGTGCTCGGAGAAGTGCGCGTTTGAGTGCATTGTAGTGAGACTAGTGACAACCAAAAAATATAGGGACCATAGAGACGTGTTATTCCACTTCTTTTGTTGTTGAGAATCTTAGTCTGACTGACCGTAGAACTCGGGTAAACACACACTCATAAATAACTATCCGTGCCAAATAATGACCCTCGGCGACCTATAGCAAAACCCTTTTCAGTTCCGGTAACAAGAACGAACCTTGGTTTGCAGTCGCCCTTGTAGCGTATATGCGCTAGCTATAACGCCGTCATGAGCAAAACGCATTGCCTCGACATTTTCCATGACAATCTGCCTAAATTTAAATCCAAGGTGTTGCCGTACCCTAAATAATTCTTGTATTTCACTTGGTTTGTAATGTCTGTGTGTGTTATTTTATTTTATTTTAAGTTATATTGTTTTATTTTATTTCATTAATTTATTCATTATTATTTTATTGACATAGTTGATGATTTCACTAGTTTTATTCCAATAATTTTGTGAATTGCGTTTCGTTAGACAAAGTAAAAAAAGTAAATAATTGATCATTAGCTTTTTAATGTTGTTATGACTACCATTAATGTAAAAATAATAATAATAAATAAAAATGTAATAGTTTCACAAAGTAGAATCGCAATTAATAATCATTTATAATGAAGTCTCTGCTACCGCTATGTACCTACTCCCTAATTAGTCAATGCTATGTACTCCGCAATTGTCGCATATATCAGTAGTAAATACCTTTTAAGATTAATTTAAGTCAATGATGTAATATGCCAATCACTCATATATGTAATCTAGCAATAAAAACTGGTAGCTTCCCCAACGTACTTAAAAAAGCAGTGATACACCCAATCCACAAGAGTGGGGATAGCCAGTGTTATAAATTATAGGCCCATATCAATTCTAAGTTCTTTGTCAAAAATTTTAGAGAAAATCCTTAACAACAGGCTAATTTCTTATCTCAACAAAAATAAAATAATTGCACCTAATCAATTCGGCCTCAGGGCTGGTGTGTCCACCGAGGATGCCGTCGCAGCCTTCACTGGTTGTCTTGTTAGTAAATTATATAGTAAATTACATTGCTACGGCATCTTCTTCGATCTTTCTAAAGCCTTTGACACTGTATCTGTCCCTACTCTTATATCAAACTTGGAAAATATCGGAATCCGTGGTCAATCTCTAGGAATTTTCAAAGATTACCTAACTAATCGCACGCAATGCGTAAAAATCCGCTCTTTCTGTATTAGTGACGAGGCCCTCTGTGTTGGAGTCCCGCAGGGGAGCATTTTGGGTCCGACTCTCTTTCTTATATATATTATATTAACGAGTTGTATCAACTGTCCATCCCAAACTGCGACATTTACACTTATGCTGATAACACTCACAGGCACTCCTCAAGGTGACAGAATGCCTCACGCGTAATAAGTTAACTTTAAGCGTTGATAAATCTAAAATCGTTCGTTTTTTACTACCAAATTCTCCGGATCGGCCAAAGGATTCCGATATAATAAGAGCTCACTCATGCACGATGCAACCCTCAAACTGTAATTGTACAGCCCTTTCTGTTGTGTCAAATATTAGATATTTGGTCTATGTGGATCAGAAGCTGGATTGGCGGGCGCACATTGAGGCTCTCTGCACGCGTCTTCGCAGGTTAATCTATATTTTAAAGGACTTAGGCACTCTGCACCGCTTGATACCCTGCATCTAGTCTACTTGAGTCTATGCCAGTCTATAATTGCCTATTGCATCCCTGTGTGGGGGGGGGGGGGGGGGACCTACAAAACAGCACTTATAAAGGTAGAGTGAGCTCAAACGAAGATGCTACCCGACTGTCCAGTTATATTCTGACGCTAAAGTGCTCACAGTCCGGCAATTATATATGTATACTGCGTACTATACTACGCCAACACTCCTTATTGCCTCTCAACAAAAGTATTTCCCAGAAGCGATAAGGTCACCCCGTCTGTAAAAAAATCCATGTCGTACCGCGTTTGCTCGGCGACAGAATGCGGCACAAGGTTCTTGTCTTTATGATGTAATTAATAACTTGACATCCATCTACACATTGTCCAAGTACAAAGTCAAATGTAAATTGCAAAATTGGCTGCAGCGTTTATCTTACCAGGATACAGAAAATTTATTTGTAACGCTAACTTGAGTTAGGCAACAACATTTATCAAATAAACATGTCATTACAAAATTAAGGTAGTTTGTAAGCATCTCAACGCTCACCTCATGAAACTAATCACTTCTGAACTTAAATTCCATGTTATGCTAGGGCTGGCGCACTGGTGACTGGCATGCTAGTTGCTAGCGCCCTTGGCTGTGGCCCCCATTGCCAATGATTTCAAATTACCGATATCACCTACCGGGAGGGTGTCAAGCGCCTGAGCGTCTGCCTTGCATAATACGGAGGTTTTCTTCATTCCTGTCATATTTTTTTTTCTTTATTATCAGTAGTAATTTGTTTGCGGTTACATTACCCAAGTACATGTTTGTTTAAGACATTAATTTTGGACGAACTCAAGCCCCTAAGGCACAGGTTTCAACCTAGTTTAGGGGACGAAAGCTCGACCACTTATATTAAGATTTGTTTGTACAAACTAAATGCCTATGTAACGTGTAACAATTGCTTGAGTATAATAAATGTTTTTATTATTTATTATTATTATAATATATGTGATGTGGATGTACTTATATAAATAAAATAAAAATATTCCGTCACAAACTGTTAAAAAACCGGTCAAGTGCGAGTCTGACTCGCGCACCGAGGGTTCCGTACAAACATATTGTAGTCTTTGGTCCAAACTATCAATTAACTCAAGGTAAAAGTAAATGTCCCAATATTTGTTAAATTACTTATTTTACCCAACACAACAGAATTCAATTTCAAATAACGAATAACTTTTACACCAAGATCATCGAACTACCACGACATTAGCCACTTATATTGCGAATTTTTATTGACCTGCTATTGAAATATACCCGTCCTAACCCCATTCATAATAGAAAAATCTTAACAGCGCGAAGTAGGAATGGGGTCAGCGCCATCTATCGGCCCCATTTGGTACGAACGTGCAAGGGCAATTAGCTTAGTATGTATGTTGGTATTTTAGCGATTATTGAACACGTGAACCGATCTCGATTTTTTTTTCATTTGAAAGAGAGTACTTCTATTATATAGTCTTATTGGAATTTCAAAACAAAAAAGTACTTACCTATAAAGTTGATTAAATTGCAAACTTAACAAGGAAATTATTTTTGAAAATAAAACAAAAAATACGCTAGATACAGAAAAAGTTCTACTTTTCCAGTAATATTTATGTTTATCTTAATCACAAGCACAGATTAAAGAATACAAGTACAGATACCCAATCCCATAGAGCAAAAGCGTACCGTCCTAATGTAGGCAATTCTGTATACAATTTTAGTCCCGTAGCTACACCAGTAGATGCAGTATCCGAGCTACCACGGCTATGACGCTGTCAGCCTTTAGTAATACATTGAGATATCACCAGATGGCGTTGACTTCCCGGGCAACAAATAGAGTATTTTTGATTTTTTCGATATAAAAGTAGTATTTTAGAGACAATATTACACATCACACAAAAATATACATAACCAAATGCTTAGAGCCTGTGGTTCCATAGAACTTTCGCGACCCGTGATGGCGCCATCTAGTGACAGTGCCCAATAATACGTAGCAAGCTTGAAAGCTGACTCGTATAGTACGAGTTACATGGATTTAGTATCAATTTTATTGCATTTACTAAACTTATAAAATATACCTTTATTGTATGTGCGAAAGTATGTTTGTGATATAATTAAGGTACGTTGAGTTTATTAAGGTGTAAAAATCATTCTATCTACACGATTACTGGTTCAAATGTTTCGCTCGGTACCTGTGTCGCCATCTATGAGTTCTTTTTAGTATCAATTATACGTTGTTCTAGATGGGAGGCCATGTCACAAGTAATAATTTCAAATGTTTCGCTTGGATCACTTCGGAGATAAGGGGGGAATGGTATTTTTTTTTACATTTTCCTTCATAGATCGAAATTTTACCAATGTAGAAAAAAAAGAAAAACGGTTTCGAAAAATGCAGCTCAAGCCCTTTCATATGATACCCCACTTGACCTAATAGTTGTTTTTTTTGCCCCCTCCTCATATTCGTAATTTTTCATAGAAAATTTAAATGTATATTTAAACTTCTCATTTTCCATGCACGTGGATAACTCTCATTTAAAACCATTCCAAATTTCAATTTGATAGCTTAAGTAGTTCGTGGATGTGACACTTTGTGACAGACAGACAGACGGACGGAGTCGCACCATAAGGGTGCCTTTAATACCTTTTTTGGTACGGAACCCTAAAAACTAGCCTATTATAGCATCCTTAGAAGACCAGTTTAAGTCTTTACTACAGCGAGAGTGGCTCGAAGACTTCCAACGTAATCCCTCCTCCGCGATAGATACTTAAACGAAACTATCTTCAGAGCTTTTTAACAAACTTCTGAGTCTTTTACGCACAACTTAGGAAGTGCTTTGTTCATGTAGGTAGTCTTTATAACGTATTCTAATATAAATTTCTGAATGGAGCTTTTCCTTATAATAATAAAAAGTAAAAGGGCGAATGTTTCGATTTATTAATAATGTTTATCTACGCACATATCATTAGTACTCTAAAATGCGTTCAGAAACCGTAGGAAATCATCAGCATTATTACAACCAATTTTACTATGAGAACTTTCTTGTCTGTGGTAGTAGGTAAAATCTGTACTGTAATGTCATTACAGTACAGATTTTTGTAAGGTTATGAGTTTAAATTTGGAACAGCTGTCAAAACTCAAGTGGGTCTCTATTCTAGTATATTAAAACAGTTATCGATGCGAAACGTCAATTCAGTATGTTTTTAATATAAACCGCACGACATTTGATCAAGAGTGACATGAGAATAGGGACTTCATTCGTTTGTCTATGATTAAAAAAACATTCGTCTTGACGTAGGATTGAATTGCCGCCATTACTGTTGTCATTTCTTTGTTGGTTTTTGCTGTGACGAAAGTAGAATTGTGAAAAGTTATTTGTAATTCACATTTTAGTTGAAAATATGAGTAGTAGTGACTCCGAGAACGATATGAACACTCCGCCGGATATCGTAAATGCAGCAATGATTGCAACAAATATATTTTACAGGTAGCACTATAGTAGCAATGCAGGTCATTTTCCTACGGCTTCTGAACCCATCTTAGAGTACTTGTGATATGTGTTTAGATAAAGTAGTGTATGCAACTGTACATAATTTAGCCTTAAAACACTCGTGTGATCCTATTATGAAACTCGCTCACGCTCGTTTCATAAAACCACACTCTTATTTTAAGGCCTCTGATTATGTATCAGTTGCATAAACTACTATTAGAGGTTTACGGCCGTATTCATAAACGTCCTATAAGCCTGTTTTAACTAAAATGGCGATAAAATTCGTTTGTCCTTATCTGTCACTTTGACATTTGTGTTCGTAAGAAAGGGACAAAGCACATTTTATTTAGCAGAGGCATTTTAAGTTTTATGAATAAGGGGGTTATACTTTAAGATGGTTGTATACCTAATATGAGCCGAATTGATTCCGGCGTAGACTTGAGCTAAGAAACTTATACAACAATTAGCACAATATATGCTGGTTTGGGTGTTACTGTAAAGTAAACCCTGCCTGATCTGGCTTTTAAATCGACTGGCCAGATTAACTGGTTAACTAATGAGATCAAGCAAGTTTACCGTCAGCGTAACCGTCGTATATTCTATTGGCAGGGTGCAAAGCGGGTGGAGTGAGTAGCCTAAACGATTACAGCGCTCGCTACGGCTAAAATTTACATTTATGTCGCTGACTTGAGCTGTCAAATCCATAATGCAGTAAACATTTTCTAATCGTTTTTGAGATAAATTTAATATGGTCCTAGTAAGATGTGTTATTGTGAGTTGTAATAACACCAAGAAGAATAGCGACTGTAAATTTTACCAATTTCCAAGACCGTGGTGGAAACGAGACCAAAGTAAAACAGTTTTCATTATTTATTATGAAGTATATAAGTGCTGCAATGTGCTTGCCTTTCCCACTCTTATTAGAAACACAGTCGCACGATACACTCAACATGACAATTGGTGTTTAGCTGTAAGTAAATTGATTTGTTAGACACAGAATAAGCTTTTGTTGAACGGCATCGAAACATAAAAATCTGCTTACAAACAAAGTTGTCTTGTACGCCGTTGCCGTGACAGAAGTTTGGCGAACCACTCGGGCTTTGATAATATAGGTCATGTCTCCTTGGAAAATGTCTTCAACCTCAAGGATATGCCCAGCTAGCACCAATTTCTTGACTTTATTCATCATCTCCGGTTGGAAAATGATTTCGTGGGTGATGGCACAAAACCCCGTTACTAGTAGACCAATTTTAATGTTATTGGCAATAATGTTACTGTCTACCATCGTCCAAAATTGTCTAATACCTATAGTAAAATAACACAAGATTTCATTAATTTTTTTCACAAGATTCAGAAAGATCAAAAATTTTATCCTATGATTCAGATAGCGATGACGAGATTTTGCTCTTACTTGCCTCATGGCAACACAAAGAGAAGAAATTTAAACGGACATCCGGGTCCATGAAATAAATAAAAAAAGAGGAATATTTGGAGATTTCCATCATTTATGCCAAGAGCTGACTTCTTATGAAGATCGTATTTACACTTATTTTCATATGAGTATAAACAGTTTTGAAGAATTACACGACATCGTAAAACCAAGAAATGTTAAGCAGGGTACTAAGTTTCACCAGGGAAATAAATGTTACAGTTGTACTCATTGTTAAAGTTAATAAAATCAAAACTGAAGTTGTAAAAAAATACAACTGGTTACACCGCTCTCAGCACGCCTCCGCGCCGCGCCGCGCCGCCACCGCCAGTGCGCGCCGGTGCATTGACAACTGCGTAATACAAGTTCCCGCCGCAAAACCGCCCCGCGCCGCTTCCGCGCCGCGCCGCCTATCTGTGCACGCGTTTCACCGCCTCCGCGCCGCTACCGCCTCCGCGCCGCCTCCGCCACGCTTTTTTCCCGGCCGGTTTTCTTTGCGGACCCTTTCATATTAGCTCGAACATTACAACCGGTACCGCCTCCGCGCCATAACGCGCCGCTCCACCACCGCTGTCAGTGCGTTTCGGCCTTAAGCGAATCACCCAGTCGACGCCGTGAAACCACCCAAAAGCGCAGTGTCACGCGGCGCGTTCAGCGCGTCAGCGTTGTCACTGCTAAGAGCGTGCGTCGTGCACAACTGAGTTCCAGAATCCTGATATAAGGACTGTAGGTATATGCATTTACGTCATACCTGACTATAACATGACAGTTAACGCCCACTACGCGTGCCACTGGCCAGGAGGCCAAGGAGCGAGTTATTTTGTTTATCATCACACTTGCTCGTAGAGGGCTTCATAACGCGCAGGCGTACAGAGCTACAGGCCTTTAATACGACCACGGGCGTAATGACTTTTATTTATTAAATTGTATCTGTCACTGATGCATCAGTTATAAAGCAAGGAGGTTTTAACTCAGAAACGATGTATCAAAACTATATAAAAATAATGTATACTTACGTTAAAATACTAATAAAAATCATTTTATATATTTTTTTATTATAGTATAGTCAGCGTCACATACAATCTGTACTCTTCAGGGTGTTCAAAAAATCTGAACATGCACTCTATTGCTTTTTCAATAAAGTCGTGTTCAGATATTTGTCAAGACCTTGACCGCTCAGATGTATGTGATGGCGACTGTACATTTTTTTTTAATCGTGGATGTGTGCCGAAGGGTCTGCCTTACTCACGTATTTTCAACAAATTCATTGTACTAACCTTTTGTAGTTGTTACTGCGGCTAGTATTTTCTTTTAAAATGTATTCATTTCCTCGCAAATGTGATGAAAAACATTGTGTGCGACATACGTACGGTCAGAATTTTATAAACTTCGGCGTTGGGTTTCTAATAGACTCTCGTTCGTAATACATCTCTTACCATACTTGTGGCACAATGTACTAGTACACACCGCGGACGTAGTAAAGAAAGCCTCAGGTCGCATATGTATCTCCAAGAAAACCAAATACCGAGGCGTCAAATACCTGCGATCTAAAGCATTCTTTGTTTTTCCGCCCTCGTTGAGTAATATATTCTAATAAAATAATCCAGGAAAGTTAGACGTTAGGGTACGCGGCATAAGTCGACATTGACTGGTATGGCGATGGCATAGGGCAGACTTGCTGTGTCGCTGAACCCCCGGTAAGGTGACCGGATCGCGGGGATAACGCACCCTCAGTACCGCTGAAGGTTACCAGACACCCGTGTGTTTAAGTACAACAGCTTTATAAACTAAAATGCAACCAAGTGCGATCTAAAAATGGGGGAACGGTTAGTCTACCCCAATTGTAATTTAGGTCGAGATAGCTATGGACTACCTGGAAACAGGACGGTTAGACTTAGGCCGGATAGGAACATCTGAGATTAAATCTCGTCATTAAGTGGACTATGATCTTAGAATACACTCTTTTTGTTTGGTCAAATTGACTCTAAGAACAGAGAGTATTTTGAGATAAGTTTAAAATGCAATTTTGATGTTTACTGTCAGAAGGAATTATTTTAAACAAAAAAAATCAGAGTACACGAGTTCAGGACTAATAGTGGCATACCTCCTGTCAAAGCAACCGTAATGTAAACGGATATCTTCCATTTCCGGTTACTTAATTTGCCAAACTAATTTATCATCAACAACCTTATATTCGTAGGTACGTTACACGGGTAAAAAACAAGCCTAATTATCCGCTTGTCAAGTACCAGTCTAGAGTAGGTCTAGCTACAAGGTTGCAATTGCAATATAGCGGATTACGGGGGCTAACAATCGATCTAGCTAGGTCTCATAAATAGGAAATTTGGTTTCCTCTATTTTCACCCGAGCAAAGTTCGGTCGCCCTTGTACTAGAACCTTGAAAATTGGTAAGAAGTAAGGTCTTGTTACAAGTAAAGGAATATTTTCGTAACACTGAATTTGTACCAATATCGCGTATTTTGTTATCAAAATATGGGGAACAAACGGAAAATATTTCTCTCTCCAAGGGACTGAAGACCTGAGAATTTTATATTCGTTTCAACCTGAATACCCTGAAACGCGTTCTCGAAAAAAAGGGTCCTGACAGACTCGCGGACGAAGTGAGTGAGTTTTTCTTTTGAGGCATGGAACCAACCTTTGTTGGAACTATGCTTGTTTTTGGTATCTCATTTGCCCTTGTTTCGAAAACGATGAACAGAGCCCTTATGCCCTTATTATTCGGTTCTGGGCATATGGAGGTACATATCATTTTCGAATCAAGGGGCATATATGGGTGAAGTGCTTACGACTGCGATTATAGGTGACCTGAACTTTCTCAATGATCCCATTTAAAATATATTTGTAAACTCTTGACATGTAAAACAATGTGTCTTTGAGGCCTACTCGAACTTATTTTCATTTAACATTTTAGATATAAGTAGTTAAATTAAATAATTGCGCCAAAAAACCGGGCACTCGTTCCGTACCTACCTCACAATTAGTAGGTACTTACCTATAAGTCAAGATGCAGGAAAGCAAATTCGCAAGGTCTTTTATGTAAGTTAGCCTGCACTATTATTTTGACGCCAACCTTTTAAATTCCGTTAATTCAGTTGACTAAAAAGGATCTATCGTCGAGATCAGTTTTTTTTTAACTTATCCGTCGCGTTCTGACTATCCACAGCGACAAGTGATAAAATGGCAATAAAGCTGGTGTATATTATTGCGTAATACCTACTTGTCATTGTTTATCCGGATAGAATGTTGGCAAGCGACGTTACTGCTGTGGCATGTAGTCGACCTTGAGACGTATTTAGGGTTAATCGTGCCACTTAATATTCATCTAGGGTTGCCCACACCACAGCTGATATAGCACGGGGTCCTGCTGCTCATAACTTAGTCCAATCGTATCATAGTTAACACACTAAAACAACAGACAAATTACAGCAAAACACATGATATCATAATCTAGAAGTCGTTATTTCCAGGCGATCTTGTCAACACAAGCATATCTTTGATACATTATAAATAAATAAATATTTGGGGATCTTACACACAAATCGACCTAGTCCCAAACTAAGCAAAGCTTGTACCATGGGTACTAAACGACGATGTATATACTTATATAGATAAATAAATACTTATACACAGAAAACATCCATGGCTCAAGAACAAATGTTCGTGCTCACCACACAAGTAAACGCCCTGGCTGGGATTCGATTCGAACCGACCTTCGGTTTCGTAGGCAGAGTCACTACCAACTAGGCAACAGAGGTCGAACATTACGAAGATGTACCTTACCTCGAACCACTTTGGTTGGCTTGATAACGTGGTCAATGCATGACCACTGGTCGTTAGCGCTGTTGATGCTAAGTATGTTTTTTTATCCATTTAAGTAAGAGCACCCCAGGATTACCCCTAATAAAGTATCGAAACGAATACAAATCTGTGTGACTTTGCGGAAAAATCATTCCTATAAAGAACAAAACATCTTTACCCCTGACACTTAATGCCTTTGACGAATACGAGGAAATGTTACATTTCAAATATTATTGCTCGATTTTGGCTCGATTGGTATCCCTACACAAGCTCCGTCACTTACAATTAACAGCAAGCGGTTGCTATTTTAATTGCCTCGGCTATTTGTTTTACTTTGGCGTTGGCTGCTATCAAAACAACGTTTTCGTGTATACATAGTAATGTACATATTTATGACTACCACGTCCTTAGCCCTTTCCTCAAAGGCCCGTTTACTGTCGTAATGTAAAACTGTGACTATATAAGTAAGATACATTTTGGGTCGATGCATTAACTACTTAACTACCTTTTTATTATTATTTATTCCTCCTAGCATTATTCCCGGTTGTGCCCTAAACAAGCTCGGGGTCCGCTATTTATATTAAAACAGAAAAAACACAATACGAAATGAGTAGACGCGTACAGAAACCTGTTTAAGGTTCGCCTGACGCGAACGTATCGCACTGCTCACAACAATAATATCATAATCCTCATTTAAATCTTGAGCGTAGCTAGGGACTGAACAGCACGAGATGCAAATACTTTGAAATGAGAACATATTCACATTAAAAATATATCATAGTATCACGTACCTACTCGTCTCAAGATTATTCAGGAAGAAAACTTAATTAGGCGTTCGTTACTCCTCAGCGCCGGCCGCGCCGTTAGTCAAGAATGAAGAATAATATACCTAATAAAAAAAATCTGAAACGTAACAGCGCGCAATTTTTTTAAAAGGGGCGGGGCGCCGCACTTACTTTCGGAAACTACATCTGTGGTATATGTTCATAAAAACTACATTTTTTAAACTACAATTATCAATAGGCTAGCGTAATAAAATTCGTACTCGGACCGACACCCCATCCGGGCCGGAGTCCCGCAAGGCTCCGTGCTCTCTCCCACTCTCTACTCGTTGTTCACGAACGACATTCCCAGGCACCCTAAGGTGCATCTGGGGTTGTTTGCGGACGACACCGCGCTCTTTACGACCCATTGTAAGTACGCTACTATCCGGCGATACCTCCAAGAGGCAACCACCTACTTAGGTCGTTGGCGTATCGAAGTCAACCCGGAAAAAAGCACTGCAATAGTCTTCCACCCGTCGGACTGCATTAGTACAGAAAAGCGGGTGGCTCCGATCCAGATGTTTGACCGACCCATCCCCTGGGTCAATGAGGCCAAATATCTTGGGGTGACCCTCGACAGGAAACTGACCTTCCGTAGCCACATCCGTAGGGTACGCAACCGCGCGTTGTTCGTTCTATAGGAAGGCTCGGGTCGATGATCAACAAGTTTAGTAAAATGTCACTTAAAAATAAGCTGACACTCTACAAGACTTGTGTTCGTCCAATCATGACATATGCAAGTGTAGCATTTGCTCACGAGCCTATGTCATCGCTCAAGCCGCTTCAGGTAATTCAGAATCGTTTTCTCCGTAGGGCGACTGGTGCCCCGTGGTACCAATCGAACCTCAGCCTGCACCACGACATGGGGATTAGCACCATGTATGGTTTCTTTAAGCAGGCTGCCAGACGTTATTTTGACAAAGCTCCCCACCATAGGAATCCGTTAGGTAGAAGGCTGCTGATTACGTTCCCATCCCTCCCCCCTCTGTCGTTACTCGGCGCTCACTGATTAGGGGCCGGAAGGTCTGGTGTCCTAGGCACACACTCACGGACCCGGACGACGAAATCACAGCGTCCTTTGAAAGATGGAACGCTGCGCTTTCGGCGTCCATCACATCGCGTACACTTCGGCGTTTATTACGATGTTTTCTGATTTCAACGGCTTCACGTATTTTTCTACTATAGAAATGACGTTCCGTAGACAGGACTTTCGGTTTATGGAGCTCAATCCAGTGGTTTGGTCCTGACTGCAGCAAATGCTCGGCTATCGCAGACTTGTGAGGTAAATAAATAAGTTAATTAATACGCGATTATGTCCCGTGTAGTAAAAATAATACGAGTACATGAACTCCGGAGGGTTAAAGGAAATGCAATGAAGCACCACCCGCCAGCGGCAATCATAGAAATTATTCATTGCACCAACATTTATATTCAAATGTTAGCTTGAAACGTGAAAGGATTATTGGATTTATTGGTGACACCAATAATGAAAGGTTTATTCATAACACCTATAAAGCTTTCACGTTTCTGATTGACATTCCATAAAGCGCTTTGATCAATATTCCACGCGTCGTGGTTTTCAGTCGTAGTTTTATTTGTCGAGATTATTTTCCATCGTTAAATTCTACATTGTTCTTTTTATCCTTTTTATTCGAACCCGAGACAAAAATTGCTTATTTAGGTTTAACTTTAGCTTTTATCTTTACGTAAACTTGATATGTACCTCCGGAACCGCTAATCCAATTTCAAAAAACTTACACCTGCATGTAGAATGGACTTTCTGGAAATAGCAGATTATTGAAACGGCAGATTTTGGCAATGGCGGATCCTTAAAACGGCAGATGTTGGACAGTCTGCTACAACGGTGAATAGGTCGGAATTGGTGTTAAAAGTAATTACCTACCTAAAACTGCGAGGTGGGACCAAGTAGGTGTGTAAAGTACGTACGTTCACTTTCATTGTATTAAAGTTGGACTATCGTTAGCTCTCTAAAGTTATGATTATGACAGAAATTCGTTCATATAGCCAAAGTTTATCTTAGGTTAGGTTCGTTAGGTAACTTCAGATGCCAGAAGGGCAACACGCCCAGAAATAGGAGCCTCGCGTCGAAACTGTGACGGTCGACCAACCTTCGCCCTGAACATTGAAAATGTCACAGTGTAAACGTTGAGAAAGTAAACGGTGATGAACTGATGACTCCGAGTATAATGGCACTTTTAGGTCAAAAATAAGTGCCACTTGTAAGTTCGTACTAAATAAATTTCACCTTTTTAACTTTTTTAATAGATTTAATTATAAAGTTTATTTTACAACCGGATTAAACGTATATTTTAATTAATTTATACCGGGCCATATAAGGCAACCGGTGCCATTTTTTTTATAGGTTTTTTTCTGTTGTAACGCAAAGCATATTGGGTGTTTGTAATACATTTTTTTAGCAGTCCTACGAATGGCTTTTCTTTATCAACTAGGCGACGGTACCTTATATTTACATACGGACTTTGCAAGTGAAATAACAACTTGTAAATACAAATTTTGTAAAACTTTTTGATTTTGTTGTTTGTTTGGTCCCATATAGACATATTTTGACACTCGCGGATAAAATAAGGATCGCCTGACACTATAAAAAAATGGCAACGTGGCTATTTGTTAATCCATCTGTCCCGGACACTGACAGGCAGCCTAGACTCATAGCTCTACTGCATTTTTTTGCCGTACGCTGTCAATTACGATCAAACACGGCCAATCCCGCAGTTTTCGATTTTTCAACCTATGAGGAAGCAACCCTTCCCCCACTTCCTCTGATTGCGTACGGTACTAGCACAGATTCCATACTCGTCCATACTTGTGTTGATATTATAAATCCGAAAATAACTCTTTCTGTCTGTTACCTTTTCACGCTTAAACCACTGGACCGATAAGATGAAATTTGGTATGGAGGTAGATTGTAACCTGGGGCCTTGCCCCATTACATAGGGTGGTTTTAATCCTAGAAATCTTCCACTAAGGGGGTTAAATTGGGGACGAAGTCGCGGGCAGACGCTAGTAATTTGTAACAAAGGTGCAGGAGTCCCACAGCCTTTGCGATGGTATCACGATAGCTGTCAAATTGAGCCCTATGACAGCGACTATTTTTCAACGCAATGGATGATCGTCCTAGCGCTGATGCCATTTATGCCGATTTTGCTAAAGCCTTCGACAATATTTGCCACCATAAGCATTGACAACTAGGCATACATGGGTATCTGTTTCGCTGGATCAAGTCTTATGTTGAAAATAGAGTTCAGTCCGTTGTTTTAGGTACTGGGTTTTCAGTCAGAATGGAAACCGATTAGCTCTGGAGTGTCCCAAGGGTCCCATTTGAGTCCTCTGCTTTTTACACTATATGATAATAGATGATAATGACATCCCCAATCACATTTTTTTTTAATTTTGTTATAGGTATGAGAATGATTTGATACCAAAATATTCAGGCTAATCAAAAATTAAATTGGCTGTGTTAAACTGCAAGGTGAGCTAACCATTTTTTCTGAATTTGGACAAATGTAACGTTATTACTTGCATTAATAAGAAAAAAACTATTAATTTTAATTATAGTATTTTAGGTATTTGAAATGAGATTCTGGAATTCGTGATTTTGGTATTTTGATGGATAGTAAACTTATTACCTTTGTCCCACATATAGACAATATTTTAAAGAAATCGTATAAACAACTAGGCTTCATCTTGCGAGTAGGTAAGCCCTTAAAAACATTAGGACATATAAAAGTCTTTACAATAGTTTTGTCCACAGACATCTAGAGTTTGCATGTTCGGTCTGGAAACCTTCTCATGGTCTTTATACATATTAACAGATTTGAAATAGTAGTTTAAGCAACTAATAGATAATGAGAGGCCTTAAACACGAGTGTAGTTTTATGAAACGAGCGTCATCGAGTTTCATTATACAGGGTGATTCAGGAGACATGAGCAGGATCAACCCTATGGATTCAATAGTTTATAAGCTACTCAGTCGTACCAGCATTGGTAAGATTAACGTTAATTTTTTTTTAGTTGTGTAGGGTGACCATGATTTATTGTGAATGAAACTTTCACACAAAATGTAAAAAAAAAACTGTGGGCGTTTAATTTAATTACGATGGTAAAAGATCCATTAACATTAACTGTATCTATGTGTAGGGTTGATCCTGCTCACGTCTCCTGAATCACCCTGTATGATCACACGAGTGTTTTATTGCCTAATTATGTACAGTCGCATACACTATACTTGAAACCATAATTAGATTCCGCAAAAATAACCTTAAATAAATGATGTGATGATCTTAATGATAGCTAAAAACTAGCAACATCCATCATTTGGAATAGCCAGTGTCGGTTATTTTTTCATTCTGATTGCAATTTTAAGGTTATTTTTGTGGAATCTAATAATGGTTTCAAGTATACTTTATCTACACACATATCATAAGTACTCTAAGATGGGTTCAGAAGCCGTAGGGAAATGACTTGCATTGCTACTAGTGCTACCTGTAGTTTTCACAATTCTACTTTCGTAACAGCAAAAAACCAACAATTTAATGACAGCAGTATGACGGCAATTCGATCCTCCGTAAAGACGTATGTTTGTTTTAAATCATAGACAAACGAATGAAGTCTCTATTTTCAAGTAACTCGGTCAAAATTACACAGATTATACGGACACACGCAACCGTTTTAATATACAGAAACTAAGCGTCCGCCGGGATTCAATGAATTCTGTCTTGCTTTTCAAAATTATTCACTCGGAGTTAGGTGCCCCTACGTTATTGCAAAAGATACATTTTAGACTTCCGTGCAGACGAAAGCGCCAGTGTCGCAAAGACGATCTTTTTATACTCGTTGACTTTAATGTTTGATTTAAGACTTCGTACATCAAACTAAAATCACATACTTTTTACTATGGAGCTCCCAACTCAACATTTTACAACTGTTTAAAAGATTAAAATAAATTCGACCAATCACGTAGCGCCTTTACTGAACTATAATGAATTTGACCAATAGGACGTCGTCTCGACTACACAAGAATCAGTAAGCTTCGTGGCCTAAACGTGGTACTCGACTTTAAAAAGCATAGATTATATAACGATTGCATAATAGTAGTTTATGCAACTGATCCATAATGAGAGGGCTTAAAACACGAGTGTGGTTAAGGCCTAATTATGTACAGTTGTATACACAACTTTATCTACACACATATCATAAGTACTCTAAGATGGGTTAACAATTCTACTTTCGTAACAGTCAAAACCAACAAAAAGATGACAACAGCAATGGCCGCAATTCGATCCTCCGTCAAGACGAATGTTTTTTTTTAATCATAGACAACCGAATGAAGTTCCTATACTTATGTCACTCGAGATCAAATGTCGTGCGTAAATATATTAAAAAAACATACTGAACTGACGTTTCGTATCGATAGGGTCAGTTTGGGTAAGTGCGCCACCAGGTAAAGTGCGCCCCCGGGGTAAGTGCTGATATTCATAAAATATTAAATATTATAAATATTAGGGGACAATAAACATTAAATAAATAAAAATATTAAATAAAAAATAGAGACCCACTTGAGTTTTAGCAGCTGTTCCATATTTAAACTCATAACGTTACAAAAATCTTCTCCGCCGAGGTATGCTTTTCTCAAACATGCAATGAAATAAATTAAAACACTCCAAGAATTCAAACTTTAATTTCTAGAGAAACTAAAATTAAACTAGACGTAATATAAAACTAACACATATTATTAGGTACTATTTCTTCGTCGGTGTTTTCGTCGAAACTCATATCAAATAACAAAATCAACAAATCACAATGAAATCCTATAAAATTGAATCACAGAATAAAAAAATATAAATTTTGCCTCCAATATGATAAAAAAATACCTACGCGGTTTGAGTAGATATTTTTACCGCTAATATTTAGATGAAATAATTTAAATGTGGATGCGTCTCGTTAAATTTACAATTTAAAATTGTTGGGATTTGGTAATAATGTGATATTGTTGTGTTCATGTCTATTTGATGTAAAGCTGGCTACTCGTACACCTGCCGCGGGGGCAATACCGGTCGCACGGCGGTCGGAGCATTTTCGGCTGTTCTCTGTGCCGCGTTTAGTGTGCAAGTGATAGTCCCACTGAACGCACGTCCATGAGAGAATGGCTCCAGTATTGTCGAAACACCAAAGGATTCCTATTTCTGTGGTGCTACCGAAAAAAAAAAAGAAAGAGGGAACTGACTGTACTGGGTGAAGAATCGGTTGCAGAAAATTAATTGGAAAGTTTGATTTCGCATGTCTCTGTTAAAATATTGTTTGTTTTTTTTATCCCACATGTGTGGCCGGTTATTGTCCATTGTGACACGTGCACTCCGCTCGGTTGTCGCCAATGAACTGACTGGAATTGCCCCAATCGTACTACATATGCGGCAACCTAGCAGGGCGGTAGATACAACCTACGGCCCAATCTAAAAATTGCCCCTGCTTGCCTTATACACATCACAATTAAGGAGGCAATTAAGGGTCCAATTCCAATATTGCCCCTGCGGCAGGTGTGTGAGTAGCCGGCTTAAGTAAATAAAACTACAAAATATAGCAAACATCGTTTATTGTTATTTTTAATAATCGTAGTGGCAGAGTGTCATATCGAACCAAAAAGCAAATATTGCTTATAGTTTATGGCCTATGGCTGAACGCCGTGACGCTGTGCCACAAATAAAAGGTTAAATGGAAATTAAAAAAGACCGTCTTGCAGGCTCTTGCTAGGCCTCCAATTTTGTATGAATTGCCATTACGGATCTCTCGTCTCGCTGCCAGAAACGTGACACTTCGAAGCCCATTATGAAGAACACAACGTCAATATTTCATTGCATGTTTGAGAAAAGACATTTATGTGATGATGACTTGAGAAGCACAATGTCCCTCATTATCAATGGCCGACAGAATATGTGATGTAAATGCATTAACTCAGTATTGAAGGATACATTTCTAATCTAAAATTTGTATTTTGTTGTGAATCATACCTAACAAGAGCTCCTAAGTAAATGGTTTTACATGGTTCTGCTTGCTCCATCGGCTATATGCGACTGTAACTCATAGAATGCGAGAGATACGCAGGTGAGCACAATATGTCATACAGCCGTGACAAATCAGAATTCATGCTCATGAAGGCTGCGAATATGCCGACACACATCCATTGCTGCTTAACGGTATGCAGCTACGTTGAGTGCACGAGGTAAAATATCCGGGCCACATTCTACTGTTAAACACGTTGACATCCAGAGGCATAGACGAGCTATTGCAGTGCGACCGAATATGCTAGCCAGGAGACTCGCTAAATGTAGCAAGGGCAAGAGGCAGCTATCCATGAGCTTCTGTACCAGTGTGTATACAGTAGAATTGTGGTCACATTTCACACGCGCTGCCGCTCAACATATATATACAAGTTTGCAAATACAAGTTACATGAGAAAGACCCCCGCCGTTGAACAAGCCCGGCGCATAATATTTCAATCTTGTTTTAGTTAATAATGTTTAATAATTCAGTATTATTTATTTTATTTATTTATGTTGTATTAGATAATATGTACTTGTTCTAGATTCAATTATTTTCATTTGATTCATTAATTTAACTGAACATGCTTAGCAGCTAGCCATTCGTTTTTGGGAAGCATGAGTAACTAATTTGAACAGGGCTTAATGTTATTTTAAGAATCGATTATATATTATACGATACAAGTATGAATGATGGATACTTTCAATTACCTACATACTAGTTTTCCAATACCTACGTTTCTTGCTTGTTCAAGAGTTGGAACCTGAGAACGAGAGACCTTAAAAATCGAACAAAAATAGAAACTTTTACTCGTAATTTTCATATCTGTGCACAATGGGCCCTATTTGGGTTTCTTTCTTCTTATAGTTGCCTTTTTATATCTGGGTGAAGCGTTCTACGAGAACTCTTGTGAGCGCAGTGGCATGTTTGTGAATTTTCTTATAGCAGATAACTGTATACTCTGAGGGCGAGTTGATGTGGTCCAAGGACTAGTGACCCGACTACAGAAAACTCATATTGGTGGTCAGATGTTTATTGGATATTCATCTTTAAATTATCTACACTCCAGTTATAATATATTCGCAGGTTTATGTTTTTTAATTTTATTTCGCCTTGTTTTTAAACGTAACTTTTAAATAAATGTTTTCTGTCCTCCTAGATACCTCCTAGGTATTAAACAGATCGCGTCGATTAAAGGTAGGTACGCTCTATCAATTTGGCACGTGTTTCTGCACAACTTTATTTAATTTACGAGTTTTTTTATGTTCTAACATCATGAGTATTCATCGGAATATTCCACTATTCCGAAGAATTATAATTAAGAACTGTGATAAGTAATGAGATTACTTTATACTATAGACTAGCTTCCGCCCGCAACTTCGTCTGTGTGGAGCCGAGATAAAAGTTATCCTACATTTTAATTCCGGCTATAAAATATTTTCGTGCAAAATTTCAGTCAAATCGGTGTAGCCGTTTAAGCGTATTTTTTTTTATTTTTATTTATTTATTAAGAAAGAAACAATAATACAACATGAACAAGTACAGGGTCCCGCAAAACCGTAACACGTAATTGAGTAACAAACATCTAAACTAAACTTTCGCATTTATAATATAATTAGGATGGGTGGTTCTTACGGTCTAAAAATCCATCTTGCGACGCGACGTCAAATCGAAACACACTTTGCTTTGCTACGCAAGAGAAGCTTCGCTTCAAAGGCATTGCATGAACCATGACAGACAAAAAAAAACGTCGTTCACACCAAAAAGTTAAGAAATAAATTAGAAAGTCCACCAATATCTTGGATGAAAGCGATATCATATCGAATGAAGTGTCTCGAAACAAGAGAAAATCTGCGCGGCTCAAAATAATTTAGCTGTATTCAAGACAATCTAACATCTTCCTTATTCATGTCTTGGTTCAAGAATATTCTCCTCGAATCAACTAGGTATGTATTTCTGTGTGAGAAACTTGAAGACAGAACGCATGCTCGTGGACAGAACAATGTATAAGTAGTGGGTATTTTTCGGTATGGAATGGACCTCGCATCGAAGTTGCCCGCGAGAGGTCCTACGCGTGTAATCGCCGGTTCGCACGACCGCATCGATTTTTGACCATTCACTCAACCTCGCTCGCCCCGCCTCGCCGCCAGCTACACAAATGAATGCACCTATCTCACACCTATCTGGTTGCGATGCGAGTCATTACTAGGGCTCGCGGTCGTGTCCGGGTTTCGTGTATTCGTGTCGGGTACCCGTGCCCGTGTAACACGCCCGCGGGTTTAAGCGACCGGTCCGAACGGATCCGTGTAATTAGCGCACGGGTACCCGTGTACACGTGTACACGTGTACACGGGTACCCGTGCGCTAATTACACGCGGGTAGTACTACCCGTCCTTGAGGTGTGAAGCTAGGAACTATCCCGTAGTTTTAAGAATGTACATACAAGTACTAAATGAGTGTTCGTAGCTTTGCAAATATAACATCTTTTTTTTTGTGAATAAAAATAGCAGATTAATAAATGTAACAAATTATAACAAAGTACGTAAAGTTCGCCTTCTCAAATTCAGATTTAAAAAAAAGTACGAATCCATACTGTTATAAATGTGAAAGCCTGTGTCTTTCTGTTACCCCTTCACGCTTAAACCGCTGAACCGATTTAGATAAAATTTGGTATAGAGATTTGAGTCTGGGGGAGGGACATAGGATATAAACGAGTTCCACGCGGATGGAGTCGCGGGCAGAAGCTAGTAAGTTTTATCTCTTAAAAAAACATTCCATTTAAAAAAAAAGGCCAAGTCTCGAAACTCTTCCACCCTAAAAAGTTGTGTGAGATAAATATAATATAAATATATAAGGGGACAATCTTACACAAATTGACCTAGTCCCCAACTAAGCAAAGCTTGTACGAGACGACGATAAACATACTTATATCGATAAATAAATACTAAAATACCTAGAAAACATCCATGACTCGGGAACAAATATTCGTGCTTATCACAGAAATAAATGCCCTTACCGGGATTCGAACCCGTGACCTCTTGCTTCGTAGGCAGCGTCACTACCAACTAGGCTAAAGCGGTCGTCGACTTTGATATTTCGTAGTAACAAGTCTCAGGCATTCTTATTTTTCTTTATTTGCTAGCTAAATAAAATTCTGCCACTTGGTAATCACACAACTTTACTACATTTATGGATTTTTGCACACCTAAAACTATGCAGCATTGTGTGATTGCCAAGTCACACGGTGGAAGAATTTCGAGACGTGGCCTCTTTTTTACATTGAATGTTTTTTTTATGGCATCTCACTTCTTTGTGTAGGTTATTGTGTTATATGATTGCAGTCTCATTCTTGCTTTTTAATTTTTTCTTCCACTCACTGCAAATGTAACTTAGTAATCCTATATATTTATATGGGCTGGCAAAGTTATTTATGCGTATCTAGAAATCTGGACGGAAATTTGCAAAATATTTTAGTTTTACCTTGATTCAAACACTTAACACTAATTTTGTTCTAAATTAGCGCTTTTGTTGATCGGTCAGTGTGTATGTGAGTGACAAAATTTAGAAACTTTGACTGGTTGTAATTCTTTAACCACTGATTCAAATTGAATGAAATTTGAAATATACCGTGTTTATACAATGCCTGCTTGGTAACTGAAAATTAAGATTTTTATTTGAGCTTAAAATGTGAACAATAATGTAGTAGCATTAATCTAGTTTTGGTTTTGAACCAGAATAGTTACCAGCTCTTATTTTAGATGTTAGAAATAATGACGAGATTAGCACGACCTTTTATTTATAACCTCACAAAGAGAAGGAATCAGTTATTAAAAAGCATGTATCTATTAAGAATTGGTCACATTTATTTCAGATTGTGTGGTTTACGAACTCTCAGTATCACAAATTAAATATAACACTTCAGTATCTGACAGAAAAAAAACTAAGAAAATCGCAACAAAATGATGTCATTTTTTTTAATCACAACTGTTGAACAATAACAGGTATAAATATTTATTGCAGATCATTGTAATGAGGCGAGCATAGTAAATAGCTAAACCAAATGTACTAAATGATAGTAATATCCCATAAAAAACATTTCATGGAAAAAAGAGGCCAAGTCTCAAGACTCTTCTACCTTAAAAAATTGTTAGATATTTTGTAGAGCCAAGTCTCAGGCATTCTTATTAATCTTTATTTGCTTGCTAAATAATATTCTGCAACTTGCAAATCACACAACTATACTGCATTTATTAAATTTTGCATACCTAAAACTATGTAGTATTGTGTGACCCCTTCCACCTCCCTAATATATCCGTTCAGCGGTAAAACACCACAGCTCAGGTCGGCGAAGATAACAGATAAAGAATTATTACCTGCTTTAGAACGATGAAGTTCGGGCCTATTTGAAAGTAATTAAAATGGTAAATGCCATAAAACCCTTTTCGCCGACAGGCGACGAACAAAACAAACAAAGGAAACTCAGGAGTCTTAAGACGTAAGTAATTAGCTTTCATTTTTTGTTGAAATTTCGACTTTATCCCAAACGCATAAAACTTAATATTGCTTTGGAATTCAACGACTTGTTTAACAATAGTTTACCCGCTAAGAATTTTGGGTTTATCCAAAAAAAGTTGCAAGACACTGACAATGCCTATCCAAATTATAATCTCGTTGCTGCAATTACTGCTAATTATTTTTACCTCTTTAAACTACATCAACGATGTACGCCCGAAATTGTAAGATAAAATCCTGTCAAAAACGCAAGCAGAAAACTACTTTATCATGAGAGCACAAAATCGTTTTTTGCTTGCATTCATTTGATAGAATTTACTCTAGTTTCGGATATACTATACCCTTAAATTACGTTACCGTTATCCGATATCGAAATAATTACGGCGTACTTTGAATCGGTAACGTAAAAGTTAACGTATCGTTTTGTTTGAGTAGGTACCTTTATTTTAAAATGATAACGGTATACTTTGAAGCAGTAGCAAAATAGTCGCAATATCGTTTAGTACGAGTACCTTTTTTTTTAAATGATAACGCTATACTTTGAAGCAGTAGCAAATTGTCGCAATATCGTTTTGTTCGAGTACTTGTATTATATAATGATAACGGTAAACTTTGAAACTGTAGCAAATTGTCACAATATCTTTTTCCTACCTTTCTTTTTAAATGATTACTGTATCCTTTATATAGGTATCGTACGCAGAGTAATGTTGCAAGTATCGTTTTGATTCAGTGCCTTTATTCGGTGCTCATATTCAACCTCGTGAGTAAAGGTACGGTTTAAATACCGTATACCTTGCAATACCTTTATTAAGTACCGTTAATTAAAAACCCTGATTTCGATACCACATTCAGTCCCTTATTTAGAATCATAATGGCATGTACGGTCGAAGTAAATGAAGGATTGGCAAATGTCAACTCTATTTGAATGACGTTAAGGATCAAAAGTGCTAAACATTAAATTTCCTCGACTGTACAATACAATAAGCGCTCCGTTAAAATTAAATAGTTCTCATGTAGTCAGCCAGCCAAGAAAGTGGTCTACCACTTTTGGACCTTATTTTGCATGCAATAAAGTCGAAAAGCGGTAGAACACTTTCTTGGCTGACTCTACTTACCTACTCTTTTTGTTAAGCTATCATATCTTTAAGCGGCTATTAATAAAAGTTAAAATAAATAATAATAATAAATAAACGTTTATTCACGGACTTGCTTACAACTAAATACATTTATATTCTTCTGCCAAACCACACAGTGGTTTGTTGGCAGACGAGGCTCCTTTACTTTTGTGTAAGCTATTATTATTGGGTATTTATTTATGACATGAAGTTAACTTAACTAACTTTATAATAACTTATCTTAACTTTATAATCTGCGCGTACAGTATAAAAATGTAATGTATTAAGTATTAAGGTTGTATTTGATCTTTTATTCGATTTAATAGAAAATTACTCAATTTCTTTTTAAATGTTTGTTTTGTCATCCTTGTGGTCTTTAAATCCGATGGCAACTCATTATAGATCTTAGGAACTAAATATTTTCTACATCTCTGGCCAAAATAATTCGTAAAACTAGGTACCAGCAGTTTATTACTATCTCTGTTTCTTATTAACCTTTGATTGACAATAGGTATTTTAAATTCATCATTACAAATTTGTTCCAAAGCTAAGAACAACGTGACTTTTTCATGAACTGTTAAAATTTTACATTCTAAGAAGAGTTGTTCATAGGTAGTACTCTTACATTGAAGTTTAGTTTTTTTGTCCACCATTAATTTCATGAATCTAATCTGCAATGCCTTTATCTTGTCTAGATACGTTTTAAAAGTACGACCGTAACTTGACAGCCCATACGACAGTAGAGAATCCACTAGAGCATAGTACACTGCATACATAGTAGCCCTATTTAAAACAAATTTCAGATGGTGGAATTTTGCAAGTACTGCTCTTAATTTACTGCATAAGCCATTAACATGTGGCTGCCACGAGAACTTATAATCTATAAGCAAGCCCAGATACTTGTATTGTTCCACCACCTGGAGCTTGACACAGTCGCACGCGACCCCGGACGGCCGCGCACTGTGGAGGCAGTCAAAACTGTGCCCCACAATGCACGGCGGTCTGTACATATCTCTAGAGTAGGGCGACCGTATACACATACATTTTGTTTTTGTAATGTTAATAATAATCCCATTATCATGTGACCATTTAATAATGCTAGTTAGATCTTCCTGTACTTTTTTTTCTATTAGACCTAGGTCTTTATCCGCGTATATTAGGCAGGTGTCATCTGCATACATGTAGACACTACAATTTTTGACCACATTACACATACTGTTAACATGAACTATGTACCCAACAGGCCCGGTTACCGAGCCGGTCGGCACGCCGCAGGAGACGTGCGCGGGCGCGCCGCACTCGCCTCCCACGGCCGTGCGTAAGGTTCGACCCTCGAGGTATGCGCGGAGCCACCCGTGGAGTGGACCCGCGATTCCACACTCTTCCATTGCCTGAAGCAGCTGGTTGTGGCCCAGAGTGTCAAAAGCTTTTTTGAAATCAATAAAGACCACAACCACCTGCTTCCGCTGGTCCAGGGCCTCGTTGACCTCGTCAGTAAACCGAGCCAGCGCGGTCGCCGTGCTGCGCCCTCGACGGAACCCATGTTGCGACTGAGTGATGATATTATTTTTTTCCACAAAACTACTAATTTGCGCTGTCACGTACTTTTCTACTATTTTATTAACTACTGATAAAATGGCAATAGGGCGATAATTTGTATAGTCAGCATATGATCCTTGCTTAAATATAGGCCTTATTATTGCAGTTTTTAATAGCTCTGGGTACATAGTTTTTGCTACACACAAATTAATAAATTTTGCCAACACTGGACTAATTTTTTCAATTACATACTTTACGTCTCGAACCCTGATCTGATCTAATCCAGGCGCCTTTTTTTCAGATAAATTATTGATAATTTTCTTTATATCGCTAGACTGCGCCTTAACAAACCTTAGTGATACCTGACTATTGTTTACGTACTTTGACCTATCTAAGAATTTGACATTACAATTATGCCTTATATCTAATATTTCCTTAGTGAAAGTTTCCGAGAATTTATTACAGATATTCAAGATGCTATCATGCTTTGCTAAATGTTTCTGTATTATGCTATCTATGCTCAATTTTTCCGTCCCTGTCCACAAATTAATTTTTTCCCATATTTTTCTCGGATTGTTATTACAGTGTTTTAATTCTTCCTGCCTAAACCTATTTTTAGCTTTATTTATGCATTTGTTGACCCTATTTCTATATCTATTATATAGTAATCTTAAGTTTATATCGTTAGGACTACTTTTACACTTTTTAAATAACTTATCTCTTATTGTTAACATTTTTTTTATTCTTTTATTAATCCATGTTTTATCTTTGCGTCTACCAGGCGGCGTTTTTTGTACTTTAGAGTCATTGTAAACACGAGAAAAAGCTGAGCATAGCTTATCAAACAATTGTAGTGGACAATCGCAGTAAGTCAGTTCTTTCCAATCAACACTGTCAAGTTGCTTTTTAACTGTTTTTTCACATAAACTAGTCACAGGTGCTCGCTTACCATTCTGTGCGGGGTCAACAACCTCAATGCTCACACCGATAGGATAATGGTCGGATACCTTGGTGGTGAGGACGTACGCGGACACCGGCCGCCCGCCCCGGGTGCGAACCCACGCATGGTCGATGCAGGTGCGCGTCACGTGGTCGCCGTACACCTCCTCGCGGGTCACGTCGCTGATGGCACATTCTAATCCTAGATCACACATATTGTCCTTGTACTGGTTAATGACTCTGCCTGAGCTGACCTCGTTCATGAGATCTATATTTGTATCGCCGATGATTATCAATTCCTGTGCAGTAGGTAAACAGTTTGCGTGCCCTTTGTTGGGCAATCATTAAATAAAATACTAGGTTTATACAATACTAGCTTCCGCCCGCGACTTCTCTCGAAAAACTATCCTATATTTTAATCCAGGCTAAAATCTTCGTGCAAAATTTCATCCAAATCGGTTGAGCCGTTTAAGCGTGATTGAGTAACAAACATCTAAACATCCAAACTTTCGCATTTATAATATAAGTAGGATTATGACGCAATAGAGTAAACATGGACTTCCTGCGATGTTTTCTTTTGTCACATACCTAATATAAAACAACATCATACACACCAAACCCATAGAGTTGCTAATGCCAATAGAGTAAAATGAAATAATTATATTCTATTTGCCTCAACTCGAACGGCCACGGACGGTCCGAATCCGCGTGTAATTAGAACCCGCGGGTACGTGTGTACGGGTACACGGGTACCCGGGTACCCGCCCGCGGACCGGGCGGGTTCGGGCGTGTCCGTGTAGAACGGGCGCTTAGCACCGCGGGCTTAAGAACACGGGTATTCGGGCGGGCGGGTTAACACGTGTAGCGGGAGCCCTAGTCATTACTCACCTTCCCACCGCCCGATCGTGAAATCTGAGAGATAGTGTTATGCCTATGTTACTCGTGCTATATGCATATTATTGTCAGATTTACCTGCTAATTCATCCGGCGTTGTTTTGGTCCTAGCTAACGTCAAAAAAGTATTACGATTCCATTTTTGGTAGGTAAAAGCTTTGGCATCAGATGTACTTTTTGAAGTGAAAACCTCTTTAGCGGCGCTGAGCACTTTTTGGGATGGGGAAAAATTGTTAAATACGCGACAGAGTTTTGTGACGTCAGATGTGAAGGAGGTCTCTTTTGCTGCTAGCCGATTCGACTTCATTCAAAACTGAACGCTATTCGTAAGAGTATAAAGTCGTTAAACACTTTTTGCAATAGCATATTCTGCAAATAAATTTGTAATAATTCCAACGCGTCCTTCACCGTTTTGCTAAAATATTGAGAAAATTCGAAAAGTTCGAATTTGGGCGTTATTCCTAAAGAGATAAAGCTTAGAAAAATATTTACCAACGGCAAAAACAAATTGATATTTTGGTCGCCACCGCCGTCTGCCGTTCTTGCAAATTCGAATAGTTCGAATTTAGACATTATTCCTAAAGAGATAAAGCTTTGAAAAATATTTGTCAATGGCAAAAACAAATTGGTAAGGTGTTTGCGACGGGCGAGCCGGCGGCCCCTCGCACCTAACGCGCCCGCGGCCCGTCCGCCTAAATAATTGATAATTGTTTATAAATTTGCGTCAAATTCATTTTTAGGGTGACACCGTAAGATGTCACGTGACCTGATCGAAAAACTGTTACAATGTTATTGAGTTTTCACTTCTGCCGGCACTCCCGGAGTGCAACCCGGTTTTTTTTTTTCAACAGTCATCAACTAATTATTGACAGGGTTCCAATTAGTGGAATGAGCTCATAAACACGACTGGTTTATCTTGTGTAGTTGCGGAGCTGCTATGGCCATCTTCTCTTTCCATCATCAGAGGCTCTAGTATAAATATTACCGAAACAAAACGTTACGACCGCGTTTGCGTTTAGCTGTCAAATCCCATACAAATTGAGGGTAAAACGCAAACGCGATCGTAAAGTTTTGTTTCGGTATAACTTATACTAGAGCCTCAAATCATCTCGGTGATGCTATATATGTTTACCGAAAAATTAACATACCTAAGTAGGTATGCCTTTCAGCTTAATCTGATTCCGCCAAGTGGCTGAAAAATAGTTGCAATTTTTTTAATACAACTTACATACCATATGGGCAGTGCATGTTATCGGGTCATTTAGACGGTTTAGAGTAAGATTACTACCTATTGATTGGCACGTCTAATAACAGTCATTGATTTTGACACCGAATTGTTGCAGAATTTTCATGAAATACCTAATCGTGCCTATTTGAGTCTAAACCAATGCGTAGATTTATTTTTAACCGTCTCTGCAAATACACAGTTAATCATTTCGTTTCAAAGGTTTTGGACACGATTTAATGTGAGTCAGTGTTGTTACTAGCTTTATTTATGTGTTGGGTTAAGTGCGTAGAAATATCATAATGAATATGGAATATTTACGTTGAACTTAATTAACTAACTATTCGAATTAATGCCTAGTTTGTACATGTTGCTTGTCTTATTTGAGTCTTAATTATATTATTCGTGCGATGACTCGGAAAGAAAGTCGTTCTGAAAATCCAGACAACGATGGGGTCAATGACCACTGAGGACACTGAGACGAAAATTATCTCCGCGGCCACCAAGCGCTACGGGGCGTAGCTTGTAGCGCTGCGCATATCAAGTTACCGGGCCGCTACGATTATATTTACAAACCATATGAAAACGTTTCAAATGCCCCTTAGCCTGGGTCGGACGAAACTCAGGTTGGGGTCAGGTTGAAACAACTAAGATTAAAATATTTATTAAATTATTATTTAAATTACTTAGATAATTGATGTCCTGCCATTTGATACTTGCGAATGTAACAGAATTTAGTCCCTATTGACTTTAACATACCACTTATAGGACTTATTTTGGTAACAATACCTAGGTAGGGAAAAAAGCTTACAATGATAGTTAACTATTTTTTTTGTTTAGTCCATTTCTCCCATTTTCTACTCGTCTTATTTCAGTATTATGTTCTTTTGTGGTATTGTCGACAAATTGTCGACCTATTTTAAAATTTTTTGCTTACTAAAAATACAAAAGTAGACAATTAGTACTGGTTCTATTGCCCCCAGTTTTTTTTTACAACTGCACCCTTAACCTCTTCGTAAATATTCAATTATGTATAAATATCGGAAGCGTCTATACTTATAGTGGTTTACACAATATTTAAAAAGCGACTATTTGTTTTTGATTTATAAACAAAATAATATCCCCACTAAATTCTTTCTCCATGTGGTGAAAAAGCAATATCCTCGTAAAAATCGAATGGGTTCGATCCCGCTTAACTAAAAACTTATGGGTACCTAAATAAGTCCCGACACTAAAGCCGATCATTTCCGTCCTGGAGACCCCGCCAATTGATACGACCAATAGTCTAGGAGTTATTAAGCTGGTTTTAAATGCCCCACGTTCCTATTGACCCCAGTTCCCCTACATTTTGCATTCCAATTTGAATTCAATCAATTTCTCGCGCTCGCTACTACCCATGTAGAGCTGACGGGTAAGATGGAAACACATTGTAATCAAATTAAAGTGCAATATTTAATGTGTATATATATCAGGCCGACTCCTTGCGCCAATCTCGCTCGGAGACAACTCTATTTTGTACAGCCAATTATGCGTAAATATGCGTTGGCGCCGGCATTTGTCTAGTCTGTTCAGTTCGGTTCGCGACAGCGTCGCAGTAAGCTGTGTGCTAAAGTTTATTCAATCATTTGTAATTACCTTTGTGCGAAACGAAACCTTATCCGCTTACACTCTAAAGCTCATTTTTAATTGAATAATACCAGTGCAGTGCAGTGGGTATCTTATCCCCTTGCTACGACGACGGTGTAAACAAGTCGGCTGCTACTTCGCCTACCTACTTATATTGTTACCATGCACGGCATTATGAGAACTCCTCCTCCGGGTACACTGATGAAAGCTGATTCTCAACCAGAACTTTCTAGACAGAGCCCTACAGATGACGACTATCTCAAAATGACTATGCGCAAAAGGAAGCAACCCGACTTCGAATCGGAAATAACGAAAGAACTTCATAATTTTCGAATGGAAATCATGTCCCTAATCAAGACCTCTAGCACTGAAGTAAAAGAAGAAATTAGGTCTGTATTATCTCAAACGCAAACCCTGATCAACGAGCAAACACAAATGAAAGCGGAGTTATCTGAACTTAAATCTAGGGTTTCCTCCGTTGAGGATAAAAGTGAGACGCTCCCCATCCTCCAGAAGGATCTCACCGCGGCGGATGAAAAAATTGAGAACTTGATTACCGAAAATAACAATAATAAGCAGTTCTCCATGATTAATAACCTTGAAATCTCCGGGATCCCGTTTCAGAAGGGAGAAAATTTGAACACAATCCTGCATAACATATGTAATTTGGTGGGACACAAGGTCTCGGACAGTGACGTGGACACTGTTTATCGCGTACGACGATTTGTCTCGGAGCAACAAAAGGGCACAAGTAATATTCGGCCGCCAGCAATCATCGTGCGTTTCACTCAGCGCCGGCGCAAGGACGAGTTGCTAGGCGCCGTGCGCGCTCGCCGTGGCCTCACCACCGCCACATCAGCCTGCCTGGGCATTATGAGAACTCCTCCTCCGGGTACACTGATGAAAGCTGATTCTCAACCAGAACTTTCTAGACAGAGCCCTACAGATGACGACTATCTCAAAATGACTATGCGCAAAAGGAAGCAACCCGACTTCGAATCGGAAATAACGAAAGAACTTCATAATTTTCGAATGGAAATCATGTCCCTAATCAAGACCTCTAGCACTGAAGTAAAAGAAGAAATTAGGTCTGTATTATCTCAAACGCAAACCCTGATCAACGAGCAAACACAAATGAAAGCGGAGTTATCTGAACTTAAATCTAGGGTTTCCTCCGTTGAGGATAAAAGTGAGACGCTCCCCATCCTCCAGAAGGATCTCACCGCGGCGGATGAAAAAATTGAGAACTTGATTACCGAAAATAACAATAATAAGCAGTTCTCCATGATTAATAACCTTGAAATCTCCGGGATCCCGTTTCAGAAGGGAGAAAATTTGAACACAATCCTGCATAACATATGTAATTTGGTGGGACACAAGGTCTCGGACAGTGACGTGGACACTGTTTATCGCGTACGACGATTTGTCTCGGAGCAACAAAAGGGCACAAGTAATATTCGGCCGCCAGCAATCATCGTGCGTTTCACTCAGCGCCGGCGCAAGGACGAGTTGCTAGGCGCCGTGCGCGCTCGCCGTGGCCTCACCACCGCCGACATCAGCCTGCCTGGGCCCGCGGCCACCATATACATCGGGGACCACCTTACCCCGGCAAATAAGATATTGCTCAAACGAGCCAGGCAGCTTAAGGTTGAGCTCAATTATTCTTACGTCTGGACAAGGGACTGCAAAATATTTATGAGGAAAACTGAAAGCAGCAAGGTCATACACATTCAGAATAATAATACTTTGAACAGTTTAAAATGACGATGCGACTGCAATTCGCTGGTAAACGCATTTAACTTAATACTGGTTGTTATTCTAACTGTTTGCGTAGTGTGCGATAATAAAAAACTACTGTGTATTTTCCTTTTATGGTCTGTTGCTAAGCACCGAACAATATCGTTAATTAGTTTGTTTCAAGTGTGTATCTGCCTTTTTGATATTATATCGTATGCAAGCATGATTAAATTAATTACTTTATATTTATACTATTTTCTTGTAATTGAGCGAGATTCCTTTTTAGCGACATATACGACACTATTATCAACGATTAAAAATGGTACTTGAGACTTTAACCGCCTATTATCAGAATGTGAGGGGTTTACGTACTAAGGCAACAGAGTTTTTTGCACAAGTTACATTATCACATTATGATTTTATATGCTTGACCGAGACATGGCTCTCAGCAGATTTCTATGACCGTGAATATTTTGATGGTAGATACTGTGTTTTTCGTTGCGATCGGTCAGTGGCGGAAAGTGGTGCGGTGCGCGGCGGAGGGGTGGCAGTTGCTGTCCGGACCGAGTGCCGGCCCATCGGCCGCGACTGGCCGGTACCTGCGCGTGCGCACAGCGAATGTGTATGGGTTTCTGTTCCGATAGGGTCAGAGCGCGTAAGTACCTACTTGGAGTCTGGCGGCGTAAACAAACAGCGCTATTTGAATATTGCTTGTATTTATATACCTCAGGGTTCGAGTTATAAAGAAACGCTTACATCCTTCCTAGATATATGTAGTGAAATTATCACTGATCGACCCGAGGATATTTATTTAATTATCGGAGATTTTAATATTCCAGAAGCTGACTGGGTATCCGCTACGTCATTACAGATGCAGTTACGTTCGGGCGGTTCCTACGCAACGCAAATAATGCAAGACTTTTTATGTTTTACTGACCTGAAACAATTCAATAGTATCTTAAATAAAAATAATCGTATTCTAGACCTAATAATAAGTAATCGTGATTGCGTAGTCACCGCCTGCGACCATCCATTAACACGTGAAGACGACCATCATAGGTCGCTTAATTTTTACTTAACCATAAACTGTGTAGGACGTTCGATTAAGCCGGTACCTGGTTTCGCTTATAACTTTCATTTGGCCGATTTCAAAAATATGAACATTGAATTATCTAAAGTTGATTGGTTGGGCCTATTTAATAATATAAATCTAGATAAATGCATCGAAATATTTTATAACATCATTAACGAACTGTTCGCTAAATTTGTACCTCGTCGAAAATTACGCGCTTCCACCACAGTGCCCGTCTGGCATAGCAACTCGCTCAGGAAAATTTTGAAAGAAAAACGCAAGTACCATAAGCTATGGAAAACTTTTTCGAACCCTCTCGACTACCATAATTTCAAATTACTACGAAAACGAGCTGAAAAAATGGAGTCACAATGCTATAGAGATTATATATCTTACTCTGAACAAAAAATAAAAACTCACCCTGCTTTCTTCTGGTCCTACGTTAAATCATTATTTTCTGCAAATATACTTCCCCAAACAATGTCATACAGAGGATTGGAGTCCTCAGATGCAGAGGAAATTTGTAATTTCTTTAATGATCATTTCCATTCTGTTTTTGAAAACTTTAACGCTGGTGTGTCCACTAATAATTCGGAGCCGACTATAAACCCTCTTATAGATATTAACACTATAGAAATAAATATGAATATTGTTCTTAAACATTTAAATTCTATTAATATTCACAAGAGCTCTGGCCCTGATGGCATTCATCCGCTATTTATAAGAAATTGTTCTAATTGTTTGGCAAAACCGCTATGTATTCTTTTTAACAAATCTCTAAGGGAAGGCTGTGTTCCTAAAATCTGGAAGAAAGCTTGGATTACCCCAATACCTAAAGGAACAGTCACTAAAGAAATAGAAAAGTACCGACCTATTTCCAGACTCTGTCATTTTAGTAAAATTCTCGAGAAAATTATAAAAGAACAGCTTTTTGAAGTTGTCAAAAATCACATCACCCCATGTCAACATGGTTTCTTTAAAGGGCGGTCTGTGGAGACTAATTTATTGACATTTACGGGAGTAGTGCTGAGCGCCATGGATGATGGACACACTGTAGATGCCGTGTATACCGATTTTGCCAAAGCGTTTGATAAAATATGTCACAACACGTTACTAAACAAGCTTTGGCGACTCGGTATACATGGCGACCTATTTCGCTGGGTAAAATCCTACGTTGAAAATAGGACCCAGGCTGTTGTCTTGTATGGATACACATCACATTATAAGTCTATAACTTCCGGAGTACCACAGGGGTCTCATTTGGGCCCATTACTTTTTATGTTATATATAAATGATATCACAGACTATATAAAATTTTCGAACGTATTACTTTATGCTGATGACACTAAAATATTTAGGCTAATCAAGAATCCTTCCGACTGTGACCTATTGCAACAGGATTTACTAAATCTTGAAAGGTACTGCCGTGATAATAATCTTTTCCTAAACAATGATAAATGTAGTATTATAACTTTCTCAAGAAAAAAGAAAAATATAGATTATTGTTACACACTTGGCGATGTAATTTTAAACCGAGTATCTGAAATCAGAGATCTTGGTGTAACAATGGATACTAAACTTTCATTCATCCCTCATATAGAAAATATGCTAAAAAAGGCATTTAAGCAGTTAGGTTTTATTTTACGTGTCGGAAAACCCTTCAAAAATTCATCAACTTATAAAATATTATACAACAGCTATGTCCGTAGTCGTCTTGAATTCGCTTGTGCCGTTTGGAAGCCTTTTCATTATATCCATATCGATAGAATTGAAAGGCTCCAAAAGAAATTTATGAGGTCGCTTGATTTTAGAACTTTTCATAATTATGTTAATTACTACGACTCTCTACAACGCCATAAAATGCAGTCACTGAGCGATCGGCGTGACTGCGTAGACTCTGTTTTATTATTTAAAATACTAAATTCAAAATTAGAAATCCCTTCCTTACTTCAAATGGTTTATCTCAAAGTCCCTCGTGCCCGTGTTCGTCAATGTCGCAGAAAGGAATTGTTCTTTATACCTACTAGCAGAACATGCTACGCTCGTAATAATATTACGAGCGTAGCATGTTCTGCTTATGTTTATCAGACGTGCTTGCAGACATTTTAATGAAAATTTAAAATTAACAAATTTTGATATTTTTAATAGTAGTATAATATCTTTGAAGAAATTGTTCAAATGATTAGCAATGTAATACACCAGTTTCTAAGATTATAACTGTAGCTATACCTACTTAGTGTATAACACATTGTATAATTATGTAGGTACTACATGTAATTGTATTGTTTCTCTTTCTAACTGCTTGTATGGTACTATTCAAAAATGTAATTACGTGCCACTGAATGTATGCGTCATTGTATGTGTATATACATATATATGTGTAGATATATATATATATATATATATATATATATATATATGTATGTATGTATATATATATATATATATATATATTATAAATGTACTTTTTTCTTTTTCTTTAAATATTGTATTTAGCACAACTACAATTCAAGGAAACTGTAGGTCTTAAGTTTCTAACAACATTTCTGTACACAATTTTTGTATATGACCGTTTGTTTCTATCAATAAATAAATAAATAAATAGTTATGTCCCCGAATTTATGTTTCTCTATTCGCTGAGTAGGTATTGTTTCTGAATCGTTTTGGAATGATACTTATACTCATACTCATTTATTCATAATATTATATAAATATTACATATATATATATTCGAAATAAAGGGCTAATCCACTTGACGTCCCATCACCCTATAATCTCCAGTGGGGCAAACTGGGTTTAATTATGGTGGTGTAGTCCCAAACGATGGACTTACTTATATTCTATTTAACATTATTGGGTAAAATATGATGCACAAAATGAAAACAAAAGTTAGTTCACATCACGTCAGAAATAAAACGACCAATACGAGTAATGCGGCGTGGCCGGGCTCATAGCTTCTTCATAGGTAGTGATCATAGTGATACATACCTGTACCTACTCACGAGATAAATACTAATGTTCTATACATTTTAATAATTCGAATACAATAAATACAACCTTATTACAATGCACTTAAGGTGCACCGATGGTCAGTTAGCTGTGTTGTCGATAGTACAGCGTGAAATAATATTGACCGTATAATTTTCACAATGGATTCCTTAGCGAAAAATAAAAAATACGTGTTTTTCTTTCAGTACATTTTGAAACATCAGCTGAAAGATATTCTAAAAAAAAAAGACCAGGTTGCACTCCGGGAGTGCCGGCAGAAGTGAAAACTCAATAACATTGTAACAGTTTTTCGATCAGGTCACGTGACATCTTACGTTGTTACCATAAAAATGAATTTGGCGCAAATTTATAAACAATTATCAATTATTTAGGCGGACGGGCCGCGGGCGCCTTGGGTGCGACGGGCCGGCTCGCCCGCCGCGCCGGTGGCGAACAAAATACCAATTTGTTTTTGCCATTGCCAAATATTTTTCAAAGCTTTATCTCTTTAGGAATAACGTCCAAATTCGAACTATTCGAATTTGCAAGAACAGCGGACGGCGGCGGTGAACAAAATATCAATTTGTTTTTGCCGTTGGTAAATATTTTTCAAAGCTTTATCTCTTTAGGAATATCGTCCAATTTCGAACTATTCGAATTTGCTCAATAGCAAAACGGTGAAGGACGCGTGAACAAAATTACAAATGTATTTGCAGAATATGCTATTGCAAAAAGTGTTTAACGGCTTTATACTCTTACGAATAGCGTTCAGTTTTGAATGAAGTCGAATCGGCTAGCAGCAAAATATAAAAGTTTGTGACCTCCTTCACATCTGACGTCACAAAAATCTGTCGCGTATTTAACAATTTTTCCCCATCCCAAAACGTGCTCAGCGCCGCTAAAGAAGTTTTCACTTCAAAAAAACATGCATTCGTGGATGAAGTAGTGCGCTGTGCGGGAGAGGTCACAAGCGCGCCCCTTCCCCCGCACCGCCCTAACCCCGAGCGTCACTCGGCTCCCGATTATCCACACGTTACTAATTATTTATTCGGACAGCACATTTTATTGTGAAAATGAGTTTTTTTTTCATCAATGGCATCTTTTATTGATACTATTAGGCATTAGCCTGAGAAAAATCTGAACGGCCAATAATATTTCACCCTATATTAGGTATGAATTAAAAAAGGTGCCAACTATTGGGGCAATATCGAGTAGGTATTGGCATATTTAAGTAACAACTGTGGGGTTAGTTCCAGAAGTGTAAAACTCAGTAGTTGGTAATCAAGATTTATTTAACCAATATTAGAATTCTAATTAACCAGTACACTTTAACAGTTTCATGACCGTACGGATGTTGCTGACTGCCGCGATCTGAATGATCGTGAGCTGATCATGCTGCTCGACTATTACTCGGTAACCGTTAAACAACGCCAGATGGCGCTCTATCGGAATCGGATTTTTCCTAATCAACAACCGTACGCATGACTTCGGTTTATCGAGAAATAGTTAAGTGGCTTACACAGCCGTTTGTACACTTAAATTATATAATAATAATATACATGTCATAATCAAGCTAACACTACTAATTGCATCAAACCTAATTATTACTAACTGACGTATTCTCACTGGTCAATTGAATGTCATGTAAATTACGAGTTGTGTTCTGTTCGAAATATTATTCAAAAAAATATCATTCAATATCAATATATGTCATTGTTGAAATAGATAGACGACCTCTTTCATTCAATTGTAATATTGTTTGTTGCCCCAATCCTGAGCTTTTATAGCTGCATTTCTGAACAAGATTCTGACAACAATGAAATACATTTTCAAACGAATAGTTTAATTAACCTAGTTTTATTGTACTCCGCAGCGCGTTCAATGATGCTGGCATTCATGTGCATGGTAAACAAAAGTGCTCTTGTGATAATAAACGTGAAATCGATCGTTTGATAGTACAGTCAGCGTCACATAGATAGTAGCAGCCAAAGTAGCCAAATATATCGTAACACATCCTTACTCCTATAGTAATAAAGACGTGTTCCGATATATTTGGCTACTTTGGCTGCTACTATCTATGTGACGCTGACTGTACTATTACTACAGAGGCAGGGAAGTAAGGGGTTGCCGGCATACATATAGACCCCTTTTCACGCCGAGGTATGTATAGTGATTTTCTCAAACATGCAATGAAATACATTAAAACCTTGCAGTGTTTTCACTTCAAACTTTAATTTCTAGAGAAACTAAAAGTAAACTAGACGAAATATATAACTAACACATACCTATATTACTATTTCTTCGTCGTAACTCATATTAAATAACAAAATCAACAACGCACAATTAAATCCAATAAAATAGAATCACAAAATAAACAATTACCTATAAATTTTGCCTCCAATATGATTTAAAAAAATACATACGCGGTTTGAGTAGACATTTTTACCGCTAATATTTAGATTAAATAATTTAAATGTTCTTGTTTAGTTAAATTTGCAATTTGTAATTATTTGAATTTATTAATAATGTGTTATTGTTGTGTTCATGTTGATTTTATATAAATAAAACGACATAATATAGAAAAAATGGTTTGTTGTGTTTTTTTTTAATAATCGTAGTGGCAGAATGTCAAAGTAGTTTTTTACATGGCTGAACGCCGTGATGCTGTGCCACAAATAAATGTGGAATGGAAATTAAAAAGAACCATCTTGCATGCCAATTTTGTATGAAATGCCATTACGGGTCTCTCGTCTCGCTGCGCCCGAAACGTGAAACTTCGAAGCCTATTATGAAGAACACTACGTCAATATTTCATTGCATGTTTGAGAAAAGTACATTACGTACAGTCGCCATCAGATATATCGGAGCGGCCAAACTGGTCACAAATATGAACACGTCTCTATTGTCGAGGCATTAGAGAGCTGTTCAGATATTTGTGAGCACGTTGGCCTGTATCTGATGGCGACTGTACCTAGGGCGGTGAATTCGTGAATGCTAATGACATATATTGATACTCACCGGTTCGGGCCACAAACACCTGTGATCTGGGGCTTTACGCATTACCGCCCGTAGTGCGTACACAATTTTGCGTCTGCTCCTGGGTGTGAAGTGAGATTTGCCGCTGCGCCCGTGGACGGTAAATCTCACTTTCCGCCCAGAGTGACGTAAATGACTTTTTCGGATGCTTACTTCAAACTTGCTACATGCAGTGTTAAATGCTTTGCACACGAATTTATTTTAAGTTGCTATTGATTCTATAACGGTTCTTCGATGGGTTTAGAGTTCAGACAGATCAAACGAATGATCTAGAATTCTTACACTTATGTTTGGTCTGTATCGATCATTATTTTCAAACATTATCCACATTTTTTCCTTCTGCGTGTACGCATTTATCAGACCTGTGGCTCCGAGCGAATATCCCCTGAGTTATAAAAAACTCAACTTTGTTACTTGTTTGTTGTTCTTTGTTGTTAAATACATTTATTTTATATTTTTTATTGTTCAGGGTTGCGTTCCCGAATACCGTAGTTACCGATACGATCGATATTTTAGAAAGTGATTAAGAATTAATTACGCTTTGTCGTACGTTTTTGCTTTTAATTATGCGTACTAATTATTGGCAGTTTTTTCACGGAAGATGAAAAAGTGAAATTGTCAACACTGTTTGAAGTTAAGAATACTTAGTGCTTATATAAGAATATAAACAACATAGGATTTAAAACCCGAGAGGAAACAGTCGAGAACGTTGGTATCGATAATTAGGCCTTTACAACACTTTTTACAAACTTAAGGCTATGTACATACGAGTCAAGTGTGAAAATATGGGTGCATACAACTTACTCATATACTCGTAAATATGATAGATATATCCCATCGCTCTTATGTCAGCGGATTAATGTTTCGGTACATATTTATGAGAGGATATTTTTGCACTTGACTGTACAGTAAACTGTGAATATAATATTTTCATCACAGTTGCACGTTGCTACAATAACCTATTTAACGCTCGTGGCCGTTGTAGCTTTTACCAACCCTACTTAGCCATCTCTTGAATAAACACAGTACTTAGGTAACTTATTTTTGAGTAGGTACGTTGGTTAATAAACAGAATCTAAGGTATTGTAGTGCGTCTATGAGTTTCATTAGTATTTAGTCATTTTCATTTGCATTAATTCATTGTGTAAATGCTAATCTTTAGCTAGACAGTCACCTAGCGCCGCGCCCTTTGTCTCGGTGACAACTGGATGCATCCAAATGGATGGACGTAATATTTTGACATGTCGTCACGAGGTTCTGGTTACATTACATTACAAGGTAAGGTCGTCATAATTAGGCTATTTTTGAACCAAAGTCTACTTTTGCGATATTTTTGGGCTATCCATAACACGACATTTGTGTAACACGCAATAAAAAATGTAACACAAAGATATCGGTACAAAATAACCTTCATTTTGAGACTTATACATGCTAAGAAAAAAAAATAGTAATTTTAAGATTTAGTGTTTTTGACTCAGTTACTTTAAGATGTAAAGTGAAATTACGCTGCAATGAAACCACAACTTCACACTCGTCCCGTCAGCTGTCACTTTGTCGTGGTTATGCATCCAATGGGCCCGGCGTAGTGCGTTGCAACGTTGAATTTTGACATTAACCACCGTTCCATTGAGATGGCGCGTTGCCGCCTGGCTTTGACTACCCGTCCGTTTAGACGTCGGTCAACGCCAACCATGTTACATATTACTGTAGAGGTCGGGAGAAAAGAGATTGCCGGCCAAGTAGATATAGATGGACGTTCGTGGCGAAGCCGGCTAGGAATATGAGGTTAGGGTTCGTTAATATCTCACGCCGAGATATCTATAGTACTTTTATCAACCACGCAATGAATTAAAAAAAACACGATTTTTATTTTTAATGACAGAGCACCACGATGTTTCACGTATCGAAACTGAAACAAAAAAACGTCGTTTTGCAGGCCTAGGCCTCCAATTTTGTATGGAATTCCATTACGGATCTCTCGGCTCGCCGCGCCTGAAACGTGATACTTCGAAGCCTACTCGTATTTATAAAGAACACAACGTCAATATTTCATTGCATGTTTGAGAAAACGCTATAGTTTTGACATGCATGTAATGGCGCGGCGCCGCTCCTATCAGCTTGTTGTACTCAACCCCCATATTTTAAACCATATTCCTGAGTAGGTACAGACAACGTCGAAAGTAAGTAATCAAAATTAATATTTCAAAACATGTTCTAGCATGACGCCCCAGATATAACAAATTATACCAGTGTCATTTTAAACTGAACATTTAATTAGTCAAAAGAAAATGATCATAATTACACCGGGCCCAGAGATGGGCATTAATCGATTAATTTTTTAGTCAAATAATTAGTCGACTAAACAATCAATCGTCACAAAATTAATCGCGATTAATTTAGTCAAGATTAATTTAATCGTCGCAGAGTTCGATTGACGATTGATCAATCGTCATTTTAATCGAATAAATTTCACGATTAAATCTCGAATCTCTTAAAGATGTATGAAAGAGCGAGAGAACTACATTACTTACCCTTCTTATCAATTAAAGTTAAAGCAATTTCGAGATATAACCCTACCCTGGTTTAACCCTTTGAACGCCAAAAACGCCTCAAAGCGTCGTGTACTGTCATGCCCACCACGGAAGCGACGACTATAAAACTTATTTCATTACAAAAAAACTTATTCATTTCTGATATCAATCGAGAGAAAATTAATCTAACTAATCAATCGAATAAAGATTTAGTCGCTCGTATTTAATCGACGATTAATTTAATCGTGACTCAATTAGTCGAAACTCTTACGACTAAGATTGATCAATCGTCATTTTTAATCGCGATTAACGATAACCTAGGTTAATCTTAATCGTTAATCGTTAGTCGATTACATTTTGCCCATCTCTGACCGGGACACAGAAGCGAAATGCTAAATTAATATATCAAAGCGGAAAAAAAGAAAGTCAAAATTTCAAAATGTCGTAATGTGAACTCGACGTTCGAATTACCATTACGTATTACCATTATCGCCGATCAATGTCAATTACGAATGGATTGATTACACGTGAACATTTAGCGAACGGGATCAACGCATGAAGCTAATTGTGTAATATGAATTGAACCCGCTTGCACAATGCGGAAGCGTCACGATTGGACTGTAACTACCTTGCTAATATAGTTTACGGCACAAAAGGAACGCGTCTAGCAACGCCATATGTGCAATTTGATCATTTAGTTTAGTGTGATGTCTGATTCTGATGTAACGCTAGAATGCTCGTAACTAGTTTTATTCAGTGTCATTAAGTATTTCCGTTTTGCAACTGATAATTCTTAGTATTTGATCCATATTATTGGTTCGTTCGTAGCATCGTATTATATTTTTCTCAAATTAACATGCAATGAAATATTGACGTTGTGTTCTTTATAATGGGCTTCAAAGTAGCACGTTTCGGGCGCAGCGAGACGAGAGATACATAAGGGTTTTTTATACAAAATTGGAGGCCTAGGTCTGCAAGATGATCTTTTTTAATTTCCATTCCATAATTTGTGGCACAGCCATGAAAATTGAAGTTCTTGTTTTTTTTAATTTATTGCATGTTTGAGAAAAGCACTACATCCTCTGCGTGAAAAGGGGTTGCCAGCCTCATAACTATCCGGCCTCGCTACGCTTGGCCGTCTATGTACTCGGCCGGCATCCCCTTGCTTCCCGGCCTCCGTAGTAATGTACTAATAGTCCAGGCAATGAACTGACAACTTGTATGGAAAAAATGACAATTTTGGAAATAATTTATAATAGATTATTTTTTATGTATAACGGATATATTATCAATTAAATAGTTACCCAGCGACAGAATCCGACAAAATTTCGGACATCGTAAAAATGATGTTAACTGGCTTCTAAAAAGTCAGTAAAATTACTAATAAATGTTTTTGTCTTTATTTTGGTTAATTTACATTTGCTGTATAATATTCAAGATAAATCGTACAAAAAAAGATAATGCATGCTTCATTTAAATCTACATAATTACTTCCGGGTGGAAAGTTAGTCGGATTCTTGACTAAATCATCTTAGAATAACATTTTCAAATGAAATCAACAAAAAAAACGCTATTATAAATTAATGTTTTTCAAAACCGTATTTTGCCTGGAGTATAATATCGGAATGAATAGCCATCAACAATTGTTAGCAGACAGGGTTGTGAGAGGGCAGCGGGCGGCAATATCTGTGCCATAGCCATGAGTTGAGTGTAAGAAAGTTAAGTAGACCAGCCGCCTGCGCGCCCTGTCTGTTGACTACAAAGTACGCAAGCGAACCTAGAAGCGAATTAGAATATAGCCTACGATTATTCTGGAGGTAGGACCATTCAATGCACTACTGGTTACAAAAAAACGAAATCGGATGAGTAGTTCTTGAGAATACCCTAACATAGAAACTTATAAAGCTCACAGAATTTCTTATTTTGTAATATTAGTAAAGATAACTAGATAAGGCATATCGCTATCATAATGCTTAGCAAAGTATCGATTATGTCGGTTTTTGTTTTCAGAACGCTTATGAATAGCATCGCGTCAAACTTGTTAAAATTTAATTACCACAGTTCAAAGGACAAGCGCTTCGTTATAGGAAATTATAGATCTTTGTATAACGATAGATACTCTTGTAGGGTAACATTAAACAGAACGTTTTGTCGCGTCGCACGCGTTTCACGCTAGCCGTGCTGGTTGTTGCGTGGGAAGGTAAAATAACATAGGTACTATTATACCCTTTTCACGAAACAAATTATTTAATTAAATATTTTTGTTTTCGTGTTATTTTTAACGAGAAAGTTACCCCGATCATTTTATAAACGATATGATACAGAGAAAGAATATAATGAACTTCCGTCACTGTCCTCGTAGCTCAGTTGGTAGAGCAGTCTAGCGTTAATAGAAAGGTCGCAGGTTCGAATCCTGTCGGGGGCTACAGACGAAGATGGTTTATTTATCCATTATATTCTTTCTCTGTATCATATCGTTTATATATACTATTACAGGGGAATAGAACAAATCTATTTTCGATAAATGCTTGCTATTTTAGGTATTCCTGATAACGTAAACTGCTAAGCTACGCCGGCTAAAACTTGTCTTTAAGCATTTCAACTCTTGTAATTTGTACAGAAACTTTTGCCTCTCACGAGCCTCACGGCTCTTCGTTCACGTTCATTATAACTTCCTAAGAGTAAGTTAGTAGTGGTTATATTCGCTTTGATTATAACGTATATAATATTGATTTCGAAATAGTTTAGTTTAGTTTAGTTTAGTTTTATTTATCTCATTACACAATTCTCATATAACAATACCTTTGTAAATACTACTTATTGTATAATGATCGTTAGGCACAATTTCGCAACAATAATAGAAAGAATAATATAAATCAACAAATAGAAAATAAAAAATAAGAATGTCAAAATTTCAAAGTTAAGAATACAAATAATATAAAAATCATGAACAATTATTGTACTGAGAGGTACCTTATCAATCCTTAGTCAAATAAAATTAAATAATAATAATAATAATGAGTACCTACCGGTAGTACTTATCCATTAACATGTCAGTATATATTTAATATGTCAAATAAAATAAAAATAAAAATCTAATTGGATCACCAAATAACTACATTTAAAAAAATGAAAATAAATGTCTTATTTGGGTATGTCAATGTATTCTATTACAGAATAAAGCGACTTCTCCAATAAAAGGTTCTTTAGTCGGCGCTTAAACGTTTCCTCGGAACATTCATTTTTTAAGTCGTCGGGTAGGTGTTCATAGTAGGTTGGTCCTATCACCCGCGCATTCTTAGCGTGTAGCACTGTGCGCCGTTGCACTGTTCGAAGTCTTCCCGTACTACGAAGGCACTTCCCCGTCACTTCCACTCGCTTAAATTGTGACAGGTGGTTTCTCGTGAACATGATGATCTCGAAAATGTACTGTGAATAGTGGGTCATTAATAAGTAAGTTTATATTAATAAATTAAGTAAGTTTCTCTTGAATTCATTCAAGAAAAACTAGGCAAAAATCTCTAAACATAGGTGCGTTACTTTGAGTTCTTATTGCTCGCCCCGTAGCGCAGTATCGCTGTTGCATCAAATATTAGAAATAACTGAAGTTAGAATATCTAATATTTGATGCTACGCTGTGGTTCGTAGCAGTTGCTATACAAGGCAATACTAGGCAAAAATCTCTAAACATAGGTGCGTTACTTTGAGTTCTTATTGCTCGCCCCGTAGCGCAGTATCGCTGTTGCATCAAATATTAGAAATAACTGAAGTTAGAATATCTAATATTTGATGCTACGCTGTGGTTCGTAGCAGTTGCTATACAAGGCAATACTAGGCAAAAATCTCTGAACATAGGTGCGTTACTTTGAGTTCTTATTGCTCGCCCCGTAGCGTAGTATCGCTGTAGCATTCAAATATTAGATATAACTGAAGTAGAATATCTAATATTTGATGCTACGCTGTGGTTCGTAGCAGTTGCTACCTATGTTTAGAGATTTTTGCCTAGTTCATAAAGCTCTGCCAAAAATATGTAATATGCTTATTAATGCAATAGCTTTACTGCCCTTGTACTAGCTCAGCGTGCATGGTTCGAAATAAACAACCACACAACAAGTAATTCTCACCTATAAATGTGCAAATTTTTCGTGTGTTTGTGTGTTGAGTTGGAATTAAAAAATGGGCCTGAGTGTAATCGAGTAACTATATAGTAACTCGCGCCTTGAGACAAGACACATATTTACCGGCATGGGTAGGTATGTCAATCAGAATCACTATCACTACATAGTATAAAACAAAGTCGCTTCCCGCTGTCTATCCCAATGTATGCTTAGATTTTTAAAACTACTATATTGATGCGTAGTTTTAATTTGTTTTTAAATATATAGTGTGATTCAAGAGGAAGGTTTATATGTAACTATAATATAGTACCCGCGCGAAGCCGAGGCAGGTCGCTAGTATTCAAATAAAACATAACATCGCTCACGTATCGCGGGTCAGTTTAAAATGTCATCTGTTTCACAGAAATGGAGTACGAGTATGAGGAGGAGGAGGCGAGCGACGCCGACAAGGAGCTGCGGCCCGCGGTCCGGCGCACCGCGAAGCACATCGCCGCCGGCGAGGAGCGGCCCCGGACCAACTCCAGCCAGCAGACCACGCCTACTGAAGGTCAGTTTGTCATTGTACGATTCCCACCGACTGGGCTGGGTCGGTTCTCCGGCCATCGCCTCGCAACGGATGCACGAGCACCCGCCGGCAGCCGACCACGTTTTAACACATTCATTGCCCAGAATCGCTACGCGCTACGCTCGTAGCCGATCGCGTGGTTTTCCTCGTATGTAGCGGAAAGCGACTACGGTGGTCTGACGCATATGTGTCGTCATGGGCCCTGAATGGGAAGAGTGCTGCAGGCAATAGCCGAACGGAGCCGGTCAAATACGATGGCAGCCGAGCACAGCCGTCCACGTCCGCGAGGAGTAGTTCGCTAATTCATCCAAATATGAAAAGAAACGTCTTTCTTGATGCTTTAAATTCTTTTGGCATCTTGTAAAGTACGCTCAGGCACGCTCTGCCCCGGTCGGTGAGAATCGTACATATTTCAGCCAAGCGATGCTATACAGAAACTATTTATTTACATAAGGCCTTATTCACAAACAAGCACTAAACTTATTTTAGCAAAAGGGCATTGGGTAAAAGTGTTGTCAGTTGAGCTCACGGTCACTCGTAAAAGTGGGAGATTATGATTTTATGATAGATTTTAAGATTATATGAAACATATTTTGTTTTAAAATGTAATACTTTAAAATGCATCCGGAGCCGAGATATTTGCAATATATGTATATGTATACATATATAGATGTCACAGGGAAATATCCTAAACGGAGATTTAAACAAATCTCTAAGGGATATGACCAAATCACGCAGGATGTTAAAATGGCGAATCCATTTTATCATTTGCCTAGAAAATAATTGTCATTTTACCAAATCCCTGAATCTGGTTACTGAAATGACGAAATCAGCCAAAAAAGGCAACTCGTTTTATTTTTAATTTCACCACGTCAGTGAGTTACGAAACGAACTCGCAAAGTCAACTCGTTTTATCATTTCACTAGACAGTTTAGGGATATGATTGTAACATGGTACAAGGTGATTTGATCAAATCTCTGTACTGGTTCAGCTTTAGGTACTCTACAATTAAGTTTTATCATATCTCTCACATGATTTAGAAAAATGGTGAAGTAAAATGCCAAAAGTAGGTATTAAAATGGTTTCTTAAATCAGCTTTTTTAATCGAAACAAGAATAGGTATAGTTGTAAATCAGGATATAATAATTTTAACGGGATTGAACATATAGTCTAACACATATGAAAATAATAGGTATAAAATAATAAAAAACAGTGTGTGATTTGGTCATATCCCTTAGACATTTGTTGAAATCTCTGTTTTGGCCATTTCCCTGCGACATATAATGTCCACAGGTCAAATTGTAAAGTTATAAAAAAAACATAAATATCTCGGCTCCGATATTATCAAATCAAATCATTATATATCCTTGGCCGCTGCAAAATAAAACGACATTTTTTTCATACAAGGTGCAATGCCCTTTCGTAAAAATTGGTTTGTATTTATCTGTCAATTTGGGATTTGTAAGAAAGAAACAAGACACATTATTTATCAAAGGCATTTTAAGACTACTGGGGTTAAAGTTCGTCATGTCGGCCGAAATACGTCCTCTGCTGCCCCTCTTACAAAGAGTGCCACAATGATCGGACGACTACCTACTAAATTAATCAAGCTACATTTTCTTGACCTATTTTCATTGTTGTTAAGTATTAGAGATCATTGGAACAAACAAATCAGCAGGCGAACGTATCAAATCTTTAGTACAAATGTAAATGTTTTACATGAACTCACAACATCTTGAAAAAAATATCGTGCCTCCCCGTATTTCTTCACGAGGGTAGGGTGTCGTGAGAGTCGACTTTAGGAATAGGGCTGATGCGTGTGTTGTGGGCGATAGGCTAAATTAATAGTACATTATTGCAGCGGCCGGGAAGCAGTAATTCGTGGATGAGTTTATTTTGTCGGGTTAAGCAAAGCTGAATCCGACAATAGAGACGAATCCACGAATTGCCGTTCCCGCCAAGGCAGATATAGTGCTTTTCTCCAAAAATGTGAGGAAATCAAATAATATTTTCAATAATCTTAAATACTTTAGTACCTATGTCAATAACCTATCAAGTTCCCGCCCAACCAAATTTTTTTAAAGAATGTGCAATTTTAAACCATTAGGATCGGTCACAATTTTAAATCTTTTATGCAATTAAAATTATTAAAGATTAAACGGGATTGCAATCGAAATGCATTTCAGTTCGTTGTGAGTTTTATTTCGATAAATATTTTTATTTCTTAATTTAAAACTATTTGAGACATTTTTCAAAACGTCACTTCCATCATTTTCAAAAGTACGCGGTTTGTCTATGACCATTAAAAAAAAAAATCTCCAGAAAACTTAAAGCCGCCTGGCCTGGCCGCGGCGGACAATACTGAGATTGTCATTAGCTGTCAATTTTACTATTATCCGCCACCGCAGGCCGCGCCAGTGTGTTGCAGGCCTATAGCCCGCATCACACTGGCGCGGCCTGGCCGCGGCGGATAATAGTGAACTTGTCATTAGCTGTCAAATTTACTATTGACCGCCACCGCAGGTCGCGCCAGTGTGTTGCAGGCCTTAAGCAGGCTACAAACGGGCGTAATCTGTCACAGCAACTTGCAATAGTTGGAAAGAGACAGCCATACACTACTAACCAGTCTAACTATAGCAAGTTGATGACATAAATTGCAAGATCTTTAAACGTACGTGCAATTGGCTTTTTGTAGTGATTTGTCTTAGTCAAAGCATATAGTTAAAAGGTAAAAAAGTGTAACGTAAAGGAATTTCATACACTTTCCAGCACGTCTATCATGAGACGGCCGCGACATACTCTCGATTTTTTTCGTACAACACCTCTTGTTCTAAGTGTTTTAATAAGAGAGAGACGGATAGTGCGAGAAAAATCGAGAGAGCCGCGGGCTGTCTCATGATAGCCGTCTTGGCCGCTAAAACTGTACAGTAATGACTTTAAACTTTTTAAATTTGCGTTCTACAGTAACGAGGAACTTCACGTACTATTTTTGCTACAGTAAGGCGAACATTTCCGAGCATATTGGAGAAAATAAATTAACTTTAGTAAATTACGCCACTATGGCACTTTTACAAATCAAAAACTACCAGCCTTCTGAAAAAAATCAAGCTAATTTCAAGGATAGTATACAAAAATAGATAACGGAAAAAGTACATACACTTCAATAACACATTTTTCCGTCCCGGAGTGTGACGTGGCCATAAATGATGGTAAGTCGCATCAATCTCTTTTTTATTCTTAATTAATCAAGGAGCTAGAAATTACCATTGGCCATTATCAGATTTCATTCGGAACGTTTTTCGGTTCACGACAGAATATCGAGCAGGCTGCAATTAAATGTTCGTTTGCAAAAATAGCGGACCACGAAATGTTTTGTGTTTCGTCTACCTGATACCCTCGACATAATAAAAAGCCATGTTGCCGCGCGCACTCACGGTCCTTTGTCATTCACTTTGACAAATTACAGCTAGTGAAATTTCTATGCAAGCATGCCTCGACTTATACAAGATTCAATGAAAAAAGCGATGCAAATATACGTACCTATATGTGGTGGAAATTGCAAGGTGCAACGTTCGCTGAAGTTACCGATTTGAAATCTAACCACACAGAGGCTGATTCAAGAATGTTCTGCCATGTTTTACATTCTGTCAAACACAACGACAGTGCAGAGATAATTATTCCGAGCCCTGAAACCGATATCTATGTATTAGGCCTGTATTTCTGGCATAAACTTGAAAATATAGGCTTGTATTTTATTTATGACACATAAGTACTAATTTTCTAATGAACTTCCATAATTAAAACCAAATATCTTTGTAATTTACTAATATAATTTGTGAGGGGGGACTACAAAACTGGGTGGCAACATCTGTTAATGGGATCTATACAATAAGTATAGTATATCAGAAGTCACAATGAGGTTCGCAATTTTTGCAAACGGAACTTCACTGAGTTCGGTATATTACCTATTACGATACGGGTGTAGACTCAAAATGTATTATTACTCCAAAAGAAAGAAGGCAAAAAAATATGCCTACTCGTAGTTAGGGTGTGCAATTACCGGGCAAATTTCATTACCGGTAAATTACCGACTTGAGTGAGGCAAAACCGGTTAACCGGTAAATTACCGGTAATTTGAATTTGGTTAATAAATAGCGTTATTTGACGATTATTTATCGTAAAATAAGCTAGGATTTAGTATAACGAGTTTTCATGTGCCCTAAATGCCGTAATAATCAGCTTCTTTAATATTTTAAACTTGCTCGAGGAAGGAAGGCCAAAAACTCAACTGAAAACATTCCTTGGGAATTTGGGAATGAGCTGGAAGGTAGGAATTGTTCTTAGTTCTACAGATTTCCATTAGAATATCAGTACAATACAAAACAGTACCAGTAGTGATAATGGAGTCACGGCGGTTAACGTGAATATTAGTAAATATTATGGTGCATTGCCATCTCCCGTCCACCCGGACGACTCCCAAATCTACAGATATGTAATCCTCACACGACGTCCAAGATCTGGACACGGTAGAGGATTTTATATCTCTCTAATACGCTCCAACGGTGACTGCGAGGTGAAAGTGGTTCGAAGACGTCCGATGGCCAAGCCAGCGGTCAAAAGATTAGAGAAGATATGTACAAACTGCGGCATACGGTTGAAAACAAAGATTAACTTGATGTGGACCCTAATCTTTTCTATCTTTTTATACGCGGTTGAAACGTGGAATTTAAAGGCCAAGACTTCGGAAAGGATTGACGCGTTAGAGATGTGGTGCTGGCGGAAAATGCTTGGCATCAAGTGGACATCAATGCAGTACAGCTCAGGTTTCGATCGTATCGAAAGATTTCTCGTAGTCCAAGAACGCCAAGCAGAGGGGCAGGATATACTCCTCAGGCTTCTTTATAACCTGACGGAGCGGATGAATGTGGTCTACGATGCTAAAGCCTCTTCGGAAACCAGCTTCTTCAGGAGGCTGAAAGTCATCTAGCCTGCCGTACGAGACGGCTTGTAATGACTCTCGAAAACAGCTTATACGTCTATGGCTCAGAAGTGACATGGGCCGGTAGTTCTTCAGCAGCAGAGTGTTGTCGTTGTAACCCTTTTTAAAGAAATGACCACCTTACCTATGTTCCTTGCCTTTGGCGTTCGAAACGAATAGAGGTATTTATTTGGATTGTAATGATTATTATACCTCTACAGTTTGTTAAATAAGGCGTGTCTATTGTACCTATTTAAACAGATCATAATTCATATTTCATAGAACGGAACCGGAAACGTGTTTGCATTTTAAGAAGCTCCTTGATCCAAACGATTGTATTATTGAGGTCCTATAGACACATAAGGTAAAATAACGCTAACAAGTTTATTCAATTGACATTTTACAGTTATTGAGGTATAATCATAACGATAAAGTATTATTAATCGTTAAAATGTATTAATTTATCGATAATTCGTGTTTCGGTAAATTACCGGTAAATTATTTTAATTTACCGGTAATTTACCGCCCCTATATTCGGCCAATTTACCGGTTAACCGGTATGCATTCCCTACTCGTAGTGACCTATCCCAATCAGATATCTCAAAGAATTACGAAGCTACAACCGTTTTAATATTGCTTGGTAGAGAGTGAAAACGCTCGCAGATAGTGACGCCACAATCAACGAGCGTCATAGTAAATCTTCTTCTGGTGTCGATGGTTTCAGACTGTGTGGGACCAGAAGGACAATCATTTCATATGAAGGTGCGTTTTGTGGAACAGGGACAGAACATATTCCAGCTCAAAACGTTGGACACTCCATTTGACTACACTTTTAATACTTTTTCAAAAACATACAACATTATTGATTTTTTATCCAGTGTCTATTGTATAAAAAAGAGTAAAAGTGCTACGAACGTGATTATTATACAAATGTAATATTGTAACTGTTCATATCCCTATAAGCTGAGATGAATGCTTTAATATTCATCATGTTGTATCTTGTTTACGTACCGTGAAATGGGTATCCTTCTTTAACCCGGTACGGCTGTGACCCGTAACTTTAAATAGAATACGAGTTAGGTCGGCTCGGCTCGAGCTCCGGCAGGCTAGATTTTTTCTCCGCACAAACGTGATTAAAATCTGCTAGAAACTGTTCATACTCTTCTAATATAGTTTTCAACTTTACATGGTTGAATGTCCCAGGCATGAATTTGAAATGGCATGGTTGATAACGGGGGTGCTGATTGCTCGAATATGTTGGTGTTTTTTTTTTACTAGTTTAGTCGATTTACTACACGGCGCGTATCTTAAACCTGCTGCGTGTTCGAGCTAAACACGTAAGTTTATCACTTCGGTTGTGTGGTGACATAAAAATATCTTGAGTTCGGTTGATGAATGGGATATAACGTTCTAGAGTCTGGCAAAAAAGAGTAGAAAATAATAGTGGCGCCACTATCGCTCATATATGGCAACACGAATAATACGACCTAGAGATTTTGATACTTCACTTTTACGAGGACATTATTTAAATCTGGTTCTTAATTTAGTAAAATGTCATACAAATTTATACATATTGGCATAGACATACAAACTCACAAACATTATACCTCTAAATAGTGTATATGTAGACAGAATGCTAGTAATTTAAACACACGTTTTGTTGACCAATTTTATTACAGTACAGTTTCTTCTTCCTCCAAATATTGCACTTTGTTTACAATTACATTTAATGAAAACACTTAAAATTCATCAAATATATTGCAAGTATCAAGTTGGTTTTATGTAAACATAACCCCTAAAATGCACTATGTACACAAGATGAAAATTATCAATTTACTGTATTTCTACCATTAGGAATAAATAAAATTAATATAACCATTCATAATTGAACTTATTAGTAGTCTACAATAATTAAAAACCTGTCATTCCAGCAGTTCATCTATAAACATTTTCCAATTCCGACAAAATGATTCCGGCTTGATATTCCGCAAGACATGGCCTGTATACTCGTACACAATGGTGTAATATAAAAAAAGAGGTAGATACACGTTGTCTATATGAAATTCCCTGTTTATAAATGGCCACCAAATCTGACAGCTGAGACGTCCATTGACGACGCGACATTGAGGCAAGGTCATACAATTGGCTGAGTTTTAGTTTGCCACTTTTGGAGTGCTTATAACCTATCTACCTATTTCTTATATTATATCATTGTGTATACAATATACATTATAAACTACTTTCCGAGCGGAACTGCGTATTGTCTTGCTCATTGTATGGAATTTTTGGTTCATTTGAATCCTAATAAATCCGTGAAATGTAATAAATACGGCACAATAACAATAATAGTTTGAGACACATGACAATCCGCCTACTAGCATAATATATGTCAAGTTTAACGAAGTTACCAGAGTGGAAAAAGACTTCCATTTCTCTCGTTTTTGCCAAGTTGTATTTCATCTGATATGTTTAATTTGAATATCCATAAGTCACCTTTCTTTTAAGTCGAGTTTAACCCCACTTTTTCTCATTTCATAGTTCTCATTTCGTTTAATTCAGTGAAAATTTGATCAAAACACCTCACCGAAATGAAAAATATCACCGAGGTTGATATTTTTAGAAATAAGTTGAAGGGTTCCACATAATACAAGGGGTACATGTTTTATTTCATTTCTACTACTCGTATCATTACGGTGACCGTTATATCACATCGGTGAAGATTTTATCATTTTGGTTTTATAAATATCATTTAAGTGAGATTTTATGTCATTTCGGTGACGATTTTATCACACCGGTGATAGGTTTTAATCATTGCGGTTATTCTTATACATTTCGGTGAGTAAAAACATTAAGACAAATATTTCCGTAACTGTTTATGGTATGACAGGGCCGTTAACCCTCATTAAATATAGTAGTCATATCTGCCATTTGACGTTAAACGATTAAAGAAATACTTGATATAAAGATTTTCACCGAAGTGATATAGAAATCAGGTTTGTTGAAATTCACCCACATATGTTTTACGTGGTGTGTAATCGTGTAGCCGGCGTCGGCCGCATTTATAACTGCGATACTCAAATAGAAGCGCAATGCAGTATTTTTCGAGCGAGTGCAAAGTCAAACTACCAAAAAATCTGTAAATCGGATGTTAACAAAAGTTATATGAGTAATTTAATTCGGCGTACAACGAAATTCAGCGCTCGTTTGATTTCACAAGTTTTCGTTTTGCTTTGCATTCCGTTTATGCTTAATGGAAATTTCACCTGCAGTTTGTGAGATCTCACAAACTCTGCAGTAATGAATACGCATTTCAGTTCACAATCATAGCTCTATGATTGTGAACTTAACTGCGTTACTCAATAAGCGGGAGTCTGCCGGACCCGTTAACAAGGTTACTACCTACGTTGATTGGATGTTGCCCTCGCGCCTATATGCCGACTGCCTAGCGTAGTTACAATGGACGCAATTACTTCGCCCCCGTGTCATGCTACACTCATATCAAGAATAAAGATAGGCAAAGCATTACGAACAGCCTACTGAAGCCGGTTTTCAACCGAGCCAAATAAGTTTAGCACGCACCCACCCACACATACAAACAAAATTTCACAAATCTCTCAAGCACGTGTTGCAATGCAGTCAAGATCACCTATTTCGCAATTTAATTTGCTTATGTGTGCGTGAGCGTGTGCTAAACTTATTTGGCATGGTTGAAAACCGGCTTCACAAGGTGTTCGTCATGATCTGTCTATCTTTTTTTCTTGGTCTGAGGCATTACATGACATTGACATTTTATTTTCAGCCTTGCGAAACCAGCACATAATTGAATATCAGTATGCAGGAGCAGGGGTTACTACACTTACTACGTATGAACATTTGCGCCTGGACCGGACATCACGTTAGCGAGACTAAGTGAACGCTAACGACTTAATAGGGGTGTAGACGGGCGTTTTCAAAAATTGTTGTTGGTGGCGTAAGCGGAGTTCCACTTTTTAAAATGGGCTAAATTCATTTGAAATGTTGCTGAATCGATAAAATATTGTATAAACAACAGAAAAATACTAAATTTATTACGCAATAATGCCAAATTCATTAAAAATACTCATTTTTATTTAGTTTCTACGGGAAAGAAGTTCCATAACGTCTCTCATTTTAAAAAGGATTTAAAAAAATAGACGTGAAAAATTTTCAAAAATTTTCTTAATCAAGTATAAACAAAACAGCCTTTGGAAAACATACAAATATTGGTCATTTTATATCAAAACAATGAGTTTTATGAAAAAATCTTCCCTTAACGCTACTTTTCTGTTCTTTGTACTACATGTTTTTGTCTTTGCAGCGACCACTGCGTAATATTAATAGAAAATATTTATTAATCTGAGATACCTAGTTAAGTACTATTTACTAAGCACATTTAACTTTTAATATCTTTAACATAAATCACAATATTTTTGGAATTTTAGTCACAGCCTCTAAATAGACAATGGCGTATAATGGAACTCAAAGTGGCGTTTAGGGACTATAAGGCAGCGTTCATATTGCGATTAAGAATACACACAGAGTATAATAAAACACCATGAGATCACGGCAGTAATTTTAGTTACCTACTACATTCATTAAATACTAAACCTACTTAAGAATCAGACCGTTCAAGTATAAAACTTTAAACTATGTTCCGGAAAAAATAATAAACTTGAAGTACTTATTAAGATAACTGCCACAAACACGATACGATGTCGCGGCACAGATAGGCAGACCAGTAAGCAAATATGCAAAGAAATAACTAACATAATATCTTACACATGAATAAACACGGACTAAAACGGACATTATAAATTGTATTTATTAGACATGGATTAGACTTTTTTTATAATATTATTATATTGCAACCTTTTTTTAAGCATTTGAGATAGGTGGGTAGTTAACTTTATATTGTGATATTTATGTTTTTTAATTTACGATATAATTTAATTTCGATTACGACAACGGTAATTTTAGCAATTCACTTCTTATGAAACGAGCTTTAGTTCCATTACGCCACTTTTTCGTTCCATTCACGCTATAGTGGCGTAATGGAGGTGACGTATCCGCGACAATATAACATTAAAATGAATTTACACTTAGACAATAATTATTTAGATAAATATAACTATCTTTTCAGAATTATTATTAAAAAAAGACTTCGATATAGTAAAGAATCAAATACGCAGGATGTTCTTACCTTGTCAAAATCAGTCTTGTAAGTGGAAGTTCGGTTTTGGATGCAGTAGGGCTTGCACAACTGACGCCGCGCCGCGACACGAGTCGAGAAAGATCGACTCTCCTCTTTCTAATTTGCACGGTGCGAGTGAGAAAGGAGACGCTCAGTCGCGCGCAAAGCGACTTGTCAGCAAGTTGTGCTAGACGTACAGGAACACGCGACCGACATTTACACATTTCGCGGATTAACTGCTGTCATAATTGGAAAAGAAAATGGCGACTACCATAGACTTAAAATGTTGCTATAATTCTAATTCTTCATGAATTTCGTCGGTATTTTCTTCGGAAAAGGCGGTCGCGTAGTGCGGAAATTCCTTCATACGCCATTTCGCGGGACAGGATAAAACCTGTATCTTTCAAAAGAATTTAAAGAAAGAAAGAAAGAAAGAAAGAAGACATTTATTCACTACGCAAAAGACACACAGAGACAAAGGGAGTACAAATACAATACAATTTACACATAATGTGTGTGTCTTCGCGGCAGTGAATTTCAACCTAAATTCGTCTGTTTTAAGGTATAAAATGAAATTTCGGTTTATAAGTGAGCAGTACAAACACCCGCCACTTTTGAAACATCTTAGGTAGTATGAATTTTTTTACTCCGAACTTGGCAAGGTAGGTATGGGACACGTCAAAACACGACTTCTTTTTTCACTTATTAAAAATTTCACATAGCTTTCCATTCTTTTAGAGCTATTACGAAGTAAACAAGGTATAAGTAATTTAATAAAAAATAAACCAATGTGCTTGCCTGAATTAGAATAAAACGGTATTTGACGATAGTCAAATCAGCTTCTCTTTATGAAACGTCAAAAACGCTCCGTTAGTATGGAATTTGTAGGGATTACTGGCTTGTGACGTCACAGTCAAACAACGTCCTTATTGTTCGTCTTTATGAATTTAAATATCTAAATATAGTAAAAATAAATGAGAGATTGAATCTTTCAGAGTATTTTCGTTATGTTTATCTGGTGCTAATAAAAAAACAATTTATTTTCACTGTTGTCAAAGACCCTATTGACTATGAAAGTGAAGGGATATGACTTTTTCCAACTGACAACTTTATTTGACCACGCCCACTAAATGAAATAAACAATAATGTTGTATTTTCTCGAAGAACTATTAAAAATGTAGTCAAATGGAGAAAAAAAAGCAACGCATGTGGTTAAATAACCACAAAGTTATAAGTGTCCAAGTTTAAAGAGTGTGTTCTGTCCCTTTTCCGCAAAACGCATTATCACACGAAAAGATTATCATTTACTATGACGCCTGTAGATCGTGACGTCACGATCTGCGAGCGTTTTCTCTCTCTAACGAGCAATATTAAAACGGTTATAGCTTTGTATTTCTTTGAGGCACATTTTTTTGATTTCTTTCTTTTGAAGTGATAATACATTTTGAGTCTACACCCTACCCCACCCGTATTGTCGAATGATCTGAGGCTCTAGTATAAGTTTTACCGAAACAAAACTTTACGATCGCGTTTGCGTTTTACCCTCAATTTATACGGGATTTGACAGCTAAACGCGAACGCGGTCGTAACGTTTTGTTTCGGTAAAACTTATACTAGAGCCTCTTAACCTTTTCGATTATGCGCTGGTTTGTACGTACGCGATCGAATAGTCCCCAGAGCTCCTTTTTAGGGTTCCGTACACAAAGGGTAAAAACGGGACCCTATTACTAAGACTTCGCTGTCTGTTTGTCTGTCACCAGGGCTGTTATTCGCTAAGCGCGTATTACCGCGGTGACCCGTCGCGAAACTAGACCTCTACCGACGCTTAGTTACTACGCATCGCGGTGCCAAGATATATTTGTGGGTGAGCGTTGTGGTGAGCTTAAAACAAGTTACAGAATAGGGGGGCAGGCTGTATCTCAAGAACCGCGATAGCTAGACAGTTGAAATTTTCACAGATGATGTATTTCTGTTGGCGCTATAACAACAAATACTAAAAACAAATTAATAGTTATTTACGATACAAGTGCCGAAAACAGGAAATTCGCAATGAGTGGTGATAAATTAAAACACGACCGAAGGGAGTGTTTTAAATCGACACGAGTTGCGAATTACCTAGATATTTGCACGTGTATCGTACAACGTTTTACTGTAGGTACATATGGCTATTTAAAGTTTCGAAATATGCACGAAAAGTGCTCTTTTCCGCACTAGTGCGGGAAAGTAGCACCATTGTACTGTAAAATAAATATTGAAGAGGGCCTCCCATACAACAAACTTTTTTTTTTTTTTTACTGTTTTTATAGATAATGGTAGGTACCTTTACTAATGGAACCCTTCGTGCGCGAGTCCGACTCGCACTTGGCCGGTTTTATGATTTACACATTCTGTCCTTAATTGTTTTGGGGTATAAACGGGGTTTATACTGAGCCGAGTCGATTAATTGAAGCGAATGTTCGTCGGGTCTTATTGAAGCCTTTGAAGGCCAAAGCTCCCGTGTACGAGTAAAGAGACCAAGCCAATGTAGTTAGGACCGGCGGAGACGGCTCCATGGGACGTTAACTCCTTGTTCAAAACCACTCCAATACGAGTCGGGTTACGTGGCTTACCACTCAGTTATAACCGTATATGATTATGCGTTTTAAATAGACAGGTTGAGCAAACCAAAGACAGTACGGTGAAATCCGTACCTATAAAATGTGGAAATATGTTTTAGGGCACCATGCCTTCTTTGTATTAAACTTAAGCTCATTTTATTAGGGTCCCGTACCTCAAAAGGAAAAAACGGATAGGATCACTTTGTTGTCTGTCTGTCAATACCAGCGAACGAATGAAACATAGAAGGCGAGCTCCTTACAAATTTCAAACCCAAATACGTGCTTAAAACCCGGTATGCGCGTTGTCAGCTACCCAAAATATCAGCCTATTTCCAATTTCCAACACAAATGGATGCGACTGGTCAATCTACGAATGTATTGCTGTAATTAGCCGTCGTGCATCACGTCTGATGACATATATATGACAGAGACAACGAAAACTAATAATACCTACATGCAACAAGAAGCTATTTCATTGTCATAACCAGGGATCGTACCTTTTGTAGCATTTTTGGTGCAGCGTAGTGTTGTTAACGGAATTGGTATGAAGAATTTCAATCCTAATGCTTAATTAGCGCTAATAACGTTAGTATTAACCTTAATTAACAATTTTGATTGATATTAAGAACTACAAATTCTATCCTATATTGTTAAGAGGCTGACAAGACCTAATTTGGGGAAATTAATATTATTTAAGCAGTTTTTTAAGATAAACTTTATGTTCTAGCACATCAAATAAAATATATATGTCAATATTCACCATATTTCAAAGACCGTGGACGGGCTCGATACATAATTGGACGAAACCTGCTTGATAGAAAATAATTGCAAAGATTGGTCGTAAAATCACATTAAACGGATCTATGTCTTTATTTTTTTGACGTATGGGTCTGCAATTAAAAACATGAAGTCAACATACTCATACCTAAACCGCTAACGAGTCATATTGCACAAACAATCCACCCTTTTTTTTATTTCAATATTTATGTACTACATATTATCTTCAAAAACCGGGCCGTCCAGTAGGTAACACTGGCTCTCGTTTACTCCGATACAAATAGACAGTGTGCGCGCTATCCAAAATCCTCAAGGGCATTTTGGTGTTGACAGCGTCTCAACACATTCGCAAACAAGAACCCGCCTGGTAGGTACTCGTATTTTTGCTCAGACCGCTAGGCGGGGCAGTACTATGAACCTACACGCCTAGCGAGTTCTGTCGGTTTCTGGTGTATTGTTCCATTTTTAGTCCGGTTGCGAAAGTGTTAAACGAGTATATTTATTTGTAACCACGTTTCTTGAAAACGGCAGCAACGACTTAGACGAAATTTGCAATGTAAGAGTTTATGGGCGGGGGTGAAAAATCGATCCTAGCTAGGCAAATTAGTTTTCATCTCTAATACTCTGAAAGTAGGTCATTGTTTATTTAAACAGCGGGTTGAAAGTGAGGCATGTCGCCCCTAGAGCTGATAGGTAATAAAAAATAAAAAACCAATGGCAGAAACCTGTAGGTACAGTGTACAGCCACAATTTCATAAAATTGTACTGATTTTGAAACTTGTTGACAATCATGTTTCTAGGTTTTACATTAGACCCCACACTAAACTGGAAACAGCATGTCGACTCGCTGTGTGGTAGGCTGAGTAGTGCAGTGTTTGCACTGCGAAAACTGAAGCCGTTGGTCTCCCGTGACGCGCTAAGGCAAGCGTATTTTTCTCACTTTCACTCGCTTATGACTTACGGCACATTATTATGGGGAAACTCAACTGATGCTGAGAGGGTGATGCGAATGCAAAAAAGAGCTCTGCGGACCGTGCTTGGGCTCAATCAGCGGCAGTCCTGCAAAGCGTTGTTTGCCGAACATCGAATAATGACCCACTATTCACAGTACATTTTCGAGATCATCATGTTCACGAGAAACCACCTGTCACAATTTAAGCGAGTGGAAGTGACGGGGAAGTGCCTTCGTAGTACGGGAAGACTTCGAACAGTGCAACGGCGCACAGTGCTACACGCTAAGAATGCGCGGGTGATAGGACCAACCTACTATGAACACCTACCCGACGACTTAAAAAATGAATGTTCCGAGGAAACGTTTAAGCGCCGACTAAAGAACCTTTTATTGGAGAAGTCGCTTTATTCTGTAATAGAATACATTGACATACCCAAATAGGACATTTATTTACATTTTTTTAAATGTAGTTATTTGGTGATCCAATTAGATTTTTATTTTTATTTTATTTGACACATTAAATATATACTGACATGTTAATGGATAAGTACTACCGGTAGGTACTCATTATTATTATTATTATTTAATTTTATTTGACTAAGGAACAAGGTTTTGGTTTTGTCCTTGTATTTCTATGTACGCCAATTATTGATAAGGTACCTCTCAGTACAATAATTGTTCATGATTTTTATATTATTTGTATTCTTAACTTTGAAATTTTGACATTCTTATTTTTTATTTTCTATTTATTGATTTATATTATTCTTTCTATTATTGTTGCGAAATTGTGCCTAACGATCATTATACAATAAGTAGTATTTACAAAGGTATTGTTATATGAGAATTGTGTAATGAGATAAATAAAACTAAACTAAACTAAACTAAACATGCGTTATTTTTTTTAAACATTTATGATAAATTAATTATTGTATGACTATTATTGCTATTTGAAGACTATTGAATATTTTCTTTAAGTGTTCGTAGTTTAATGTGATCGCTCAGAACAGCGTCCTAAAGTCATTAAAAAAAATAACAATGGCAAAACCTATACTGCCACAGTTCCATGAAATTGTGTTGATTTTTGAAGCTTGTTGATAATTATGATGGTTTTCATTCTTTATTACTATATGGTATATATAAATACAATTAATAATGTAATTTATCATCCAAACAACAATTAAAATTAGTTTTTCGATATAACCACTTCAAAAGCGCGTCCAGGAAATGGTCCACACACTAACATTATTAAGAGGAAACACTAAGGGCAAGATAACTGAGAAATAGGTATTTGTAAAATGTATTGCTGTCGCGCCAACCTCAAGCCTCCCCCCGCAGAGCGCGATAAAGACAACGTTGGGTGCGTCGGCCCGGCTCGCCCGCCGCCGTCGGCGCCAAGAACAGCGGACGGCAAAATACCAATTTGTTTTTGCCATTGCCAAATATTTTTCAAAGCTTTATCTTTTTAGGAATAACGTCCAAATTCGAACTATTTGAATTTGCAAGAACAGCGGACGGCGGCGGCGAACAAAATACCAATTTGTTTTTGCCGTTGCCAAATATTTTTCAAAGCTTTATCTGTTTAGGAATAACGTCCAAATTCGAACTATTTGAATTTGCTCAATAGCAAAACGGTGAAGGACGCGTGGACAAAATAAGAAATTCATTTGCAGAATATGCTATTGCAAAAAGTGTTTAACGGCTTTATACTCTTACGAATAGCGTTCAATTTTGAATGAAGTCGAATCGGCTAGCAGCAAAATATAAAAGTTTATGACCTCCTTCACATCTGACGTCACAAAAATCTGTCGCGTATTTAGCAATTTTTCTCCATCCCAAAAAGTGCTCAGCGCCGCTAAAGAAGTTTTCACTTCAAAAATAAAAAGTAGCTAATCAATTTGTTTTATTCGTAGGTTAACACAACTAAATTAGTTATTTACGATACAAGTGCCGAAAATAGGAAATTCGCAACGAGTGGTGATAATTTAAAACACGACCGAAGGGAGTGTTTTAAATCGACACGAGTTGCGAATTACCTATTCGCACGTGTATCGTAGAACGTTTTACTGTACATATGGCTCTTTAAAGTTTCGACATATGCACGAAAAGTGCTCTTTTTCGCACTAGTGCGGGAAAGTAGCACCATATGTACTGTAAAATACGTTTCTTCGTGCACCGCCTGCACCGCCGCCGCCGCGCCGCTAGCTGGCCCGCTCCCTCACCCGCGCCGCCCCGTTTAAAAACAAAAGAAGGTTGCTTTACAGGCCTAGGTGTGTAAGGCTGTATGAAATTCCTTGACATATCATCTTCACTCATCGCATCGGATACGTAGTATTTCCGAACCTAATCTGAAGTAAGTCACGTCAACATTTCATTGCAAGTTTGAGAAAAGTAAGCTTACTGATGGAGATAGGTTTAGAAGGCCTGAAAGAACTGAAATATAAAAAAGGCCTAAAAAACATGAAGTTAAACCATATGCAACTGTAATCCCGTCGTACAGTTTTTCCGAAAAACGCAATAATATGAAACTGAGAGTGTGGCTCGATTTATTGGCTCCCAAGTGCACATTGACGCGACGTTTTGGAAATTGTCAGCGAAAATACTCCCAGGAGCTCAACACTAACCGTGACTCCCTGAGTGGCGCTTGCAAAGATGAATAACGACACTCCGCGTCGAATGGATTATTCGGAGAGATATTCCGTGGGAGAATTGTTACTGGCATTTGTTCAATGCTCATTGATATCTGGTACCTATACGAAATTGAATCCTACTATTCGTGCTAGAACAGGCTTTTAGGACATGACTAAATGTTGTTGCCAATTAAAATCATTTATAAAAAAAAAACTCGTGTGTATACAGAACGTTTTACTCAATTAACTCTACACATGATTAGTTATTTGTACACTAGATGTTAACTGACGCACACTTGAAAAAGATATCCAGCGAAAACGGCATTATAAGAGAGCGTACAATTACGATACAAATTGGCTCTTTTAAAACGCTACGCTTTATCAATAAACTACAACTTAAAGTGAAGTTAAGTTGAAAATTGTTTCATTACAAAAATAATCATTTTAAAGGAATGTTGTTTCAAGGTGCTAGCCTCGCATGAAGCGTTCACTCGTACAGGAGAATACAATTCAGGGCATGCACTCGACAATTACGAGACTTTCAAAGGCTACTAGTAAACCAAATTAATGAATTTACGGATATATGTATTTTGACTAAATACCTATTTTGATGTATATCACAAGCGCGATTGCTTAAACATTTTCTGTGTAGAAAAATAATAATAGAAACGTAGTTAGGATCTTTCTTTTGAGGTACGGAACCCTAAAAAAGGTATTCTATATTCTCTTGTACGATTACAAAGTAAGCATATTGTTGGGGAAGGTCTTTCTTACTATAGTAGTCGAGAAATTAGAACATACTTTTGACTCACCTCAACACCCATATAATAGTCGGTGATACGAAAAGAGGCACATTCTTTCAGACATCTGTTTATTGTACATTATGGCAGAGACCAGTAAGTAAGCCATACTGGCCGAATATGTCCGGCTATTACGGTCTACTGAAGTCTTATCTTACTAACCGTTCCCAATATGTTGAGGGATGTGCAGTACAATCACAGGAAAAAACCTTAAGATATGGAGCTCCGCAGGGATCTGTGTTAGGTCCTCTACTCACCAGCGTAATAATAGAGTCACTATCTGAAAGTGAATGAAACACAAAAATGCAAGAATGCTGGTCACAACTAATAATAGAGTCACTATCTGAAAGTGAATGAAACACAAAAATGCAAGAATGCTGGTCACAACTAATAATAGAGTCACTATCTGAAAGTGAATGAAACACAAAAATGCAAGAATGCTGGTCACAACTTTCTACATGGTTCTCATCGATGGACTGAAAATGAACTGTAATAGGTGTTGCTATATGATTTTCCGTCGTGGATTTAACTAAATGCAGCATACAAACTGCCGTACTAACCTGGTCGCTACTTTTTTTAAATATGCATCATGACTCATGAGTTTATTTACACTGCCAACAGTGCTGACCTTTATTTTATTTAATCTTTTTTTATTCGTTCTGGGTATAAATTGCAAGTGTACTTACAGTTAAAACAATTAGTCGTATGCATATTACAAACCATACTTTAAATAAGAATATATTTGAAATAAAATTGCGTTCAAGGTGATTATCTTTTTAAATTCATATACGACCTCATCGCCCTCGCATCCTTAGTTTTTGTATAGGTCGGTGACGCATGATACGTAATAGGAATTACATACTTACTTACTGAACAAATATTTATTCCAAATTTAAAATCTCGAGTATTACTGGACGCTTCGAAGAAATCTTTGGTATGTTCCACTTACGTGTTTATAGCGATGGCAGTACATAACTTACTTCACTTACTTGGCCCTGTGAAGGGCTAGCCTAAACCACGAAATACGTTTTTAACTTATTTTTTTTTTGTATGCCTTAGCTTATATCCCTAACATAGTTCTTAAGGTTCTCTGTACTAACAACATATGGATCAAAACGGTCTGAAATAAACATAGCACATTAAAATATATTTCGCCAATGGGTTGGCTAAAAAAATCTCGATAGGATTTAATGTGTTTTTTCCATCATAGTTCTGGAGATTTTATGATAATAATTCGTCGTGAAAACAGTTACGTACCCTGTCTTTTTTAAATTCTAGTGCAATTACCAAATCATTAATTCCGATTCAAATTATACTTCCGTAAGTTGACAGAAATCGATATAATTCATGAATTTAAAATCTAAATAAAACACGATATGAAATAATATCTTGAACAATTCCTATAAATTACAATAATCGTAAGATTTAATAAACTAAGTATGAACCGTTACCGCACCGCGTTTTTGAAATCAGCATTCAAATCAGCATTCAAATCGATTTGATTTATCATTCAACATTCGTTAATAATCGCTAAATATGACAAACGATACGTTTTCGTCTCATCCACTAAAGACAATGACGGTGTCTAAAATAGGTTCTAATTCGTCGCTTACAATAGTATACGAAATGGGATTTTCCTCATGTTAAAATTTATATACAATATTGTTTCGATATGTGAATAGTAAACCATTAAAGGATCACAGTAAACTTTTAACTACCAAAATATGATCAAAATCATAAAAAAGACACGTCACCAAAGATTTATAATGTCATGTATTGTTTTATCGCTAGCAATGTCGGTCGGGTTGTAACTCTTATTTTAGCCTTTTGTCAAGCTCTAGGTAATTGTTGTTGGTTCCACAGACATGTGATCCTATCTAAAAACTGGTTTCGAATGTCATCAATCATCATGAAATAAATACCAAACTAGCCTATTCAGAACCCGCCGCATGAAACCTTGAAGCCAAAGATCCGGCGACGACCCGGGTTGAGTCGAAATGCACACGTTGTTTTATATGCGTAATGATATTCTGTGTGGAGATAAGCTATCACTGCGAGTACGTGTAGATACTTATCGCGGGTTTTCGCAGGGTTTCGCATTACCGTGAAAGAAACACAAATGTAAATAGTACATTATGTAACGAGGTCGGTAAGAGATATTTTACGAACGAGAGTCTATTTGAGGCTTTGAGGATTTCGAGAACTCGCGTTTGTACAATTCTTACCGTTCGGGTTTCAAATTTGGAATATACATTATATAACTTAAACAACAGAAAGTCTTATTAAGGTGGTTCGCTTACCATACAAAACGTTATTTGATATTCGCAGGCTAACGCCGTCCAGTTTATGAAAGTTTGTTACATAAGGTTCTGGAAATATCACGCCGTTAGCCTGCGAATGTCAAATAACGTTTTGTATGGATTGCGAACCACCTGCACTCCACTTGCTGTTCTGGGAACTGATTTCCATTTTTCATCTTATCTAGTACCTTTTTTGTTGAACAGCCTCAAGTATGTGCTCAAATTTACGCTACTTGTAGTAACTGTCCCTATATTTAAACATCATTCAGATTCTATTCCATTATTTAAATTAATTAATTATACGCCGCAAACGTGAATACATCTATTATGAACACAGACCGCTTCGAACCAAACACGTGTCATCGTTTAATACAGTTTTATCCAAGTTTTAATTAGTCTTCACTAGGCACTTAATAATTCTATTACATTACATAATATCTTAGGTTTGGTCTTGGGATTCGTAAGACGGCAATATATACCCGTTAAGAGCCCAGCTGCAAACCGTAAATAACGACGCGTACTTTGCGTAGAAGAAGCCATGAAATATCAAAAGAATAGCCAACGCAACGTTTTTTTAATTATTTTTCTACTCCTGTACCGTTGTCTGTCATTTATAGAGGCTTTAGCTCAAATACAATGACACCGATACGCACTGTTTAGCGTACTTTTATGGTTCATACATTCTTCATAAAAGCACTGTTTACCACGATGTCAAATCATCTAACTTTTTTTTAAACGGCCGCTATATTGCAGTGGTACCAACTTCATAAGCAAAGTTTTCGAAATAAAAAGTTTTTATATAGTATCAAACATTTGTAGAATATAAATTATTAACTAAAATAAAAATAAATGATCATGTATTGTGTTTATACATATTTTACCAATTATTGGTATTATTTATAAATATAAACCGATCCGATTCAGTTCGGAAAACTTACTGCCTGAAAAGTCAAATGCTATTTATTTAAAAGTTATCGTACAAAAAATATTGTATGCAACGGTGTATAAATTGGTCTTAAAACGCTCGTGGCGTCTTTCATTGCGATGCTCGCCAAGGCTCGCATCGCAACTCACGACACTCGCGTTTTAAGACCCTACTTATACAACAGTTGCATAAAATACAATTCTACCACGTACGTTTTGTATTAAGTAAGAGAGACATAAAAATATACGTCCGTGCTTACACCTCGATTTAGAGGATGGAGTCTCATCGGGTGGGGAGGGAACGGGGGGTGACCTTGACCTGGTAATCTGGGACGCTCGGAATATCGCGAAGGGTGCTTTGGTTGTATCGTATGAATTAACGTCGGCTTTCATACTACTAGAACTTAAATCAGTAGTTATCACGTTTAAATAGGCATCGTAGGTAAGTATTTATTAAATTTCATGGGCATGAGCATTGGATGTCACAGTACTAAATACGAGTTATTAAGTCGAGAATATAATTCTAAATCCTACAGATTTGCAGAGTACAGTATTCACTTTGGTTTTAGTAGCCAAATATAAGAAACTGTATTTTAGTTTTACCTCAACTAAATATAATTATCACATTCACTGCCAACAATTTCGTAGCACTATGCTCGTAGCGAATGCCGTCAGACCAAAGTGCCTACGAACAACGCTCGCTAGGCGGGTTCCAGCCTGTGAAAGTGTTAAGCTCAAACATGGCAACGTGGTTTGTGTTACGGACGCCAAACAAAAAACTGGATCAAAGGGGTAACTTAACTCTTTATTGTAACTCCTTCACCTTGGAAGTTGCTACGAGCCGCTACGCCGTAGGCCGTAGCAAGTACTAGAGGTGATCAGGCCCCGTAGCATGGATGGCGTTATCACGCGATAAGTGACAGGAGAGAGCTTCCGTCCCTGGCTGACACCGTTCGATAGAACGAGACGACGCGCCTATCCTGTCACTTATCGCGTGATAACGCCATCCATGCTACGGGGCCTGGGGTCGGATATCGGTAAAATACTCTTCATACAAATTAACCGGTTATTAATGTTTTAACCGGTTATTATGCTTATTTGAAGCTTTTATTTAACTAGCAGTGCATACATGATGTTAGTTTGTATATGACCAACTTCCCGAAGTCTCATAAAGTACAAATTTAGTTCAATTGTGTAAATCAAATGACAAATTATATATTATAGGACCATTAAAACGCTGTGATGATGGGTAACAAAAAGTAGCAATAGCAACCTAAACTAAAAAATGAGTTTGTTTCCTCACAAATGTGATGAAAAACATTATAAAAACGGTTAAAAAAAATAAAAACTTGAATCATCAAAGACCTCTGCCGCCCTAATGCCTAACAGACTCGTTCGTAAAAAGTCTCATGCCGACCTCGTTGCAAAATGTACTATTTTGATATCTTCGTTGTAACGCATTCAATCTGCAGGCGGCGGTTAAAAGACAAGACAATCCGTTCAAAAATATCTGCCATGGCTATATTTAGTATTTACAAATCCCGTTAGAGCGTATCAGGTATGTATGAGTCCTTTGCTGTGTTGTAATCTGGCATCGTACAGTCATCGTATACGTACATAAATATCTGTACAGGACTCTATTGTCAATGTCATAAAGGCGTGTACAGATATCGTGTGATAATATTATATCCTTTTTTATGAACGTATATTAACACCCCTGACTGTACAATTTGTAGCATGTGTACGTCAACGGAATTGGTATAAAAACAATTTCAATCTTTGCTTGAGTACCATTAAAAACGTTAATAATAAACTTAAAATATAAGATAATAATAAAAAACAAACAAACTGATATAAACTTATTTCACTTTTTTGGGGTTCCGTACCAAAAAGGTAAAAAGGAACTGTAACACACGTGTAAAGAAAAGGATTTGGAAGGAAGGAGGACGTGTAAAGGAAGGGATAGTCATTATAAAAACGGAAGGAGCTGTAGTCAATACTGCAATCGTATCGAAACGCTGCTTGACTCAAGTCAACACTTGAAGCATTACTTCTTGCACTTCGACGATTATCTCGATGTTGATCTGTGCGATGAGCTCGACGATTTCTCGTTTCTAACCTAGCCGTTTCACGGGCTGCCTATTCTTTGCTCTTGTGTTTGGGAAGCACGAAGTAAGGCCCTACTTTGTGCCATACCAACGCGATGATTTGTAAGTGCGTTTTCTGGCTCTTCATTATTTAATTGATTTGCTATTGTCCGTTGCCTAATTGCATTACGGTTTCGTTGAGAAAGATTAGATCTTCTAGGTCGCGGCATTGTTACCTGATTGTATTACAGTCTTTGATGATTCCACAAACTAATAAGAGATACTAAGATGATTCTGTGCCAGATAGAAGTTCACGATACAATTAAAACAAAATTCGATACATTTAACCCAAATGTCGATAAAATGTAATTTGATGTGAAAAAAAGGTAACTAAAGTCTATTTTTTTATTCCGTAGACTAAAATGACAACCACAAATGTCAAACGTAGAAATAATGTGACCAGCTATACACAAACAGTGCTGATCTTTGATATCGGTTTGTGAATAACCGATAAAATCTTAAATTAATTTTAGATTAAAAATAAACAATAAATAAAATCTACTCACAAAATGATACGAAATAAACAATAAATAAAAACTCATTACTAATGTACTCAAACATTTAAAATGACATTGATGTACCGCCGACCTGACGCGACGCCATTTTGGTTTACGTATTTGGCATTTGTTATTTTACTCGCATAGTGATCGGATGTTTTCAGTGCGTGTTCTCTCGTTTTTGTTGACTTTTGTTGTTACGTTTGTTGAATTTAACTAGTTATTTTTCTGTTACGTTTGTTGCATTATTAAAATGGTGACATTTTTACCTACACTATATCACCCTTTTGAATACCTCTCCTAGAGTTCCCTTTTAGCACGTCACGGATTATCCATTCATTGTGTTATGACGACGCTTCATCAACAAATATAAGTACCTCCCAATCGTTTATTTTCGGTTAGTACCGGTTGTAGCACATCACTATTTATAAGACGTAAAAAACTAGCATACATGAAATGTCATTTTAGTCTACGGAATAAAAAAATAGACTTTACTAAATTCATAAACAACGACGAACTGCAGTGACATTGACATTTGTCGTGTTTTCTTGTCAATATTGCGTTCAGAAATCAATGCCATATTTTCAAACGGATCATTTTGCACAATCAAATATGTCGGTTACGATCGATTCATGGATCGACGTGATTCTATTTCGTACTATCGTGACATTAATTAAATAATACATTGCTATTTTCCTATTCTCAATTTCTAATTATTTCTAAATTGACAGATTCCATTCGATTGAAGCAGTGTAACTCAAAATTTAAAAAAAGTCGTAGTATGTAATTGTTTGCAAACCGAATTTTCAATGCTAATTTCTGCCCAAATAAGCCGTAAAAAAATATTACAATCATTTTATAAGTGCTAAAAAGAGCGTGCATGGAGATTGAGCTTTGTTTCGTAACTCGTAAGCTATTGAAAGTTTAAGAGCTGCGCGTAACGGAACGTAAAACCCACTGCCGTACGGATTAATTCCTGTCATGTCACTATTTTTCAATTTTTAAATATCAAATACGGCGTAATCCAAATATTGTGGATATATCTTGTCGATTCGAAACCCTTATTTAAATACGTTCTTTAATTTAAGGTGAGAGTTTAACGCATCGACGGGATGAAGATCAAATGTTTGACAGCTAAGATACCTAGGAACATTTTGTATGGGAATGATTTTTCTTTCATTATTTTGTTTTCGCCATTTTTTTTCAATGTTTTTAATAGTTATTCTGCTATTCGGGGCCGAGACTAATCCAACAAATCAAAAACCATGAAAATCGGTCCAGCCGTTCTCGAGTTATAAGTGTTGGAACAAACACGACTTTGTATTATATATTAAAAGATTAGACTGACCTATAAGGATACAATACAAATAAGTAACTTTAAAATGAAGTTTTATTTTTCAACTTTAACCTCATACAAATTAAGTAGTTATTTCTAAATCGGTAGACGTAGGTAACAGTATTCTGAAAATTGCTTTATTTGTATGACATTAAAGTTGAAAATTATTAATAAATCTTAGAAAAAATATATGGCATTTTGTAGATTAATCAGCTTTATTTCTTAAAATAGGTTCTCTTTTCTAAAACGCATGGTTTTTGAGAGCATCACAAAAAAACAAAAAATGGGACCTATCTGCTCCCCGTAAGAAAAGCCTCCCCTCCTCCCCGAAAAGTACAATCGGCAATAAAAGCTTGTACCAAAAATGATTTTTTTGACAGAAACTTATGTTCTTGAGAGTAATGCCAATAAATCAGATTGAATGTCGATTCTAGTTTCAAACTTAGCACCATTGCAATAAAGAATATACCTTTCGTAGCGTAAACAAGCTTTGCTCATGATTTTTTAAAACGTTAGTTTTTGTATATTTAAAATTTCGTTTCATTTTCCACTCCAGGTAAAATCATAATTAATTTCCGGTAGCATTACGCACACAAATTGATTTTGCATTCGGAAAATAGCTGTTCAAACGAAACATAAATTAAATGTGTACATCAAATGAACTTCTACCACAGACGAACGAAATATGATTCGTTTACATTTTAAATTAACGCTTTTTCCATGACTTTTTATAAATAATTTACTTTAAAATCAACGTTCAAGCCGACTTCAATTCAGTACTTCACCAAGCCACATTTCCACATTTCATTTCTTTACCACATGAACTGTTTTCCTAGAGCAAATGCGTTGACTATTGCAAAAAAAATCTAAATCTTTATGTGGGCTGATAAAATTTGAGGAGTTCCGTCGATTCCTCAAGAATCTCAGAATTGACACTTCGTTAGTTGCTACTTCAACGGAATCATGTCAGAATCTTTAACGTACTTTACATCCTTGAGGGTTTCAAATCCACTTCCCCAAAATTGCTATTTCCGAGGGTAAATACTCATTCACAAGTTATAATAGGAAATAGCGAAATCACTCCACGCGTGCCTATAAAATTTGAAGGTTGCCCTCAATTTTCCTGGGATCCCATCATCAGATCCTTAATTGGTGACAATGGGACCATCTCAGGAGTATACTCTTTCAAATAAAAAAGAATGAAATTGAATAATATACCTACGTAATATTCAATTTTAATAAAGAATATATTTGTATTTATCGTACTTAGACGTAAATTTATGTGTTATACACATTTAAAACTTAATTCGCCCATCATTGTATTCACGAGTCTCCTTTATGTTATGACTAATTTTCATTGCATAAGGAAATACACCTCTTAACGAAACAAATTATTTTATTGAATATTTTTTTGTTTCGTGTCTATTTAACGTGGACTGTAACGGCAAAACAACACCGAGGGCACAGGTTCGAATCCTGTCTTGGGTTTCAGACGATGATCGTTTATTATTGAATTATGTTTGTTCTTTATAAGGAAATAGATTCAATTATGGACGAATTAAATCTTTAACCCTCGTTTTCATTTGACTATTTATTTATTTATTTAAATTTTACTGCACATTACCAAGTTACAAATACAAAAGGCAAACTTTATGCCATAAGGCATTCTTCACAACTTTCACGATTCTCGCACATTATTTTTACTTAACGGGACTTAATCGCGTATAATTAACTTATTTATTTACCTCGCTGAGGTCTCCCGACGTTTCGGATGTGTCGCAACATCCATGTTCACGGGACAACTCAGTGAGGATAATAAATAAGTTAATATTGTGCGATTAAGTCCCGTTAAGTAAAAATAATTCTCTACCAATGGTAGATCCGCTGGATCCGTTTAAATGTGGTCCAATTTTTTTTATTACGATTTCCACGAGGCTGCCGCAGATGAGCCTGGCAAGGAGGCTGGCGCCGAGCCAACCCCTCTATCTCGAATTTAAAGCCACCAGATATTCGAGACATTCTCGGTTCCCACGAATCTCGGCAAAGAAGATGTTTGCACCGCGCAGTTAAAAACCTAGGGTTCCTGGTAGACTGGGCGGTCTTTCTTTATGCAGACTGTTGTTTTCTTCATTACAAGCATGCCCCCGTGTCGACGGGCTTCTGATCTCTTAATGTGTCACCGCGTGTGAAGCTTCTTATTTTCACATTGTAAGATTCTATGCTCAAGAAAGTACGTTATAACTTATAAGTATTTTTAGTTTCGTATGAAATGTCGAATCGCTTTGAGGTCCGTCAGGTTTGAGGCGATTACATAGTAGCTGGTACAGTCAACAGCAATAGAGACTGATGAAACAGGGCCCCAAAATAATATATACAATAAATTAAGTCAGATGTTGCTGACTATTGTAGTTTATCAGAAGTAAATTAACTCTAAATGTGTCATAAGTAAGTGACATGCCATTCAAACAATTAAACTTATTGAATGTGTCAAATTAAACTGATATCTATAAAATACGGGTTTTGGGACTCATGACCTCGCAAGATTACCTCGGAATACAAGTCAGATGTTCGGTTATATTCGTCAGACAAACACGCGAAAGCACTATACTATAATATAACACCTCTCGTGTCTATCAAGGGTTGAAATAAGTTCCTATTTCTTCAGCTAGATTTTTTGGAAATATTTTAAATAAATCCTGCTTGAATAACGAGTTTTCGACATTTTGAAATTTGACTTTCTTTTGTTCTAGGTACTTAGGTAAAAATATGTAATTCATTGAAGTTTCCAGTACAGAGATTATGACATCGTGTATTATTATTCCGCTTGACATATTGATCTGTCGTTTCGTTTCTGTGTCCCGGTGCGTGTTGTTATGATCATTTTCTTATGACAAATTAAATGTTAAAAATTACACTTTGGTATAATTTATTATATCTAGGGCGCCATGCTAGAACATGTTTCAAAGAACAAGATAAGTATTATTAATTGAATTTTATCAAAATTATAATAATGAATTATTGGCATAATACCATAAGTTTCTGAACGCAGGATAATGAACTCTTATTCTGTATAGAAAAAAGTTGAATCTCGCGATAGAGCGTCGCGTTCCACATTCAAAAACTCTTTTCACGCTAGCGGATATAATGGACTTTTGGGCGCAGATTTTGAGCGATAAAGTAAGCCTTTACGAGCTGGTGAGGTGAAAAAACTATTTCAGTACCGTTTCCGTTTTGATTGTATGGAAATAAAATAAATGCAGGGCCGCCCCTAAATAAATAAAAAAGGGCAAGCGAATGTTGAAAAGGTAAGGCTTTTATTGCTTATTTCAGATTGGTATCTATCATTGGATCTAACTGTTGCGTAAGAGTCAAACATATCTGCACAGAGAGCTGTCGACGCAAAGTCACTGTTATTTAGCGAATTTCAAGGTGTAGTTAAATCTCTGTTTACTGTGTGATGGGATTTCTTATCTTCTGCTGCTTTTTCTAGAAAGCCTTTAACAGTTACTCATCAAATATATGAAGCAACTCTAAAGTTTATATTTAGCCTATGGTTGACTGGTAGACAATGCCTGAAGGCATTAAGTCCGCCAATTATATTTTTTACTTTAGTTTAACCAAATAATTTTGAAATAAATAATATCGTATTTCGTGGCGCACTATTACTATCCTAGGCGGCTCTCGACCCGACGCCGGCGGTGTAAATGCGCAATTGTTATCTTCTTTAGCATTCACGAGTGTCGCTTATGACTCTTATGAGAACGTCAAATGTGGGTCAAAGTTCTAATTACCATTGAAATAGTTTCCGTACAAAAAGGTGCGACTCTGTGTATCTCTGGCTGTCACAGCGCTTGAATATCTCAGATACTTGGTACAGTTGCAAGCAAGACCAAGCCACCGAGTAATAAAAAAAAAATACCGAAATGATTAGTAATATTAAGTAATTCAGAGTCTAGTAACTGGTTCATGTGAGCTTGGGAATGAGGAAGGGCTTGAGTTGTACATTCTGAATCAATGTTTTTACTTCTTCGATTTATTAACGAATATGTAGGAAAAAACGTTGGGACAATCGAATTAGGATAGCGAGTATGTTTTGCATATATACTAGGATAGTCTTGTATAATTAGTTTACCTAAGTAAGGAAGACAAACAAACAAAATTAATGTAAAACACTCCAACTGAAATAGTGTTCATTGTGGCACTCTTTGGGGAAGGCCTATGTGTAGCAGTGAACGTCTTTCGACTGATGATGATGATGACTCCAACTGGTGTGGTGATAACATCGAATACTAATGATATATACTCGTAATATCCATGGCACAGGCATGCGACAGTAGTGATAATCAGCCAATGCAACATCAATCATGCTCTGCTGCAACTGGCGTTCTGTCCACATGATGTCATAAGGTGACGTCACAAAACAACCGATGGTTTTCAATAAAATTGCGATTTACGCTAAAGAATAAGATTTTATCTGACATCCGATTCGTAGACGTATTACGTGCGTAGTACCGACGTACCTTCTTACATCTCAAGCTCCGTTTTAAAATCAGAATATACTGAAATGCCTGCGACATGCCACAAATTTTATCCAGAGCCGAGAAGAGCACTCCTTCTGATACAATACTTATATAATTCGGTGGAAGTCAGCGCGGGCGACAAGTGACATACTAATCCAATACAATACTGCCAGTCAGTCATGTAGACAGTAGAGGGTAACTTCTCAAATTATACGTCAGCCAGCCAACATTTAAATGTGGTCAGCAGAAATGGCATAAACAGGCTCATTCGAGCACAAACATTTTAATGTAAATGTGAAAGTAATCATACTCAGAAGAAGAACACGGAAAAGGAAATTAAAACGGTTTTTTTACCAAAACAGAGTCTAAGATAAAGCGTTGGTACCTCTCGCGCAATTTTATATTTTCGTTCCATGGTTCGACGACGCAAAACCATTTAAATCTATATAGTACATTCGTCTGTTACTAGCAAGCATATAAGTGCGACCGGGACGAAAGCTTTAGGTATATCAACATAAACGCGACCACGTTAGCTAGGCTGGTATAAAATATCTGAACACTGACGGGACTAATTATCGGAGTTAGTTACTTAGTTATTTAGGTATAAAAATTTTGAGGTAAAAAATCTGGAAGAAGGTATCATTAACTATAGGGAATTAAATAACTTTTGTTGAAGCCCTATTTCCGCCTCCTAAAAGTCCTGACCCGGGGACTTCCCGTCCGGCCGGACCTCGTAGAACAGCCGCTATCTTGGAACATGTACTCCATTCGTAGGAAAATTAGGTTTAGTTCTAAAACTACATACTCTATGAAAACATGGTCTAGAGCAACATTAAAGCTGAATAAATTCTGCACAAGCCTGTAGTACACAACCGTGATGAGAAAACGTGTCTTCGTGTATAAAAATGTATCCACACGTGAGATTCCCTCAATGTTTTTCCAGGGAAGATTCTCCGAAATATGCATTTTTATACATGAAGACATCAAGGTTGTGACCTAGGTGCTTGTGCAGAATTTATTCAGCTTTTTTATTGCTCTAGACCGTGTTCTCACGAGAATCGGTTGACAGATGCTCGGCCCAAGCTGAAGCATAGACCTTCGTTCGCTTTGCTCGCTCGTTCGATTAATTCGGGTAAAACCCACGTTCAATGTTTTAAAACATAAAAAAAAAAAAGTACCCCTTGTGAGAATGTCCCGATGCCGAAGGTTATTAAGGTAGCACATAGCTTGTAATGTATAATGGCCAATGGGCAGCTGAATGAAACAAGGAGCAGTCAGTCGCAGCACACACTGAGCGGGCACGGGTACCTACTCGAATAGTGTAAACCGCTTCACAAGCGCTTCACAAAAGTGTACCTCGTTCACAGAGGCTGTTGCTCCCCGTTGCATGATAACTCTCTCAACAGCCAGCTCTCGCTCCGAACATATACTCCCCAACTACAACAGTATTGTTTTTTCAGCATTCGGGGTTTTTTCAGCGACAGCTAATTATGTACAAATCAATGAGATTAACCGTGCGTTGCACGCTCGCACTCGTAGTCACGAGCACCAATATCTGCCACAATAAAGCGGGCATAAATATCTGACACATCCTTACGGCCCTTGAAATAGAGTCGTGTCAGATATGTATGCGCGCTTTGTTGTGGCAGATATTAATGTTGGTGACTGTACGTTGCGATAGCCAATACTACGCTATGTAGCTTGAATTATTCACATATTTGCGTCCTCAAACACTTATTTCGGGATACTCGTACAATAATCTGTCTACTATTTCCGAGATACACACAAAGCAATGATTAAATGATTATGATTATGATTATGATATTATTAGAATTTACAGTTCTTCAATGTTTTAATGTTTATTTAGGCCAAACAACAATTAATACTACGGCGATAGGCTATAACATCAACCAGCAACGTTGCTACCACTTAATAGAGCCTTAAAATTTTAAATACACTATTTTTCAACCGTACACACACGCTTCACCTTAACATATTTCGAATTAGTACAAACAGTGATAACTACGGAATCGCCATCATGGACTCAGATGATCGAATTCCTCTCTCTCTCGAATATGCAAGTGCGATAGAAATACACCAACGAAGTTTATCTCCCGGTGTGTGTCCCGCCTGTCGTAGAAGGCGACTAAAGGGGGTCATCGGGGCCGCGGTGTGTCTGGCGGGGGCCGCGGCACTCGCCTAAAAACCCTAGGGAAGTCGACTAACATCTTTTCTAACCGAGAATGAGATCCTGAAGTCCTCCGCATGAGTGCTGCCGTGGAGTTTTAGTGGATAGAAATATCACATAACCCAGTCATCCCATGATTGGGAGCCTGTTTCGCAGGATTTCTCCACGAAAAAAAGGTATTTAAGTTAAAGCTTGAACGCCCTGTATGGGTTGTTACGTTCAATAACACTTCACATCTCGTTTACCTACTTTGAACACAAGGTGTTTAAACAATGACGCCCCGAAGTGTGGGTAAATTGGACCGCGGCGGCCTTTCAATGGCAGACGAAGTGTATAAAATATACCTATACACCAGTTACCATTAATATCAATCCACTTCGTTACTTTTTGAAAATCTGCTTATTAGAGATAGACACGGTATTTTTAAAAACCGGTCAAGTGCGAGTCTGTCTCGCGCACCGAGGGTTCCGTACAAATTTTCATATACTATATAGACATTTACGGCCCCGCTTTATTTTGAAAAAATCTTAGTAATACAGTCCGAGTCTAGTATGGCCAGTATGCCCACTCACACACATATACGCAAGAGTGGAGTGATCACAACCGCAGGGCGATAGTTGAGGGTTAGTCTCCGAGAGTCCCACACTCCTAGGGCCCTAACGCACTAAGCGGCTAACCGCGTCCGCGTGCGGTTGCGGCTAACCGCTTAGTGCGTAGAGGTTTCGCATTGGCGGTTTCATATGTTCTGTCCAACCGCACGGCAAGCCGCACGCGGCTAGCCGCTTATGCCAACACACACAATACACGAGGCTAGTTTTTCAAGCCAGTATAGTAAGCTAGTTATCTCCGTCTCTATTGCGCGTGTTCCATAGAGTATTCAGGGCATGAGACGGAGATAACTAGCTTACTATACTGGCTTGAAAAACTAGCCTCGTGTATTCCGGGCATTAGTGCGTACCCGGCCCTACAAATACAAATACAAATAAATTTATTGAATAACTTTTTGTACAAATGTTACAACTATAGACTAAAATTACAATTAGATATGTATAAAAAGGAGCCTGAGCTAGGGATACCCTGTGGTTCAGGCAAAAAAGGTAAAGATATGTCTATTATAATATTCATCTAAATATAAAAATACATTATTACTTGGTAACTAGTATACAAGTACAATTTTTATTTAAGTAAACCATGTAAATTAACTGACTAATAAAAACAGTAGGTAAAGATACAATTATGTAACATCAAGTTAATACAGTCAATAACTTCTCTGTATCATCATACGACATTTTTAATAGGGCATCTCGAAGCCTTTTCTTACAATTTGCGAAGCTTAGCGGCATTAGCATAGCTCTAGTTTAGCATTCAGTCTGTTATAAATAAATGGGCCCAAGAAAACAAAAAATCTTGAGGAAAAGGCGTGTTTTTTCTTACCATATGGGGGGCAAACAATATCTTTACGTCTTTTGTTAGTATAATCTGTGCTGTAAGGAATTGCGGCGTGCTGTTTTAAAACTATACTCATTACTCGTATGAATAACTGCCGTACCGTAAGAACTTCACATACTTTATAAAGGTGGTCAGTGGGGTAGAGGTATGGTAGGAAATAAGAGACTTTCAGAATCGCTCTTTGTGCTCTTTCTAGTTTGATAAGTGTTGTTTTCGCCAAACCACCCCATGAACAAAAGCAGTAAGTCAATACAGACTGGCATAACGCAAAGTAAACTTGTTTTATAAGCATTGCATCCGCAAAAGAGCGAAGTTTTTTGAATACATATATTAACTTACGCACTTTACTGCACAAAGCGTGACAACATGATATTTAAAAGAGAGCGACTCATCAATTATAATTCCTAGGTACTTAATTTGATTAGTTATAGCTATAATTGGACAAGTGCATTGTATGTTGGTGTTATTATTGCAATTGTGTGCGTACAGTTTTTGATTAGCTAGCGGTAAATTTGCCTTGCGCATGGAAAATTTTATGTAGTTCGTTTTATCTGGGTTGAGGGTTAGTAGGTGAAGCTGAAGCCACTTATTTACAAGGTTAAAGCCTTTTTGTGCATAATGGTATACTTCGTCGGTCGATATTGCAGAAAAAAGTAGGACAGTGTCATCAGCGTAGGAAATGATTCGGCCGCTGTCAATTTTCAGATTGCAAAGGTCATTAATATAAATTGAAAAGAGAGTTGGGCCTAATATGCTTCCTTGTGGGACCCCAAAACAGGCATTTTTTAAGTCAGAACTGAAGACATTATCTATTTTTGTGCACTGCGTTCGACCGTCTAGGTAATCTGTGAACAATTTAAGCTGTGTGCCTCTAATACCTAAGGTTTCAAGCTTGTGCAATAGGGTGGGAATGGAAAAGGTGTCAAAAGCTTTTGCGAGGTCCAAAAAAAGGCCTATTGTTTGGTTACCCTTATCCAGCTCCTGGACTAAGTAGCCAGTCATTTCATGGACAGCGTCGGCGGTTGATAGTTTAGGCCGAAAACCAAACTGATTTTTCGAAAAAATTTCGTGGCTGTCCAAGTACTTAACCAGTCTGTGGTTGATAATTTTTTCTAAGATTTTGGATATCGATGGTAGTAGAGAAATAGGTCTATAGTTCGATATTTGGGTTTTACTTCCAGATTTGTAAATTGGTACTACAATGGCTTTTTTTAGGCACTTGGGGAAAATTCCCTCAGAGAGACACTTTTGAAAGAGATACGTAAGGGGAGGAACTAGGATATGCTTGAACTGCTTTAGTATTTTATTTGAAATACCATCCCAGCCAACTGCAGAGTCATCTTTTAATCCCATTATGATCCGCTCCACCTCTTGTTCATCAGTATTAAATAATACAAACGAATTTGAGGGATTGCTGTGATTTATAGGACTGGTAATACGGGGTACCGGCGAGTGTATTGGGAGTTTTTCGGCTAGATTTTTACCTATGTTTACAAAAAACTCGTTTGCGTTATTTGCGGATGTCAAAGGCGACAAGTGTGACTGTAACAGGCCTGTAGTCGATTCACGTTGTTTTGTTGTATAAGTGATTTGTTTTATGCTTTTCCAGAGTAGTTTACTGTTTGTCCCAGCCATATCTATTTGATTTTTATCATATCCATGTTTAATTTGTTTAAGTAGGTTATTGCAAAAGTTGCGGTACCTTTTGTAAGTTACTTGCAGTAACTCGTTGCCTGGGCTTGATTTAGCCTTCATGTGCAATTTATCCCGGTGTCTCATACAGCGTATAAGTCCGGGCGTAATCCAAGGTTTAATGTTACGATATTTACTATTTACACGTTTGTTTACTGTATTATTTAATATTGCTTGTTGGACTTTTTGAATCAGGTACGACATGCTAGCGTCTGTGTCAGCAGAATTATAAACTAGGTCAAATTGAATGTTGGATAAATCACGTTGGAGTTTATTTAAATCTAGTTTAGAGATAATTCGTGTACAAGTTGTATTTTGTTGTTTTTGAAATAGGGTTAGTAAGGCAGCTTTATGATCGGTCACAGAGGAGTTAGTAACAAGGGCTAGTGCTCGCAGGTTCGACTTAAACATGATATGATCTAAACAAGAGCCGCTTTGATGAGTGGGAAGCGTGTGTGCTGGAAGTAAGCCATGATAAGAACATAGGTTAAGGTAGTTTTGAGCCGCGGGGTCGGTGTTCTCTGGCAAAATGTTGATATTTATGTCTCCTATCAAAATAAGGTTTTGAAAAGATGAGAGGTTTCTTAAAGTCTGGTCTAGAGATTCAATAAAAGGATTGATATTTCTAAAAGAAGGCGGTCTATACAAAGCCAATATGGTACAATTTGAACCAATCTTTATTATTATAATGAAAGCGCTGAAGGATGTACATTATCATCTGCAGTAGGGAGGCAGCCGCAACAGTACCCTGAACGCATCATTGTCCTACGCGCACTGCTAAGCTCGCCGATCAAGGCATCGATATACAAATTGAAAAGTTTTGTTGAGGTAAGTCCCCCTGCCTCACCCCGCACTCCAAACCGTACTCATCCGATGACACACTACCCCATCGAACACAATTTCGCTGGCCCGCATACCAACACCTGAATATGCGCGTGAGCTCCTTAGGAAAGTACACTTCGTCAAGCTTATTCCAAAGTAGATCGTAGTTAACAAGATCGAAGGCTTTGGAAAGATTTATTTATTTATTTATTTCGGTTAACCAACAGTTACGAGTATTTACACTGAAGATATCTCAATTATTACACATTTGAAACTTAATCGCTAAGTGTAACAACTACTTATAGGTTAACACCGCATGCATGAGAAATAACAGAAAAATAGTGGCCTATGAGAACTATTTAAATAATCCTTATTCTAACTATCAACTATCATCGCAACGCTCTTACGAAATTCATGTGGTGAGTCGACGTGTATGTCCGTAACGTGACTGCAACTATTTAATAGCTTGCAAAGCCTTGGAATAGGCGAGTTGCTGCCGAAGACTGTCCGCCTGAGCGGGGCACTGAGGGGTGTGATAGGTATGCGCGGCTTTCGGGAAGGCGCCCGGAACGACAGAAGAGATAATATTTGGGGACAATCTATTTTATTTCTAACAACCTTGTACAGAAACATGGCATCAGCTACGCCCCTGCGCAATTGCAAAGATCTAGAAAACACGCATATACAGGTGTTTTTCTTCGAGTGTAGTAATCAACAGCCTGCTTAAGACAGATGATGGCACTTTCAGTATATAAACCGTCTCGAATGCCGAACTGTGCATCGTGTCATTTTATACATTTGTCCAATTGCACATTAAGCAAGCCGTCGAGCAGTTATCCTTGCTTGATATGTCACCCGTTTTATTTTTAACAATAGGCACAACAATGGTTTGGTCAAATCAGATGGCAAATAGGAGTGACATAATATACAAAGATTAAAAGCATTGCCAACATACGGGGTAGGTGACGGCCAGAAAACGGCCGGTGCTCGATACTTAATTGGCCTTGACCGTGCACTGTAATCCGTCTCAGTCTTGACTTAAATATTTTACGAGTAAGACTCATCGTTTCAAAAACAGACCCACCATTAGGCACACCATACGAAATCCAATCCTGGAATCTAGCCCTGGCCCCCCTGTGCGCAACGGTGACACAATATTTATTTTAGCTAGACACGACGTTGTTTTTTCTAGTTTTAGTGAAATAATGTTTAAAGTCCGGTTTAGGTTACAAATAAATAAATAAAATAAAACGTTTCAGACCGGTTGATCCATTGTATGTTAGTAACAAATTACTTAAGACTAAATTAGAGTTACGAATAACAAAGTTATATATAAGTCAAGTAATTTTCTCAAACATGCAATGAAATATTGACGTTGTGTTCTTCATACTCGTAATTGGCTTCGAAGTGTCACGTTTCGGGCGCAGCGAGACGAAACCTTCCGTGACAGCCTTGCATAGAAGCCTTCTTCGCTCTGGATTTCTACATCCAAACTCTCAAGGCTGCAGTTTTTATCCCTTTAGAAGATGAATTTTCAAAAACACTGAAATCACTTTTCTTGTATTTTATTAAAGAACCTTATGACGAAGTTTCAGTCTCTATCTTAAAAAATCGGCCAAGTGCGAGTTGGAACTCAGCAATTAGTGTTCCGTACATTCAGTTATTTTAAATGCTTCATACTTTATCTCCTGATTTTGAAGCTAACTACTACTAACTAAACTGCTTGATTTATTGAATGGAGTTCAACAAAAAATATATTTCTACTTGTACAGTCAGCATCATATAGTTAGTAGCAGCCAAAGTAGCCAAATATATCGGAACACGTCTTTATTACTATAGGAATAAGGAAGTGTTACGATATATTTGGCTACTTTGGCTGCTACTAACTATGTGATGCTGACTGTAGATAAATGGTCTTCTCCCCGAGGCACAGGCTCAATCAAGTGCAGAGCCTGCATTAAAACTATTAAAAGCACGTCGCGCGGACGGTAGCTTGAATTTTCTGAAAGTATCCTGTGAAATGCAGTTACGCATTCGTCTTCAATATATTCATTTCCCAGTACATACGAAAAACAAGTCATTTTAATGTTTTAGGTCCTATCCTTTTTTTTAGGTGTCGGGTTCAAAATTTTCGCAGCAAGCTCTCAAACTGGAATGGTATAAGGCAACAATACGATCCACCACTACAGCTCGGTATTCCAATTTTAAATCGAATAAAGAAGCTCGTATTTTGATGCTAATTTGTTTCTAGATTTTAACCAAATAGAGTCAACAATATGTAGAACTGTTAAAATATAGAACACCAAAAGCTGCTTGTAGTGTTGAAATCTGAAGCCATTATTAAGCATAGTATTATTTGTGTGTTTTAGTAACCCAAACAAAACCGCATAATATATGTATAAGAAGATTCAATAGGAGTTTTTTTTTTTAGTTCTCAACTGAATAGTTTAATTACAAAATCCTAAATATTCATCGATATTGAGGCGTCGTCATTATATCAGCCGAAAGACGTCCACTGCAGGAAAGAGTCCCCCAAAGAGTGCCACAATGATCAGTTCTGCGCCACCCGCATCCAGCGGACTCCCGCGACATTTAGTCCGCTGGATGCCGCTGTCCGCGGGGATACTGGTTTACCAGGCCCCGTATCATGGTCTGCCTTATCACGTGATAAGTGACAAGATAGAGCGTCCGTCACTGGCTGACACCGTTCGATAGAACGAGACGAAGCCCTTATCTTGTCACTTATTGCGTGATAAAGCTGACCATGACACGGGGCCAGAGGCTCTAGTATAAGTTTTACCGAAACAAAACGTTACGACCGCGTTCGCGTTTAGCTGTCAAATCCCATACAAATTGAGGGTAAAACGCAAACGTGATCGTAAAGTATTGTATCGGTAAAACTTATACTAGAGCCTCAGGTCATCGGTCCACCTTGTTGGGGGTCTACCCATGCTGCGCTTTCCGGTACGTGGTCGCCACTCGAGAACCTTTCCGCCCCAATGGCCATTATCGGTTCTATGTGCAATGTGCCCCGCCCACTGCCACTTATTGTTGTGTGTTGTGTAAGGGCTAGCTACTTACTTTACTTTACTGTGTTGTGTTAATAACTTTAAATTTGTCGAATCCGCGAGCGATAACCTCTGACCAAGAAAAAAGATAGACAGAGCATTACGAAAAACCTAGTAAAGCCGGTTTTCAACCAAGCCAAATAAGTTTAGCATACGCTCACGCGCACTTATACAAACAAAAAAAATGCACAAAACTGAATAGATAATGGGAGCACTAAATAATGTGATAACTATGACGCCTCTGTTTGGTTTATTAACCTTTGGTCTATGTATGGTGCTATGTATGTTGCTATTGCATTGTATTGTTGCGTTTGTAGTTGCTGTTGTTGTATATGGAGCATTAAAAACAAACATTCATAAAGTACGGAGTTCATTATTTGAATTGGCATAGATTATGACAACAATAAATCTTAGTTTTAAGTAGATGCAAATTATTCGTCGGATTCATTCGGAAATACGCAAATATATTATTCACAATCTATCTCTAAACTACCACACACCTCTAGTTTATATTGACTCCCAGATCCGCAACAACTACACCGAATCGAAGGTCAGACTTAAACTGGTTCGTGGGTAATTGTTGAAAACACCAGACCTGCGTTGTCTAATTACTTGACATCGGGAATTTTTCTGTTTCGGTCGGAAACCGGAAACAACACGAAATACAATGCTGTGTTTTCATTATATCAATATTCATTTATCAGACTGCGAAGTGCAATGTACGTCACCAGGCACGGCTATACTGAAGAACCAGCGTAAAATGAGATGCTATACCGATTTTATTTACTTTAATTTGTAAATATAATCTAAACGATTAAAGCTAGCGGCATGTTGTTAATTTTCCCGCCATCTACACACAATTTCCGTTATGCATGTGTATTTCCAAGTCTTAGTTGGCTATAGTTTTTGAAATAGAGGGGACAGCACTGTATAAAAAAAAGTTACTTTGGTCATATTTTTTTTTTTAATTTATTTATCAAAAGTACAAAACAATTAACAATGTTATTTTACATTAGTAAAAGCTATCGTAAAAAGAACTCAAAATGTGAATCCCCTTATTACCCCTCAAACTGGCCCCTTTATTAGGGTTTACACATTTTTGACTTGATTTATGTAATTAGGCCATAAATTTCTATATCTATACCAAATTTCAGTTTCCTATGTCAAACGGTCTTCGAGAAAACTGGCTGTGACAGACGGACAGCCTCCGAGTGAACGCATTAGTGTTCCGTTGGACCAATTTTGATACGGAACACTAAAAATAAATAAATTGCCATACAATTTTTCTCAAAAAAGAACGCCACGCTATTCTGAGGTCTAAACTACAATATTAGAAAGTTTCATCAAAATCGGTTCATTCGTTTTTGCTAAAATTTGCCACGAACAATATACTGTTTTACATGCGGCGTCCACTTGACAACAAAAGATGGCACTGTTACGTATGCACGACTTTATCCAATCGGTTATTCTCAAATTTGTTCTACACATACTTACACCTAAACTCCGTCAAACGTTTTTATACGGTTTTTGACGGAGTTTTGGCGCCGAAAAAAAATCTGGAGAATGACCTACTACGGCTAGAAGTGTAAGTTTTAATATCTGCTGTATAAATACAATTTACTTCAGTGTTTTTCGTATTAGGTCTCTCTGACCACATATACGAACTTTCACATAAGTATATAATATCAGCGTGATTATTCCAAATTTAAAATTGCATGATAGCATTATTGATAGAATTATCTCAGGCAGGACCTGAGATATTTAACTTAGTGACAGACAGACAGATGAACGGAGACGCGGACCATAAGGGTTCCGTTTTTACCTTTTTGGTCCGGAACCCTAAAATTGATAATTTGGGATTGCAGCAAATCTTTGTTAATTTTATGTAGTTAACTACATAAAATTAACAAAGATTTGCTGCAATCCCAAATTATCAATTTGTCTGTATTCGTTCAGTTACGATTTATCTACCTCTCTGTGTGGGTGAGAGGTAAAATACACGGATTACGAAAATGGATTCCGGTTTTACTACACTTTTGAATGAGCCATCCAACGACACGACGACGGCGACGATTTGTTTTTTAGCATTATGCAATGTAAAATTTTACCTATAATTATACTGTAGCATAAGAAGTGACAACTATATTAATAATTAAGAAATTGACATGTAATATATTATTTTATAAATAAACGATTGAATTGAATTGAATTGACACTTCGTCGGCGTCGGCGTGATTATTTTTTTTACCCATGTCAAATTACAGCTTTCTTGCAGTAGAGGTCACAGAGCTAATCTGCAAGCAGACGGAAATGGCCAAACTATAAGGGTCCATTGTTGACTACGGAGCCCTAAATAAAAATGTCCCAGACAGTAGACCTCGACCCGAACTCAAGGGCCCTAAAGGCGATCTGTGACTTTCTTAAGTGATATAGTATCTGGCGCCAAATTAAGTTATGATCTCGTGATTATCAATTGCCGTAATGGTCGAAAACGGGTTCTCTATTGTATGGGCAAAAAATATTTCCCAAAGTATATCACTTCCCAATTTTTTTTTCCCAAATGTTTATTGGGCAAAAAATCACTAGTCAAATTATTGTTTCGCATTTTATCACTAGGCATTATCTCCTATGGCAAAATATCACTTCGCAAATGATTGTTTGGCAAAGTTTTATATAGTCAAGTTTCATTTGGTCAAACCTATTATTTGGCATAACATTCGTTTTCCCCGAGTCAGTTTCGCCCTTTTCATCGAGCGTCTCCAGCGAATCGACGCCACGCCGCTGCGCGGGGTGTCTATTTCCGGTCTGAGGGACGCAAGTGAACCCTAACCTAACCGACAAAACCTAAAACCTTATGTTATGACAAGCCATTTTGGTCCGATACCATAGGTATCCGTGCATAAGCACGACCCAATAACTGGCCGAACTCGTAACTTTGTACCGCTCTAGTTCTTAAGCGGGCAAGTTAATCAAAAAAATATATTCAATAAAAGATGCTTACGTATTTATATGTGTTATTTAAAGGTAATCAAAAAAGTAGCAAAAAAACATCAATCTTTGGAGGCGTCTAACTCGGACATTTTTAATTTTTGAGAAAACTTTTTCTAATAAAAGATGGTTATTTTGACGTAATTTACACATTACAATCACAAAATAAACTAAATCCCAGCCCCCCCTTTGCTATAGTCCATCCAACCTTTTCTAGAGTCTAAGCATATTTTTGGCACTGGATATGTTATTTTATTAAATATAATAATAATATATTTGCTATATGTGTAAGTTAATGCAATGTGAAGTCTGCGAAATGAAAATTTGAACAAACGTTTTGTTAGGAAAACAATATTAGCCCAAACAAAGTGTTTGCTTAATAAACTTTTATCTTAAAAACACTTGACAAAGCAAAATGATGCCAGATGATATTTTGACCAAATGAACAAAATTCGAAACAAAAATGTGCTATTTGTTCGTTTGGGAAATGAAACTACTGCCATATGCCCGTTTTGTGGGAAGTGAAATTTGGTACAAAATATTTTGCCGAAACGGCAGGATACCTCGAAAACGCCATAAAATAATAAAATGTGAATGAATCCAACAATAATCGTGGGGAATAAATGATTGACAAATATAATATGACCATCTAAATATTTGCTGTAACTATTTGCTTAACTTTCGCTTAGAAAAGATGCTTATGGCACATGTTCATAAGTTCATAACAGACGAGGGTATATCCTACCTATCACTTGCAGATTCAATTATATGCTATGGTATTACAAGCTACGGGAGGACATACAAAACCTACGGGGCTACCCGAGGATTTCATCGATTTTTGACGAGTTTTGAATCGTATCTCCTATTGTACTCCCGTATGCGAATTGTAAGTCAAACGGCTATCGGTTCTTTCTTTTATCTCCATTTTTGTCTACCGGATTTTGAAAGAAATTGATACTTTATTTCGTATCTCTATTGACGTGAAAGATCTAACATATACGAAATCTACATATTTGGGTTCGTCTTTGACGTCTCTAAAAACGTGTCTAGGGTTTTCATTTTAAACTAATTAACACGAAAGATATGGCCAGAAAACCAGTTTTTGACCCAAAATTGTTCAACTTTGATGCCAAATATCTCGAAAACAATAAACTTTCAAGTAAATATGGGATACTATATTGCTTAAAGCCGTTGTTCTTAACATAATAAGCTACAAAAAACATTAGAAAACTAAGGGATTCAGATCGAAGGTCATTGGCGTATGGAAGCCCCTTAACGCAAATATATAAATTACAACTAACACTACTAAAAACAATCGTACCTAATACTGTTCAAAAAAACTATCGTGATAATAAAACAGGCCTATTCAAACACTGCAAGGTCATTAACTTGTCTCGTGTGACTGATTCGAACAAAAATTAGGGCTTTAAAGCCCAATATCTCGTAAACTAATCACTGATTGAGTGGTTGTAGGAAACCCATAATATTTTTCAACGAGCTATCCAACGATACCCCACACCATGGGTTTAACGAGAAAAAAAATTACAGCCCCGCTTTAGGTGTAGGGGAGGTACTGTAAAAAAAAAAATTTTTAATATTTTTTTGTACTGTTTTGTCGGCGTGATTGATTTATATACCCATGCCGAATCACAGTTTTCTAGTAGTAATGGTTACTGAGCTAAGCCGAAGACGGACGGACAGACGGACATGGCGAAACTATAAGGGTTCCTTGTTGACTACGGAAGCCTAAAAACACGCCCTACTAAGTTACGTACGTTCGATTACTTGCCACCATACCTGTTGCCACGCAACAATAACACTTATGGTAACAGAACTATTAACTTCTTACTTCCATCTATCTTAAATAATCTGGCAAAGAACCTATTACAGGACCTTACTGATACCATTATTAGTCATAACAAATGTTTAAAAAAGTTCCTACCTTTTAGATGAATAAGTGAAGGTATAGAATAAAATTGTAGTCAACAATAGCAATTTGTTACAAGTATTATATTATAAGTAGTTAACTTAAGGAACGCGGGATGAACCACGCCATCTCGCCAATTATTGCCTAACTAAACCTTCCAGGTTTTAAATAGTAGCTATATGTGCAACACAATAAGTATTGTAAAGAATTTGTATTAAATAAAAAATAAAAATAAATATATACTTATATATTTCTTCAGCGGATCTAAGGCCTCTAGTATAGGATCAAACTATAGGAGTCAATCACTATGGCACTCTTGGTCCTTTTTGCTCACGTAGCGGGTTGTTATCGCCAGTTTATTTTAACATTACCTTAATATTTCTTGTTTCTCTCTCATAATAAATTAATGCATTTATCTTTATCGCAACTTCTATTAACTAAACAATGTGAAAGTTTGATCCAACTTATAAATACAAATTTAAAAAGTTGATTCGTACTACTTATTAGTTGATATTGTTCCAGAATGCCCGCCAGACATGTTCATAGACGAGACACAAACAGAATTGCCGTCGGCGGCGGTGCCTATAACGAGTAAGTAAATTGTACATGTTTATTTACACTGCAAATAATAGGTTTAATTCACTTTGATCGCCCATATTGTTCCAATAATCGTTAAGCATAAGCTCAGTTAGGATAAGAGAACGAGCATATTTTGCCTCGGGGTAGTATGGGTGCCACCATTTCGCTTGTTCTACTTGGGCAGGGCCTTCTTTTATAAAAGGTACAGTTTGCAATTACAATTTATATTTTCCCATTCTGCATATGGAAAGACTTCGTTCTTCATTTTAACGCTGCGTGTGCTACAACGTAGCGCGTAGCAGTTATGTTTTATTCGCTTAGCGGAAATCGCTCGTAGAGGAATAACCCATGTGTCAATGGCCCTGAAATCGCTCGTAGAGGAATAACCCATGTGTCAATGGCCTTGAATGAGTTAAAATGCTCGCTCTTTGTGATATGTTCGTATAAATTGTAGTACACTCGAGTTTACGGGATTGTTAGTAACAATTCCATTCAATGAAGAAACACACATAAAGCAATACCTCAGGGAAATTTAGCCTGTACAAAAATAGCTGTACTGACTTGTAAATAGTCGGAGGAAAATACTTTTTGTCTAGAACTCGCTCGTCGCGAGCCTTGTGTATGTACTGTCCTTGCCTTGTTCTGCGGACAGTTTACGTATGTAGTAGTTTATATAACTTCTACAAGAGGTTGTATAAGTAAGACTAAGTTACGTAAAAGCGGATGCTGCGCACTCGAATAGAACGCGGTGTAACTGGCCACTTTGTTTAAGTACCCATCGTATCCACTTGACGAAGACTTATATTTTCTTGGCAGGTTTTTCTTCTTTGGTTGTGTATCAACACCGGGCATTCGTTTCAGGCTCTTGATAGTTCCGAAAATATAATTACTAATCCTATACTATTAAACGAGCAATATTTGCATATAAATATATACCTATATATATTTGTAATCACGTTCTCGAAAAGGGCTCCAACGATTTCAATGAAGTTGGAAATATAGGGTTACACGGGGGCGAAAAATCGATCCAGCTGGGTCTCATGTCTGGAAAAATTCGTTTTCTCCGTATTTCCTCGCGACCGAGCTCAGCTCGGGTGAAAATAGACAAAATACGCATAAATATAAAAATAAATCATTAGAGCCGTTTTCGAGAACGTGATTTCAAATATATATACAAATATTGCTCATTTAATATTATAGGATAGGATAGGATATAATATAATGCCATCTTGGGGCAATATGTGCCAATTTCAAGAAATATGTCATTGAAATTTATGTTGTTTAGAAAAATTATTCGATTCTATACAGGTCAGCTGGTAAGGCCTTAAGGTAAGGTAAGGCAACAAAATTTAAAGGGTCCACCACTCAAAGAAACAGCAACTAATTTCGTTTCCATGATCAATCGCCATTGTTATTGGCTTTTAATTTGAGTTCCACTTTTATATTCGCTGGCCGTTACAAGTAGAATATTTTGATATCGTGATCCGTAATAAATAAAGGGTCAGTCATTAGGAGCGCTCCAACTTTAAAATGTAATAAAATAACCTGTGTAGCTGATATTGCGTACATTTTTATATTACTTGAATGTACATTTAATGCCATTATTTGTGTGGTGTATCCTAGCCCCTATTTAGGGTTTTGTAAGATCCGCCAATATTTCGGATCCGGATATTTCGGATCTTTAAATTCAACAGATCCGGATATCCGGATTTTTCGGATAAAACGGATCCACAAGGTTTTTTGGTATAAAGTAGGAATTGTAAGGCTAAACTAGAAACAACTAAAAACAGCTATACCACCGTATTTTTAGACCTGAAAGATTTTAAATAGATACGCATTTCCGACTTCATAAGGGGTATCAAACTTTATTTTGTTTAAAATTTTTACTTACTACTACAAACTAACTGGCGAAGTTAGAGTTTCGTCAATGAAAGCTGTCACTTGAATAACTACAACCAGGTCACATAAACTCCGTACTTGGTGCTCGTACATATATTTCAATGAGCTCAATGTTTACAATTCATTCGATAGGGTTGTAAAAGAAAATGACATGACCCGGACGCCTTACTCAGTTATTGATTGGAAGAAGAGCCAACACGGAAATTGTGAAAATCAAGGGTAGAGGTGACTGTTTAGCAAGGGAGATTCCATTAGGCTTTAGGCTAATAAGACTATGTCTAGATATGGCAAAAACGGTGAACGGGCCATAAATATAGCGCACTATTCTTATTTTACATGATCATATTATAAGTCAAGACCATAATACTAAAACTATATCATCATCATTACATAGTATAAAACAAAGTCACTTCCCGCTGTCTGTCCCTATGTATGCTTAGATCTTTAAAACTACGCAACGGATTTTGATGCGCTTTTTTTGATACAGTGATTCAAGAGGAAGGTTTATATCTATAATATAGTACCCGTGCGAAGCCGGGGCGGGTCGCTAGTTACAATTATAAAACGTAGGTATTGTTGCTGTATTTACTTCATACTTCCTGTGTCAGATATACTTCTTAAATATTTCTTTAGGTACATCTAAACTAAGTATTTAGTAGGTAGGTATGTAAACTACAACTATGAACTTGCTCTGAAAATAAAAGTATTTGAGTTTAATTTAATTTTATAGTTCCGGTAATATTGGATTTATATAATTATTGAGGGCCTACGGTAGATTAGTGCATTTATACCAACGCCAACGTTCGCCATCAAACTCCGGCAGTTTTGCTAGTTAGTGGTTTAATTCGTTTTTGTGACTAATGATCTCTTTTGTGAATAATGAAATCTGGTCTGGGATGAAGAAAGGGCGAATAAAAACAGAGATTGAGAATTATCTACATTATACCATTCCGCTTTCAGCGTGGATTCGGTAAAAACGTCATTTTATAGCGGTATTTTCGGTTTTCATGGTTGTATTTTAAGGATGCTTAATATCTGAAAAATCCGGATTCAGGAGCCTGTCAGATCCGGATCCGAAATTTGGCGGATATCCGGATCTTTCGGATATCCGGATATCCGCATTGCAAACCCTACCCCTATTTCACCAACTTGACAATTGTCACCTGACAACGACAAGTCTCCGTACATTGCTGGTTCCACAAGTAACCTAGCAACCACATTAACTTCTAGAACAAGCAATGTATGGCGAATTGTAAGTGTCAGGTGACAATAGGGAATATTCATGACATTTTTTTATTTTTTTTATCTATTCTATAAGTAATTATATAACCGGAAAAAAAATATAACACTTTCACAATATTATTAAATAAGCTAAAAAAAAATAATTAAAATTACTATCATTTTCGGACGATCAAAACGCCACCATTTTGGCGCGCTCATTTGTGACGTCACCGTGCAGCTTAGTGCACGGCGGTTCTTAAACAAATTAACAACAAAGTGTTTGATTCACACTTTTAATAAATGTGAGTGATTAAAGCTTATAAGATCAACTTATTGTAATGGAAGAGCACACAAAAGCTTATTATAAATATTGTATTGTCCCTATGTGTGAAAATCACATTAAAACTGCAAATATTTTCATATGCCCAAAGGTGCAAATATAAGGATAAAGTGGTGTAAGGCGATGAGGAGAGATAATGTATCGTGCTTGAGTAGTTTATATTGTTGTGAAGATCATTTCGACGTGAGTATTAAATATGTATGTAAGTACCTAAAATCTTTTTTATTACGACTCGCGAACAATATAGGTAAACAATAACCTAACCTCAAAATTGTATTATATACTTATTCATAAAACTATTCTGATTCCCAATTTTTTTAGTTATTAATGTTACAAATATTATGATTTTTGTTGATCAACAGCTGACTACGAGTGTTGATTTTGATCAAGAAACGTTTTAGCTAAGTTTCTTTGTTTGCACTGTTGATCGAAGAAAGTTAAAAGAATTTAATCCTTTTTACTGAGTGACCTACACAAATTTGTTTTATTTATAAGCCTTGACGAAAACAACCTAGTTTGTTAAAGTTCATAAAGATGTTCTCAACATTTAACATTCCTAATAGGTACCTACATATCTTTGATTGTATAATACTAGCTTCTGCCCGCGACTCCGTCCGCGTGGAACTCGTTTATACTATCTCTATACCAAATTTCATCCAAATCGGTTCAGCAGTTTAAGCGTGAAGAGGTAACAACAGACAGACAGACACACTTTCGCATTTATAATTTATTATTAAGTAAGTATATATAAAATAGATAATATAACTAGCTTCTGCCCGCGACTCCGTCCGCGTGGAACTCGTTTATATCGTAGCTCCCCCCATATCCCCCAAAGGGATGAAGTGGGGGTGAAAGTTTGTATGGAGCTACGATATAAATGAGTTCCACGCGGACGGAGTCGCGGGCAGAAGTTAGTATATATAATATATAAAGTTATAGTATAGTAAAATAGTATATAGTATGGATAAATATCTACTAGTATTTTATTCCACTTATTTAACAAAGACACCTATTTGAAGTAGTTTAAAAGTCTAGCTATTTGAATCGCCAAAATAGGTTATAATTATTTAATTGACCAATCTCACGAGTATAAAAACAAGGAATATGAAAATTTATTGAATATCTGTAACTTATTTACCTTGCAGCTTTTACTCCTCTTAGTTCAGCGGACGTAAAGTCACAAATATTTGCGAAGTATGTATTAAATTTAGTCATCATGAACACATCAATTTTAGGCAGATTATCCGACTGTGCCTTGACAAAACCGCCTTCAGTCATTGTGGCGAGTCTTTTTTCACTTAATAATTACCAAAAAACACTGATTATTTATCATAAACAGCGGCCAAACAATGCGAATAACTTTCAATAATCATACTAACGACCTGCACGGTGACGTCACGTTTCGCTCCGCCAATAGCGTTGCGTTTTGGAAATTTGCGAGGGAATTTGAAAAATAGTACTTTTAAACAATTTATTTTATCAATAGAAACATGATAATTTGAAAAAATAATCATGTGTGTATATTTATTAAGCAATATAGATTACACGTGATTTTTTTTGTCCATTTCTAAATCACATGCATATTCCCTATTGTCAAGTTTGTGAAATAGGGGCCTGGTGGATCAATTTTGGGCGACATTTTTGCATAAATGGGGCTCAATTTCGTGAAGAACGCAGATTTGAGGTAGCCCCACAGAAAGTAGTCGAGCGGTGTTAAGTCACACGATCTCGGGGGCTAGTTCATGTCGCCACCAGGCGAGGCGATATGACAACCCTCGAACTTCTCATCCAATAAATTTAATGTGTCCCGTCCCGTGCAGTTAACAATTTCTACGCGTTGTTGAAGTGTATAGCGGTTCATGATGAAATGTCACAATTAATTTGTATTCCCGCCAAATTTGAGAGCTATTGCTTTTCCAAGATGCTATAGGCTGGCAAAGTTCGAGCATGCCTATTGAAAAACCCTGTAAATTGTTGTTGAGTGGTTTCCATTTATATCGTGCGCGCTAAAGCCTCGTTTATGGCGGGCGACGAAACGCGTAAAGGGGTGCGTAAAGCGTCTGTGATACGCGCCAAAGCAATCAAATGACATAGGTATACGTGCGCCATTTTGATTCCGTTTTCACATGTTTCGACGTTCAGCAACACCATCTTGTCCATAAAGTAGACCAAATTGTTCCATTGCGCTTAGCAGAAGCTGTATTTATAATATAACTCATGGCTACATTATATGTATAGTTCCTTCTTTGAGCGAAACAACCGCTCAAGATCTATAGCCAGGTCAAGGTGAACAATCGCTTCTCCTTGAAAATATTTGTAACAGACGGTCAATAAATAAGAACCCGAAATAAGCTACATACGCGACACAAATAATCCACACCACTACATTTCACGCAAATTATCTCAGTTTATTTGAGACCGGTCTTCGGGACTTCTACAGAAAATATCCTATCGTATAACTTTTAAGAGCATCCAGGAAAAATGCAACTGATTTCACGGAATCATGTAGCAAGGAGATTCGCAAGCCCCGAATAAAAATGCCACATGACTTTAGAAATTACTTTGAACAAGTGCATCATCATCATCACGCGTGTGCATAAAGGCAGGACTCCACCGGTGTGCGGCGCTGTGCAGCACAAGCATATTCAGTACAAAAATGCTTGTGCCGCACAGTGCCGCACAACACACCGGTGAAATCCCGCCTTTAAACTGACCCATTGTATTTTATGAATTTGGTCACATGCTCCCTACATTTGAAAATTAAAATAAATTCCTAAAACTAAACAAGTGTCATAAAATATAGCTAATTGGGATATCCTACCAAAAATATTATTTTTTATATTTTTAGATATTTTTTAAATTTCAAGCTTAGGCTATTTTAATTCAAGATACCGGTTTCGTCCATTGTTCACATAAGCAAGTTCTTATTTTATATTTAATGTATGAATATGAATCGTTAAACATGTCACTTCATTTTAATCTGTAAACAAAAATAAGTTGTTCTCTCAAACGCACCCGGATAGATACGTTTGTAACACTAGTATCTACTGCGTAATGAATGGCTACGCAAAATGTGAACACTGTCACTACACAATACAACAAAATTAAAATTTACTTTGTTAAAGACTAAACGTGACGCCTAACTTAAGTTTTAACCCATTCAGGGCCCATGACGACACATATGCGTCAGACCGCCGTAGTCGCTTTCCGCTACATACGAGAAAAACCACGGGATCGGTTACGAGCGTAGCGCGTAGCGATTCTGGGCAATGAATGTGTCTAACATTAAAAAGATACTATAATAAGCTTGAGCGTATTCAAAACTTATGTATCAGGTTCATATTTGGGTTACGCAAATATGACCACGTATCCAGTTTCCGTTCTCAACTCAAGTGGCTTCCTATCCGATCCAGACGTAACTCTCACATTCTTGCCCACCTTTATGGAATTCTTTTTAACCCTGCAACTCCTCGCTACCTCAAGGAATGCTTTAAATTTCTTTCTTCTGCTAGGTCTGCTCAGAAGTTGCATCTGAGGGTTCCCCCATCAATCTCTAAATTTTACAACAATTATTTTACTTTCCGAGCTGTTCGATTATGGAATTCTTTGCCTATTGAGATTAAACGTGCCAAGCCTCGTCTCTTCCCATTTTTAAAACTAGACTTAAGGATGACTATTTTTCTCTTCCGTAACTAGTCATTCCTACTTGGTGTGTGCTGCTGTAAGTTATACTGTTTCTATGACATTTAGTGTATTTAGGTATATATATATATATATATATATATGTATTTATGTAAGTGTATAGTCTTTCTTATAGTTAAGTTGTTATTCTGTTGTTCTGTTTTCACCTACTCTAATCATATATTTTCTTGCATCGTCTGCACCACCCAAAGGTTGTCTGGAAGAGATCGCTTTTTAGCGATAAGAACGCCTGTTTTCTACCATTATTTAAGTTGAATTTACCTGTATTTTATTTTTTACTATGTCTGGTGAGTAATAAAGAATATTTGTATTGTATTGTATATCTGTTTGTGTTCCAAACATACCTACACTTCAGACTTACATTATGACAGCAACCTAACGTTTTCCCGGTTGTTCCGTTTCCCTAAAGGAGATTTATTGACCACTTGTGTCAAATTTAATTAGGTATAATTTGGTACCATAACATTGTTGATTAAGTTAATAATTTATTTTTAATAATTAAATTTTCAAAAACAATGTAGAGATTTGCCATGTCCGTCTGGCCGTGCGTCTGTCCTTCCGTCTTTCCGTCCGTCTTCGGCTTAGCTCAGTTACCATTACTACTAGAAAACTGTAATTTGGCATGGGTATATAAATCAATCACGCCGACAAAACAGAAGAATAGAATAAAAAAAAAAATATGGGATGTATTTTTTGTTCTAGTTAAACCCATAGTGTGGGGTACCGTTGGATTAGCTTTAGCTTGTTCAAAAATATTATGGGTTTCTTAAAACGATTTTCATATTATTGATTAGTTCGCGAGATATTGGGCTTTAAAGCCCAAATTTTTTTTCGAGTATTGTGTGTCGGCCAAGTGCATGGCCACACTTGGCCGATTTTTTCTTGGTATGATATGATCGTGCGAAGTTTAAAATATCGTGTTTTGCATCGTAAAAGTGGGCGATTATTAAACTATTATAACATATCTCAATATCGCATCAAAAAAACTCAGTAATGTATTGTTTATTATTGAATACAAAATAGGTCTATTTCGAATAACGGGGTCTTAATGCAATGAATTATTTTATTAACATCGACAGAATCCCTCCTCTTTTTCATCGAAAATGTATAAATATGAACAATCGCAAAATCTTATTGCGCAACACCAAAGCCGTCGAGTGTACAAATATAAATAGAACTGTCTCCAGCACCGGGCACGTGCCGCCTTGACGTAACCGATCAGCTAAGGCATCTCTGCGTAGGTTCTATAAATTAAATATGTCACGGACATTGTGACAGCTGCAGTATTGGACATTTATGTAAATACTGTATTTAGAGCATGTTTATCACCTCGCTGACGATCAGAGGCTCTAGTATAAAGTTTACCGAAACAAAACGTTACGACCGCGTTTTCGTTTAGCTTTTAAATCCCATACAAATTGAGGGTAAAACGCAAACGCGGTCGTCAAGTTTTGTTTCGGTAAAACTTATACTAGAGCCTCTGGAAGTCAATATAAAACGTACGTACGTAGTTCACTGTGATATCACAGTGCTACGCGCATTCGTTAAGTTAACTCGGCGCACGCGCGAAATTATTTACATGTGATTTGTACGAGTATGGGTCTTATTAACAGCACACATACTCCCAGCTAATTATCCTCTTGAGCCATGAGCAGATTTTTGTGCTACACACCGTACTTAACACATTCAGTGCCATTGATTTCATCCCCTAAAAACCCATTTGTAGAGCAGAGCAGAGCGCCCATTAATTCAGTGACGTCGGCAGGCGTAGGAGGCAGATATAATTTACGGTGTCGTAAATCCGAGCGAAAGTCCTAGGAATGACGTACGAGATCAAATATCCCCATAGTGATCCAAAGTCGTGGGCGCACTTCAACGTGTGAGTGTAGCGCGATAATGCCACGTCCACACGCAGGGATATGCTCGGCGGTGAAAAATGCGTAACAGTTACCTGCCCTGTACAAACTGGCCTAAATATATGAGTATAACACTCAACCATGGGTAATTAATCCAATCAAAGCTCATTGCGTAATAGTGGCGAACATGACTAATCCATGACTTTAAGTAAACCGCTATCGTATCATATTCATTAGGTATCAGACAAAGTCACAAAGTATATTAAAGTGTTATCATATCAATGACACCGTCTTGATTTATTATGATAGAGTAACTTATTTGACGCTCTCTAAGTTTAATCGACACGTTCGGCCCTGTTGCGCGCAATGGAAATACGGACTTGATCAGGTAATTTGCTTACAAAGTTTTTTTTACTCCGATCAGGCGAAGAAAGTGACACGGGGGATGCAGAAGGGCGGCAGTCATCCGAGAACTCGCCTTCGAGGCAGCGGCGGGGCGGCATACTGAAGGGGGGGCGGCTCTGGAAATCGCTCGACAACGACAAGGATATTATTGAACAGGTAATTCCCTCGCTTATATTAACACATTCAGTGCCAACGGTTTCGTAGCGGTACGCTTTGTACGTAAAAGCGTACAGCTACCAAACCGCCCTTGAAAGTCAAAAATCGGCTTCCTAGTACTGAAAGTGTTAAATAATTATATTCATAGCAACTAAACTGTAGTATAGAAGATACCATTTATGTAGAAATGGTATTTACAATGTATTGGTTACGCTGTTTGTAAACAGAACGACGATCAGCGCTCGAACACCACGGCGAGTGACGAAGACGGATCATTTACGCCGCGCTCTGTGCGGTTTGTCGAGAGAGCCAAGGAGGCTAGTGAGGACGACCCTTCGCAGAAGAACGAACTGTCTGTGCGGACATCTTTGTCGGATAGCGAAAGGAACCATCAAAAAGATAATCCAAGTAGTACACAGAGGTGAGACTAATCTAATTATTGAAATCGTTAACAATTATATGTAAATGTTTGTACACAATTTGCCACTTCCTTTGTAAGGGTCCCGTTGACAGTGCGATTTACAGAAAATCATAAAATGCCATTTATACAGGAAACGATTTATTGTTGTCGTTGCCATGGATCCGTTTGAAATGAAATAACAAGAATGAAATCGATGAAATATGGAGGAGTAAATAATAGGCCGTACTCTGTCGATAGCATTACGATATTAAAACCCCATGGGTTTTTCGTGCCTTTTCCATTAGTACTCGTTAATGAATGGTCATTTAAATTAGTTGCTATAGGAATATGGGGCCTTTAAATCGTTAGAATATTCCGTCTAAGTAAAGTAAAATTTCACTAAATTTTAGTAAAGTAAATTTTATATAAATTCTCTTCTTTTCATAGACTTGAAACTCCACTGATTCTTTCAAGTCAAACAGCGAAGCCCAACTCGGCCGTGCAACAACTTTTCAATAGCAGTAGGCCTCCGCCTCCCGCCATCGAGCCACAGCTGGTTACCTCGGAAACTCTAAGGTGAGAACTTTTTTGTATACCTACGCGGGTGTCCTATGAAACTTTTACGATCGAATACTTTATAGAACATCAATATTCAATGACCTCCTCGTTTTAAAATATACCATTTTGGTGACCTAAGCGGCTACTATGAAACGCTGCGTTCATTCGTTCGTCTATCCCTATCTCTGTCGCACTTACCTATTCAAGCGACAGAGAGGGAGATATTGGTAGTTTCGACTTTCGTGGTAGCGCCGCTGTGGTTGGAATATCATCGGGCTTCGTTATTTGAAACTAATAAAAATAAAAAAAAGACCGGGTTGCACTCCGGGAGTGCCGGCAGAAGTGAAAACTCAATAACATTGTAACAGTTTTTCGATCAGGTCACGTGACATCTTACGGTGTCACCCTAAAAATGAATTTGACGCAAATTTATAAACAATTATCAATTATTTAGGCGGACGGCCCGCGGGCGCGTTGGGTGCGACGGGCCCAACGCGCCGCCGCGGCGCAACGGTGCCGGGGTCCGGCGCGCCGACGGGCGGCGGCAAACACAACACCAATTTGTTTTTCCATTGCCAAATATTTTTCAAAGCTTTATCTCTTTAGGAATAACGTCTAAATTCGAACTATTCGAATTTGCAAGAACAGCAGATGGCGGTGCACGGTGGCAACCAAAATATCAATTTGTTTTTGCCGTTGGTAAATATTTTTCCTAAGCTTTATCTCTTTAGGAATAACGCCCAAATTCGAACTATTCGAATTTTCTCAATAGCAAAACGGTGAAGGATGCGTTGGAACTATTACAAATTTATTTGCATAATATGCTATTGCAAAAATTGTTTAACGGCTTTATACTCTTAGGAATAGCGTTCAGTTTTGAATGAATTCGAATCGGCTAGCAGCAAAAAGTGACCTCCTTCACATCTGACGTCATAAAACTCTGTCGCGTATTTAACAATTTTTCCCCATCCCAAAAAGTGCACAGCGCCGCTAAAGAAGTATTCACTTCAAAAAGACCGGGTTGCACTCCGGGAGTGCCGGCAGAAGTGAAAACTTGAATATTTTGACATTTCGAATCGACGAATACCGTTAGCAACAGAAGTAAACTATTTCACTTGCAAATTAGCGCGTGAGAACTTATTGTGTGTCGGCCGAACGGGTAAGCGCCGCATCGCCACTACGGGATCGGTCCTCCCCCCCGCCCTCAAGCCTCGTCCCGAATCTCTCAGCATTTACGGTCACGTGACACCTGTCGCGAGGTTAACAATTTTTCCGCATCCCAAAAAGTGCACAGCGCCGCTAATAGTAGTTTATGCAACTGATACCTAATCAGAGGCCTTAAAACACGAGTGTGGTATCTACACACATACGAGTATCATGAGTACTCTAAGATGGGTTCAGAAGCCGTAGGAAAATGATCTGCATTGCTACTATAGTGCTACCTGTAAAATATCTTTGTTGCAATCGTGGCTACATTTACGATATCCTGCGGAGTGTTCAAATCGTTCTTGGAGTCACCTACTCATATTTTCAATTAAAATGTGAATTACAAACAACTTTTCACAATTCTACTTTCGTAACAGCAAAAACAAACAAAGAAATGACAACAGTAATGGCGGCAATTCGATCCTACGTCAAGACCATGGTATAACAACACAGGTACTCTCTTCCGAGACTCGCGAACCACGTGACTGACACAAGCCTACGTCATCAAACGGCATTTAACAGCATGATGACGTAGGCTTGTGTCAGTCACGTGGTTCGCGAGTCTCGGAAGAGAGTACCTGTGTTGTTATACCATGGTCTTGACGTAGGATCGAATTGCCGCCATTACTGTTGTCATTTCTTTGTTTGTTTTTGCTGTTTTACTCTCTTCCGAGACTCGCGAACCACGTGACTGACACAAGCCTACGTCATCAAACGGCATTTAACAGCATGATGACGTAGGCTTGTGTCAGTCACGTGGTTCGCGAGTCTCGGAAGAGAGTACCAGTGTTGTTATACCATGGTCAAGACGATTTTTTTTCATAGACAAACGAATGAAGTCCCTATTCTCATGTCACTCTTGATCAAATGTCGTGCGGTTATATTTAAAAACATACTGAATTGACGTTTCGCATCGATAACTGTTTTAATATCTATGGATACTAGAATAGAGACCCACTTGAGTTTTGACAGCTGTTCGAAATTTAAACTCATAACCAGGGAGCGAAACTATGGTGCCGTTGACAGACGTATGCCGTCAAGTTACATACAGAGTGTTTTATCTAGAATATTTACCTAATCAAATAACAACTTTTTGGCCTCTTTAGTTTACTGATATTGAAACTTGAGTTGAGTGTTTTTTTATACGTACTGGCCACGTATAAAAACATAACTAGCTGTCTTTGTCATGTTAAAAACAAGATTGTTGGAAACAACAACCAATTTCTGTTTAATTATTTCTTTATTTGTAAATATAACTGAGTATTATTGTTTCGCTGAGGGAAGTCGCCATGGAGTCTATGCAGCCGTATTTGTAGCAGTTTCCTTGTCTGATTGTAAACAATGAAAAAATGTACTGCTCCTGCTGTCAGCAAAATTTAACAGCAAAGAACGAAACAGTTGTGTTGTTTCATTTACTTGAGGAAAAATATTTTTTCTTAGAATTACATTAGGTACCCAATAAAAAACGCCATTCGTATCGTTTTTTAATATTTACATTATTTTTTGTATAAATACTTAACATCTATATATTACCATTATTACATTATTAAGAATAATTCAGGTGTTGCAATGTTTTTTTAAAAAAACATCCTATATGCGACTTTGCGTCATAATGACGTCACCGGCACCATAGTTTCGCTCCCTGCTCATAACCTTACAAAAATCTGTACTGTAATAAATAACATTACAGTACAGATTTTACCTACTACCACAGACAAGAAAGTTTGTAATTAATTGTTTGTAATCATGCTTGTCATTTCCTACGGTTTCTGAACGTATTTTAGAGCACTATTGATATGTGCGTAGATAAAGAAGTTATCACTTCAAAAATGTTAATATAAAAATCACGGACGCGTCATTGCTTGCGTGTGGTTTGATCTGGTAGTGGGACGCGTTGCGGCTAGCACCGCGCCGGCGCCGATGCCCCGCCGCTCGCCCCGCACTGTTCCGCGCCGTCGCCGACACCAGTGTCCGCGTGAACAACCAATGTGTATTTGCCATTGCCAAATCTTTTTCAAAGCTTTATGTTCTTAGGAATAACGTCCGAATTCGAACTATTCTAATTTGCTCAATAGCAAAAATTACAAATTCATTTGCAGAATATGCTATGCTATTGCAAAAAGTGTTTAACGGCTTTATACTCTTACGAATAGCGTTCAGTTTTGAATGAAGTCGAATCGGCTAGCAGCAAAATATAAAAGTTTGTGACCTCCTTTACATCTGATGTCACAAAAATCTGTCGCGTGTTTAACAATTTTTCCCCATCCCAAAAAGTGCTCAGCGCCGCTAAAGAAGTTTTCACTTCAAAAAAAATCAGAGCTACTTACTTAATTTCGCTGGAGTATGCATAAATAGTAAGGAAGCTCTTTATCGCTTGGTATATGTGCCAGCCAGGCGAATGAGAGTCAGGTCAAAAAAATCTCTCTTCTCTCTGTCTTCCTCCATCCAGGTGGTTGTCGAGATGAAACAGACAATTTTACTTCATTCCGACCGAGAGTATAAATTCTCCTCTGCTACCTTTATTAATTTTATTATTTTGCGATATTAATAAATTATATAAATATTTCATTAACTAAAACCAGACAGTCGTGTCACGTCGCAACGCACATGGGCTGAAGAAATCAGAGGCTCTAGTACTTATAAGTTTTACCGAAACAAAACCTTACGATCGCGGTTGCGTTTTACCCTCAATTTGTATGGGATTTGACAGCTAAACGCGAACGCGGTCGTAACGTTTTGTTTCGGTAAAACTTATACTAGAGCCTCTGACGAAGCGGATATCAATATTTCAATTCTTCGAACTGTCCTTAAGGGACGAATGATCATACCCCTTAGATAATAAATATCAAAAAGTAAAAATAACTCGCGGTTTCAATGACAAGTTAGTTACATAGCATAGGACCGTCGTTGTATAATTGAGGATGATTCGTACTAAGCTCTTATCGTTTGCTAAATTCATAAGCCCTTCTTTATAATACTGAGTACATGCCTTCTGTTGTTTACCAGACCCGCTATTTGCGTAATTTAATATTAGATTCGTAACAACTTTGCGTAATCGGAGCGGATGTCCGAGTTATTCTATTCAAGTCCAGTGTAGCCGTAAAGAGCTTTGTTAATCGGACACTGGGTAGCATCCTGAATATCCTGATTGCGAAACGCTCTCCCCGGCTATGGTCGGTTCGTGGCTTTTGTTTGACATTACACGGACCTGTGGAACTAAGATGGTTCCCATATTATAACTTATTGATTCACATCAATGTAGTAGGATGACTAAACTAGCCATACCTAAATAAAATACTATTTAATAAGTTAATTATAATACTGGCCGTAATTCATCATCATATAATAACGGATGATATTTAGACGTTTGTTTATTTTTAAATCATTATTTAATACGTAAATTTAAACTACATTAGCATTTAGTCAAATTTCGTAATTTTATTTGTATTCGTTTTATTTAATACGAATATGTTTTGTTGCAGTTTTATTAGTAACATAATTTGACATTATTATTTTAAACGATTCGTTTTACGAAGAGATTTTAACGGAACGTAGAGGGTCCTATTCGTGCTAATTGAACTAGAAGAATCTCAAGTATTTTGGAACACTGTTTTAAGAGACAACCGGGGAACGCGCGGAAATAAATATTAACCATCAATGTATAACGAATTCAAAAGGATTCCTGTGAGATCAAAGTAACCTCTCGTAATGATTTCAAATCCTGACTGCTATCATTTTGTTTAAACATTTCTCACATGAAATCATGCGCATAATCAAAAGATGTATTTCCTCTATATTTCATATTAATCTACGTCATTTTGGTTAAAGATTATTAATAATTGAGCTGTAAGTAAATGTTAAGCCTGCTGTACACACTGGACCAACGTTGGCGCGGAGCAGAATGCAGTTATGCGTTAGAGGAAGAGGGCTTTATCTCGTTTTCATGCGTTTGCATAGCTGCATCCTGCTCACGCGCCAACGTTGGCCCAGTGTGTACAGCAGGCTTCACATACTTGCAAAAGATATAAATTATTTTTGTATCACAGCCTATGAGTGTTTGTTATCGTTTCCACTTAAACACTCCATGCCTGATGTAACTAAGGCAAAATACGAGAGCAGCTCTTCAGATAAAAAAACCGGACAAGTGCGAGTCGCACTCGCCCACCAATGGTTCCGTATGTGTAGTTCTCAGATTCTTCCCTGTACTTGTAGTATAAGACGATATTACTTCTATAAAAATGTAATAATTATTTATATGTCAACGGAAAGTATCCTAATAAGTTTTGATTCCCTTGAGAGTGTCGAGATATACCTACTTTTTTGCGGCATAACTATCTGTATTTTTTTTCTACGTTAACTTAGAAGTTTGATTTTTTCACAGTTTGCTGGTATTGTAGACCTGAGTATATGGTTGTTTTAATTTCACCTCGACACCTCCAGGCGTTCCCGAGATAAAGGGTCTTGACAGACAGACAGACGGACAACAGAGTGATCGTATAAGGGTTCCGTTCTTTCCTTATGAGGTACGGAACCCTAAAAAGAAAACAATAAATCTTGTAGTTAATTATAAATTACTCTAATGTTTACACAAGTAGGATTTCGAAGAATGCTATGTCGCGGGAACAGTTGTTATTTTTTTAGATATTCACATTAAACTACTTACCTATTTTAAAAGACAATCATCGCGTACTGAGGCTCTAGTTTAAGTTTTACCGAAACAAAACCTTACGACCGCGTTCGCGTTTAGCTGTCAAATCCCATACAAATTGAGGGTAAAACGCAAACGCGATCGTAAAGTTTTGTTTCGGTAAAACTTATACTAGAGCCTCTACAGATGCCTCTCAATTATCAGTACAAGGTAATGTGGGATCTGCAGTGTGGATCCCTAGATTTAAGGTAATTTTGAGTTATAAATTACCTTCTTATTCCTCGGTCTTTACAGGTGAGGCGGTTGGTATTCTGGAAGCGCTTAGATAATATTGACTCCCATAACCTACATAATTGTGTAATTTTTACTGACTCGAAAAGTTCCCTGCAAGCTATATTAGCCAATCAACTGCGATTAAAAATCAAATTTACTATTATTCTACAAATTAAACGCTTCCTACATTGTCTTTCCTGTAAGAACTTAAAGGTCTCGTTGGCTTGGATACCTGGCCATGCTGGTATCCCAGGTAACGAGATTGCGGATCAATGTGCGAAAGACGCGACAGACAGGGGTTGTCTTTCAACATTTCGATGTTATGCCCAGGATTTGCTTTCACTAGCTAAGGGTCGTCTTGATGATGACTGGTTTGTTGATTGGTCACGATCTAGCCAGCTTAAAGGTATGCATTACGCTGGATGTTGTAATGAGGTGTGTCTACACTGTTGATGGCACACACTGGCCGGGTGGAGCGAGATTTTTGTTTTTGGAAATTCAACTCAGAACCATTATAAAACGTTGCTTTAGGCTACCAGGTGGACGAGAAAAATAAAAATAAAAATATTCAATACTACTTTTAGCCCTCTACTGCCATCTTGAATATTAAGATAAAACGTTAAATCGAGTCCATATTGTAAAAATAGCCATTTTGACAAAAACGTGTTTTTTTTAATGCAAGTCGAGTTAATTTCTTTCTAACATATAATAGTCCAAATAAAAAATATATTGTAAATAAAAACATAGCCATATCAGAAAATATGATATTATTAAAAACACAGAATTTTACGACCAAGTAACATTTGTGACGTAAGTATGAACTAAGTGGGTATTTGACACTATTTTTAAAAATCAAGTTCAGTCGTTTTGTTTGGAATTATAAAAAGTTATTTAATGTCGAATTTACTGTTCAAAGTTTGTGATTATTTGTTCCGATATTAAAATTATGCCGAAAAAACAAACACGAAAAGCATCCGACTGTCCTATACTTGGGTCAGCTAATCCATTTAATAAATGTGTGCTACTAACGACTTTAGAAGTACTAAAACATATGCTATACGTACGAAATAAATTGATAATTGAGGGAAACGGTAAACAACCTGCTACTTATCCTGTACTTGATGCTAGTAGTATGCGATGTTATCAAAGTGTGGACCACGGCTTCGTTGCCCGTCATAAGTGTCATAACACTCCAAGGTGTTCGGAAGCAGTTGAAGGTTGCTTATGATAAGTATATATATTGTCTTCGCTACCCCAACTCAAGAAAAACTGAAAACATTCAATTGAAGTTTCAAACCTGGAGAGAAAAGTGCCTCTCGGAGTTATTCGATATTTGTACTTGCAAGTGTAATGATTTCAACAGTTGCAATTGTCCTCGAGAAAAAAAAGTACCCGTATTGGAAAGAGATTTTCTCTATGATCAAAGACTTGAGAGGGTTATGGTAATTGGTGGCTTAGATTTGGCTGAAACTAGAAAGCAAAAAAGAAATTTAAAACGGAAATTGAAGGATGGCCAGAAAATTGACACTGCAAATCCATATTTATCATCCCAAAAGAGAATACATGCGGAAACTGTATCTGACTCAATAAATGAGCCTCAACCAAGCTCTTCTAAAACTTCAGACCCTTGTTCGTTGTTTACAAATGAAGCCCCTTTAAAATACACTACACCTTTACCAACCTTAGCTCAAGTATGTGACCGTTACGGCATCTCCGATCGCACAGCAGCAGCAGTTGCCAGTGCGGTTTTACAAGATGTAGGCCTTATAACATCGGAAAACACGGCAGAACTAATAGACCGCAGCAAGGTTCGTAGAGCTCGTAAGCGAATGCGTGAAGAAATACACACTAATTGTCAAGAAATTAGCAGCATATATTTCGATGGAAGGAAAGACAAGACATTGGTATACATTAAACGAGGACAGCGTTTACATAAGATAATTGGAATTTCTAAAGTCCCGACTTTAAACTTTAACGCTGAGGACTATACCGACATGATTATATGGGAGAAATCACGAATAAACCCCCCTCCAATGCTAAAGGCCTCTACCGACGAGGAATAAAAAGACTTTGTTTAATCACAGCAACAAGATATACCTGAGTTCCCGGCTTACCCTTGCCACACTCAAGCCGTGGAACGTTGTGTTAAAATGGTGACCGAAGCGTCGCTCGCCGTGGCTGGTGAAAAGGCTAGAGATGGATGTATTCGTTCCAGAATAAAATCCCGAACATTGATGCCGTCTTTTAACACAAAAAAAAAACTATACTCTTTAAGATAATTTACTATAAATGTCTGTTTAAAAATGGTGCAAAACACAATTTTTAACATGTTCCACCAATGTTACATGTTATTTTTTAACAATTACATTTTGCTTTTGCGAATGAACTATTTTTTTTTCAAGTTATTTAGTTCTTTATTTGACGTATTACATAAAAAAATACTTTACTTTTATAACTTCCGTGAATAAAAAAAATATATAAAATTTCGCCGTTTTGGAGTAAAAAAATAAATTTTAGAGCTCAAGTAGAGGGCTAAAACATATGCAATTATTTTTTAATATATATATATTCTTAAATATCTTATCTATAGGCAACATATTACAATGGTTCCAGGTCGATCAGAAAACTTTTATTTTTCTCCATACATCGTCGCTCCACCCTTGGCCATACGTAATTCTATATTTAACATCCAATCGTCTGCGCATGACGAGCAGTGAGAATAGGTAATGTTGTCTGTTAGTCTGAGGTTTGGTAATACCTTAAGTTTTATATCAGGTTTAGTGTTTATATTTTGTGATTTTATATTGGAGCAGTTGTCGAGTCGAGTAGGTAAATAATGTTGATGTAGCTATTATATGATAAAGTTGTTGAGTTTGTAGCTGTTGTGAAGTCGAGTGGGAGAATTTATTATGATGTGGAAGTTAGTAAATTGATGAGTCGAGTAGAGGAATAGTTTATAATGTTATAAAGGAGTTGAATATGTTGAAGTATTATGAAGTCGAGTGGGAGTATTTATGATAAATGTGGAGGTTAGTATATTGATGAGTCGAGTAGAGGAATAGCGTATAATGTTATGAAGGAGTTGAATATGTTGAAGTATTATGAAGTTGAGTTCCCGGAGTATTTATGATACTTAAATGTAGAGGTTGGTATATTGATATATCGGGTAAGGGAATAGTGTAAAATTATAAAGGGGTTTTTATATGCTATATGTATGAGAAGGAGTATGATAAAGTATGTTAGCTTTATATGTATTTAGAGTTTTAGATAAATGGATAACGTGATACTTTATTTGTATACCTTTGATGGTTTATGGTTTTATTTAATTGGAAATTTTAAAATTGGGTTTTCTAAAATATACATTAGTGTTTCAAGGTCTGTCATGAGCAGTCGATTGAGGGGGTGTGTTGTAATGAGGTGTGTGTACACTGTTGATGGCACACACTGGCCAATCGTCTGCGCATGACCAGCAGTGAGAATAGGTAATGTTGTCTGCTAATGTCAGACTTCATTCATTCCGGTTGATAGCTTTCTACAAGATGGTTTTGTACTAAATAATATTTAATGTTTTTACTCGTGTGTTCTCCCAAATAAATAGTTACTGCCATAGCCCCTCTGTTTTTATTACAATAACACTGGACTCCAGGACCGAATTCCTGTAAGACCTTGGTTTTTTCGATTCCGTGAGGCGAGCAAAAAAGTAACGTCCACAATTTGTAGACTGCGCTTGGGTCATTCGTGTACTCCCGTATTTCTGCACAAAATCCGAGTGAGAGATTCTTCGCTGTGTGAATGTGGTTTGGACGAGGGTACTTTAGATCATATTCTTTTCGAATGCTGTAGACTATCTTCTTCCTTATATGATATTCTTCCTCCCTATATTCCTCGCCCTGTTATCTCTAAATCTTTACTTCGTTTAGTTTTCACTCCATTCATCGGCATTTTACGTGACTTCTTTAGTCTTAATAACATTAGATTGTAGTTTAGTAGATCATTTTATGTTGGCAACTTAACAGTAAAATTGGTATTTTTGTTTGGTATTTTTCTATATAAAATTAACTTGCTCCTGGTCAGTTTACCCGAATTTTTTTTTTCTCATTAATATGTTAAACGTCAAATCAGACGTCAAAACTGTCTTTGGCAAAGGCCCCTGAGGCTGCCACTTCACTATTAACTAACTAACTACTTGAGCCTCTGGTACCTTGCGGTTACAGCACTCGCGTATTAGTTAGAACGTGACGAATGTTTTATCCACAGTGATAATGATAAGTGGACGTAGTTACGCGAAAACGTTCCAACCCACAAGTCACCCGAAAATGAGTTACCATAACCAGGGTACTATTTTTGACATATTACATCATGTGCACACAAAGATGCTAGTATTTTTAGGTTAGTTTCATCAATAAAGTTTGACCCAAATGTTCCAACCCACCATTATGCCAAGGACGTGTACTCAAAATAAAGTAAAAACATTACATGCATACTGAAACATATTGTTAAAAACTCTTAATAGAATAACATATCGTTATAATGTTCCACTTGTCTTGGAACATTATACTAAATTCATAAAACGCACATTTAATTGTTTCTTAAATGATCCATGTGGGTTAGAACGTTTTTGCACAATCTTTATACATTTTTTATTTCTGCAAAAATGTTCCATGTAATTTGAAACCTTTTAGATTAATCCATACTGTTTTTTTAAGCTGCGAAGACTGTTCTAAATAAATTGGAACGTTTTATTATAATATATTATTTTCTAATTTTTTGCTATAAACGATCCACATAATATACTTGATCCATTTTTGCTATTAAATATGTTCGAGAGAAAAAAATATTTTTTACCAAAATAAATAACTATGGTATATTTGGACGTAGTTACGCGAAAACGTTCCAACCCACAGCGACCCCATTTTGAGATAAACGCAATTTTGTGTATTAGCGGTACACTTTTTCCCTGTAATTATTTCAGGCAAATACTATTGGTTTTACTGTGGAATGCCAAACTGGTTATTGAATGATATGCATATTTTTTGTAAATACATAATACAAGGGGCATATAAATAGGTAAAACGAGTTTAAAACGTTTTTGCTAAATTTAATTTTGTATGAACCTTGTTAAATAGCAATTATGCATTAACGTTCCAAAACGAATTTAAGTGTATTATTTTATAAATATATCTAAAATAAATTTAATATGTTTAATTTAAAATAACAATGAGGAACATACAAAAACAACAAAAAAAAATTGAAAATGTATTACAAAAAAATAGGACGTGATCTTTTGAGCTTAGAACCTATGCCAAAAATTAGCTGATATGGTTCCAAAAGTTATCAAAAACTTATATTAAACATTCAATTATCATCGTATTCTATGATCTCGAAGTCCGGAACTCCACCAAACTAATCAACATCATCAGTAGCTTCTTCAGAACTTTGAAGCGTTCTATAAAATTGAAGGCAATCCTCAGGTATGTAGTGGTACATGGATTGTAAGTCCACTAATTTCGCTGGAGCAATCGGTTTGCCATTAGGCCACAATAAACAAAAATCAGATTCTTTTATGTATTGCAGTTCTCGCTTTATTCTTTTATCAATTTTCAACTCATTGAAATCGTCTTCCATCGTAGACCGTATAAAAATAGAAAACGTTTTATCTTTATCCAACTTAATTTCTTTTGTATGTAGCCAACTAACTTTAGATTAGTCTGTAAACTTCTTCCTATTGATAATCTTCTTTTCCAGTTTAGTTGTACCTAAAAAATCAGTCTTTGTCATTTTGTAAACTTGAAGAGGTTTAACTTTTTTACAGGTTTTAATAATATTGATGTATTCTTCAGGTGTATATACGCGTTGATGGTGCTTGAGTGCGGTTTCGATTATTATGCGGTCTACGATGGAAGACGATTTCAATGAGTTGAAAATTGATAAAAGAATAAAGCGAGAACTGCAATACATAAAATAATCTGATTTTGTATTTGCCTGAAATAATTACAGGGAAAAAGTGTACCGCTAAAACACAAAATTGCGTTTATCTCAAAATGGGGTCGCTGTGGATTGGAACGTTTTCGCGTAACTACGTCCAAGTGATAAAATAACAAAATAGCATCCATGTTGATCCCGCTGTTGTAGGTGAGTACATTCCACATTTGGGGTGTAGGCACTAAATAAAATAATCAATAATGATATTAATGATGCATTTTCTTGAACAAGGATTAAGAATGTAGTCAAATACAGAAAAAAACAACGCATAGAATAAAACACAAAAATTAAAAAATCACAAATTTATGAGATTTATGAGTGTCCAAAGTTTTAAGAGGGGGTATATGTTCTGTCCCTTTTCCGCAAAACGCACCTTCATGTGAAACGACTTATTGTCATTTACGATGACGCTCGCAGATTGTTTTCGATTGCCGGCGTTTTCTCTTTCAAACAAGCAACATTAAAACGGTAGTAGCTTCGTAATTTTTTGAGATATTTGAATGGGATTTTCGTCACATGCATATTTTTTTGCCTTTTTTATTTGAAGTAATATACATGTTCGGTCCTATTCATAAACGTGCTACAAGCCTGTTTTAACTAATATGCCGTTAAAATTCATTTGTCCTTATCGATCACTTTGACATTTGTGTTCGTAAGAAAGGGACAGAGCACATTTTATTTAGCACAGGCATTTTAAGTTTTATGAATAAGGGGGTTTGAGTCTACACCCCTATTAAGCAGTTGACGATCCAACATAACACCTCAAACCGGCTATAATCGACTGACTGCATAATAATAATAAAATAACGCAGTCACATGCGATCACAGTCAGCCTAAGCACATAATTCCAGGAAATCACTTCACAGGCCTGGGTAAACTCGTAGGTGTCAAGCAAGTCCTAATTTAATCGGAACAATCCAATTGACTCGTCCCCTTTTCATGAGCTTATTCATTACTATGGCTCGAAAGCTTTAGCTATGTCTATTGAGTTAGCTGGGACTTCCATTAGGAACGTATGCATTTGCAGAATTTCTGAATGGCCAGAGGGCGAAGAGCTTTTGGCAAAATGATGATTTACCCAGCGGCTCGTATGCAGATACGACTTGTGACATAGCCTGTTAGTGACGCAGGGTCGGGCAGATAGTCGAGAAGACAGACAATGACCTAATCCCATCCATTATTCATTTTAATACATGAGTACCTACCATGGAACACCGAGCTTTACATTTTTCGTGTTTCTGGAAAATACTAGTTTTTCAACATATAGGTACCTACGTGACGATAATGAATCTGAAGCGAATAATAACTATAGTAAAAATTCACTATTCATTTTCCCTCAATTTATTTACTGACAATATGTTTAAAAGTGGGAAATAACTGGGGGGAGGCCTTTGTACAGCAGTGGGACACTACAGGCTCACAATAATAATAATAATTTACCGCAAGAGTCTAAGGTAACTTATCTCAAATAAAGAGATAATAATAATATTTTTTAAAGGTTTTTGACAGTTGATAAACAATGTTTTCGTCTTTAGGTTTTTTAACATCCAGCCAGTGCCTGTTGCGACGCATAGCATTATACCTAGCATTAATTAATTTTTGTGTCGTAACCGGCGAACCGAATTTATTAGAAACTAGCTGCCCTTGCGGCTCTGCCCGCATATTATAGAGCATCCAGGCGGAGCCGCGGCATTAAATATAGCCATTCTATGAGTGACGTATTTTTTGAAATTAGATGTAAAGGACTGCAATCTTGAGATTACCTCACAGACTTTAATTAATTTTTGTGTCGTAACCGGCGAACCGAATTTATTAGAAACTAGCTGCCCTTGCGGCTCTGCCCGCATATTATAGAGCATCCAGGCGGAGCCGCGGCATTAAATATAGCCATTCTATGAGTGACGTATTTTTTGAAATTAGATGTAAAGGACTGCAATCTTGAGATTACCTCACAGACTTTTCCTCTTTATAATATTAGTATCGATGGATGGTAAAATATTATACATTTACCAAACTGCCGACGCCGCCATTCCACATCAAATCCAATAAGCGACTTTGATAAAGGTCACACAATATCGTTCACTGTAGGTACTTGTATAATAGACCTAGACAAACGATAAAGGTGTGTAATAGTACATTGTGTAACAAGGGGCGGAAGTGGAATATTGCGAACAAGAGTCTATCAGAAGCCCGACGCCGAAGGCGGAGGGCTTGTGATGACTCGAGTTTGCAATATTCTTACGCCCGTGTTATACACAATGTTTTTCATCACATTTGCGAGGAAACAAATACATTTTAGATTAAATTAATACAGATCGTAATAAACACTGCATCATGTCAGTCGTCCATTTTGTTGAATTTGACGTGAGGCGCGTATGGCAAAGACCCTTCGGTATACAGCCACGATTTGAAAACACTTAAAAACATTTTACATAGACACTGAATAACTACATATTAAATCTGTAAATAATTCAGTTAAACATGTTTAAGTAGTTTTTTTTAAGTTTAAAGTTATTTATAAATACGTTTTGAGACATCGTATTTGATATAAAACCTCTTTGCTTTGTAACTGCCGCATGAGTGACAGATACAATTTAAGAAAAAAACCATTACGCCCGTGGGCGTAACACAGGCTATTACAGCTCTGTATGTCTGCGCATTATGAAGCCCTTTTCGAGCAAGTGTGATGAAAAAACATGTTCCGAGGTTTTCAACCACAAGCGTGTTTCGTACATGTTTGAGAAAGTTTTTATTTGATCACAGAGCTTGGGACGCCGGCGTCAGGCCGAAAACAGAAGAGGCTGCTGTCCGTCGCGTGGCCGAAAGGAATGCCTTACGCTGCTCCTTACTACGCAGCGAGGCGCGGAAGAAACAACAGCCGAGGGTATTTATAGTATACTTTCTATCCACAGAACACGGGTGTTCTGTGTTTGTACCTAATTTAATTGTCTGTATAAAAATTCAGCTCAACCCAAGTAGCACAGATAGCGGTATAACTACTCACATTTAGGTCTATTCGTTACTCTGTGCGTATTAAGACACTTATAACAACACACTCAGCTAGTAGCTATGTGAACTTGCGGCTGCCAAAATATGTGCCAATTAAGAGTTATAAGAGCTGAATAGCTGGCTATACAGCCCTTATGCAGCTCTTATATTCAGCCTCAAGCGTATTCGTACTCCGTTATTCGGCTATATAGCTAGCTGTGCTACTTGGGAATCGCATATATACCGGTAAGTGGCTGAGTAAAGTTTTGCCTTCCGGCCGTATTCACAACTGCGTTTCGCAACCAGATGCGGATAAAGAATGTTTATTCTTTGTTCACAACCAGTTGAGAATCAGGAGAACTTTTTCTTTTACCGGAACTTGGTTGCGAACAAGTAATCCTTCCGACCATTTTCACAACTGCAGTTCGCAACCAGGTGCGAAAAAGGATTTATTTTTCTTTGTTCGCAATCTTCGTTATCTATTTAATATGTCTAATCTGACAGTCTGTTTAATCGAAGGGCATACAAATTATATAAAAAAAAAAAATATATATAAAAAAAAAAAAAAAAAAAAAATCTATAATATGTGATTAATAAAGATAATATGAAAGACTTTAGAAGCAAAATACATGAAAATATTATTATTGTAGGATACTTATGAATTTATTATAAATAACTTAAGGGGCACTGGTAGCCTGGCGGTAGTACGTTGGACTATCGATCCCGGCTCGTACCACTGAGTTTTTCTGAATTTATGTACGAAATGTCTTTAGATATTTACCAGTCGCTTTTCGGTGAAGGAAAACATCGTGAGGAAACCGGACCTAATCCCAAGAAGGCATAGTTCCCTTATCGGTTGGAAGGTCAGATGGCAGTCGCTTTCGTAAAACTAGTGCCTACGTCAATTCCTGGGATTAGGTTGTCAAGCGGACCCCAAGCCCAAGCTGCGGCACAAAAATTTGGGACAAACGCTACGAAGAAGAAGAACTTAAGGGGCACTAAATTAAACTAAATGAAATTTCATTATCGTGTCGTGGTCGGACCAGGATCTATGACACCACACAGGCATGTTTATAGTATTTAAGATTTATCGCAGCTTCTTTTCTACCAGATGTGCCTTTGAAGTTGATCCTTGAGGAAAGCCGAATTAAGTTCGTATTCGCAACCAAGTTCCGGTAAAAGAAAAAGTTCTCTTGATTCTCAACTGGTTGTGAACAAAGAATAAACATTCTTTATCCGCATCTGGTTGCGAAACGCAGTTGTGAATACGGCCGGAAGGAAGTTTTGCATATTTTAAAGGTCAAGTACATACCTATTAAATGTCACTACGGGCAACGGGCGACATGTTTCGAACTCTTTGGGCGTTCTTCTTCAAGATGAGCATTTCGTGGCAATGAAGTTTAACCGTGGATTTATTAGTAGTATTTTAGACATGTCTCACGAAAGTTTAAATTCGGTAAACTTAGCTCCATATTTATAAATCTCTATAACCTATTTACTTACGACAAAAACCGGATCTATTGGTTATTTCCAGAGCCCGTAATTTTCATGCCGATGACATCAATTTGACGTCACGCTGCATATAGGATGATCCTAAATAGTTTTATTGTAATTATTAATCATTAGTCGTCAATCATTTTAATCATGTACAAATGTATATATGTAATCTATTCACACGTGGAATAATTAATAGGTACCTACTTGAAGGAATTCTGTTTTCTACGTAATTATTGAAATGTGGTAACAATACCGTTTAATAAAATGTATGTATAAAAACAAAACAAATAGTTTATTTTACGTTTCACGTATCAAGTAGGTACCTATTAATTGTTCCACGTCTGAATATATTACTTTTGAAGTAATTTTTACATGATTAAAATGATTGACGACTAATGATTAATAATTACAATAAAACTATTTGGGATCATCCTATATGCAGCTTGACGTCAAATTGATGTCATCGGCATGAAGATTACGGGCTCTGGTTATTTCTCTTATTGCACAATGCACTATGTAGGTAGATAAGTATTATTACGTGTATTCCGATTACATTCAGTTCTAAAGTAATTTTCGAATACGCTGAAATAAAGCTTTCATAGATTCTTGGAAGTAGGTAGCTAGTGTACTTCTAGCTTAGACATTATTTTCATTATGCATTTAATATTTATATGGGATAAAAATACACACAACTGCGAGCTACGAATGGCTGGAAAATACCAACCTTATAATAAGGTCTTCGATACATAGGTATTGTTTAGACATGATGCAGAATAAACATTTTATTCTTGGTGGCATTTTTCTTCTCTTTGTATATTATGAGACGATGGAAAGCGATGACAAAAGCTAATGCGTATGCACGGAGAGGAAGCAACATGCATAATTATTATAATGCGTTTATCTGCAGACGCGCCTCCACATGTTGCCTGTTTGCAAGATAAATGAGCCGCAAGACTTTGTGAGACGAGAAGTAGGAGAACCTTTTGCTCTTATACGGTTTTCAACAACGGACGCGAAATGCTCATAGCTTGCTTAACCAGCTCAAACATTTAAATAACAATATGAGATTTAATGAAGCGGGGTCTTCACGAACCAGGCTACAGCCCTTATAAAACTTATCCGGGGCCCGATATATGGTGCCGGTGCCCTTTGCAAAGAATTAGGCCACTTTTTAGGGTTCCGTAGTCAACAAGGAACCCTTATAGTTTCGCCATGTCCGTCCCGTCCGTCCTCGGATTCACGGTTTTTTTTTAATACTCGGCAAATGGATTCGTACTCGACTGAACAAATGAAATATTTGTGAATTAGTTGATTCTTTTATGATATAGAAACGTTTCATTCAATAAAACTATTTACTTGTGATAACATCCTGCAGGAATTTGTGTAGTATATGAAAATATTTATTTTATTTTGTATTGGTTGTCTAAAGATTTCATTTAAGTCTCGTCCTTACACATACGCGCGCACTGCGCAAACTTAACGAAATAAAAATGCTGTGCGAAATTATCTAGGCAATTTCACAAAGATTCGAGCGCTCTTAATTCAAAAATCGCCCCCCTAATGTTTTCATTCTCAACGAAATTCTGGGGTAAGGGTATTTAACTGAAGGAATCATCTAATTTTTGCATCTTTTGCAGCAGGAAACAACATCACTAGCCGAAAGAATAAGGCTCCTAACATGTGACGTGGAGGACGAGGGTGAGGAGCAGCGAGCCTCGCCGGCCGGCGCCCCGGCTGACAAGTACTGCAGTGGTAGCGACAAGTCCAGCGACAAGTCGTACAACAGCGTTGACCGGAACAACGAGAAAGCGTTCGGGAGCGCGTCGTCAAGTTCCTCGTCGTCGACTCTGTCGGTGGCGCCCGCTTCGGGCCGCCATCTGCCGCCTGACTTGGGTGACGTGCATCAAGAACCACAGAAGGTGATTACACTCATTATGATTTCTATAAATTATTCAATCCGCGAGAACACGTCCATCCGTCTCATTGCGTAGGTACTACACACACATTTTGTGGTCCATAGTGTACATACATACATGGCGTAAGTAGAAGTGGGGCGCTGATTGCACAATCAGTATCAGTATCCTTATTGCTTTCATAGGTAAATATAAGATGGTACATTATATTTGTTCAGCTATGAAACCCTGTAGGGCACTATAATATAACTAAAACTAAAATTTAGGTAACTTGCAACAGCTTAAGGCTGTCACCTAATTCTTAATTCTTCAATCAATCAAGGTATACCTGCTGCTACGTTACGGCGAACGGAATCCCCAACATTTTGTCTCGTTCGGTCGTTAATGTTAGCTCGATATGCTGTGCTCATCCCCCCCGCGCATGTTAACTTGCGAAAATTTATATAAAAAGGGGTTTCGTTCTAAATAGATTATGAAATTAAATTAAATTACTTAAATATTTCTTTATTTCAGATTTTGAATATCCATGTAATGTTAGTGTCTTAATCTAAGTTGGTCAGTATGTGCATAGACACGTACTTATATCTACTTAACTCTAAATTGAGCAACCGCTTTTATTTGGCTGACCCAGTATAGTAAAATAGGGCAGTCGTACTTGTCAGCAAACACACCCAGGATGCTGTTGGAGCTTCCTCTGAGCCTGTCCTGCAGCGAGGCGATTACCTATTTATAAAAGTGCACAATCGTGTTTTATATTAAAGTTGCATATCCGAAATAACTGCCAAAATATGACTTATTTTTCTGAAAAAGAACTGAAAAATGAAATAGTTAGTGATATAACAAAGTCTGAGATACCTATATATTTCGTTCAGAATGATTGGTCGCATCATTTCAGACTCTCACCTTTTCACCAGACCGCACAGATCTTTCACCTCTGTTCCTTGTATGAGAATGTAATAGGTATGACTGAAAAAGCATTTAGATGCAAAGCATTTAATTAGGTATATTAAAATTATCTTTTTACGTCTTTGTCTACAAAATTACGTCTACTTTGTCTACGTCTAGATTAAAACCAACTTAGTTTTCAATGCCTGTTTTCTTATAATTAAAAGTGAGTGTTTCCCGCAAATTGGCATTGCCTCCAGCCGTAGGGTAACTACACTAGCATTCATTAATTAAAAACGGATGAATGAGTGGCAAACGTTATCAGAGTTTGTTTAATGAATAGGTAATTTTGACAGTTAATTATTAAACGTGTGTGTAATATGCTTTTAAGCACCACTGCCACAATATTGTCGCGGCTACGGTGCGGTCAACCAATCGCGTGGGGTGATTGGGAGATAGGTACGGTTTTTAATTTGATGGACACTAATATTTTTCAGCAAAAAATTACAAAGGGAGCATCAAAAAATTTATATATACTGTGATATACATAATCAAAAAACGGGTTAACAAATTCACTGCCAAGAGTCGCTACGCTCGTAGCGGATCCTGTAGTTTTCCTTTTTTAACTAACCGACTTGAGGGTGCCTACGCCGTAGGCGCTACGCCGTAGGCGCCCTCAAGTCGGGCTCCTGGCATCAAATGTGTTAAATATGACAATAGTCGAGAGAAGGTAACTGTAAAAAGGTTCGGTTGAGACTGTTTAGGTAGGTAACTTGTCGAAAGAGTCGTTTGGCGAATTTTTTCAAGAGTTGAAGACATGCGGAAAAGCTTCCGAAACAGAAAGAAGAAACCAAACGACAGACAGCAAAAGAATTCCTAAAATATATTCAAGCGCAAGCTCTTCTAGCACTTGCTAGAACAATATATACATATATATTTGTATGTATACTGTATTTGTATATAGGTATTACATTATTATATTTATATTCGTATTAATCAACGTTGGCATTTGTATAGTTAGGTTATATGGATATTGTTATTTTTTTTTGTTCATATTTTTCTTGCACCCTCCGTTTGAAAGTCTCTGTTTGGCCCTTTGGTTGACTGATAGAGAATGCCTTGAGGCATTAAGTCTATACAAGCCTTACGAGCAATCTCATTAAATTGGCCAGTATTTACAACATTTTTTATGTGTGTGCTAGTAGATCGATATTAGATAGGTTGCTATTATGGTTCAGTAATGTGTAAAAATATGGCTGCATACAACTTACTCTTAAATATGAAATGACCCATCACTTTTATGTCAGCAGATTAAGTTTTCGGTACATATTTTTATGAGGATTAAATTGATACATATTTTTGCACTTGACTGTATTTAGTGTAGTAGTTTAGTTAAACACCGGTTTTGCCTGCATATGCATGCAGTGTCAAATGTTTTACATTACCCTGGCCTGTAAAATCCAGTTCTGTGACTAATGGAAGATTTAAAGAATTTAAATATTCAGTCAGTCACGCGAATCACTAAAACCGGTAATTAGAATGTATCTGGTCCAAGCTTTAGTTTTGCTATTTGCGGGGTAAAAACATATTTTCACACCTGCCATTCAGAAAAGAGACAATATGTGCCACTCGGTAGCTCGTAAACTCTTGAATCCCTCGTTACGTTCAAGATTCAATATACCGCCCCCGCCATAAATATATAACTTTGCTCAGTTTCACACAATGTACTATTATCACAGCCACGGCCCGAGCCCCGACGACAGTTCCTGTCGACGCTGGCGCCGCTGACGGCGTGCGTGGGCAGCGTGGCGCACCACGAGGGCTTCTACTACGTGCCGCCGGGCGAGCGGACTTCGGCCTCCACCAACATCGACTTGCAGGAGCACAGCGACGCCCCGGCACCCGACGTTGTCGCTGGGACCCCGGGTATGCTCACAAAATACAGCCCAACCATTTCTGCTCCGACAGTTCGTCAGCTGTAATTTTATTGTGCCGCTGACGGCATGTGGCCACCAACATCGCCTTGCCGGAGCACAGCCAGCGACGCCCCGGCGCACGACGTCGTCGCCGGGACCCCGGCTACGGATTCAGAATACAGTCTAGCCATTTCTCCTACTAGAGCGCAGTCGCTTTATTAAGCGGCAATTACACTTGCAGAAGCACAGCGACGCCCAGGCGCCCGACGTCGTTGCCGGGACCCTGGGTACGCCCAGAGAATACAGTCTATAGTCTACGAGATTTGGGACTGGTGTTTTGACACATCGCGACACCCATATAACGTAAATTGGCACTGCTCATCGAAATAATAATAAAAAGTTTCAATAGCTTATGAGTTACGAAACAAAGTTCAATCTCGATCGATGCACGCGCTTTTTAGCACTTATAAAGTGATTGTAATATTTTTTGACGGCTTATTTGTGCAGGAATTAGCATTGAAAACTCGGTATGCGAACAATTACGTCCTACGACTTTTTTTTTAATTTTAATGTTACACTGCTTCAATCGATTGGAGTCTGTCAATTTAGAAATAAATCGGTATGAATCAAATAATTGTGAATTGGAAAATAACAATGTATTATTTAATTACTGTCACGATAATACGAATCGATCAAAACTGTCATTTTTGATTGTGCAAAATGTTCCGTTTGACAATATGGCATTGATTTCTGCACGGCTATCATGAGACGGCGCGCGATCTCTCTCGATTTTTCGTACAGGGCACTTTTGTTAGCCGACGACTGTGTATAGACTCTCTATTTCATTTCCTAAAAATAATTATTGCACAGTAATCAATCGATTCCTTTTATTAGCCACCATCAATCGTAATCGGATATTATGACAATCGATTTACTCTAGCCACATCACTCTTTACGTCATATTGGAACTGTCAAAAGACCAGTCCCAAATCTCGTAGACTATAACCATTTCTGACAAACCACAAATCGAATATTGCAACCATTTGTTCGCAGTCCCTCTTATACCATAATTGTATAATTTACTAAGCAGTATCATGGTCAAAGTCCACTTTCTAAATTTTCAATGTCCATAATAGTCCATATCTTTTTATGATTTCAATTATAATACTCATTTATAATGTATACTTTATTACAATAATTTGACGGTTTACTATCCATTTTGCAACACTACGTTATAAATTTTAACATGAGTCTACACCCCTATTGACGCTACAAATAAAAAACGACTTAACTAAAGAGGCTACTAAGCTTAATGGTGTTACGTTGGCCTTTTATAACATTTCCTTTGTTTCTAACCTTGATGCTGCATCCTATATTATGATTCTATAATGCACTAATGCATATGATGTTTCCACGTATAAGGTTGCTCTACATTTTATAATATGACTAAAAAGCGCTTTCTGATGCACTCTTAAAATGGCTCATACCGAACGTGGATACGTCGAGTATAGGTACTTAGCTTGTAGCGGTAGCATTTAGAACAGTAACACATTAAACACGGCAGTGCACTAACGGCAAATACTCACTTTTCGTACTCGCCTGCATGGCTTCACCGACAATCGACAATGCAACACGAATTTTCTAAGAACAACAAACCAATTTTCTAAGAAGCTAATAAAAAATACGACCTCTCTTCTAACCGTGGATGCGTGTTGCATTTGCAAATTGATATCAATCGGTTTCGGGCATCCACTCGATTCGGGCTATTGGCTTATAACGAGCGTGCGAAAACATTAATATCAAATTGGACTACAAAACATATGTTTCCTGTCAACCCCCTTTTTGAAGGCGTTACGACAACAAGGGGAGTGCCAACGCTTGCTAGAACTGCTAGAAGCGTATAGGCGCACGCGTCTTGTCGCGCGACGGACGTTTCACCCGTTAGACTAGTACTAACGTATAAGGCAGGCTCCTTAACTCATTTATTTTTTATTTTTAAGATTAGCAGTTAAGATGTTAAGATTATAATTAAACCAAAAAAAAAAAAATTGATATAAACAGTTCCAATTAATTTGAACGCCATTTTAGTTAAAAGAGGGATGTAGGGCCGAATAGGGCCGTTTATTATTAATCCATATCCATGCTAGTATAATAAATGCAAAAGTGTATGTGTGTGTTAGTTTGTTTGTTTGTCCGTCTTTCACGGCAAAGCGGAGCGACGAATTGACGTGATTTTTTAAGTGGAGATAGTTGAGGGATGGAGAGTAACATAGGATAGTTTTATCCCCGTAATCATCCCCTAAGGGGGTGAAATGGGGGGGTAAAAGTTTGTATGGAGCTGCGATATAAAAGAGTTCCACGCGGACGGAGTCGCGGGCAGAAGCTAGTAACTTTATAATTAATAACGTAAGTAGGTACTTATGGTTATCGGGTACTCTCTGTGACGCACATATTTGTTTAGTTAGCGGTCAAACAGTATAAAGTCACACAAAGCAAGTACGTGGACAGTAGACGTCAAAGAGATGTTTACATTGTTCAACTTATTACAATGGAATTAGGTGCGAAAGCGTAAACATATCTTTAATGTTGGCTAGACAAACAACCTACGCAAAATCGATTAGACCCATAGTTTGCGCTACAGAAAATGTCGTGTGAAGCTAATAAGGGGGTGAGCATCGTCTCGCCTCCGCATTAAGGTGCCGTATAAACTGTCAGCACCACAATAGACTTTGTTGTTGTTAAGCCCTATTGTCTAAGAGTTGAACAGTGTTTGTAATAGGTACCTCCGAGCCTCATACTTTACCGGGGCGTCTAAACAACCGATGTATTTTCTTAAACCAGGTTGCTTTGTAACTAAGTTATACATGTTCAGTTTTCCCGTCATGCAATAGACCAGGAGGGCAATTTTCGGGCCGTTAAGATGACATCTACTAGAGTAGAGATGATCTCTATTGACGTCATGTCTATTGAAAAATCTCACCAAAATGTTGAAGACAGCAAAATGTCTTATCCTGGGGCATGATAGAGATTATGTGGACATGTGGACCGGCAATCTCAATGTCTATTCCAATATGCGTTTCGATTTTCTCCATCGTGTTTGTTTATAATCGAGTACATTGTGCCACAAGTACGCTAAGTGATGAGTCACGAACTAGACTCTCTATGAGAAGTAAAATTATTGGCGTACGATTTGCACTACGAGTGCATGTCACTGTTACTCTCCGTGCTCTTACCGAAGCGGAAGACCAGCGCTGGCTGCAAAGCTAACACGCCGAGCTGGGTCAATTTCAGGGCAAAGCAAAATGTGGTTTTTATTTTATTTATTTTATTATCTGTGTTGTTTTTGTCACGAATAAATGATTTGATTTTGTTTTTGATTTGCGAGGAAACAAATAGTGCATGTAAAACAAAAATATCGCAATGAAAAAGGCATAATGTCAATCGCCCATTTTGTTTAATTTGACGTAAGCCACGTAAGGCAAAGACCCTTCGGCATACCGCCACGATCACGATTTAAGATCACAGTTAAAAATGTTAATATAAATTCAGGTAAACATGTTTCATTACTGCAGAGCCCGTAATTTTCATGCCGATGACATCAATTTGACGTCACGCTGCATATAGGATGATTCCAAATAGTTTTATTGTAATTATTAATCATTAGTCGTCAATAATTTTAATCATGTACAAATTACTTCAAAAGTAATCTATTCACGCGTGGAATAATTAATAGGTATACCTACTTGAAGGAATTCTGTTTTCTACGTAATTATTGAAATGTGGTAACAATACCGTTTAATAAAATGAATGTATAAAAACAAAACAAATAGTTTAATTTACGTTTCACGTATCAAGTAGGTACCTATTAATTTTTCCACGTGTAAATAGATTACTTTTGAAGTAATTTGTACATGAATAAAATGATTGACGACTAATCCATATCCATACTAATATTATAAATGCGAAAGTGTGTCTGTCTGTCTGTCTGTCTGTCTGCCCGCGACTCCGTCCGCGTGGAACTCGTTTATATCGTAGCTCCATACAAACTTTCACCCCCCACTTCAGCCCCTTGGGGGATGATTTCCGGGATAAAAACTATCCTATGTCCTTCCCAAGGACTCAAACTATCTCTATACCAAATTTCATCCAAATCGGTTCAGCGGTTTAAGCGTGAAGAGGTAACAGACAGACAGACAGACACACTTTCGCATTTATAATATTAGTATGGATTTAAATACAATTTATGAAAAAAAAAACAATTCGCCTGTGTTATTGTAACTCTGCATGCCTGCGCATTATGAAGCCCTTTACGAGCAGGCGTGATGAAAAAGAATAAATATTTTTAAATCATTTCTACTGAATTAAATATCAAGGACAAAATTGTTATTTATTTACAATAATATACACATAAATGCTGATTTAACACATCAAAAACATTTAAGCGTTTGCTCGATTAAGTAACTAAGTGCAAGGAGCGTATCAAAATCGGTTCTGACGTGACGTGTTTGAGCCAAAGACTACTGTCAGTATTAGTTAGCTGCCGATAATTAAGTATGTTCCACTGTCACGCCACTGAAAGATGTAATGGTAAAGAATATCTGTTATACCACCATCTCGATCACTACTAACCACTCGTTGTTTTATTCGCTCTCGTCAGTTATCGACGTTATCGTTCGCATAAGCTTTTTCGAGATTTGTCTATTATTTAAACATCATCAACGGTACGAGAATTGGCGTCCCAACACATTCAAAATGTACTTTTCTTTATAACAAAGTTATTTGATGGTTTAATGAATAGGGTTGTAGACTTAAAGTTTATTATTTATCCAAAAGAAGGAAGGCAAAAAATATGCCCAGTGACAAACATCCCATTGCGGTACCTCTAGTCCAGGCAATGAACTGACAACTTGTATGGAAAAAATGTCAATTTTGGAAATAATTTATAATAGCTTATTTTTTATGTATAACGGATATATTATCAATTAAATAGTTACCCAGCGACAAAATCCGACAAAATTTCAGACATCGAAAAAATGATAAGTTAACTGGCTTCTAAAAAGTCAGTAAAAATATTAATAAATGTTTTTGTCTTTATTTTGGTTCATTTACATTTGCTCTATAATATTCAAGATAAATCGTACAAAAAAAGATAATGCATGCTTCATTTAAATCTACATAATTACTTCCGGGTGGAAAGTTTGTCGGATTCTTGACTAAATCATCTTAGAATAACATTTTCAAATGAAATCAACAAAAAAAACGCTATTATAAATTAATGTTTTTCAAAACCGTATTTTGCCTGGAGTACTCAAAAAATTACGAAGCTACAACCTTTTTAATATTGCTTGTTCGAGAGAGAAAACGCTGGGGGATCGTGACGTCACGACACTCGAGCGTCATATTGAATGACAACCGTTTCGTATATGTAGGTGCGTTTTGCGGAAAAGTGGCAGAATATTACCGGCAACCCTAGCCAGACTAGTGGCGGTTATGAGCACTGATATCGAATGAAAATCCCATGGACCTATGATACTCAGGACAAGCTATGGTAGTAATAATACCACGTGCGAGCGAGCTGGTAGCATACAAATCTCGATAAGTGTGACAGAAAGGGAAATATCATTCGTTGTCCTTCCAATAGTTCCACTTTTTTTATTTGCCACAACTGATTTAGTATGAAGTCGAGGCACATAAACCATTACCCGTCCAAATTGAGTAGTTGTTTATGGCAAGTCATCAGCCATTCTAAGACCAGTTCTTAATTTAGCTGCATAAGAGCTTTTACGTCCCTCGTTGTGGCATCACGTATAGCCTGTCCTCAGTATCATAGGACCATGGAAAATCCAAATGTATTTTTGAAAACCTGGTCATATGTATGTATGAAGCATACAACTGGGTGGCCCAAAATACGTTCACAACGAATTGTTAGATTTTTTAAGTAACATGACTTATGCAATATGAAATAAAATAAAATAATACACAAATATGCTAATTAAAATATGATCATGTAAATAAGATTTTGGCTTTGTACTAAAATATTGTTTTTCTACTCGAGCACTTCTATCCGTCAATTAAATGACTGACAGCGATATCTAAATCAACTTCATTTGAGTTGGGCTCATAAGATCACTGCTAGCAGTCACCTTTATGAATGATTACTGTATACGAACTAAATTGAGTTTCAGCAGGGCGATTTTCAATAGATACCAAGTTTGTTTAATACATTATTATTTCCGTTAACTCGTAGAAAAGGTATTGTATGCAATACTTATATGATTAGCTTTTTAACTCTCGTACCTTAATTAGGCCACGAAGCTTGCTGAGTAACGTGCTACTCGGCTGAAAAAGTATACATTATATGCCGATTGCATACACTACTATTAAATTATAAACAATTTGCCGCCGTTCTTCTAAGACTAAGGTTATTATCGCCCACTCTTTGGTAAGTGTCGCTTCCAAAGCTTTAAGCGGTGATTGACCAATTATGCTGTAATCCCATGGACTTAGACCAGGCGTGAAGGGCCGTCACTCTATTGATTTTCTGTATTCGGGAAACGTATTTACACCATTTCTTCACAGGACCGTGTGACATGGAACTAAGTCCAGAGAGAATTGTGTAACATTCCGAACCAGCGTTAGGATAACTCAACTGTCTTTTTCCTACTCAAATAATTATATTTAGATCTACGGCACTTACTTACGAAACGTTACGCAATGCAATAACTTTTAATAGCCTTGGCACCAGTTAATTACTGATACTTCCTGGGCTTTTGACTATCTCACACTGTCGTTTTCAGCTTCGTGTAAGAATATGACTGCTGTAATTAGTGCTTGTTCAAAAGCATTTTTTTTTTACCAATGCGCTTTTTACAAATATGTTTAATGGAAAATCACATGAACTTTATCGTGCCGTGTCACTTTTTATTTCTGTCGACGTGTTTTTGGGCCACAATATAGAGCTGACCAGAACTGTTCGATTTATTGGAACGACAGCTTGGGGCTATAATTTCGTGTCAACTGCTTCTTATCAAAATCATTATAGCTAACAACGTGAATGTGTTAGGTGCCGGTGAGGGCGACGACGGACTTGCTGCGTTTGCGCGCGCGGCCGGCCCGCGCACCGAGCGGCTGCGGCAGCGCTACGGGCAGGAATCGCAGCCGGCCAGCAGCGACGACGAGCACGACGACTACGGTATGTGTGTCGTATGTGCGACAGCGTGTGTGTACGTGTGTTGTCAGACGCCGGCGGAGAAGACAACCATAACGACGACTACGGGATGTGTGTTGTATGTGCGACAGCGTGTGTGTACGTGTGTTGTCAGACTCCGGAGAAGACACCATAACGACGACTTCGACTCGAAGACACATGGCCCGAGATATTTGACCTCAAAGTAGGAATTTGGAATCCAAAAATGATCCAAAATCGAATCGGAGCACCCCACCATCCACCTGGTTTTGTCTGCCCTACCCCTAGAGTGTTTATAAAAGAGAACGGAGGAGCGGAGGGACAGCAGCCCTCGCCCGCCGTGACGGAGCACGGGAACGAGTGAGGCGAGCGGCTGAGGCTGGTCGCCTTCGCTGTTCCCGCAGCGCCGGAACTACGGGAAGTTACTATTGATCTTTTCTCCGCGCCTCCGTTTTCTTTTATACCTAAACACTAGAGGTAGGGTGGCAGACAAAACCACGTGGATGGTGGGGTGCTCCGATTCGGTTTTGGGTCATTTTTGGATTCCAAAGTCCTACTTTGACGTCAAATAACTCGGCCATTTTATTTAGCTAGCAAATAAACAATGATAAGAATGTCTGAGACTTGGTACTACGAAATATCTCACAACTTTTTACGGTGGAAGAGTTTCGAGACTTGGCCTCATTTTACCCGACTGTCGAAGGAGGAGGGTTATGTTTTTCGAGCGTATGTATTTATGTGACCTTATTCTTTGGCACGCCCTGCGGCCTAGACCGTTTGACGGATTTCGACATAATGAGGTGTCGCTGGATTCCTCTTAATCGTGGTAGTGACTATAGGCTATAAAATAAGAAAAAAAGCAGATGGGTTTTATATATGTTTATTTCGATATTTTAACCGGTCGGTAAATTAAACTTTCGATATTTTGAATTTAGACCATTCAACCGTTCGATATTTAGATTTTCGATATTTTGTACTTCGATGTTTTCATTTTCGATGTATCAATTTTCGATCTTCTAATACGTACCAGTTTGAGTACGCATGGTGTCGGACGCCGGCGGAGAAGACGACCAAAACGATGACTTCGGCAGGTATGTGTTGTATGTGCTAGGTTAGGTTAGGTAATGTTGGTGAAGGTGCCAACGGGCTGGCGGAGAACACGTCGATAACTTCCCTTCTAATCTTCCTTCATCTACGCCCTTCAGCATCTCAAGCGCGTAACGGACTTTGAGACAGCCCTCACTGCATATTATGCATATGCATACTCAAGACTCTCATACGGTCTCGTTCTATGGGGGAATAGTACCGATAAAGATAAAATCAATTTGTTAAAATTTTTAAGAAAACCAAATATATTCGATAAACAATTAAAAATATTCCTCACCCAAAAATGTTATTATAGCCTGAACGATTATTTTGAAGATGTACCTATTTGTAGCTAAAGTAGTATATATAATTTTTTTTTTAGATAAGTTAAGATAAGAATTGTATTTGTAGCTTGTAGTTTGTTAAGGTTGAATATTCTAATGCATGTTGGTTGTTTATATATTATGTTAAGAAATAAGTCCATACAGGCTGTGTATGCGTCACGCAGGGCGTCACGTGTGTACCTATCTTGTTGTTCCACCTTATAACCTGTAATGTGACATGCAATGAAATACGGTATGTGTGTTGTATTGTGCTACGTTGTGTGTGTGCGCGTGAGTTTTCAGGCGCCGGCTGAGAAGATGACGATAACGACGACTACGGTGTGTGTTGTACGTGAATCAGTGTGTGTGTGTATGTGAAGTCAGACCCCGGTAGAAATGGCGACGCATATGGTGACTACGGTATGTGTGTTGTATGTGCGACAGTGTGTGTGTGTTGTCAAACGCCGACTACGGTATGCTTGGGCTTGTTAGTAACGCGGAATTTGAATCAGTATAAGCCTGGTGGTTTCCGCCAATTTCCTTTCATAGAATGTTTCATTATTTTCGATAAATCAACACCGGTATATTTACAAACTCATGAAATGTTTTATTAAGTTTGCCTATCCACGGTTCAAATTATTTCATTTGGCTGTATGTTATTGTGAACTTACTTGCTTCACTTTGGCCTGATAACCATTTTCACGAACTACACCAATTGTCAAACAACCAAACACGCAAAAATAACCTAACCACGCGTGCTACTCTTGTTTGCTAAGCCATGCCACTTTGACATACAGTGCCCAGCACAGCCAGGCAGTACAGCGTCGAGCACTCGGACGTTTACCTTACGGCCCAATAATCCGCGTCCATTTATCATTCTCTCTCTCTTTCTACATAGGTTGAAAACAGACGGACGCAAACTAGATTTGATGTTGGTCTTTGTGTCCGTAGGGTTCCACCGTCGGCCGGCGGTCCGTGGCATCGCCATCAAGCAACAGTTGGGCGCGTCAGACGACATCTTGCAACAAATGCAGAACGATCTGCAGCCGTCGCCGGGCGCCGCGCCAGTCACCACGCCCGCCCCCGCTCATGCGTGCCAGCGCGCCAATTCTAACTACTCTTGGCCGTATTACTCCGAGGCTAATCTCAACTCGAGACCTCAGAGCAGGGCCAGTGCCACTTCCAATTGGTATAAGCGATTCAGATCATTTGAGTGCTTACTAGATAGATATAAGTACAGCTAATTGCGCACCTATCTCCACACCCGCTTTCGCACACGCATGCCAGCGCGCCAATGCTTACTACTCCTGGCGGTATTACTCCGAGCCTAATCTCAACTCGAGGCCTCAGAGCAGGGCCAGTGCTACTTCAAATTGCTAAGTGAATCAGATTTATGTGCTTTGTTGCAAACTTACATTTTACGTATATGGTAATGCTACAGGTCGCAGAAGTCGGACTACGTGTCGGGCCGGCAGTGCGGCACTCCGGTGCCGCACAGTGACGCGTGCTACACACCCGCGCCCGTGCCGGCCGCCGCGTACACTCACTACGCGCACCGGCCGGACGCCGCCTACAAGAACTGCTCGCTCTATGCCAACATCGGGTACGTCATACCACGTCATACGTTCATTGTGAAGGTTCACAAACAAATCAATCAACTGCCAGACGTGACCAAATCAGACAGTTTTTTTCTTAGTTAATTAAGAAATTGATCAGTACATTCTCAGCCACGCCATTGTAACGTCAGTCTGTACAGTTCCCTCCAATGTTGAAAAGAAACGGTTACGTATTTTTCCGCACTTTCCGTTGGCGCGAATGGCTAAGGCCATTAATTAATCTTTCTCAATAGAAAGCCTTGTATAGTCAACAGCAAAAGTAGATGATAATTTTAGTAACTTGATACTTTCACCACTTTGACGCATCCCATCCCAACTGTCGCTGTTTAGACAGAATAATCGTTTTCCCAAAGTAACACGTGACAAACAAATTTCTCAAATTATTCTAGCCTATTCTAAACTCCCCCTGAGTTTTGCGCAAATGGAAAGCTAATTTATGAAAGTGTGTGTACTCGTAATTTCTTAGCTGTTAACCTGCAAATGTCAAAAAACGTTTTGTATGGTCGTCGAACCACCTGAATAATCATCTATATTTCCTGTTGGCCGCACTAACGAGGTACATTTGTCAACATTGTACCCCCTAATAATGGATTGTCTCGTTGATAATTTTCCAGGTGTTCGGACAGCAGCCAGGAGCTGTACAGCTCGCAGACGAGCTCCGAGCAGACGTCGCCGGTGCGCGCGCGCTGCCGCCGGCCCGAGTCGCCGCCGCCGATCCGCAACCACCACCAGCTGCTCTACGTGCCGTACAGCAGCCACTACCACTACCAGCACCACGACTATGCCGCGCACTGGAGCGCGAGTGACTGTCAGTTGTACTGCTGCTAGCTTCCGCACGCGACTTCGTCTGCGTGGACCCGGGATAAAAACTATCCTATATTTTAATCCAGGATAGAAACTATCTTCGTGCAAATTTTCATCAAAATCGTGTGACCTGTTTAAGCGTGATTGAGTAACAAATATCCAAACTTTCGCATTTATAATATTACTAGCTGCCCGGCACGGCTTCGCACGGATTACCCGTTTTCCCGTAGGAATGAAGCATTTTCCCGCGGTAAAAAGTAGCCTATGTTCATCAGGGATAATGTCGGCTTCTAATGGTAAAAGAATTTTTCAAATCGTTCCAGTAGTTTCGGAGCCTATTCAATACAAAGAAACAAACAAACAAACAATCAAATCTTTCATCTTTAGAATATTATTATTAGTGTAGATAGTGTCGATTATGAGTATAGTAGGATTACTAGCTGTCCCAGCGGTTCTGCCAGCGTATCACATCATAGCCCAAGTAGAGATAGCGGATAAAATATAGCCCCATTCTATATTTGTATTGGTGAACGAATTTTAAATCTGATGGGTAGTGCGATCCGTTACATACAAAACCTACTAATTCTCAAACTCACTAAAGGTATTTACATATTTCTTCTTATAACGCAGGGATCACATAGCGCTAACATAGCTTTGACGTCTGCTGTACCTAAAGTCGCCGTCAATGGAATTTGCTAACTATGTAAACAAACCGCCATAGTGAAAGACAATTTCAATATGGCGGTTTGTTTACTTAGTTAGCAAATTCTATTGACGGCAACTTTACATAAAACGTTGTCGAATGATGCTTCGAAAGCTATCGCCTTGTGCCGTCCCCGTCGGAAATATCAGAGCAAACAATGTGCTCCCAAAAAAGTGATACGTTTTAAGGCGTTAAAATGTTATAATACCTATGTAAATTTCCTATGAATCCACAAGTGAGTTTAAGTTTAAGAATGCCACAAATATTAATCTTTGCTGGATTTATGTTTCATAAATCGATATTTTAAACAGTTGTAACAAGAGACGGAAACATAGCAACAAGATACAAAAATGTTGGTTGACCCAGAAACTGTGTCAACAGACTCGACCCGCTCTCGTTCTAGTTCACTGGGCAAACTTCATTTCTTCTATTACCTTTGTATAGTACATTAACTTTCTGTTGAAGATCGATTGTCGATGCAGCCTTTATATACAAAAGTTGTCTTGGGCCAGTTGTTCCAGTCGAAGTTTCGTTTTATAGGAAGTTTGACAGCGCGCGGTTTGGCCGCACATTACAAAGACCGCAAACAGATCATTTAATAAGGATCTGTACAGGTCATTTTGAGCGTGTTATTTTGCTTAGCTACTTCTGATGCTGACTGTACTGTACTACACTCTCACAAACTTTACATCTTTTTTAATATTTTTTAATATTAGTATAGATTAAGTATTTTAGTATATATATATATTAATTAGGTAATTGAATAGTCCGTCAAAAAGTGTTGATTTAACCGACTCGACTCTGGATAGTCAAAATGTCGGGTTAGGCTCGTAAAACACACTTTCCCGACATGTGCACTTTCTGCAAAGGTGCATTTTCCGCAAAATGTACAATCCCAAAATGTACATTTTCCCAATTTGGAAACTATCCCGAAATGTGCACTTATTCAAACAGTGCACTTTTCAAAAACGCACGCTTCCCAAAATGTACACTTTCCCATTTAGGGCACTTTCTCACAAGGTACATATTTAAGCCTTAAGTTTTGGTGGCAATGTTCAATTCTGTCCGTCCGTCCGTCTGTCCGTCTGTTTGCATTTGCACTATTTCATAGAAACCCTTAGTACTATAAACAGGGACACCCCTACCCCTAAAGAGTACTTTCCGGTAAAATATTCCTTCTGCGAAAGTGCACATGGGAAAGTGCACCTCTTGACAAAGTGTACATATCGGGAAGTGCACTTTTAGAGACAGTGTACTTTCCGGGAAAATTATCATTCTAAAAAAAAAGACTGGGTTGCACTCCGGGAGTGCCGGCAGAAGTGAAAACTCAATAACATTGTAACAGTTTTTCGATCAGGTCACGTGACATCTTACGGTGTCACCCTAAAAATGAATTTGACGCAAATTTATAAACAATTATCAATTAGGCGGACGGACCGCGGGCGCGTTGGGTGCGACGGGGGCCGCCGGCTCGGCGCGCCGACGGGGTGGCGGCAAACACAATACCAATTTGTTTTTGCCATTGCCAAATATTTTTCAAAGCTTTATCTCTTTAGGAATAACGTCTAAATTCGAACTATTCGAATTTGCAAGAACAGACGGCGGTGGCGAGTTGGCGACCAAAATATCAATTTGTTTTTGTCGTTGGTAAATATTTTTCTAAGCTTTATCTCTTTAGGAATAACGCCCAAATTCGAACTATTAGAATTTTCTCAATAGCAAAACGGTGAAGGACGCGTTGGTATTATTACAAATTTATTTGCAGAATATGCTATTGAAAAAAGTGTTTAACGGCTTTATACTCTTACGAATAGCGTTCAGTTTTAAATGAAGTGGAATCGGTTAGCAGCAAAAAGTGACCTCCTTCACATCTGACGTCACAAAACGAACGTATTTAACAATTTTTCCCCATCCCAAAAAGTGCTCAGCGCCGCTAAACAAGTTTTCACTTCAAAAATGTACCTTCACAGAAAGTGCACATTTCGGGAAAGTGTGTTTTACGAGCTTAACCCAAAATGTCGACGTCGTTACATTTGGCGCCCTATTTCGCTTCCCTGCACGGCCATCACAGGACGGTCCGCGAGCTGTGTCGCGGCGAGATAGACTATCCGTCTCTTTCTAATTAGAACGCTTAAAACGAGATGGATAGTCCATGTCGCCGCGACACAGCTGGCGGGCCGTCCTGTGATACAGTGCTGGGCTTAGCTTCAGGTTCAAATCGACCAGTCCTACCCTAATTTCAGACTGAGTTTAATGGGGCTTCTAAACGCGCGACATTTTCCTGCAATTTCTGGCCGACAACTAATGCTTTCTTACGCTGACTTTGTACGCTAGAGCAAGATGCCTTGCCGGCCACAAATTGCCGTAAAAATGTTGCTCGTCAAGAAGCCCCATAAGTGTTTCGTGTTGCAGATACCCGCATGCAATCGTACTACCAGCAGCAGAGTCGCGGCGGCGCGAGCACGCCGCAGCCGGCGCCCGCGCAGCCGCAGCGCGCGCAGTACACGCACGCCCTGCAAATTCAGGTACTGCCCTGGAGTTGACACCTACCCGTCGCTTCACATCCCAATACAGTTTAGGAGTGATTTATGACCCACTTTAAAAAAATCAAAAATGTATATAATACATGAAAAACGTAGCTATCTGTTTTTAACTGAATATTTGCAATTTCAATGCGTTTTTTAGACTTCTGAAAAGAGTCATTTTAACAATGGTTTTTTATTATTTAATGTACCTATTTTGTGCGTTGCATGCCATTGTTTAAACCATTGATCTATTTAACTAATATAATATGCAGCGTGACATTGTCATCGGCACAAAGGCGGACTCACCGCGCGTAAGGTGTGGTGCCGGACGCGCGCCCGGTGGCGTGTTTTTATGTTCGTTTTAAGGTAGTTTGTTGTAAATAGTTTTAGGTTTTCTTTTATGTTAGCATGTTGTGTTTGGTTTTTATGTTTTTATAATTTGTATGTAGTATATGTTAGTTTAAGCGTTGACCTTACGCCGCGCATGCGCAGGCAAGTTGGGCCGTGCTTAGTTATTGGCAGATAAAAGAAAAAAAAACCTGATGATTGAATTTGTTGCAGACGCTTATCCCGGCGCCTGCGCGCTACCGGCCGGTGCCGGCGCCGCAGCCTGGAGGCGGTAAACAGATGATTTGCTACTCTGAAAAGGTATGTACTCTTGGTCTCTGTGTTAATTCTTTTTTTACGTATAAATTGAGGCGGTTATTACCGAACTTATTCCCGTAATATGTTTCGAGTTTTCCACATAAAGGTACAAGTTGGAACTCGAACGCAGACAGCAACAGGGATGACGCGTCGCGGTGACACTACTGGTTTGTATGTATTTCTATAATAGTAGTTTATGCAACTGATCCATAATGAGAGAACTGAAACATGAGTGTGGTTTTATGAAACGAGCGTTAGCGAGTTTTATAATAGGATCACACGAGTGTTTTAAGGCATTATTATGTACAGTTGCATACACTACTTTTTCTACACAGATATCATATCATATGTACTCTAAGACGGGTTCACAAGTCTACTTTCGTAACAGCAAGAATCCAACAAAAAAATTACAACAGCAATGGCGGCAATTCGATCCTCCGTCAAGACGAATAATTATTTTTTAATCATAAATAAACGAATGAAGTCCCTACTCATGTCCCTCGATATCAAATGTCGTGCGTAAATATTTAAAAAACTTACTGAATGACGTTTCGTATCGATCTGTTTTAATGGAAAATGGAAATGTAAAAATGGATGCTAGAATAGAGACCCACTTGAGTTTTGACAGTTGTTCCAAATTTAAACTCATACCGTTACAAAAATCGGACTGTTATAACATTAAAGTACAGATTTTAACTACTACCACAGACAAGAAAGTTCACATAGTAAAATCGGTTGTAGGTAATAATCTAATAATGCTGGTCATTTCCTACGGTTTCTGAACGCATTTTAGAGTACTAATGATATGTGCGTAGATAAAATACCTTTCGTGGCTAGCGACACTTCGCCGTCATAGAAATACATACAAACCTGCAGTGTCGGCGCGACACGTCCGCTGCTACTGTCTGTTCTGTCGGGTTCCAACTTGTACCTTTAATGTTGTGAATAGCAGTGTGTCGCTCAGTGTACGATTATTATCGCCAAGGGCGTCAACACTTGAATCCTGGTTTCTGTGTACACTTTATTTGTAGTTAAGTTATTGACATAACTTGTTGTTCGACATTAATTTAATTGTGGTTATTGTAAATATAATTTTATTGTATGTTCCCTGCTATTATTACTTTGACATAACTTGTTCGATATTCATTTAATTATGGTTATTGTAAATGTAATTTTATTGTTTGTTATTTGGGTATTATATTGTCACCTATTATGTAACCTGTGTATCTATACATATAATAAAGCTGAAAACGGTCGAAAGTCTGTACATGGAAGATATTCGAAAAAAAGTTTGCTGGGGATACTTAGAATCGATAACAGAACACGATTCAAAAGTTTTTAGAATTTTTCTCTGTTTGCCTGTTTATTTGTACGCGCATCACGTGAAAACGGCTGAACGGATTTTGATGCAAACTTTACTAATCTGTCGAAAAAATTCCCGGCCAACATATAGGCTATAAAAATTCTAAAGATAAGGTGCAAAGGGGTTAAAAAAGGGGGTTGTATGGAAACTCCCTTAATCTATGACATAAAGACTTGAAAATTGACAACCCCATCTCTTTGCACTTCCAGCAAGGCTGGGAGGCCTTGTAATTAATGATCCCACAAAGCAATCCCGCTGCGAAAGTCCGACTCGATCTCGGCCAGTTTTATTTCTTATTTATTAACTAGCTTCCGCCCGCGACTTCGTTTGTGTTGACCCGAGATAAAGCTATCCCATATTCTAATCCAGGCTATAAACTATCTTCGTGCCAAATTTCATCCATATCGGTTGAGCCATTTAAGCGTCATTGAATAACAAACATACAAACATCTAAACATCCAAACATCAAACCATCCAAACTTTCGCATTTATAATATTAGTAGGATTATCCTTTACTTATATCTTATCAATTAAATTTTTACTTTGTTGGTTAAACTTCAGCACAATTCTACCACCGTAGCAAAAATCGTAATTAAATCTTATCTAAATGGATTAAAATGAATTTTGGTATACATATAGTGTATAACCTGGATTAACATACGAGTATATAATACTTTTTATTCCGGGAACCATCGTCTAAGGGGGCTTACGTTTGTAAGGAGCAACTATATAAACGAGTTCCACGCGGACGAAGTCGCGGGCAGAAGCTAGTCACAAATAAATATTGACTTTACTTTACTATACCTTTTTCCAGGTGGCAGCGCCACTGTACCAGCAAGCCCCGGGCTCGCCGTCGCGCGCCCGCGGGGCTCCCGAGGGCGCTCCGTCGGGCGCCGCCGCGGCCGCCACCTCGCCCATGGCGCCGCCATCTAACCCGGTGTACTACGCCATGAACGTCTGACGGGGGGACTAGGTACCTTTACTAAGAGTCAGCTACACTGACAGACGGATATGGCGATACTGTAATGCCAGCTGTAGACACTCGTCGAGACACCCCGGGACAGACCGAGAACGAGTCTGTACATGATGCTCTCGTCCGCTCGGGTCTCGCCTCGGTCGCGCGTCGGTTTTTGCGGCTGAGCCGAAGGGTTGTTCCGCTGTTCAAATGACGCAACGAGTGTGTACAGCCAGCATAAGGGTTCTTTGTTGACTACGGACGGTCTGGGGTGGCACTACGAAATAACGTATTTCGAATAAGTATCAGTCAAGTTTGTATACAAGTGCAACAGAGATGGGGAGGTACCTACTTCTATATTCGAATTTTTGGTTCCGCTCCTCCTGGAGGGCTAGCCTGAAATTCGAATGTGTTCATCTTTATCGGGTAGTTGATTCAAATTGTATTATTACTCCAAAATAGAGATGACCAAAAATGAGGACGATCCAATTGAAATCAACAACAAAGAACCAATACAAAACATGGAGAAATTATTTAAAGTAAAATAAATGAAATATCCAAAACTATTGCTAAATATAGATTTAAGTGATTTTCATTTTCCAGGTGAAAATCGTGGTGGGCCCTACAGGCGAAGTCCGAATCAGCGTTCAGCCGCCGTCAAATTTAGTCGAATCTGCCAAGAAGCTTCCTGAAGCATGATGCGTCCATGATAGGGCAGTGCTTCACCTGACTCGTCAGCTCGACGACTTCTTCGACTTCAACACTTGGCCGATTTTGCAGTGCTATATTATTTATAAGCACCGATAAATCGGGGACCACGGTCACAGAAACAAAAAGGATTCTGAATTTTGGGGTAAAGGAACCAACGAACAACACGTACAAACTAACTCAGCCTACGATAGACCTTCAACAATGATATAAGATGCGTTAATTAGATTAGGTAACCATCGATCGTTCATGAGGCCGACGATAATTTTTAGACTTATTAATTGTTTCAATAGCTCCATACATGAGAATCGACACTGCCACTAGTATTCAAAGTAAATATAGGTACAGCATTCATTATAATTTTTTCGCCGTGCTTACCATTTGTAAGTGCCTACAGTATTCAATTGCGGTGAATAATTATACGTGTATAAGTATTTTGATACTAAGTCGGTATCCGGAGTGTTTTTACGTAAAACCTCTACAACTCTGTTGGTGTTTATTTTGATAAGCCTGACACGTTACGCCATCAGAGAGAGGGAATCATCATGAGCTCTAACTTTTATTTATATGTATGTATACATAATTTAGGGATGTGTTTGGTCCCTTATTTAGAAGATGATTCTCTAAAACTTGGCCACACTTTTACACACAGTTAAAGATGGCAACAAGGGGATAGAATAGCCAAAAAATCGACTCGCCAAAAATAGCCTAGTATAGTCTTCAAGTGCCGTATAATTATTCACTGTCCGTATGTTTATCGCCTTCGATTTTAACCCACCCTTGTCTTGAACCGGACGATGTAGAATCCATTCTTTCATTCGTTCACATAGATTTATTTCCCGTTTTTATTTGCTTCACAATATTTGAACATAGGGTTTTTTTAAAGAACAAGATATTCATTACTTCAGCCAGCCACATCTTCTAACGTTACTTTGGATTTGTGTTCATCCCATGATTTGAGACACTATGTTGAAGTAGGTACTAACACAGCTTTCTACAGGAGCAACGAAAACTATTTACACCAACTGTTTTTAAAGATGAAACGGGACGTCAGGCGCCCTACGCACATCTCTGTAGGTACGCCATATGCGCAGGGTGTTTGGGTGGTGTGCAGTAAACTTTTGTGCGGCTATTTATACGTTTTACTGGCCACACTGCACCTAGTTAGTATATTCTTGGACCCTTGAAGCACCCCTTGATCCCACGGATGTTATAAAAAAATAAGTCGGTACCTAGGTATAATTTAAGCATTAACGAAAATGTGTGCCAAAACGTTAATTTCAGTATTATTATAAAGTATGTACAGTCGAGGTCATAAATATGTTTACACTTTTGCACCTTATTACAAGGCAATAAGGTGCAAAAGTGTAAACGTATTTATGACCTCGACCGTACCTACCTTTAGTAAGTATGTTAAGTTGTGTACTAAGTAAGTATTACTTTGATAAACGAAAGTGAATCCTTTATGGACTGGAGAAGGTTCTACTTTTCATTGTTATAAATGCTATCTTCTTTAATAGCCAGCTCATTTCTTTTTCTCTTTCCCTCAGTCATGCTAGGAGTTCTTGAACGAGTTTTTTCAGATTCTGAACATTATAAATCGTTTTTAAATGGGACAATATTTTTTGAATTATAAAAAATTGTTACGACTTAGAAAAGTACTGACAAAGTTAGGTACCTACTAAAATTTGATCTGGCATTTGGTGTAACGCATTTTTGTAAAATCGGGTCTAAGAGGGAAATAAATATCTCTTCTTATCGGCTAGTGGCCCGAATCAATTTCTTAGCTTTATTCATTTTGTCATCTCACGAACATAAGATCAAACTATCGACATTAACTTTTATAAGGTCGAGCTGTAACTATAAATAATTCAGTTTTCCGCAGACGGCCTATATAGAAATAATATAAAGGGATTAGATGAAACTAAGCAAACATTATGACATATTTGTAATTGTTAAGTGAATATCTATATGTCTACATGAAATCATCGTTGGTCGGACAACGTGTAGGGAAAACCTCGATTTTCTACAAGTTTTAATCGGAATATTTGAATAATGTACCTACGAGTGCAGACGATATTATTGATTAAAATCTCCCTCTCAAATTATTATCTAACTATATGTCTAATTTCATATGACTTTTCAATCCTGATAAAAGTAGGTATGTAAATTTGGGCTATAATTTAAACCTCGTTCATTTCACAAAATTTAAATTATGTATTTCTATTTATAGTAAATTAAATGATGTCTTTTTTAAATAGTAAAATATGCCTACAACCAATTAAACGATGTCGCACAAGTGTAAGACCAAAAGGTAGACCAAATTTTCAAATACCGGTAAATTGATGTACCTATAAATAAAATAAAAAATATTTTTGTCTATTCCGGTAAATTGTGCCTCTGGTTGAGAGCCTCAAAGTCAGTAGACACTTTGAAACGCCTTCCGGTTCCATTCCATGTCTATAATAATGCCAAAAGTAACATCAAAGATTGTACTTAATAGCCTTCTGCGTGATGTGACGATAGATAATGTTGTTACTTCGTTCTTCCAATATTCGTCCAAGATTTGAAACAATATGTCATTAGTATACTATTGATCTACGAGTCACGCTGTGTTACTTACACATGTAAGCGCTTGTCTCTAGTCCGCTGCTTTCTAAAATACACAATCGTATGGGGCAACCATCCTCGGTCATCACGTAAATATTAAGTTTATGAGTCCCATCTTCCTCTCATAAATGCAAAGGATAAGTGTTTGTAATTATAAATATTTCACTTATAAGTATCTACAGCGTTAATTTGGCACGCGTCTACTCAAAATAAACGGAAAAGTATTGGTACTTACATGTGATTTCTTCACAAAATCTGCGCTTTCAATGCTTTGTATAGAATGATTACTTGCATGTTTTATACGCAGTTTTACGGCGATAATTAATGTGGGGATTACTTAAGAGGTGAAAAGTAAATGAAATCAACGTTTCGTAGTGCCCTGATTTCTTCTCCAACACTTGACCTAGTTAACTATTTTATTTATTTATTAATAATTAAAGAAAGGCAATTGGCCGTGTTCCTATGTTTTCCTTTTTTTAAATAATCTAGTCAAAATTGTTTTCTGGATGTTTTAACACAGCGGAAAATCTGGCATTTTTTTTAGGTTTTTGAAGGTTAATATCATTTTTAAGAATAAATTTATGAAAAAAACAATAGTAGCCATAGATTTATGGAAAAAAAAATATTGCTCTACTGCCATTATACAGGGAGAAAACAGGGGACTACGTTTGTATGGAAAAACGGCCCTTGTGTTTCCTCTTAAGCAAGACTTCACACATGCATAACAGTTAAAAAGCGTTTCAAGAATACGTCAAGGAAAAATACCTAAATTAACGACGTGGCTCTTCAACGTGATAACAGAGGTATGGTACTACTATGCTATGGTAATACATACCCCTAAGTAACTGCTGATTTCCTAATCCTGCTAATCTTACCTAGTATAAGTACGGTTCTACCCTGATCGTGTAGAGTTCTTATATTGCTTTGCGCCAAAGCCAGAGGCCAATAAATATAAGTAGGTAGGTTAAATTAATGTAAATGTTTGTGCTTTCCAGTTACAAATCGGGAAGCAACTCTTAAATAGATCTAGATAAGTAGGAAATGTGAATAAGAACAAATCACACTCATTAATACATACTTGAATTTGCTTCTCCACTTTAGTTTGCATCACCGCGAAATAAGCGTATTTTGTTATTTACTATTAGAAAAAAACTTAAGAAAGACAAACTTTGTCCAAAATCTAGTCACTAATTTTATAAGAAATAAAATACGGTTACCTCCTTACCATTAGGTTGTATGTGTATGTGCGTACCATGCATGTACTTGGACATACAGTGTGAACCCGTATACGTTTCCCAACCCCTGAGGCGCCACTCCTTCACCTCGAGGCATGGAGAAGCCTTTTAAAACAGACTCCGGTGGAAATTGAGTTTTATGAACCTTCGGTACTGGCGATAACTTTTTCTTCTGGTCAACCGGGGCAAAGGCAACAGTAATTTTGAACATTTTTTTTCAACCTTAATTTATTCAAAAAATATGTAGATACCTAATATATTAAAATACTTTTACGACGTATGTTTTATGCAAGTCTTCATTATTAAATTTCTCGAGTTAACTTCTTCGCTACAATTAAAGAAACGGTGGCAGGTTAAAAAAAAATGGCATTTAGTTTTATTAGACGCTTTTTCTCCATATGTGCAAAATGCGTAAGTGCGACTCGATCTTGGCCAGTTTTATACCTTATTTAATAACTAGCTTCCGCCCGCGACTTAGTTTGCGTGGACCCGGGATAAAGCTATCCTATATTTTAATCCAGGCTATAAACTATCTTCGTGAAAAGTTTCATTGAAATCGGTTGAGCTGTTTAAGCGTGATTGAGTAACAAACATCCAAATTTTCGCATTTATAATATTAGTAGGATGAGAAAATATCTTGAAATATCGCAGTTTTAGTAAAAGTATAATACGCCCGTATAAACCAACTCACGATGATTGCGTTTATTACTAAAACATCAGATGGCATGAGGACAAATAATGATCAAGACGGATTTGTTAACTTAGGTTGGGCACCACGCTGGTCTGCTAAGGCGGTGAAATTCAAAATGACCAGTTTGAATGCGATCCTTTAAAACGCCGTCTATGTTATTTCGTGTCGTCAAAGTAGTTTAAATGAAAATCACTAGAGGGCAGGAGTTGTTAAAGCTCACGTTGTTTAAAAAAATACTCTAATAAACGCATTTTTCCAAAGACGCCTTTGCCCCGGTTGACCTTATCTACTAATAAGTAGGTATGAATGTATTTAAAGTTCGTTACCGAGCGCTACATTAGAACTATGTGTCTTAACGCCTTCGCCAAATATTGCAAGGCTCTACGGTTAGTTGCGTAAATTTCTTCACCAAACATATATTAAAGTCACAAATATATAGGTACCTATGCTGAACTACAATGATAACAGACACATGAGTCAACATGTTTTTGAGCGCGTCAGGAGTGAAGAAATTTGTGCATCTAACTAATAGTACAGTCGAGGAAATTGAATGTGTAGCACTTTTGGACCTTAACGTCATACAAATAGAGTTGACATGTGCCAAACCTTCATTTGCCTCGACCGTACATTGTGATACAAGTGAGGTATGTTGATAAATACGTCAGAGGCGGAATTGTTCACACGAGCCGAGGATGTAATTATCAAAGCTCACGCGTTTCATACGACGTTCTTCAACACATTTTGCGAGGAAAAAATCTATCTTTCATAAGATGAAAATCTTATAGGCCTCCAAGTTATTTTCTTTACTTAATGATGGCAACAGGTTTTTACTCACATATTGTACATCGCCAAGAATTTCCAGTGGCGTCCATTCTATTTATCACTTTTCTAGTCACCACGAGTCAATATTTTTGATAATAACAAACGAAACACGCATTAACAATGTTTACAAATAAGTATTTGTGAAATAACCTATAATGGCGCGCAACAGTTTTTTTTTCGAGAAGTTTGCGCAGTGCACGCGCATGTGTTAAGCCAGAATTAGATGAAATCTCTGAACAGCCAATACAAAATAAAATAAATATTTTCGTTAAAATGTTATCTTTGTTAATTCATGTAAAATGTTGTCAAAAACTATTAAAGTTTTTCTAAATTAAACGTTTATTTAACATACCCAAAAAGAAATAGTCAATTAATTAACAAAAAGGATTTAAGTAACTTGTTTAGTCTAGTAAGAATCCAGTTCCCGAAAAAAAAATAGCTGCACATTCTGTACAACCCGGTTGATTTAAGAATGCATCGTGTTCATGCATACATCTTGCTGCAAGGTGCCAACGTGACTTAATCAGGATATAACCGTAACATAAACACACGAGTGTCGTAATGTTATAAAACACGCGTGTTTAATACCCAGGATTATGAGCCTAAAAGCGACATAATAAGAGGTACGTAACGAGCAAATATGTTGAAAACACTGTTTACAGGACTCCATGCCTCATGGTCCGATTTGCGTAATTACAAACAAAATGTATATTTATTGTTAATAAAAATAGTGTAGCGTTTGTAAGGTTAGTGTTAATGTTCCAGAAGTAGAATTATGCAGGATTATTTTATCATCTTATTTTATTTCTGCCGCTTTCTTGACAAATATATTTGTTCAATGCCTAGTATACCTACTCGTAAATGTGATGAAGGTAGGTGCGTCTCCTATTTCATTTGGAGATAAATAACTGTCACCCCCAACGATATCAGGTACTTTACGTTTAACCAGACTCATGTAATCTACAGCCGACGACGTCAAAGATATGTATACAATTTTCAACTGATTACAAAGAAATGGGGCGCAAAAGTGGACACATGTTTGAAGTTGTCAGTATTTTTAATTTAAAGTATAAATTGTGGTGTTTTCTTGAGTAAAACTTAAATAAAACAAATAACTTTCCACAAACTACTTAAGACAGTCAAAAGCCTATGGCAGACGTACCTGAAACAGAACGAAATTTTAGGATATTGTTAGTAACGTGGAACGTAACTTAAGTTGCAATTCCATAGCATATTTTTAAGACATGCAAAGTTAGTAAAATTAGAATATAGGTAATGATATCTCACTACCTTAGGTCATGAGAACAGGGGATGTTGTGAGTAGACGTATTGGAAAAACATTCATAAGAGAACCAATGCTCTGTATTATATAAATCTCGAAAGTTTATACTCTTATTGTGTGTAATTTTATATATACCAATTACATATAAGTACTCACATAAGGAATGTGATGAGAATTATATAAAACACAAGTGATGTAAAACGTTGCTACGATTTCAAGTTTGGTGTAGTAAATGGACAGTATCCATTTAAAAAAAGTAACTTTCAAAAAGTTTAGTCTGGGTAACAATAGCCAGTAACCTGATCGGGAGACCCGGTCGATTGCGACCTCCTGCGAGTGCGACGAGCGACTGTTGAAAATAATATTTTAGTATAACTCATATCTAATTATAAAGCTCTAATTCGATGTTCAGTGGTTAAGAATTTTTCTCTAAATTTTGAGTATTATTAGCATAACTTGTAGGTACCTACGTGTTGTGATGGGGTCTACCTACATGTAATGCAACATAAGAACCGAATGACTTAGAGTTCAGTCAGCCGCCAAAGGATCACTCGAAACTATCTTGACTCGGAGTCTATTTCAATCACGATAGATGTTCAAGATAGCGGTGTAGATAGTTTTGCTGGTGACTGTACTTGGTGCCGGCATTGCCTGTATTACTTGCGAGTTATGTTATTTAGAGTAGGTATATATCTTACTCATGTTAACTTTAGCTACATACCTTCACTGTTACGAAAACTCGGAATGACATGGTCGAGCCGGTGGTGACGTAGCATTCAGTACCTACCTAAACATTCTTACGGATTTAATTGCTATTGCTTAGCTTATTGTTAATTGTTATTTTACATCTTTCCCGCGTCATGACTGCAGCACAAGACGGCGCGCCAGTTGTGTCGCGACGAGATAGACTACCCGCCTCTCTCTAATGGCCGGTTCCAATAATCAATCCACCGATAGTTTTCCTTACCAACAGTTACATTTTGACACATTTTCTACGGGTAATCTGTCAAAATGTAACTGCCGGTAAGGAAAACTATCGGTGGATTGATTATTGGAACCGGCCATTAGTGTTCTAATTAGAAAGAGACGGGTATAGTCAGACACGACGATCTTGCCACGACAGAGCTCGCGCGCCATCTTGTGATAACCGTGCTGGTCATAGCCATAGCACAATAGGTATAAGAATAATCGATAATACAAGTTAGTGTATAAAGGCAAGTTGCAGGCCAAGTTTCCGTTTTATTAAATAATACGAAGCCAGCAATTGCCATTCCAGCCGACCACACTGTTTAATACAGTACTTTGGGAACACAGTAACAAAGGAACCCACATCACTTCGTTGTCTATGAGTCTGGCGAGTCTGTTAGTATCAAGTTAAAATTGTATACTATCAAGTCCCGTGGAGCTGTAAAAAATAAACCTCTTAAGTTAACGCAATCAAAAGATCCGCTTTTTATGCTGCATATCTTGATACCTACCAAAGTATGAAATATACCTAGTTAGACGTAAACAGTTTTGGGAATCATCCTATACCTGCTAACGTACTTGTAATGTAAAACCTTGCCGCTTGCCAAATTGCATGATTCAGGTCAACAGGACCTATAGGTACTAACATACTCCAAGGTATTCAAACCAAAAGTCTTAGTGAGGTATCGTTAATGGCGCTAAATACCATACTTAGTTATTTTAACTTTCCGTGCATGTATAGGTACGGCTTTTCGTTGTTAATAATATAATCTATTATGTCATGTCTCGTTTTACTCGTAGGGTGATGTTCCATGTAGGTACGTGCAGTACTTGTATGTATGCTAATTCTAACAATCCAGACCTTAGGTTAGCTAAGGTTGTATTCAATTGTGAATGCCAAATATTACGTTTTAAAATAATGATAAATATTTAGCAATGTTCTTTGTTTTTCGTTCAAAATTGTTATAGTTATTAGTGTTATTATCAATTTTGTATTCTTAGAAATATTATCAAATTGTTTCATATTAGTATTGACTTTAAATGTCGTCGGTATGCAATGCCGGTAAAATTTGGTTTATTCTACTAGTTAACTTCTAATGAAAACTTGGTTTGTTCGAGATATAGATAGGTATTTAGTAGGTATATACATAAATTTAAAAACCCAACAGATGTATAATGAGTGTTAGGGCAAAATTTCGCCAAAAAGTTTTGAACTACCCTGTGTACAAAATTGTATTTGTAGATCGGTACACAATAAAAAACGATTGAAATGTTGAATTTTATTTTGCACTTACCTAAATTAAGCTACAGTAGAATTATTTGGGGTTTACCACTGACAGATAGTTTGCCTTCATTTAATTTTCAACTTTAACCTCATACAAATTAAGTAGTTATTTCTAAATCGGTAGACTTGGGTAACAGTATTCTGAAAATTGCTTTATTTGTATGACATTAAAGTTGAAAATTAAATGAAGGCAAAAAATCTATCTGTCAGTGGTTAACTAACAGTAATCGTACTGTACCTAACTAGTCCGATTACGGCAACATTAGAATTTAACCCACGACACAGACGGGCTACCGCGAAACGAAAGCGAAATTCGTTCGTGTATCTCCCTCTCTGTCGCTCGAACTAGCAAGTGCGAAACAGAGGGATATATACACGAACTAAGTTCGTTTACGTTTCGCGGTAGGCCCTAAGACGAGGGGTGCTATAAGTCTGTCTTTGGAAGCGTAGATCCTAAATTAAAACCGCTATTAGGTTTAGGCTAGCCTAAACCTAATAGCAATTTGTCACAACAACCTAGAGCCACTGCTATAAGATGGAAAGAGACAGCAAACAGTCATTATGAACTAGGTACGTTTACGTTTCCCGGTAGCGCCTGAGCTGTGTGCACATCGGAAAATGACAATTCGTGTATCTCATGGGGTGTATATAGGTATGTCATGATTTGTCAGCCCCAATTCATCAGAAGCTCACTAATTGCTATCGTCTGGATGCATGTTGCGCTGCTGATCCCACTGTCCTTGTGTAACGCCTCGCTCGAGGCGCTCGCCACGAGTCTTGGCCATCCACACTCTCGCTTCAGTTGCTCGCTACCACAGAGCTATACGGATTTTTGGGATCCCAAATTACTGGTTCCATTTGGTACAGCTCCACAAAAGTAGAACACAACTCATTACTCCACTCCAACGTCTCCGTCATTATAAAAAATAGTTATTGTTAGTAAATAGGTTACGTCGTTACTGCAGCAGCAAACACAAAGTGAGCGAGCGCGAGTGTGGACGATTGCCTCGCCTTGCCACTCGCGTTCTTTGACTCGCGTCCTAGTCCAGGCAATGAACTGACAACTTGTATGGAAAAAATGACAATTTTGGAAATAATTGATAATAGCTTATTTTTTATGTATAACGGATATATTATCAATTAAATAGTTACCCAGCGACAAAATCCGACAAAATTTCAGACATCGAAAAAATGATAAGTTAACTGGCTTCTAAAAAGTCAGTAAAAATATTAATAAATGTTTTTGTCTTTATTTTGGTTCATTTACATTTGCTCTATAATATTCAAGATAAATCGTACAAAAAAAGATAATGCATGCTTCATTTAAATCTACATAATTACTTCCGGGTGGAAAGTTTGTCGGATTCTTGACTAAATCATCTTAGAATAACATTTTCAAATGAAATCAACAAAAAAAACGCTATTATAAATTAATGTATTTCAAAACCGTATTTTGCCTGGAGTATCCCAAAAACCGACAGCAAGCGGAGCGACGACCGCGAGGCAAGACGAGCGCATCGTCCACACTCTCGCACTCGCGTTCGCTCGTGTACGCAACGTTATTCCACAAAGAACAGAGGGCCTACCGCGAAAAGAAAACGAACTTCGTTTGTGTATCTCCCTCTCTGTCGCACTTGCTAGTTCGAGCGACAAAGACGGAGATACACGACCGAAGTTCGTTTTCGTTTCGCGGTAGCCCCTCTGTAGACGAAGAAACATCTCGAGTAGTGAAACTGAGAACGATTTTCTCGAATTAGCGGCGGCTGCTTTATGTTGTCCACTCAGAAAGAAAATAAAAAGAAACGTTTTGGGTCCATGACATATGTGAAGTTTAGCGCACTTTACTGTGAACTTACTTGCGTAAACTCAAACGTAAATATATAATAGTCTATTTAAAAGCTCTTTCATTGGTAATAAAACATTTATTATTTTCTCAAGTCACAAGACAGATGTATCAATAAAATATGGCTGAGTCAGTCTAAGTAATAGTCAGTCAGTTATAAATAAGTCTAAGTAATACGGAGGTCCGTCTTCACATCCACAATACTTTTTAGAATTTGGACAAATCTTGAAGTCCAATTCTTCGACTTTGCATACTCAGTCTTGGTCCAAACAACGGTTTGGTAAACATATCTGCTAATTGGTGATCAGTGGAAACTTGCTTCAGTGTTTTGTATGCACTCTCGAATGAAGAAGTGTTTAATCTTTATATGCTTCGTTCTCTTATGGAATTCGTAGGGAGGATTCTCTGATAGCTTAATTGCCGACTCATTATCGACATAGATCGTCGGTTTTTCAGTCACACCTACTATTTCCTCTAGGAGTTCCTTTAGCCATAAGGCTTCTCTGGCGGTTTCAGTTAAGGCTACTAATTCCGCTTCTGTAGAAGAGATGGCAACTGTTGGTTGCTTGGCTTTTCCACATAATGGGACCGGAGAACAGAAAAACCACTCCTGACGTTAAATGTCGCGTAGATGAGTCGCCGCCAAAATCAGCGTCACTGAAGCATATCAACTTCTTGTCCCGTCCTTTTGCAAAGACAAGTCCTTTGTCTATTGTCTACCCTTAAGGTACCTAAAAATTCTTGTGACTCTCATCACATCAACGTTAGTAGGTTTTTCTAGGTTCCTCGATCGTCGCATCGCGGCCGTCTCATGATAGACGTGCTGTCTCGCCCTATCTCATCGGTTAGTAACAATCTTGCAGTCCGCTTCGCAGGACCGTTTGAATGCGGCAATTTTCGCTTTCTTACTGTTAACTGGCCACACTGAATGAAATTGTAGTTGCAAAACACCGGTTTAAAAAAAATACAATATTACAGTGTAAAATATTAAAACAATATTCTTTAGTAAATATTTTATAATTCTCATTTTTTATTTGAGTAAAATTTGTAAGAAATAAAACATTTGGCAGATCATGCCAATTCCATGGTCCAAATTGTGATTTTCATGCAATTAGTCGGACAACGCGTTTGTCGGTTGGATTGCAGCGCAACATGCATCCACATGATAGCAATTAGTCAGATTCTGATGAATTGGGGCTGACAAATCATGTAATGTATATGGCCCATTAGGTGAATTTTGTCCATCTTCGTAGAACATCTTCAGAATACGAACATCTTTGGATATTATTGTATTCTTCTTTGATGGAACGTAGATTCTGAGGGGCTACCGCGAAGTGAAAACGAACTTCGTTTGAGTATCTCCCCTCTGTCGCACTTGCTAGTTCGAGCGACAAAGACGGAGATACACGAACGAAGTTCGTTTTCGTTTCGCGGTAGCCCCTCTGAACGCTTTTGAAACTTCGGAGTAGCCGGTGAACATTCCAGGTAACGCATTTGAAGAAAATTTGCTTACACGTTTCCCTTTCTTTAGGACAAATGCTTTAGCACCGAAGATGTATAGGTGGTTTACACAGGGTTTTCTTCCTACCCATCTTTCAAACGGTGTTTGGTTATCAATATTTTGGTTTATGCTCCGGTTTGACAAATAATTTGCTGTATACACCGCTTCTGCCCATAAACACATGGGGGGGGTAAATGTTTGTATGCTGCGATATAAACGAGTTCCACGCGGACGGAGTCGCGGACAGAAGCTAGTCGACTATAAAACGCGTTTTTATAGCACTATAATGCCGCGTTCACATGCACTCCGAGCAGCCTGGCTTTCAGCTTGGCATGTAGCCCGGCAAGCAGCCCGTGCACTTCTGCGGCCCAAGCAGGCTGTTCACACGCTCGCGGGCGTGCTTGTCATGCAAACATGAGAGATTTTTTTTTCTTTGGAATATTTATTCTAGGGGTCTCATATTGTTGGGTCTCACTGGGACACTGGTAACCCCCATAAAGAGCAAAATTTCTTTCTTTGACCATTTTTAATCTTCTGACGACTGCAATTCCGACATGTTTACTAATGCACGCGAGCGTGTGAACAAGTACACAAGCACGAGCACATTCACCCTTTGATCTTTGTCAAAAAACCGACAGTCGTCCCGATCGGCGGCATGCACGAGCACGGGCACGGGCGCGTGCACATTCAGGCTGCGGCGGTACCACGAACTTCGAAAGTCGAAGTTCGTAATACATGCATCCCTGTCACTCGAGTTAGGGAGTGCGATAGAGATGGAAATGCCCGAACTTCGACTTTCGAAGTTCGTGGTAGCGCCGCAGTTCACACGCTCGTGCCCGTGCCCGTGCACGTAAATGTCGCTTTGAACGCGAGCATGTGAACGCGGCATAACACCTTTAAAATACAATCTCTTTAATAAATGCGTGTTAAATTTGTGGAAAGGCTAACAACAAATTATTCTATAATATTTTAAATGTTTTTCTTCAAATTTATCTGACTGAAAACTTGGCTGATCATAAATATTTCCATGGTCCAAATTGTGTTGATTGTCATGTGCATACAATTTATCAGTACAACTCATTTGACAGTTGGATCAGCAGCACAACATGCCTCAAACAGACGATAGCAATTAGTCAGATTCTGATAAATTGGGGCTGAGAAATCATGATATGTATAGACAACATTTAAATTTATTTGTTTAGTACATCTAGGTCACTAGATTCTAGTGGTTATATTCTCTTTGGTTTAGTATTCTGTAGACCAACTGGATGCTGTGTGCATACTCCTTTATGTTGACGTGTTGACTTGAGTTGAATGTTGGTTATTTATGGTCACTTGACAATCAAAGACTACAATATACATACTGAGTAATTATCAATCCGATAATGGTTTAATTCGTTATTCGTAGTTAATTTATACACTTACTGACTCTGGCAAAGGCCCTCGAGGCTGCCGTTTCTCTTTTATAATAATAATAATAATTATCAATCCAGTAATCCACAATCCGGGAATGTTTTTTTAAGTATTGATTATCAACTTTTCTAAAACAGTTACGTTAGAAATATAGAACTACCACAATGAGCTCATTTCGACGAGATAAGAAAGAAGAAGAAGATGGAGGTGGAAATATTTTCCAAAACTTGGACAAAACTACGCTTATCCAAGAGGCTAGATATTTCAGTTCTACGCCAGTTAACCCAAGAAAATGCATTTTGATTTTGTCCAAAATTCTATACATGCTAAACCAAGGAGAGAAGTTAACGACTCCAGAAGCGACGGATATGTTCTTTGCGACGACGAAGCTGTTTCAATCGAAGGATGTGGTGCTGCGCCGGCTGGTTTACCTGTGCATCAAGGAGTTAAGTTCCATGGCTCAAGACGTGATTATAGTGACGTCATCTCTTACCAAGGACATGACCGGGAAAGAGGACTTGTACCGGGCTGCTGCCATCCGAGCTCTCTGCTGTATAACAGACAGCACTATGCTTCAAGCTATTGAGCGCTACATGAAGCAAGCGATTGTTGATAAGAATCCTGCCGTGAGTTCTGCAGCACTCGTATCAGCCCTACACTTGTCGGGGTCTGTTCCGGACCTAGTCCGTCGCTGGATCAATGAAGCTCAGGTAAATGTTGCTAGTACATTGCAGTTCATGAAAATAGTTGAGAGTTATTGCATCAGCTTTATCATACAATTAGTGACCTATACCTATCAAGGTAGTGACCTATCTACAAGCAGTTGCACATACATTGAAGTAGCTGAAATGTATGAACTGCCACTTGTCGGCCCGATCACTGGTGTCCAGTCCATGGCCTAACTCTGAAAGATAAAAATGTGAATCGTAGATGTCACTCAGCCTTTTCAGCATTTGTTTAAAGTGGTTCTATACCAGAAGGGGCATGATTGTAAAATTAATAAAAACATTTATTTGCAAAATTAATTCAACTGTCATCTGTATTCGTGATCTGCCATGACAGCGATATTGATTATGATCTGCTTGCATGGCGATGGGTGGAAGTGTATATTTTATGCCTGATATTCTGGGAGGTGATGGATGATGGATGGAAAGTAGGCAAAACACTGTACCAGTTTAATTAAAATTATGATTTTGTTTAGTTTAGTGTCATGTGCATGACACAATGCATTGTCTGGCCATGTTAACCAATTTGTAAATGTCCTGGGACTTGATGTTGCACATCCAAAATTGACAATCATTTTAAAGTCTTATCTGAGCTTTCGCCCAAATAAAAGTTTGACTGATGACTTAAGTATGTTTAATTATACCAAAAAATAACACAAAAACAGTACTTGAATTTTAGGACAAAAACTAAATGCAAAATGAGAGTGGAAGGCTATAAGGGCTGTAAAGGCGACATACCCCAACAGTTATTCCCCGCGTCGGCAACAACACTGCTTACATCTTACCTTACATCTGCTGGCAATTCTAGTAACATCAGATATTATAATTAAGTTTAGTAAATGGTTATACTTATAATACACAAATTGTGGGTACAGTTCCTTTGTTAGAGCTCTCCTAAATTGACTTCACATTTCTAAAAGATGCAGGTGCACTTTTAACGTTCTGAATACGCTATATTTCAGAGAAGCAACGCTTTAAAGCAGAAAGTGAAGAGGTCCGACCTTGTTTGTCAACCAGTAATATAAAAAATAAATTCTGCTGGCTGTACTCTTTTTTTTATGTAAAAGACTGTCCAGTTATTGACACTAGCACTAGTCTCACCTGATGTAAGCAACAACTGAGCCTAAGATGAAGCTTACTGGTACACAGGTACAGTAATAGCCTATCCACTCTTGTTTCTTCTAATACTTTTCTATGAGCTTTCTTGCAATAAGTATTATTGAATTCCTTCAATAATACTTATTCAAGAAAAAAATTGAATTGGAAAATAACGGCATATTTTTATTATTATTATTTGTGGATATAAATGAAATTATAAAATTTGAATTTTGATGAAGAGATTTAATGTCGCTTGGCCTGTAAAGGTTATTATAACTGCTCCTGTACTATGCCTATAATGTATGTCTAAGGCATTGTAAATTTGTAACACAATACTTAGAGCAGCTTATTTAATTATTTTACAGGAAGCAATATCATCTAACAACATAATGGTGTCCTACCACGCGCTGGCTGTAGTTGCTGGGGCTCGGCGCAACGATCGCCTGTCAACTGTCAAGCTGGTCACTAAACTATCTCACGCTCATCTGACGTCGCCGTACGCAGTATCTTTTCTGATTCGCCAAGCTGCCAAGCTAGCTGAGGAAGATCAAACTGACAATACCGAACGGTACATGGAGTTTATTGAGTCGTGTTTACGACATCAATCTGAAATAGTTGTGTATGAAGCTGCTCATGCATTAGTGAACCTGAGGGAATCTCCTAGGGACCTCACTCAGGCGGTGTCGGTACTTCAAAGCTTCTGTGGCTCCTCGAAAGCCGTGCTACGATTAGCTGGCGCCCGAACCTTGGCCAGACTTACAGCCAAGCATCCAAGTGCCGTTGCTACTTGTACACTTGACCTAGAGAATTTGATAACAGATCCCAATCGATCCGTCGCGACCTTGGCTGTTACGACTCTCCTTGCCACGGGCGCAGAGAGTTCTATTGACCGTCTGATGAAACAAATCTCAAGCTTCATGTCTGAAATATCAGATGAGTTTAAGATTGTGGTTGTCCGAGCCATTCGCCAATTATGTTCAAAGTACCCAAGAAAACATCAATCCCTTGCAGCCTTTTTGGCAGGAATGCTTCGCGATGAAGGTGGTGTGCAATACAAGACGGCTATAGCTGATGCGATTATTGCGCTTGTTGAGGAAAATCCTGATGCTAAAGAAACAGGTTTGGCGCATTTGTGTGAATTTATTGAAGATTGTGAACACGTTTCACTGGCTGTTCGCATATTGCACGTTTTGGGGCGTGAAGGGCCGAAGGCGAGGCAACCGTCAAGGTACATACGTTACATTTACAATCGTGTGATTCTGGAGTCGGGACCAGTGCGTGCGGCCGCTGTTTCCGCCGTGGCCAGGTTTGGCGCGGCGCGCTCAGAACTACTTCCTAACGTAAGGGTACTTTTGTCTCGGTGTCAATTAGATGATGACGATGAAGTACGTGACCGAGCAATATATTACAGTGCCATTTTGGACTTGAACGACCGCCAGGTAATTGATGACTTCATAATTAACGTGCCGTTACCAAATGTAGTACTACTAGAAAAGGCACTCCGTGACCACCTGGCTACTTCGCCTGGAGAGACATTTAATATTGATTCAGTGCCTACAGTAGAAGAACCACAAAAAGTCAAAGAATCCCCTGCAGAAATAGAACCTCGGAAACTCCCGACGGTGTCTCGTGAAGAGCAATATGCCGACCAGTTAAATGTGATTCCTGGGGTGGGACAGTTTGGACCAATATTTAAGACATGTGAGGCGGTTGAATTGACTGAGCCTGAAACAGAATACAGGGTTCAATGTGTTAAACACGTCTATGCTCGTCACTTGATATTGCAATTCGAATGTCTTAATACGCTCAGCGACCAGATTTTAGAGAAGGTTCATATACGCTTAGAAATCGCGCCTGGGTACATGATTCTTGGCGAAGTCGCCTGTGAACAACTTCTTTATGACAAACAAGGAAGCGTGTTCTGTGTTATGGAGCTTCCAGAAAGCTCCAATGAAACACTCGTTACGTTTGGAGCCACACTTGAATTCGTAGTACGCGACTGTGACCCTACGACTGGGCAACCTGATTCAGGCGAAGGCTACGCAGATACGTATCCTTTGGAAGATATCGAGATTGGATGCGCGGACCAGTTTAGAACTAGAGCTGCATCCGACGAGTGGGAAGCGTCTTGGGAGAGGGCTTCAACTATGGCGGAAGCCCGCGATACTTTTGAATTGCCTCAACAAGATGTGGGTGAAGCTGCATTAGCAGTTTGCTCACATTTAGGTTTGACTAAAGCTGCTATAGCGGCAGGGTCTGATGCAGTGAAGGAGATCCGGGGCGGCGGGTTGTGGAGGGAAGGAGCCCCAGTCCTAATAAGGGCGCGCCTTGTAGCCGCGCAAGGTACCGTCACCATGCAACTGGCAGTGCGCTCACCGCGAGACGATATCGCCACTCTTATGTTAGTTGCCGTAGGTTAACTTTCGTGTTAATTTTTCAATTGGGTTTCCCCATGTAGATTGTAGGTACACTATTTACGAAGTGTTAAGATATCATTATAAATTGTAAGACGAACACGTATAATATTGTTTGTTAAAATATATTTTGACTAAAAGGTTGTAAAAAAAGATTTGATTTACCTACCCCACTTCCATATCGGCCGCCACTCTGGGTTCATTAACAAGTGTGACATGGGGAAATAGATTTAAGTTGAGGTCACATTTTGTATCCGTACATTCCGTACGCGTAAGCAATGAATCTTTGACATGTAAAAGTGCCCTTGTGGCATATTAGCAGAATAAACACGATTATTTTTTTATTTTTTGAATATTTGAAGGGATGTTAACAACAACAACATATTTAAGTAACTACAAACTTTATTTCTCCTAAAATACAACGGCTTTTATTTACGATGCAGGCGTAAGGTCATAAAGTTACACTTGCATCTTGGATTCCATCAAATAATCTGTTATCTTTCCAAAAATATGAAAAATAACTTCATCACTTATGCGGTTTTTATAAAATGATTGGCAGTTATGTTATTTTTGTACAAAACCAACTTACATTCCTATAGTAAAAATAATTATTAAATTTACGATAGCTGTTTTATTACCGAATCCGGACCCGGAACCCGAACCGAATCCGAACCGTTTATTATTATAGATAATACCAAGAATCTATAAAACATGGAAATTAACACACAATAGATGATGATTCATTATCATTTTAGTAAATAATTTATAATATACAAATGTTAAATCATAAATAAAAACTTTTTATTTCGATAAATTTGCTTATGAACTTGGTAACACTGCAATATAGCGGCCGATTAAAAAAAAGTTTGATGATTTGACATCGTAAGAAACAGTGCTTTTATGAAAAAAGTATGAACCATAAAAGTACCTACGCTAAACAGTGCGTTTATGGGCCATAGAGCATAGAGTTTTTCGACGACTTATTATCAATGTCATTGTATTTGAGCTAAAGCCTATATAGATAATGTTCACGCGTCGAAACATTCACTTGTTTAAGCGAATGAATATGCCTGGCAGAATCACAATAGTATTTTATGCAACTGTTGTATAAGTAGGGTCTTAAAACGCGAGTGTCGTGAGTTGCGATTCGCAATCGCAATTAAAGACGCCACGAGCGTTTTAAGACCAAATTATACACCGTTGCATACAATATTTTTCTACAACGAATTTTAAATAAATAGCATTTGACTTTTCAGGCAGTAAGTTTTCCATTAGTTCTATTACTACTCACGCAATTTCTTCAGCAGTGCAGTTATTTTCTTCTTCGTCCATTTTAAGAGGAACGTACGCATTTTTCTTCACGAATAAAATCTTAATAAGTTATTAATAACGAAGAGTTATCAATGTTATCATATTTCGTCTTTTAATTTTGAACTGGAACTTTGGTGGGAAATTAGAAATATGACACATTGACACCTCTTGTTTATGGTCTGTTTTGTTTTTAATTTCTTCAAACTGAATCCGGATCCGAACTAAATCGGATCGGTTTATATTCATAATTAATACCATTAATTGGTAAAATATGTATGTTTAACACACAATACATGATCATTTATTTTTATTTTAGTAAATAATCTATATTCTACAAATGTTTGATACTTACTAAATAAAAACTTTTTATTTAGAAAAAATTGACATCGTGGTAAACAGTGCTTTTATGAAAAACTAGCCGCCCGCCCCGGCTTCGCACGGGTACCATATTATACATACGATACTTGACTCTCGCGCACGAATTTGAGACGTACTCAAATTTTGTTCTTCTAGCCGCTGCGATCGCTCGATTATCGACTCGCGCACGGATTAGAGACGTTCTCAAATTTTGTTCTGCGAGCCGTTATGAATAGGTACGCAATACTCGATTCTCGCGCGTGGACTTGGACTTGACTGCGCACCGCAGTGACGCTAAGGCGCGGGGGCAGAGGCAGGCGGTGGTGGGAACGCGAGCGTCAAATCAAAAAGGAAACCATCGAAATACCCATATAAAATTTCAACCCAATCAGTCAAGCCGTTTAGTAGTTGACATACCGACAGCAGCGCCACCTACCGGGTCCAATTTTATTTTTAAATCATCCAGGAAACCATCGAAATACTCATATTAAATTTTAACCCGATCGGTGCAGCCGTTTAGTAGTTGACATACTGACAGCAGCGCCACCTACCGGGTCCAGTTGTATTTTTAAATCATCCAGGAAACCATCGAAACACCCATATAAAATTTCAACCCAATCGGTTCAGCCGTTTAGTAGTTGACACACCGACAGCAGCGCCACCTACCGGGTCCAATTGTATTTTTAAATCATCCAGGAAACCATCGAAATACCCATATAAAATTTCAATCCAATCGGTTCAGCCGTTTAGTAGTTGACATACCGACAGCAGTGCCACCTACCGGGTCCAATTGTATTTTTAAATCATCCAGGAAACCATAGAAATACCCATATAAAATTTCAACCCGATCGGTTCAGCCGTTTAGTAGTTGACATACTGACAGCAGCGCCACCTACCGGGTCCAATTGTATTTTTAAATCATCCAGGAAACCATCGAAATACCCATATAAAATTTCAACCCAATCGGTTCAGCCGTTTAGTAGGTAGTTGACATACTGACAGCAGCGCCACCTACCGGGCATTATCACGCGATAAGTGACAGGATAGAGCTTCCGTCCCTGGCTGACACCGTTCGATAGAACGAGACGACGCGCCTATCCTGTCACTTATCACGTGATAATGCCCGGTAGGCCGGTATGCCATCCATGCTACGGGGCCAGGAAACCATCGAAATACCCATATAACATTTCAACCCAATCGGTTCAGCCGTTTAGTAGTTGACATACCGACAGCAGCGCCACCTACCGGGTCCAAAGTAAAAAGTAGCCTATGTACAATATGTACATCAGCACGGCTAGCACGCGACGGCGCGCGAACACTCGATTTTTCTCGCACTAACCGTCTCCCACTTATTAGACCACTTAGAACAAGAGATATAGTGCGATAAAAATCGAGAGTATGTCGCGGCCGTCGTGTGCTAGACGTGCAGGGATAATGTCGGCTTCTAATGGTAAAAGAATTTTTCAAATCGGTCCAGTAGTTTCGGAGCCTATTAAATACAAACACACAAACAATCAAATCTTTCCTCTTTATAATATTATTATAAAACCGCCGTAAAAAAATTACAATCATTTGATAAGTCCTAAAAAGAGCGTGCATGGAGATTGAGCTTTGTTTTGTAACTCGTAAGCTATTGAAACTTTAAGAGCTGCGCATAACGGAACGTAAAACCCATCTTTCAACACTGCCCTACCGAATTACCGATTCATTAATCATTACTGATATGGTGTCATGTCACTATTTTTCAATGTTTAAATCTCAAAAACGGCGTAAGCCAATTATTGTGGATATATATTGTCGATTCGAAACCCTTATTTAATTATTTTAAATACGTTCTTTAATTTGAGGTGAGAGTTTATCGTATCGACGGGATAAAGATCAAATGTTTGACAGCTAAGATACCTAGGAACATTTTGTATGGGAATGATTTTTCTTTCATTATTATGCTTTCGCCAATTTATTCAATGTTTTTAATACTTATTATGTTAACCAGCACGGCTAGCACGCAAAGGCGCGCGAGCTCTCTCGATTTGTCTCGCACTATCGGTCTCTCTCTTATTAGAACACTTAGAACAAGAGGTATTGTGCGATAAAAATCGAAAGTATGTCGCGGCCGTCGTGTGCTAGACGTGCCGGGCCGAGACGATTCCAACTAATCCAAAATCATCTAAATCGGTTAAGCCGTTCTCGAGTTATAAATCGTGTAACTAGCACGACTCTCATTTATATATTTAGAAGAAGATGTATGAACCATAAAAGTACACCAAACAGTTCGTTTGTGGGCCATAGAGCATAGAGTTTTTCGACGACTTATTATTCTTATTATCGGTGTCATTGTATTTGAGCTAAAGCCTATATAAATGACAGATAACGGTACAGGAGTAGAAAAAGAGTATAATAAGTATATCAGAATCACCATCAGGAGCCCGCGCGCAATAGGCCCGTCGACGGCGGCGCCGAACACGATGGGGCACGGCACCTTGCGGTCTATTATAGGGACGTCACAATCTATAAGGGGAGGTTCAAAAAAACGCGGAATGAAGTATTTGCAAATTAAATAAAACAACATAAGTAATTTTCCTTTTCAATATATTTGCCCTCGAGTTTAATGCATTTCTCAGATCGACTAATTAATTTATGTAGACCATCATAAAAATATTTTTTATCTTTGCCTTCAAAATGAGCCGAAATAGCCTCCTTCAATTCTTCATCGTCACAAAAATTTTTTCGTCGTAGTTCTTTTTTAAAATTTGGGAACAAATAATAATCGCTGGGGGCCAGATCCGGGCTGTAGGGTGGGTGAACCAGCGATTCGAAGCCGCACCTGTTAAGAGCAGCAGTCGCAACATGGCTCTTGTGAACCGGTGCATTGTCGTGCAACAGCAACACACCCTTTGACAGTTTTCCCCGCCTTTTTTCTTTAATGGCTACACGCAGTCTTTCTAATAGCATTGCATAATATGTCCCAGTTATAGTAACACCCTTGTCCTTGTAGTCGATCATAAGAATTCCTGTTGAATCTCAAAAAATCGTAGCCATCACCTTTCCGGCTGATTCTGATACCTTGAACTTCTTCGGAGGTGGTGCACCCTTCTTATGCCACTGCATGGATTCTTGTATCGACTCAGGATCAAAATCATGAACCCAAGTCTCATCTCCAGTCACAATTCGTTCCAAATTGTGTGTAGGATTCTCACCGCACAGATTCAAAAATTGCTTCGATGCTTCAACTCGTTGTTGCATCTGATGCGGTTAGAGCATTCTTGGTACCCACCTAGCACTCACTTTCGTCATGCCAAGATGGTCATGTAGGATTCTCAAAATTGTTGCATCTGATACACCAACTAATGCAAATAATTGTTTCTTTTTAAGTCGAGCATCTTCTAGTACGAGTTTTTCAACTTTTTGAACGATATCCGACGATGTGACTTCAATGGGCCGCCCTGGGCGAGGGTCGTCTTCAATTGACTCTCTGCCATGTTTGAAGAGGCCATGCCACTTGTAAATCATGGTTTTAGCAGGGCACCGGTCCTAGTAGACGGTTTTCATTACATTCATTATAAGTTGCGGAGGTTTTCCTTGCTTCGATAGAAATTTTATCACGGCATACGAGGGTCAAACTGAAAGTTCTTAGAAAATCAAAAACTGAGCAATCAAGCAACTTATTACTTTTATTATATCTTTTCAAAATAGCCTCCCTTCACATCAATACATCGCTGCATTCGATAGCAGCCCATCGACACCTCATAGTATTATAAATCATGAACCTTTGTACCAACGTTGAGGCATAGAAATAATCTTATCTAATTAAAATGACTGCTGATGCATTTTGGTAGCAAATACCATACTTGCTAATCAAACATAGACGTATTATACTTTTCTTTAGGTTGGGATGATTGATTCATGTCAGATTGATTATTATTCGTGAATGTGGTTTGCCGCGTATTTGTCATTTATTGTGTTTTAGTTAAAATTACCTTAGATGTTATTTAAATGGGGGGCAAATCTTTGAGAAAATGTGAAGTTTGTGGTATCAGGCGTGTGAGACGGTTAACTTCTGACGTATTTTTGGCCAGATTTCCACTTGAACCGGACGTCGGTAAACTGATGTTTATATGTGATATTTTCAATCATTCTTGACTAAAGCTTTAAAAGTTACTAAATTAATTAGTCCGAAGTAGATTTAGTCATTGATTGTACAAATATTATATAGTTAAGTAAAGTACTTCTTGTCTAAAATACAAACAGGTAACCTAACTAAAACACGAATAGTGTGCGAACAACTTATCGATAAACCTCTTATTTCAGATGTCGATTATGGGTAAAACTAACAAGAAATGAGCATTTGGCGTATTTACCTATACAAAGGCTGAACGAAAACAAGTTCATTTGTGGAAATCATTTTCCACCCAGTGCCTTTAATAAAAAGGGATACAGATTACAAAGGAATGCCATACCACTTTTGAATCTTAATGCGCCACTATGGGACGAAATGTTAATGCGGTGAAAATGAGAAATAAAAATATTTTATAGCTTAGTTTTATTTTATTAATACCAGTAATACTCAAGTTTACTGGTATAGTAGAGCAGCACGTATCGCACATTTATCGATATCGATAAACGTAGGTATTGGAAGTGTCAAGCCCTAGCGTTCTTTTTTATATGTTGGTAGGTTTTGGCACGTAAGTATTGGTGGGTTGGTACAAAGTACGTTCATAATTCGGTACAAGGCTTCTTTGAGAGTGCCGACTCTTAAATAAAACGTAGTGATTAAGTACTCTGTGTTCGATAGAACCACTGAGAAAAGCACTTTGCCCACTCGTCCTTAGGGGTCTCTTCGACGGCCTTTTGAAACGCAGCCACTGCTTCGTCGGCGTCCATAAAACGTTTTCCTCGAAGTTTTTCTTTAATTTTTGGGAATAAATAAAAATCACAAGGTGCAAGGTCGGGGCTATAAGGTGGGTGACCCAGTAATTCCACGTTTGCCGTCGCCAATAGTCGATCGTTTGCTTGGCGGTGTGCGATGAGGCGTTGTCGTGGTGAAGCAGGATCCTACTGCGAGGCCGTTTTTCTCGAACTTTTTCCAAGACAAGTGGTAAACAATTGTTAGTGTCCTCTAAAATAATTGTTGCGTAATGACCAGTCCTTCCGAAGAACGAGGCCACCATCTTTTTTCCCACACTTCGACCTCTCTTCACTTTAGAAGGCAACTCCTCGGAAGGAAACACCCACTCAGCAGACTGTCTTTTAGTTTCAGGATCATAACAGTAAATCCAGCTTTCGTCACCCGTAACTACGTCGAACACAGCATTTGAGTCACCTCCGTTGAATCTTTGACCCATTTCACGGCACCAATCAACACGACGGACTTTTTGGGCTTCTGTCAAATTATGAGGTATCCACCGGGCACAAAGCTTCCTCACCGCTAAATGTTCATGGAGGATTTTGTGGACTTGACTCATACCAATGGCTAAGCTTGTACGAATCTGCTGATAGGTTACTCTTTTGTCAGTCTCTATCATACGCCGCACAACACTGATGTTATCTTCAGTAGTCGCCGTAGGAGGCCGGCCCTCACGCAGATCATCAGTGAGATTAGTGCGGCCACGTTTAAATTCATTAAACCAGTTGTAAATAGTAGCACGAGATGGGGCTTCATCGTGAAAGGCCAATCGAAGTCTATCATAACTTTCTTGTTGACTTAAATTACATCGAAAGTCGTAAAAAATCATTGCTCGAAAATTTTCTCGCGTTAAATTCATGCTCACGTAGTACACACAATTTTCAATTTGCCGCCAAATCGTAAAACAAATGACAATCGAGTGGAATTCGTACACAAAAATATTAAGAAAGAGTTCCATTTTCAAATTTTGAACTTATTTTTTTATTATATTTATTACAAGTGGCCAGTTCTAAAGACTTTCAGTGTCGCCCTCGTATTCAATTTGCACGCACGCGGCACGTTTATTCCGAATTAATTTGTTTGAAGAACGATATCTTTAAAACAAATGACGGTTTTGAATTGGCATTTATATTTTTTTTTCTAACGAGTTCTCATACCAGATAAGCAGAGATTTTGTACAATTTTACCTCCTTCTACTTCATTCCGCGGACTTTTGGACCTCCCCTCGTACAAGCGTCATCGTTATCGTTTCATATGAATTTGCGTTTTGCGAAAAAGGGACAAAAAATACCCCTTCTTAAAACTTTGGACACTTATAACTTCGTTATTATTTCTCCATTTGAACCTTTTAACCTTTTGCGTTGTTTTTTTCTCCATTTGACTACTATTTTAATCCTTTTTCGAGAAAAAACATTATTCATCATTTTATTTAGTGTCTACATCCCTATTATAGGTACTTAATTTTTACTAATAATTATAATTACTTGCAATTTCCTTGCAGTAGGCGTGAATATCACTATGTAATGTCTCGGCCAAGTTAGAATCATAACTACTATACAATCTGGTAATATCTATTGTAAAATATTTTTTTCTCCGTGCACACACCCTCACACAGCACGGAAACAACTTCCTACTTATATACGAGTATATATATATATTGTTTATTTATTTAATTATTATTATTATTTATAGAGTCGCGACCGTCTCTCCGGGACCAGTTTGAAAACCAGCGCCAGGCTGCTAAAAGCCTAGCACATGCTGAAACTGGATCCCATTTGCCATAGGTACTATACTATTATACTAAGTAGTTTAATCTTGTTAAATGTCAAGTGAATTTTGTTTTTATTTCTTGTAACTTTTTATTGTATTGCAGAGGACCCTTTTGAGTCGTTTCTGGTGCAAAGGCTTTCCAAATTCCATGGCTATCCAGCGTGGAAATGCCGCCAGTATTATGGGGACTTTTGCACCGGGAATGACTGGGGGCGATTAAAGTTAGAATTAGGTAATTGGTGGTTTTAATGTTATATTAATTATTGTAAATTGTGTCTTTATTGTATATTGAATTATTTGATTATTGTGAAATTTGAAAATAAATTCTTTACATTTGTATTGCATGTTTTGTTTTTCTTTATCTTTATGGCAAATAAAAAAAATCTTATTCTATTCTTATTCTTAATTTTTGTTCGAGTCATGTGACGTCGTCGTCGTCGTCCCTCGTGAACTGACCGGACTCCACAAACAGCACTCGAGTTTACGAGTGTCATGCGCATCTCAGCCATCGCCTCCTTCGACCATGTGTTAGGAAAGGGAATTTACATATATTTAATTGAAATAGTTGACTCCTTAATTACTTGAATAATTTAACTAGGTACTTATGGTCTCAACCTGCATCAAAATCTACTTTGATTATATTTTTTCCCCTCACTGTCTCGGAAAGCCGTCTTTTATCCTTTAAAACCAGTGAGCAAAAACGCATTTTATCCACTAGTGGGAAAGTAATTAAACCTTCATGGAGCGTGTTTAAGTAGCTTTTGAGACTTTTGACAAAACGTAAAACACTCATTACAACATTTTCACAGATGATGTATTTCTGTTGCCGCTATAACAACAAATACTTAAAAACAGAATAAAATAAATATTAAAGAACTTTTAAAGAATTGCTTGTTGACTTCATTCAGGCGCTGGGTCTCAAAATGTATGGGAAAATTGAAACCCGACTCGCACTTGACCTAAATTCTACTTGATATTACTTAAGGGGCTACCCGAGGTTTTCATCGATTTTTGACAAGTTTTGAATCGTATCTACTACTTTTGCACTACAGATAGAATCATAAATCAAACGGCTATCGGTTCTTCAATCTTTTATCTCCATTTTGACAGACCGGATTTTGAAACAAATTAATACTTAATTTTGTATGATTTTTTTAAACATTGTCTAAAAAAACACTTATTTCGCATCTCTATTGACGTGAAAGATCTAACATATACGAAATCTACAAATTTGGGTTCGTCTATGACGTCTCTAAAAACTGGCAGAGGGTTTTAATTTTAAACCAATTAACACAAAAGTTATGGCCAGAAAACCAGTTTTTTGGCCTAAAATTGTTCAACTTTGATGCCAAATATCTCGAAAACAATGAAGTTTGAAGTAAATATGGGATACTATATTGCTTAAAGCCGTTGTTGTTAATATAATAAGGTACAAAAAACATTAGAAAACTAAGGGATTCAGATCGAAGGTCATTGGCGTATGGGAGCCTCTTAACGTTAGTAATACTATTTATTTATTACTGTTAAAAAAAAAAAATATTTAAATTAAAGAAAGTTGTTTTGCATGTTGCACTTTCCTCGCTACAGTGAGGTGAAAAGTTTTGTGTTACACACGGGTGCAAATGTATTTTACTTCTGGTGTGTTTCAATTCCACACTCGCGGGTAAAATACAACTTTGCACCCTTGTATAACAAATAACTATATATTGCGCGACCGTTGCACTCACTACTCGAGTTCAAAACAGACATTTTACTGGTCACGTGAATTGCTCTGCCCCGCTACTTATTCTGTAACTTGTTTTAAGCTCATCTCACGCTTCAGCCCTCCTATGCTAACCTCAACCTCACCCACAAATATATCTTGACACCGCGATGCGTAGGTACTGTAGGTAGATGGTAGAGGTCTAGTTTCGTGACAGGTGACCGGCGGGGTGAGCCGCATTAGCGCGTAGCGAATAACAGCCCAGGCCATCACCCACAAATATATCTTGACGCCACGATTCGTAAGTAACTAAGCGTAGTACACCTGTTTAAATTTAACCAAAACACTCGCAGATGTCACATCCTGGAACTTCCTGAATGTTGAAGCAAAATCAACATATAAATTGTAATATGAATTAAATAGTATTAAATTCTCTTACTGCCAACATTAGCGAGCTAATGATGGTTCTTGAGACACCATTGCGTTTCGGAACGAACGGTGACGTGACACATCGAGAGTGTTGTATAATCTGTGGCGCTTCCTCTCGGATTTCGTTCACGAAACATTGTACACGGTACTTTAATTAAAGAAAATGTAATTAATCAAGTTTAAACCTAGTATTTCGTTTTATAATAAATCGTGGTGAACGAATTACATTGTGTGCATAAATTCAAGGAATTTCTATTATTTTCGTCACCACATAACCTCAACCCACGCTACGCAGCCGCCGCGGGCGCAGCCGGGAAGCAGCGTGAGTATTCCTGTGGTGTCATCCCAAGACAGGGTCTGGGCAGCAAATCAGAACGAATGCGAGACCAGAATTTCATCCAACATTTTTGGTGGAACCCACGAGGGGAGCAACCTTATAAGCACGATTTTCGGGCCAGAAAACAACTCGACGTAGACGGCGCGGGCGCCGGGTCAAGTCGAACATCGCCGGAATTCAAGGAATTTGTCGGCTACACGAATCAAGATAGTGTAATCATAATCAGTGTCGATTCAGTGCGCGTTACGGGCAATTTCGTAAATTTATGGTGAAAAAAGTGTAACAATTTAGTAAATTGCGTCATCAATCTCGGCGGCCATATTGAACATTCACATCGACGCGACGTGTTAAGTATTGCATCACCCACCGGAAGGCGCGAAAAGACATTTTAGGTTAGAATTTAGAATTTAAAGGTTGGAACTTTACGTCACTGCAACGCTGTCAATTCATTGTGCAGTTATAGGATTCAAGGAATCATAGTTTTTAAAGTTGACAGTGACGTAAAAGGCTGTTGTTTACGATTAGTAATTTGTCATTTGTTCTATCCCTGGCAATAACGCAAAGAATTAGTTGTGGTTGCAATTGGTAACTAATTATAGTATCCAGTCAAGTAGTACCATTGATTACGAACCGATATATCACCATGGCTGCCCTGCGCAAGGCGCTAGTTCAATTTAAATCAAAACACCAAATATTATCAGACTTGTTTGCCACAGTGACAGATGTAAAATATAGTGTTGCAGCCTCAGTAGCGAGGCGGCATTTTGATGTGTTCTATCCCCAGTTTGTGGAGGCATACGAGGTGATCCTGGCGGCCGACTCTGAGGATGTCACTGAGGGGGACATTGAATTGCTCCGGGCGCAATTCAGTGAAGTCAACCGGTTCATGGTACGTCTGGACGAGCAGCCGGTGACCGAAGCAGGTCCGTCAAGACTGCCAACATCTCTAGTAAGTGCAAAACTGCCATCTATCGAGCTTCCCAAGTTTACAGGAGGGCCGGCAGAATGGATGTCCTTTTGGGACCTCTTTGACTCTCTAGTGCATTCTCGGGATATCACGGATGCCGAGAAGCACTATTACCTCAGAGCGTCTCTTCAGGGGGACGCCTTATCTATTGTAAGACAGCTGCCGATCGATGGTTCAAGTTACTCGGTAGCCATAGGACTGCTCCAGGACAGGTACCAGAACAGCAGGCTTCTGGTGGATACCTACTTGAGTCGTATTGTCAACCTGCCCACTGTTCAAGGAACAGTGGGACTGAGGTCTGACTTTTATGACCCACTGATGGAGTCAATCCAGGCCTTGGAGAAGCTTCATCAGCCGGTCAAGGACTGGTCATATATAATTTTATTTTTAGTCTTGCAGAAGTTGCCGGTACGGTTGCGTGCTATGTTCGAGGAACGGCATGGTAACGACCCGGAGGTGTTGCCTACAGTGCGACAGCTGCTTCAACTATTGGACGAGCAATGTCGTGTGCTGCAAAGCGTGTCTCCGGAGGATGGCGTGGGCGCTGCCCAGGCACCGCAGCAGTCACCAACGCATCCAGCACCTGCGCGAGAACGTCGGGCACCAGCCGCATCAAGGATGCCGCTACCCCGGAAGGTGATGACAGCCCAACCATCACCACCAGAACAGGTGAGCTCGTTCCGGTGTGATCATTGCCAAGGACGCGACCACTCATTGTATCAGTGTGCCAGGTTTCTGCAGATGGCCCCGTCAGGCCGTAGGTCCTGGGCAAGGAAGGCTGGCCTGTGTTACCGGTGCTTGCGACAGCACTTTGCCCGTGAGTGCAGCTACCAAAACTGGTGTGCTCATTGCAAGTCAACCCTGCACAATACTCTACTGTGCAATTTGGAGGCTGGGCCTCAGACCCAAGGCGGTCAGGCTCAGTTACCAAGCCACCGAGGAGTTCACATGCCATCAGCGCCCAGACCACACAATTACCACCATCGTGAGGCGATGCCCGAACAATGTGGTTACGAGCAGCCAATGGTATCAGGTGATCCTCGTCAGGACGTGCGGCAGGTACCTGTACAGGTAGCACAGCAGGAAGAGGGGTTGGTCCAAGGGAACCGAACCCCACGCACGCCGTCGCCCTCAGGTTCAGTGACATCGCCGCCGCGGCGGCATAATGAGATCCTCCGGGATCAGCACTACCCTAGGCCGAGAGTGGGGGCACGAGCGCATCAGGCTCAGCAGACATTCACCTCACTTCGCTTCGGTTCGAGGACGAACCCGAAGCTGTGAGATGATACCACTGTTGGTGCTCAGATGTCACTGCCCATCACCATCTGTCCTACAGCAGTGGTCATGGTTAGGGCAGGTGATGGTAGTTATGTCAAGGTCAGAGCGTTAGCCGACACTGGAGCAAGTGTCAGCATTATCAAACAATCATTAGTCAAACAATTGAACTTGCACCAACAGTCTAATGGAAACAAGGTCTATGGAATAGGGCAGCAGTATGTTCCTAGTCCCGGAACTGTAGTCAAATTAGTAGTCAAGCCGGTCAACAACCCAGTACCAATTATAAGCACTGTCGCTATGGTTATGTATTCATTAACGGGAAGCCTCCCAGTAACTCATGCATGTTTGAAGGAGTATATTCAATCACAACCTATCATCCTAGCTGACCAAGGCTTGGATGAGGCTAAGGATGTAGACGTCATTCTAGGAACTGATATTTTAAATTATGTATTTGATGGCTCAAAGGTTGACACTGGGATTCCAGGGCTCTCAGCATATGGGTCATGCTTCGGGCACGTCATCATGGGCGTCATGCCGCAGACACCATCACGTCAGGCACCGGCTGCATCACGGATGCCGCTGGCGGGCACGCTTGTCGAGGACTACGGCCTGCTGTCTACCAGGCTGGAACAAGTCTTGGAGAAGTTTTGGGAAGTCGAGGCACCACCCACCAAGCCTGCTGCACACCCGGAGCACGTGGAGGCCGAAAGGTTGTACGCTTCCACTACCCAACGAATGCCGGACGGTAAATATATGGTCCGGTTACCACTACGCTCAAGTAGACCCCCGCTAGGTGAATCAAGGGTTTCAGCTACTCATCGGCTGCATGCCCTGGAGCGCAAAATGGCAAGGAATCCATTATTTGCTGAAAAGTATAAGGCATTCATGCGGGAGTATGAATCACTTGGTCACATGTCATTATCCGAATTCCAATTTGACTCAGAACACTTCGTGATCCCTCACCACGGCATTTTCAAAAGGGGTGGGGATAAGATTCGAGTAGTGTATGATGGGAGTGGGAGATCTTCCACGGGAACGTCCCTCAATCAATGCCTTCACTCAGGACCCCCACTCCAGAACGATATTACCAAGATACTTTTAAATTTCAGACGCCACCAGATAGTCTTCACTACAGACATCAAGATGATGTTCCGTCAGACCTGGATACACCCTGAGGACAGAAGGTACCAGCTGATCTTATGGCGGGAGAACCCATCTGAAGATATCAAGGTATATGAACTAAATACTAATACATACGGTCTCCGGCCAGCTCCTTATGTAGCTATAAGGACGCTGCTGCAATTAGCCACGGACTGGGAGGTTACCCACCCAGAGTCTCGAGCTGCACACGTCATGCGCAGGGATGTGTTCGTGGACGACATTCTAACGGGGGCAGATTCACTATCCGAAGCTCAGACCCTCAAGGAGGAGCTAGTGGCCCTTATGAAAAGCGCACAATATGACCTTCGGAAGTGGTCATCCAACTCTAAGGAGTTGTTATCTGACTTGCCAGATGAATACTGTGAGCACCCGCACCTCTTCGATATGGAGGATCCTAGCTTTATAAAGGTATTGGGCATCCAATGGTGTCCAGTGACAGACACAATGTCATATCAAGTCAACGTGCCCCTGGGGCAACCGGTCACGAAGCGTAGCATACTCAGCACAATAGCGAGGCTATACGATCCCTGCGGGTACTGCGCACCTATAGTCTTCCGATTCAAGGTATTCCTACAATCATTATTTAATGATGGCCTGTGCTGGGACGAAACCGTCAGTCAAGCCCAGCACCACCAATGGAACGAGCTCATCCAGGATTTGCACAATTTGTCATATTTACGCATTCCTAGGTGTGTGGCACTGCCAGACGCAGTCTCGTATTCTCTGCACGGCTTTGGAGATGCTTCAGAACTTGGGTTTGGAGCTAGCGTTTACCTCAGGACAGAGGACGCTTCAGGCAGCGTCATGGTACGTCTAATTATAGCTAAAACTCGAGTAGCTTCAAGGAAGACTAAACAGACGATTCCGAAGTTGGAACTGAGTTCAGCCCATCTTCTATTCAAGCTTCTCAATCACGTGGCGGAGTCCTATGAAGATTCAATCCATCTTGCGAGCATCAATGCATGGTCAGACAGCACAATAGTACCCTCATGGCTGAACACGGAGCCGCACATGCTTCAAACCTTCGAAGGTAATCGAGTTCAGGATATTAGGAACTCCAAACGGCCTATGATATGGAGGCACGTGAGATCAGAGTTGAACCCAGCAGATGCTGCCTCTCGCGGAGTGTCAGCTCGTGATCTGAATGATCTCGAATTGTGGTGGTCACCCAGTTGGTTGTTGTTGGATGAGTCACAGTGGCCCAGCTTGACGGTAACCATGCCACATGAGCTGCCAGGCTTCAAGAAGCTCGTCAATGCTGTCACGCCGGTCGAGCCTTGGGAAGACACTCTGCTGGCCAAGATCAGCTCATTTAGTAAGCTCATAAATATCACATCATATGTCATCAGGTTTTGCAGGAACTTAAGACTGCCCAAGGAGGCCAGGAATCTTCAGCCTACGCTGTCTCTAGAGGAGAATCGTGACGCGCGAAGGCTATGGATCAAGAAGGTCCAAATGGATGCTTATCATGAAGAGGTCATATTGATGAACAAGGGCAAATTGGTTTGTAAATCATTACAGAAACTCAGCGTGTTCATTGACAAGGATCAGATCATAAGAGTTGGAGGCCGGCTTAAGAAGTCAAACTTGCCATACGAGGCTAAACATCAGTATCTGTTACCAAAGGATCATAGATGGACTCAGATGCTCATTGAATATTATCATAAGGCTTATTGTCATTCACCAACCAACGCTCTTATAGGCATAATCCGGCGCGAATGTTGGATACCGTCAATTAGACGCCAGGTGTCTAGAGTTATCCATAATTGCTTAGTATGTTTCAGATTTGATGCATCCTCGCGTCCACCTCTTATGGCTGATCTGCCTGCTGATCGTGTCACAGCAGCTAGACCATTTTCCGGTGTGGCTACCGACTTTGCGGGACCATATCTGGTCAAGGCTAGTTTGCTTAGAAATGCAAAATCGGTCAAGGCTTACCTGTGTGTTTTTATATGTCTAGGTACAAAGGCGGTCCACCTCGAACTGGTGTCGTCGCTGAGCACCGAGGCGTTCATCGCAGCGTTCACAAGGTTCGTGAGCAGACGCGGTCTGCCCTCACTCATCAGATCAGATCGAGGTACCAATTTTACTTCCGCTAGTTCGTGTCTCAGGGAGATCACTAAGTTTTTAATTGACAATGAGAGTACTCTCAAGGACGAGTTTCGTAGGCAAAATATTCGATGGGCGTTCAACCCACCTGGCGCACCTCATATGTCAGGGTTGGTTGAAGCCGCAGTTAAAAGTACAAAGAATCTCCTCAAGCGGGAGCTCGGGGAGAATATTTTGACGTTCGAGGAACTTGCTACCTTGTTAACAAAGATAGAAGCTATTCTTAACTCTCGTCCGCTGGTCCCAATGTCAGAGGACCCGTGTGATTTGGACGTACTCTCTCCATCTCATTTTCTGATAGGTCAGCCCTTGATTGCCGTGCCCGAACCACTCTGGAAAGACGTCAAAATGTCGCGCTTATCTCGCTTTCAAATCATTCAGAAAATGTATCAGTCAATGTGGTCACGTTGGCATCTTGAATACTTAAATACATTACAGTCACGTAATCAATGGTATAGTCACATAGATAATATTCAAATCAATGACTTAGTGTTCATCAAGGATGAAAATTCACCCCCGTTACAGTGGCGGAGAGGTCGAGTCATAGAAGTGTTCAAGGGCTCAGATAATATAGTACGCTCAGTTAAGCTAAAAACTCTTAATGGTGAATTGATGCGACCTGTCGTCAAACTATGTAAATTGCCAATGGAACGTAATTTAAGTCAATCTTCTAATGACAATAGTGAATAACACTACTGTTATTATCAGTTGTTGTAGAGACTTGCTTATATTTCATTTCATGAGTTATGAAACAACTGTTTACTTGTTAGTAGGCTTATATTACAATCTGATAAAAAAATTTGCTGTACTTATTTTCATGTGTCACATGTTCTGTGGAACAATTGCTTGTTTTTATTTGTCATATTATAGTCCGTGAGACGACTGTTTATTTTTACTATATGTTATAATTATGGTCTAGGATCAGATTGTTGCATTGTCATGTCACTATTTTATCATATGTTATAATTATGGTCTAGGATCAGATTGTTGCATTGTCATGTCACTATATATAGTCTAAGATACAATTGCTTACGTTGTCAGGCCATTATATCTAGTCTAGTAGACGATTGTTTATATTGATATGTGTTATATTATAGTCCAAGGGACGATTGTATATCATGCTGCATGATCAGATACCACTTTCGATGATGCAATGAGAGAACGAAGCAGTCCTTTCCTTCTTTCCTGGCCGGGCCCAGTAAATGTTGAAGCAAAATCAACATATAAATTGTAATATGAATTAAATAGTATTAAATTCTCTTACTGCCAACATTAGCGAGCTAATGATGGTTCTTGAGACACCATTGCGTTTCGGAACGAACGGTGACGTGACACATCGAGAGTGTTGTATAATCTGTGGCGCTTCCTCTCGGATTTCGTTCACGAAACATTGTACACGGTACTTTAATTAAAGAAAATGTAATTAATCAAGTTTAAACCTAGTATTTCGTTTTATAATAAATCGTGGTGAACGAATTACATTGTGTGCATAAATTCAAGGAATTTCTATTATTTTCGTCACCACATAACCTCAACCCACGCTACGCAGCCGCCGCGGGCGCAGCCGGGAAGCAGCGTGAGTATTCCTGTGGTGTCATCCCAAGACAGGGTCTGGGCAGCAAATCAGAACGAATGCGAGACCAGAATTTCATCCAACACTGAACCTAAACTAGAAATACATAAAAATGGACCATATTACCGAGCAATAAAAATTTATAATAAAATACCCAACCAAATAAAAGATGTACCAACTGACATATCCTTCGTACACTCTAAAATTTAAACTAATAGATAAATGTTACTATTCCGTAGCTGAATTTATGGAAGATACATGTTTATAATGTGTTTGCCGTATTTTTTTATATAAATATCAATAGGTACCTACTTATCGATATTAGTTAGTTGAAAATTAGTAAGTAGTAACCTGATTGTTGCTACACCCTTCCAGGGTCCATGTATCTTAGTTTTAAGTACTTGGTTGCAAATAAATCTTATCTTATCTTATCTTATCTAGTAGGTAGAGGACAGAGATCTAGTTTCGTTAGGTGTGACGGGTGTGGTGAGGCGCATTAGCGGCCCAAATTACCCTTTACGTCACAGAGACATATTTTTGGTGCGTTGGAATGGAACTATCGATCGGACGTTAAAGCAGGACATCTATGTAAGTAGGTACCTATTCAAATTCAAAAGTTAAAACGTGTAGACGCTTGCCTTGTAGACAGACTTACTTACCAACCTGTGTAGTCCCAACACTCCCGCAAATATGTCTCCTAGGAGTCCCGCGGACGCGAATTCGTGGCAAATTTTTTGCTACTCTCCGTTCCCGGTCACGTGGTCAAGTGGGCGGTCCTGCGAGTCCCGAGGTAATTTGAGCTGACGCGAGCAAACCACTTGACTCAACGTTATCGCTCGTATCTCTGTAGTGTTTATACTTAGGAATGTAAATGTTTACATTTTTTACAAGGGCATGAAACAGACTTAATTGTGTTTGTATTCAATATATCATACTCAACATATTACATTGTAGAAACCATGGCTCTTTCACAGGAAGGAAAAATAATGGTCGTTCTCCAAAGATACGCTAAGAAAATAAAGATATTGAATTATAACTATAACATTTATTATTTATTCTGGGTCTTAAAGATGCATGCTCTCAATAATTGGTAAATACTTGAAGAAATCCCCGTAAAAATATCGTTTTATTCGTATTAGAAAACCGTGAATTACAGAGTTCTTATAACATGTTTTGCACACGTAAGGACCGCACTTTCAAGTTCTTGTTGTGAACTCATTATAAGATATATATGATTTGTTTTTTATTTCTAATGCGTAAAAACTAATGAGAAATAGGAATCAAACCGCAAAATTGCATATTGATTGTAAAAACTATATTTTTAAAGGTGGTACCTATATACAAACTGGAATAAGATTATGATAAAGGTTAGGGGTATTCTCAAGTGGTTTGTTTTAGCAAATACTTCACACCAATAGTTAAAGTTTGTAACAGAACTATCTAAGAATACATGAAATTATCTTTCTGATGGTACATAATAAGCATACTCTTTTCTAAGAATTAGTAAACGAAAAAATGATCTAAAGTTCATGAATAGCAACACAAAATTAGCTTATTCCGGCGGAAGCAATTGACCTTGAGTAGTGTACGACACTAAATCTACAGCATGTTTCGTTTTTTAATTTATTATGAAAAAATGGAATAACCAATCTGTTGAAAAATAAGAAACCATTTCAAGACTCGGTTTAGTAGATCTGCTGTATAGGTATTCTCCAGGGTCTGATGACGACCAGGTCGAGGGGCAAGGGATCTCCGGGACGGCTAAGGCTATGAGACTCGAATTTGATCTTAGTGCACTAGTTTCGAAGTGGACCTGCTGTATAGGTATTCTCAAGGGTCTGATGATGACCAGGTCGAGGGGCTAGGGATCTCCGGAAAGGCTAAAGCTATGAGACTCGAATTTGATTTTAGTGCACTAGTTTCGAAGTGGACCTGCTGTATAGATATTCTCCAGGGTCTGATGATGACCAGGTCGAGATGCAAGGGATCTCCGGGACGGCTAAGGCTATGAGACTCGAATTTGATCTTAGTGCACTAGTTTCGAAGTGGACCTGCTGTATAGGTATTCTCCAGGGTCTGATGATGACCAGGTCGAGGGGCAAGGGATCTCCGGGACGGCTAAGGCTATGAGACTCGAATTTGATCTTAGTGCACTAGTTTCGAAGTGGACCTGCTGTATAGGTATTCTCCAGGGTCTGATTATGACCAGGTCGAGAGGCAAGGGATCTCCGGGAAGGCTAAAGCTATGAGACTCGAATTTTAACTTAGTGCACTAGTTTTGAAGTGGACCTGCTGTATAGGTAATCTCCAGGGTCTGATGATGACCAAGTCGAGGGGCTAGGGATCTCCGGAAAGGCTAAAGCTATGACACTCGAATTTGAACTTAGTGCACTAGTTTTGAAGTAGACCTGCTGTATAGGTATTCTCCAGGGTCTGATGATGACCAGGTCGAGGAGCAAGGGACGGCTACAGCTACATTTTGATAAAATTCTTCAGATAGGAACAAATAAAACTGCAGTCATTGTCGTTATTAGCATTTTTTTACTGTTCAAGGCCAATTATTACTATGAAATTCAGTTTCAGTTCGTCTTTCGCAAACCTATAAAGATTACCCGTATTAGGTGTAGGTCTGGATATATACAAAAATAAAAAGGTAAAAGAGATCGCTAAAAACACACATACGACATTCGATCTGAATGAAAGGATATAAGGCAACTGATGTTGGCAGCAATGTAATTCAATGGTAATTTATTTACATCACAAAATACATGTTGAATTTGCTTCAACAGTAAATATTGAGAAGTACAAGTTAAAATGTTACATGAATAATTTCGCAAAATACACTTCTTTGAACATTGAGAAGAACTAGCAATAAACTCAGGTGGCTGATGAGGAGGATGACCCGAAATACACTACTGTAAAGACATTTACATCACAAAATACATGTTGAATTTGCTTCAACAGTAAATATTGAGAAGTACAAGTTAAAATGTTACATGAATGGCTCATCACCCGACCTGGTTCCGACACATTTTTGTTTTGTTGGTATATTACAAAACTATTAAGTATCGTGGTATTTAATAGCCTTGCAAATACTTTTATGTACCATTTGAGGCCCCTTTTGCGCTCCATGGGGTAGTGGCTCAGCTTCGTATCTTTGAGGTCCACACCCCCCATGGTTTTATTATAAGCCTCAATGGCAATCGGCTTGTAAATGTCCTGCCCTGCCCGGCGGCCAAGAACTTGCTCAGCATTGTGGCAAGTCGATAAGACCGTCACCAACTTCATGTCCCTCCAAGCGGTGACGGCTATATCACCACAATGCCGAGCAACCTGTTGGCCGCGAGTCATCCGCTTCACATTTGCATGTTTAATGTCATCGGGGACGAACGCCCTGTTCTTTTTTAGTGTGCCTAGCACGTCGGTCTTCCTAAATTTTAAAAACCTGGTAAGGGGTAACTGGTTGTACCAGTTATCCATAACAACTATATGTCCTAGGTCGAGGTACCCTTCCATGAGCTCCAGAACAACCTTGGAGGTCTTGCTGCTGAAGCCATGGAGTGGTCCCTCGACGAAGGTAGAGTCCTTACCGGCATACAATATCGACTTTAATAGATATCCGGTGGACGACTCGCAGAGTTCAAAGCTTTTTATGCCGAACCGTGCGGCTTTTGATCTGATGCACTGCACCCAGCTTAATCTGCCCTTCCACAGTAGCAGCGTCTCATCGAGCGAAAGCTCACGGTTCGGCGTGTATAATGTTGAAAATTTGGCCTGCACCTTCTCAAATAGCTCCGATATTTTTTGCTAGCTTTTTTTTGGTAAGAAGTTGCCCGAACGGGCAATTCAAAATTGTCCGAAAAATGCAGAAACCGCATCAACATCTGGTAGCGATTTCGTGACATCAGGTCCCTAAACCCAGCCGTCTGCAGCGCTATATTCGTCGTCCAATAATCTTTTACTCGCGACTTAAACACCAGGGACATCAGCATCATGATGGCAAGCAATCTCCGCACTTCCCCGATCGTGGTCTCCACCCAGCCGTCCAAATAATTGGGAATGGCACCACGCTCGGACAGGGCGGAGATTGTTTGCCATGCATAAAGATTCGTTTGCGAGACGATTTGCGCCAATATACTCGCATCCCATATGGCTAGGAATATTTCCATAGGGTCCGTCGAATTGATAGTAGGCCCCGGTTCCCGCCTGTACACTTCTTCTTGGCCAGAAAATGTGTCAAAATTCTCTGACCAAGAAAAAGTGTCGCGCGGCGGTTCATCGCCCGCATCACCACCACCTTCAGCGTCCCCCAACTCACTGGGCACATCCTCCTCATCTATTTCGCGGGCTCTGAGCCGGCGGGCAACATTGCGCATGCTAACGCCAGGGTCCACCCAATCCCGCGGGCGCTGCTCACTGACGTCCTCGTCGCCACTGCTGTCGAGCTCGCTGCCCGAGTTGTTCAGCAGCCACTCTATGTCGGCGTCTACCAGACGCCGAGGTGCCATCCTGGATGGCCCGGGCACGGGCGACCGTGACCGCGGAGTGGATACTGTCAGCGTAGTAGGAGGTTCCCAAGTCTGTAAAAATTGGTTAGTCTCAAAAACACACCAACCACGTGCACACGCCGACATGCATGAAGAAAGTTATTACGAGCTTTCATTTAACTTGCAGTATATGTGTGTTATGTATGTTGTTATTGCAAGTCCATTTTGACCACCTTCTAGTCCAATAGATTACACACTTTATTCACTTGTGTAAACAAATCAGTTGACAACGCAAAAATAATAGGTATGATTTATGTAATGAATAAAGTAATCATAAAACCATATTATCATTTTTCTAATTTATGTCAACACATTTATAGATGGGTTTTATGCTACCATAAATCTGGTGTAATGTAGAGACATTGGATACAGAGGGTGGCCATAGGCACTCCTGAATTACACAAGATAAACGAACAAAAAAAGAAAGTGGGTAATACAAATGTAATCTTTGGCTAACATTATGTTTGTTAGATATGCATACCTACACACAAGAACCGAAGACAAGAAGAATAATAAGAAATGAAAAGAAGATGTGCATCCACCATTGTATAACATAGATACCGTGCTATCACAACCCAATTACACATTCACTGCCTGAAACCCACCTAGCGGGCACTCGGTTTGCAGTCTCTATCCTCTATTTAGCGGGAAAACGCGTAGCGCTCCGAATTTGGCAGTGAATGTGGTGAAATCACACAAAAATTTATATTAGACACACAAGGGGCGACAAACGTTATTGGTGAATAACTCGTGCGTTTTTTTACGTCATTATCAAATATTGTGAAAATAAATGTATTTAGTGTAGTTTCAAACCGCTGAAGATTTATCCTTACACCAAAGACGTGGGTTAGTAATGGTGATCAAACACCAGTTTCATTATTATAGTGAATTAGCCCAGGTAGGTGTACGCCCTATGAAGGTACTCCCAGATATAGGTTATAAAATGTTGCATAACGTGTAACAAGGGTAACAATAGCACAATATGTTGAAGAAAAATAATTGATGTCATGTAACATTTGATAACCTGTGTGGGAGGGAGCACCATAAAGTTGCGATATAGTGCAGTGTATTAGTTAATAGCGATTATGGAGCACGAATATCGGTGAGCCCCACACTGTCCCAGAAAGATAACCCACATGCGGTTGAGAAAGAGGCAAACACACACACACACATTTGAGTCCGAATTTACATACCTTACACTATCAGAACATTCTGAATCTTACCTACGAGGAAAGGGGTCCAATTCTCCCATAAACGGCTGCGTGGAAATATAATTGAGAATTTAACAAATATAAAGTAGACAACAATGTCATTGGACAATAAAAAAAACAGTATTATCGATCAAAGGACGACTTACATTGAGTCGTCTCGACGTTGGCGACCCGTCTCTCCACCAGCACCGGGTCCGCGTCCAGGACACGTACCGTCCCACCTGGCGATCTTAAGACCGGCATGGCCGCTATAATATGTCTAGGTGACTGTCTAAAAAAAAACACAAATTAATTTCACATGCATCTCATATGGAGATCCCTTGCCCCTCAACCTGGTCATCATCAGACCCTCGAGAATGTCTTTACAGCAGGCCCCCTTTGAAACTAGTGCACTAAGTTCAAATTTGAGTCTCATAGCAGTATCCGTTCCAGAGTTCCCTTGCTTCTCCAACTGGTCATTATCAGACCCTCAAGAATGTCTTTACAGCAGGCCCCCTTCGAAACTAGTGCACTAAGTTCAAATTCGAGTCTCATAGCAGTATCCATTCCAGAGATCCCTTGCTCTTCCACCTGGTCATCATCAGACCCTCGAGAATGTCTTTACAGCAGGCCCCCTTCAAAACTAGTGCACTAAGTTCAAATTCGAGTCTCATAGCAGTATCCGTTCCAGAGATCCCTTGCTCCTCCACCTAGTCATCATCAGACCCTCGAGAATGTCTTTACAGCAGGCCCCCTTCGAAACTAGTGCACTAAGTTCAAATTCGAAACTCATAGCAGTATCCGTTCCAGAGATCCCTTGCTCCTCCACCTGGTCATCATCAGACCCTCGAGAATGTCTTTACAGCAGGCCCCCTTCGAAACTAGTGCACTAAGTTCAAATTCGAGTCTCATAGCAGTATCCGTTCCAGAGATCCCTTGCTCCTCCACCTGGTCATCATCAGACCCTCGAGAATGTCTTTATAGCAGGCCCCCTTCGAAACTAGTGCACCTGTATTCGAGAAATGTTCAAGCGCCATTTTGAAACTCACACATACACAAAGATATAATAAGGCTGTGTGCGTAAGAAACGGTTACTGCTTCAGTTTTAGATGAAAATATTCATTTTTTAGGCGTGTTTTCGAAAAGTAGTAACAGTTATGAATGCTGCTTGAAATTGCTGATGGAATAACATAGAAATCCGAAGGCATTTCTATAGAATAAAATGAAATAACACTCGATAAAAACTTTGTAACGGACAGGCAAATTTGAGTGCTACTTTTGTATTCGCAATTTTATAAACGAATCATATGAAAAAGTGTTCAAAGTTTGTATATTTGGCATCTGTGTAGTATGAAGTATATAAAAAACATTAATTACTTACCATTTTCTTTCAAAAAACCACTTTTTATTCACTTTTACTATAAATGTTTACACTATGTATTGTACTCGTGCACCACGGTCAAAAACGGTTTTTCAACTCAACATAAGTTGACGTTAGTATGAAGTTTCTTTTCTAGCTTCGGTTGGTACCAATCTGTTGCTAATTTCATTGCGTTTAAATTAGAAAACGCCCAATAGAATAGGAACTGTATGTTTCTTACAATAAAGTCTTTTCTCAACTGTGGGAACCAAGACGGGTATTCGTGGCAGCGGGAACCGACAGGTGCAAATATTTTTGCCACGAATTCGCGTCCGCGGGAACCGACGGAGACATCTGTGCATTTTTTTTGGGACCGTACGTTGGCGCCATTTTGGACGGGTATTCGTGGCGGTGGGGACCGACAGGTTGGCGCCGTAGGTTCATGGTCTTCTCTCCCTCTCACTGAGCATAAGCGTGAGCGAGATGGAAGTGCCTGCTCGGAAGCGCGGATATCATGTTTTTTAATTTAAATTTTTTGGCCGTACAAATAAATAAAAAAGTAATCACTGAGTTCTCTCAAACTTGATATTACCGATTTTTATAAGCAATTTTAATATTTTTATCTTTTGTGCATAATTTGTTACGAATATTTTAAGTGTATCTTAGACCTATTATGTTCGTGATTTTTTTCTATTTAGCGAAAATTGCTTAATCATATTTCGAATCACTGATCTCGCTGCAGAAAAGCCTCAAGATTACTATTCGTATTTTTTTGAAACCATATTATTATTTAAAACAGACGCATTATAAAATTGTTTCAAAAACTCTGTTCGCTTAACTTCGCTGAACCTACGGCGCCTTAACAGCAACAGTGACCTTATGCACCAATACCTAGGTAACAGGTTCATATTCTTACGTTTATTGCGGGGACGGTCGTTACGTAATATGTTAATTAAAAATCGATATGTTAGGTAATGTGCGTAATCCAAAATGATCAAACGACATCAATTATTTGTTTCTGTTCAATTTGTCTAGGTATATTAATTCTATAATTATGTTTTTATCACCAATATATTAGGAGCTTTTTTATTTAATAGGGGGTGTAACGAGGAATCTTATAAGCCATTACATGGCGGGTATACATACCGGACCTAAATGGTGCCGACGTACCAAACATAACTTTAATTATCCATATAAGTATGCAGTTGTATAATAGTCACATTTTCGTCTATAATCACATTACAATACCTACCGAACACCTAACTCTATTCTTCTCCTTATTTCTCAACATCCATGACGCATCTCACTCCCACAAGTAACACGTTTACATAGATCCGTCTCTTTCGTTGAACACGCTACCCGACCGTCTCACGTGTTCTTGAGCGTGAACCGTAGTGTTGTGTCCTGTTCATCGATCAAAATCAATGTTGATGGAAAAACATCAGCACGGCTATCACAAGACGGCGCGCGAACTCTCGATTTTTCTCGCACTATAGTGGATCTTAGAAAGAGAGACATATCTCTCTGTCTCTTTCTAAGTTTTCTAATAAGAGAGAGACGGATAGTACGAGAAAAATCGAGAGAGCCGCGCGATCTGTCTCGCGCGTCTAATAGCGATACAAGGCGCTACTTGTCTCGCGGTCAAATGTCGAACCGTTTTTTTTAGAGCGACTTCATCGCGTTATTCGCGTCTCAACGTCAAAATGCGAGCCATTGTCTTCGAGATGTGGAGTCCGCGACTGCGATAATAACTTGATATTTTGACTCATAAGTCACAGGGATCAAGCACACATTTTTTTGATTGATTGTAAATTAATTAGGTCCACACACAAATGTTAAGTTAATTAGGTACACACACTTTACTGCATTTATGTAAAAATATATGCTCAACATTAGAGTAATATCATTAGTAAGTACTTATTAGTAATTGGTTGGTACACCTACATAGGAAATGACTAATATAATTATGAATAAGCTTAAGATTTCATTACAAACTACTGGCACTGTCAGTAAATTTATTATTAACATTATAATTATAAAGAAAACAGTCTTGACCAGATTTTTGTAACTTGTTATTGAATAGTTTAGGGTTAGGTACGGGTTTTGGGTGAACTCATGGTTTATTTATGTCAGTTACCTGTGGTCATTTTGTGGATTATACATATATACACCTATTACATATTTTGAACACTGTTATACCGATAGTTTCCCGACGATGCATTGCACATCACTAGTTCACTACAAAAGTTAAAGGTACCTTCACTAAGCACGTTGAAGTTGAAGCTGTGACGTCTCGCGACTATAAATAATGTTTAGATTTTGTTATACTTTACTTTAGTAGTTTCGTCGAATATGAGAGTAATGAGCGACTTATAAATTTCGTGTTTGTTATGAATATTTATTGGAGATAACGATGGACAGCTAAAATGTAATAATATAATACCTATAAGTTATTTGCAGTTCAAATCAAGTTGTGGATTGTGCATTAATTGAGGATAATCGGTGAGCAGTTGTTGATAAATACATAAATGGGTAAGGACCAAATTCTTGGCCAGCTTCACTCACTCAATTAAATTTTCTATGAAAGTTTTCCGTTGTGACACTAAAATTAAACTTACAATTTTATTCTATGGTAATTTTTTGTGTTACAACGGAACTTTGTCCACTTCTTCAGTTTGCATTGCAAGAATTTGGTCCTTACCCAAATACCAAATACCTACTATTAAAATAAGCTCTAAAATATTTATATATGTATTAGTTGACTCCCATATCCTGTTTGATGAAGTTTCATCAAACATGATTATGGGAGTCTACTAATACATATATTTAATAAACTAATAAGGAAAAAAAAGAAAGGCGATAAGTTTATCACCTTCCTCATTTTTCTTATTATATAGGCACTTATCACTACCAAACTCAGTTTTGCTTTGTCAGGAACTAAAAATAGATTGGTATAGGAGAGAACCTACCCTTGTAGGTGATATATTTTTATATAATTTAATCATTTAAATAATAATATGAGTTTCCTTGCGGCATCAACATTTAGATTTTAGAATAATAGAATTTAAGGGTCGCCTGTACACTCAACTCTCCATACAAACGTAGTTTGGTTCTCATTTTAAAACATGATGCTGGAATAACATGAAACTGTGTATACACAAACAATGGGTTCCGCCATATTTAGGTCGGAAACATTTTTTTGTTGCTAGAAATTAAAATGACAATGACAACTTGAGAGACACTAGCTTCCGACCTAGATACCTATGGCGGATCCCACTGCACATAAAATGATTCATAGTTTACCAGTATGCCATTTTAAAATGCCAACCAAACTATGGAGGTTCAACTTGAGAGGACTATTTTGTTGAAATCCAAAGTCTGATACATTATATGAAATATATTGTCTTTATACAATGCATGCTTGGTTACTGAAAATTCAGGCTTCTGGTTTTATCCACAACAAAGTTATAGGGGGGTTGAAAATGGCCTAAACCGCTTCAAGAAAAGGATGGTACGGCCGTACCACTGTTTTGCTCGACTTGGCGGGGGCACTGCCGCGCCCCCAGATTAAGTCTAGTCTAGTAAATTTATAAGTCTGCCTGATGATAGTTGAGAGTGATAGAAAACAGCAGAATGGAGCTCTTATTTGGAGCAGCGCTCCGCCGTACAGAATCAGCATCTATAATAGCATCACCAGTTGTTCTGTAGGTATGAGATTTAGTTATTGGTGGTGCTGGTGAGTATATGGTCAGTAGAGCCTCCGAGGATGTGTTGTTCCGAGTAAGGGACCTGCGTAGTTGCTGCTGCAATTGCTTCCCCAATATAAGCGAGGAGTATTATACGTTTATAATCTGAATTTGTGTGTCTGTCTATGGCATTGTACCAAAAGAGTATCAGATATTTTTGAGCAGCATGTACTATACTATGTATTATGAATTTGTATTAAAATATGGAAAGTGTTGGATTTTGGAGCTCTAAAGCTTCTCTTCCTCTATATGGGACTTTTTAAATATTAATTTTTCCATTTTTTATATTCAGACCTAAATTTGATAAAAAATGAAGAACAGTGTGTACTGTAGGTACTTCGATAATTAATTATTCATCTAAACATTTTAATTTCTGGTAGGATACTAAATACTTACTACATCAAAATAATTCTAAAGAGAAGCGGTTTTCAATGCTACTGCTTTGCTTCAAAGTACATAGTATGTATTAATTACAGAGCCCCAATACTTGTTCAAAGTGGCCAATGGGTTCACCATCAGACCAAGGATTTGGATTAGAGTTAGAAATGTACTACTCTGGGAACCAATACAGGGTGTAATTGTTTAAAATAAGTGTACCCAGGCGATTATTCTGTAAATGTAAAAGATGTCCAAAACCTTTAAAATTATATCTAAAGTACAATACCCAATGGGTAAAACCACATTGATGACTTTTCATTAATCATCATCATCATATCAGCCGAAAGACGTCCACTGCTGGACATAGGCCTCCCCCAAAGAGTGTCAGTGACCGGTCCTACGCCACCCGCATCCAGCGGACCCCGCGACCTTTACCCGGGGACCGGACCCGCTTACCCTAACCCGTTCAAAAGCCCGGGTTCTTTTAAAGCTGTTGTCCGAAAACCGCTTCATTTCGGTAAGCTTTTGATTGGCTTACCGGTTAATAAACTAACCCTTTTATTTGAATTAATTCTAACCGATATCAAAAACCCGGGAAAGGGTTACCGCTTCAAGCGCTGATTAAATACGAGCAAGCTGTTGTAGCTTTTACGTAAACTGCATATAGTCTATTATCGTAGCGCAAGACACCAAACATGGCGATTCCCTACGCGCGCGGCGGCATTGCGCGTGCGGCATTTGTCAAAAGCTCTGTAATTCGCCGACCTAAGCCTAATATCGAAAATTAAGCCACGTGGCGCAGAGCGCAGATTTCAAAACACATGTAAGGCAACAAATGGCCAATTATAAGGTGTTGCATTGAGTTTGGTATATTTTTGTTTAGTACTTACTTATTAATCATATTATTTATAATTATTGTCACTTTCTTTATCGTTTGCTGTCTGTGCACATCTCTCGTGCTCCCGCGAAGATTCGGCGTTTCAATTGAATACGTGTTTTAATTATAATAATTTTCTGAAGGCCATGCCAGGATAAGATAAGTGAATCTGATCTGCCCCCAGCGAGTTTTGGCTTGCAATTCTTTTCGATGGCTTTGTATCTGTAACGGAACAAGTATCCAAAATTTGAGCCCCCAAAAATTATTTAAAAAAAAAAAACGAAATATGATCTTTTTAGGGTTCCGTAGCCAAATGGCAAAAAACGGAACCCTTATGGATTCGTCATGTCTGTCTGTCTGTCCGTCTGTCCGTCCGTATGTCACAGGCATGTTACTCGAAAACTATAAGGTGTATTTGAATACATTTTTTAGGATAGGTGTATTTTCTTCGGTGCTTCAATTTTGGAATTAAATTAATAAACAAAAAATTTTTAGGGGTGCACTCCATACATAAAACTGAAAGTCAACAATTTTTATTTTATTTTAAGCCCACGTGTGGCACATAAATCCATAGGCCTTTCAAAATAAATATAAGGTTTCTCAGCAATTTTTTTGATTATGTGAAAAGAGTCGGAGATAATCGCCCCGAAAGTCACTAAAATTTAATAAGTTACAAAATGAATGTAGGTACTTACTTAATGTTATCTGTGGTAGAACAAGGTGTTTTTTTATTGTATACATCACCATACATTTTCTATATCCGCTCCTTAAAACAACTATTTAAAACTCGGTCAGCGTATAGCAAAGGTGGGGATTTTAGTACTTTTGTTGCATTTTTACTAGTTTTGTGATAAGAACTAAAATAAGCATCTTTTATTGTTTTTTCATTTTATTTAACATGACCGTTTACGAACTAGAGCGGTTCAAAGTTTCAACATTTTTTGCCACTTTAAAACCTATTTTAAATGATTGTTACGTACAGAACACGTCAAAATAAGCATCTTTTACTTGAAAAACTTTTCTCTAAAGAAGTTTTTTCCGCTCTTTTATAAAAAAAATAGCCACGAAGACCGGCTCCCGCCGCCATTTAAGTCCCAGAACCGTTTGAATGACTGACCTTTGAACCCAAATATCCCGGTAAATATCGATCTGAGAAAAAAAGTTTGAAGAATAAAACATGCTTATTTTTACGCATTTTTTACGCTAGGAAAAGAACATTTAAAAAAAATATAAAAGAAAAAAACCGGCCAAGTGCGAGTCGGACTCGCGTACGAAGGGTTCCGTACCATTATCTATAAAAACAGCAAAACAGAAAAAAAACGTTTGTTGTATGGGAGCCTCCCTTGAATATTTATTATATTTTGTTTTTAGTATTTGTTGTTATAGCAGGAACCAGAAAATAATTTGTGAAAATTTCAACTGACTAGCAATCGCGGTTCTTGAGATACAGCCTTAAATAAAAAAGCCAGTTTTTTAAATTAACTTTGAACAGATTACCTTCCAGAGGTTTTATATCAGACGGCAGATGGTTAAATACACGAATTGCAGTTACAAAAGTGCTCTTCTGAAAAATAGAGGAACTGATGTTCGGTACCCTTATATCATATTTATATTGCATTCTAGTATTACATTTAGTACCAGACCAGGTTATGAAATAGTTGGGTTGGCTTTTTACAAACAAACCTATTTGAAAAATGAAAATTCCTGTTAATGTTAGGAAACGCTTTTCTTTGAAGACTTCACCAAGGGAATCTTTTGCATTCATGCGGAAAATGGTTTTTAGGCATCTTTTCTGGAGTAAAAATGTTTTATGCACATCCACTGAGTTACCCCAGAAAATGATACCATAGGTCAGCAAAGAATACACATTTCCATAGTACACACTGACAACTACATTTTCTGAACAAGTTTCAGAGAGAATGGATAAAGCGTAGCAATTTCTGGAAATCTTTTTTTTTATTTAATCAACATGTGTTTTCCAATTAAGATGTGTATCTACATGTACTCCTAGGAATTTTGCACTATTTACTACCTCTATGGTTGTACCAGCTTCCGATACATTTTAAGAAAGAGGATCGGTTTTATAATTTCTAAATTTAATGAGCTGAGTTTTGCTTAGATTAAGTTTAAGGTTTAAAGCAGAGAGCCAATCTATAATTTTGCTCAAACAATTTTGATATCCCTTTCGAGGTTTACAACTGAGCGGTCACATGAAAAAAAAACTGTGGCATCATCAGGAAATTCATTTAAATATATCAGAAAAAGAAGTGGCCCTAGCACACTTCCTTGGGGTACTCCATAAACTGCTTCCCCATAACACGACAACACCTGCTCTATAGTTTTACTTTGTCTGTTATAGTATTCTATTTCAACAGTCTGTTTTCTTCCACACAAGTAGCTTTTGAATAAATTCAGGGCATTTCCCCTTATCCCGATATGCTCTATTTGTTGCAGCATCACCTCATGCACAACGCAATCGAAGGCTTTAGACATATCCAGCATTAGGGCAACCCAGGTTTTGCCAGTATTTAAACTCTCCCATATATGCTTAAAAATTGAAAAAATGGCTAAAGTTGTGGACTTTCCTTTCTGAAAGCCATACTGAGCTTTGCTTAGGATGTCATTTTTATTTAAAAACCCTGATAAACTGTCATATATAACTTTTTCTAATATTTTACTAAAGGCTGGTAATAACGCTATTGGTCTAAAGTTGCCAAGGTAATTTTTTGGACCAGTTTTATGCAAGGGCCTTATTATAGCTTTTTTCAAGTCATCTGGAAAACAACCAGATTCTAGTGAAAGATTTACTTTGTAGACGAGAGGATCAACTATATGGTTAATACAAGTTTTGATAATTTGGGTTGGGATGTCATCATATCCCGAGCTCTTTTTATTTTTAATACAGCTTACAATTTTTTTGATTTCGTAGTTGTCTACGGGTTTTTAAAAAATACTATTTTAAACCGGTTTGGATAAAGATTTGTAATTATTACCCTTTTTGTTATTCTTTACTAGATTCAAAAAGTAATTGTTAAATAACTGAACTATATCGGAAGGGTTATTTTATTATACTCGTAGGTATTCCCATTCTCAACTATAGAGTCAATCGAATTGGGAAATAAACTTATTAATTTAAAATGATTTATAATGTATAAAACTCTTTATTTAATATTGGGAATAGTATTGCATAAACTAGTGTTCTGTTTAATTAATCCCCAGGTAGCTTTAGGGATATTAATACTGTTCTTTATATATTTTTCGTTCAACAAACTTTTGATAATCGTATTACTTTTTTTAAAAGCGTACAATATTTTTTATAATTGTTGCAATGTTTTTTACACATTTTTCTCTTTTGTGATGATAAGTGCATTTGTCGTTTACTCTTACAGGATTTAATTATGCCTTTAGATTTCCAATTCGGCTTTTTCTTAAATGTAACTTTGATTCGTTCTAGTGGGACACAAAGGTAGAAAATCGTGCTGAAGATATCTATGAAGACTTTGTAAGCATCATCAGCATTTTTTTCCAAAAAAACATCAGCAAAGCTTACTTTTCCTATATACTTCATGAGCACGTCTAAATAGTAGTCTATTTTGCGTTTCATTACATACCAATATCTCTCACTAAAGCTTAGACTCGTAGGTATTTCTATCATTTGTGCTGTGTGGTCAGATATACCCAAGTTCATTATTGTGGAAGTGAACTGTCGTAAATTTGTTAAAATGTTATCTATACAGGTTTTCGATTCAGGAGTTATTCTTGTTGGTTCTAGTATAGTACGAGTATAAGAGATATTGAATTTAGCTAACGAGGATAAAAGGAATCTTGTCATTGTCTCTGGCGATTCCTATTGGCTCGAGTACCGCCGATACACATACGCTGGCAAGAAACCGCCAGCGTGACGTGACTTGCATTGCACTCCTTTGGCAGGCTGGTTGACGTTGTGGCATTTGTGGGGACCCTCAAAACGATTCCTTAACGCAGATTATGCAACTCAATACCAGGTTTAATAAATGATTTGTCCTGAATTTTTAGAGCTTTCAATCCCGTCTCTTAGAGGGCGGTGGTTATAAATAGTCACTGCTTTTGAAATGAAATGTTTTCTTTTGATGGCCAATTGTTTCGAAAATGTAAACTTTTTTGTAATTGACGTAGGTAATCCAGCAATTGACGTCATCGGTCACAGGCAAGAGGGTGGTTGCCTTGTTTGAGCCAAAGGAGGAACTTTTACAAAATTATTTTAAATGTTGTGAAACATAAATACCCCTCTAGCGGTGCAAAGAGGCAATGCAGCCAGCGTCTTAGGGACCATGCCTCAAGCAGAAGAAGTTTGAAGTGGAAACTTCTTTGGCGGCGCTGTGCACTTTTTGTGATGGGGAAAAATTGTTAAACTCGCCACAGGTCAGGTGACCGTAAGATGTCACGTGACCGTGAGATTCGAGAGATGTACTCGCAACAGGTCACGTGACCGTAAGATTCGACAGATTGAAAATTCGTAAGACGGACACGTGACCTGATCGAAAAACTGTTCCAATGTCATTGAGTTTTCACTTCTGCCGGCACTGCCGGAATGCAACCCGTTATTTTTTTTCTATTTAGTTTATAAGTCTATTTCGTAGTTCTTTTTTAATATCTAAATGTCTTTTTTACATATTACGTGTAAATAAAATATTGTATTTCGTTAATTAAATTGTTATACAATACCCCTTTATAATAAAAGCACTCTAGGGTTGCAATGAAATTACGTAATTCTTTATGCTCTAATTTCAAATTCGCATGATTCTGTAATACCTATCTAAATATCAGATTATCTCAGTATTTAAAGATTCCTCGTAAGTACATTGGTTCTCATTTTAAATCGGCGTACTGGAATACATGAAACTTTGTATACGCTATGGTATCCGCCATAATATGGGTCGGAAACTAGTTTCTGTATATTATAAAAGAAATATAATAGAAATGATGCCATTAGAGACTGTATAAACAGCGTTCTACTAGCATTTTTTTTCTTGGTTTAATTTCTAGCAACCGAAACTTAGTAATCAATATTAGCATTCTTGATGTTTAGTCTAAGTAAAGATTTGGAAATTTAACCAAACTACTGTTACTGAATCATAATCTAAATCAGTCACGAGCAAATAAAACGGTACACTTCGTGCAGAATTTCTATCAGAGGGTGTGCCTTTTGTTTGCTCTTGAGTGGTCCTGAGTGATTTGATTACCCACGTAACGTTTTGAACGCGCGTTAGGTAGATCCAACTATCATTTTTACACATAAAATTTGACCTTTTACCTAACGTACGTACAATGCGTTACGTAATTGACCTGCAGGTACTGAATTCAGTAGGTATACGAAAGTAAGCCCAGCCTTATTGAGCGCATGCGTCTAGCCTGTCTTAAACAAAGTTTTCGGGGCTTTCATGCGTCCAATTGCCAGATTTAGAATCACAGTACCTTTCAGGCGAGAAGCGATTTCGGGTGTGCTCGCGCTACTACCACACCGTTAAAAACCACCGCATTCCATGGCTCGACGTAGGTGCTTGAGGAATCATTTGCAATTATCGTTTTTATTTTCGTAACGTACCTCTTATTGTGTCGCTTTTAGGCTCATAATCCTGGATATTAAACACGCGTGTTTTATAACATTACGATACTTGTGTGTTACGGTTATATCCCGATTAAGTCACGTTGGCACCTTTCAGCAAGATGTATTCATGCACACGGTTAATTCTTAAACTAACCGGGTTGTACAGAATGAACAGCTTTTTTTAAAATTCTCGCCAAATGGATTCTTACTCGACTAAACCAATTAAATCCTTTTCGTTAAATAATTGACTATTTCTTTTTGGATATGATATAGAAACGGTTAATTTAGTAAAACTATTCACTTTTTCTAACATTTTACATTAAATGATAAAGATAACATTTTAAAACAAAATTATTTATTTTATTTTGTGTTGGCTGTTTAGAGATTTCATCTTCACAAAAAAAAACTGATGCGCGCCATTAGAGGCTATTTCATAGATTGTTAATGCGTGTTTGGTTATTAAAAAAAATGTTGATTCGTGGTGACTAGAAAAGTGATAAAAAGAATGGACGCCACTAGAAATTCTTGACGATGTATACAACATGTGAGTAAAAACCTGTTGACATCAATAAGTAAATAATTTAATTTAAAAAGAAAGTGTTAACCGACTTCAATTTAGTACTCCGCCAAGCCACGAGAACATTTCCACATTTATTTTCCAATTTACCACATGAACTGATTTCCGAGAGCAAATGCGTTGATTATTAGAGAAAAAAACCCAATCGCTGTATGTGGCCCGATAATATTTGAGGACTTCCGTCGATTCCACAAGGATCACCTTTGGTACTTCATTAGCTGCTATTTCAACTATTTTTTTTAATAAATGGAACCCACCTGGATATAATACGTACAAACAAAAAAAAAATTGAAAAAAAAAAAAAAAAAACCGAATTGAGCACCTCCTCCTTTTTTTGAAGTCGGTTAAGAAAATAACTTGGCAGGCCTATCAAATTTTCATCTTTTGAAAAGGATTTTTTCCTCGCAAAATGTGTTGAAAAACGTCGTATGAAACGCGTGAGCTTTGATAATTACATCCTCAGCTCTCTTATCACGCTCACCTCACCTGCGGCTCGTGATTTATATCGCTAACTGGGAGTTATTATTAATTATTCATATAAGTAATTAATTGAGAAAATATATTTCAGTAATATTTTGGGATTATGTTTTTCTGTGATTTTGAGAAAACATTCACGTTTGAAAAGATAAACCAACAATTTTGGCTTTATTATATTGTACGAGTGTAGGTCGTATTTGCGCAATATCCTTGTGTTTGCTCTTGAGTGGTCCTGCGTGATTTGATTACCCACGTAACATTTTGAACGCGCGTTAGGTAGATCCAACTATCATTTTTACATATCAAATTTGACCTTTATATCTACCTAACGTACGTGCAATGCGTTACGTAATAGGGATGATGACTAAGTTTTTTTTGTGACGTCATTCGAACCAGTTTTTGGAGAGGAACAAATGTTTGTATGGGAGGTACTACAATTAAAGAACATAAATACCTAAAAAATTTAGACAAAGATTGACCTCGCGGGCGGCAACGCAAAACGCTTCATACTGTGTGTCTATACAAGTATGACGTCACATTTGTACTAATCGTAGTATGGAAAATCCGGTAAATTGTTGTTTCGGTCGCGAAATACTGCGTTTAAGTACATAGTTGTCATACAATTTTGTTTCTAGAAAAGCGTAAGGATTCTATTGGTAGCTTTTAATTTACTCTTGGACAATAAAAAAAATGCTTTTTTTTTCTAAACTTTCAAGGTTCATATCTTTTTATGATTTGAATTACATTTTATAATTTATACTTTATTACGATAATTTGATGGTTTACTATCCATTTAGCATCACTACGTTATCAATTTGAACATGAGGCATTATGCCTATTGACCTGCAGGTACTGAATTCAGTAGGTATACGAAAGTAAGCCCAGCCTTATTGAGCGCATGCGTCTAGCCTGTCTTAAACAAAGTTTGCGGGGCTTTCATGCGTCCAATTGCCAGATTTAGAATCACAGTACCTTTCAGGCGAGAAGCGATTTCGGGTGTGCTCGCGCTATTACCACTCCGTTAACCACCGCATTCCATGGCTCGACGTAGGTGCTTGAGGAATCATTTGCAATTATCGTTTTTATTTTTGTAACGTACCTCTTATTGTGTCGCTTTTAGGCTCATAATCCTGGATATTAAACACGCGTGTTTTATAACATTACGATACTTGTGTGTTACGGTTATATCCCGATTAAGTCACGTTGGCACCTTGCAGCAAGATGTATGCATGCACACGGTTCATTCTTAAACTAACCGGGTTGTACAGAATGAACAGCTTTTTTTTTAATTCTCGGCAAATGGATTCTTACTCGACTAAACAAATTAAATCCTTTTTGTTGATTAATTGACTATTTCTTTTTGGATGTTTAGAGATTTCATCTAATGCATGCAAACATCACGAAAAAAAACTGTTGCGCGCCATTATAGGTTATTTCACAGATATTTGTAAACATTGTTAATGCGTGTTTGGTTATTAACAAAAATGTTGACTCGTGGTGACTAGAAAAGTGATAAAAAGAATGGACGCCACTGGAAATTCTTGACGATGTATACAACATGTGAGTAAAAACCTGTTGACATCTATAGGTAAAGAAAATAACTTGGCAGGCCTATAAAATTTTCATCTTATGAAAAGGATTTTTTCCTCGCAAAATGTGTTGAAAAACGTCGTATGAAACGCGTGAGCTTTGATAATTACATCGTCGGCTCTCTTATCACGCTCACCTGCGGCTCGCGTGATAATTCCGCCTCTGATGTTATTATCAACATACCTCACTTGTATCACAATGTACTATAAACTCGCGACAGGTGTCACGTGACCGTAAATGGCGAGAGATTCGGGACGAGGCTTGGGGGTGGAGGGGGGGACCGATGACGTAGTGGCGATGCGGCGCTTACCCGTTCGGCCGGCAGCCCGACACACAATAAGTTCTCACGCGCTAATTTGCAAGTGAAATAGTTTACTTCTGTTGCTACGGTATTCGTCGATTCGAAATGTCAAAATATTCAAGTTTTCACTTCTGCCGGCACTCCCGGACTGCAACCCGGTCTTTTGTTTGTCTTTTGGAGTAATAATATATTTCGAGTACCCCTATTATCAAATAAATCAGAACATAGGGACATAGTGGAACTCTTAGTTAATGTATGTTAAAAATATGATATGCATAGATTTTGATTTTGCGGAGGAAATAGGGGATTATTACGGCGGGTAGAAATTCTAGTTTTTGTATTGACCGCAACATTTGTATGCAACAGTTTTTTTTCGTGATGCGCGCGCATTAGATGAAATCTCTTAACAGCCAATACAAAATAAACTAAATATTTTCGTTTTAAAATGTTATCTTTATTAATTCATGTAAAATGTTATCAAAAGTTTACTAAATTAAACGTTTCTATATCATATCCAAAAAGAAATAGTCAATTAATTAACAAAAAGGATTTAATTTGTTTAGTCGAGTAAGAATGCATTTGCCGAGAATTAAAAAAAAAGCTGTACATTCTGTACAACCCGGTTAATTTAAGAATGCACCGTGTGCATGCATACATCTTGCTGCAAGGTGCCAACGTGACTTAATCGGGATATATATAACTATAGATTAGATTAGATTATTTATTTCATGATAAAAAATTACATTACAGATTTGCATACATGTCAAAAAAATAAAAATTATCATCACGATCGTCAAAACAGAGAAATATTAAGACAATGTCAAAAAATGTAAGAACACGATAACAAGGAAATAGAAGAAACAAACCAAAAGCAAAAGAACACAAATATATCAACCTCTAGGTATCGTCATTTTTGACAATATTGAATTACGTGACACAATACATTTAAAGTCAAATCATAATCATACAAATTTAAATAGGTAATAATAATAATTTAACATGTCAAGTCCAGACTCATATACTCTTTAACTGAGTATAATGGATTTTTCAATAAAAGGTATTTAAGGCGGCGTCGAAATGCTTCGTCAGATGGTTCCTGTCTAAGATCAGCGGGCAGTCGCTCGTAGTAGGTAGGCCCAATGACACGCGGGTTCTTGCTTGCAAGTGCCATGCGACGGGGAACTGTTCTCAAACGCCCAGTGCGGCGGAGTGTTTGCCAATCGCATTTACTGTATCGAAAGAAGAAAGATTGTTCCTTACGAACATTATAATTTCGAATACATAGAGTGAGTAGTACGTCATAATACCGTGCATTGGGAAGTAGCCTCTACACGAAGTCCTCGATTTTGCCCCAATCATCGCACGTACGGCACGTTTCTGCATAAGTAGCACTCTGTTGGCATCCGTTGAGTTTCCCCAAATGAGCGAACCGTAGGACATCAGCGAATGGAAATGAACAAAATAAACCTGCTTCATGGCATCGTCAGATATTAAAGGTTTTAGCTTACGCAAAGCAAAGACTGCACTACTCAATCTATCGCATAGTTTGTCTACATGGCACTTCCAGTTAAGATTAGAGTCCAGAGTGAAGCCAAGGAACCTACATTCATCACTTATCGGCATCGGGCTGTTAGCTATACATGGAAGAATCGCAATTTTGCGCCCCGAGAAGACCATGACGTTGGATTTGGATATATTCAAGAGTAAACCATTCGTAGAGAACCACCTCTGCAGTTGATCACAGCCGCCATGTATAACACACAAGTATCGTAATGTTATAAAACACTCGTGTTTAATAGATTAGATTAGATTATTTATTTCATGATAAAAAATTACATTAAAGATTTGCATACATGTCAAAAAAATAAGAATTTTTATCACGATCGTCAAAAACAGAGAATAATTAATATATATAATATTAAGACAATGTCAACAAATGTAAGAACATAATAACAAGAAAATAGGAAAAAACAAACCAAAAACAAAATAATCCAAAAAAACAACCTCTAGGTATCGTCATTCTTTACTATAATATCCAGGATTATGAGCCTAAAAGGGATACAATAAGAGGTACAGTAACGAGCAATTGTGTTGAAAACAATTTTTCCGCATACCAAAAAGTGCACAGCGCCGCTAAAGAAGTTTTCACTTGGACGCGTGGACAAAATTACAAATTTATTTGCAGAATATGCTATTGCAAAAAGTGTTTAACGGCTTTATACTCTCACGAATAGCGTTCAGTTTTGAATGAAGTCGAATCGGCTAGCAGCAAAATATAAAAGTTTGTGACCTCCTTCACATCTGACGTCACAAAAATCTGTGGCGTATTGAAAAAAAAATCCCCATCCCAAAAAGTGCTCAGCGCCGCTGAAGAAGTTTTTACTTAAAAAATATGCCTAGTGACGAAAATCCCATTCAGATATCTCAAAGAATTACGAAGCTACAACCGTTTTAATATTGCTTGTTAGAGAGAGAAAACGCAAACAGTGTGTGACGTCACGTTACGCGAGGCTGCCGGGGGGCCGCGTCGACGGCGGCGCAAAACACGATGGGGCACGGCACATTGCCGTCTATTAGTGACGTCACAATCTTCAAGCGTCATCGTTTTAAATGAAGTTACGTTTTGCGAAAAAGGACCAGAACATACCCCTTCTTAAAACTTTGGACACTTCGTGATTATTTAAACTTTTGCGTTGATTTTTTCTCCATTTGACTACTTTTTTAATCCTTTTTCGAGAAAATATGACATTATTGATTATTTTATTCAGTGTCTACACCTCTATTGCTTTTGTTAATGGACTAAAGCCGCTTGCACAAACTTTACCATCGCCTTTCGTTTTATAAACTTATTGTTTATACAAAGAGACATGGTACAAGTCCACGTTAATCTATGCTAGAATAATTATTTGTACAATAAATTATTGGTTTTTTTTTCTATCGAGGAAATTTTACGCAATCATGTATCGATTAAATCAGATAAACAATCATATTATAGTCAAGAATCATAAAGCTTAAAATCAAACCTTATTGTTTCTTAATCTAGTCAGAACGGCGTTTCAAAGCACGCGATAATTTCCAATTCACCCACTTAACATGCGCCTAACGCTTCTCACTGTCTGGCGCGGCCCGGCCGCGGTGGCCAATAGTAAACTTGTCATTAGCTGTCAAATCTACTATTGACCGCCACCGCAGGCCGCGTCAGTGTGTTGTGTGCTTAAACAAAGCGCGCATGAAATATCCCATATGACTCTTCTCGGGCCGTTAGGAGTTAGGAGGTGGCAGATATTTTAGACCTTGTCGTGTTGTTAATGATGGTGACTGTACGAGCATTACTATTAGCCATTGAAGAGTTCCAACTTCTAGGTCCATTATGAGATCAACTTGATGGTACCAAACTATTCTCTATACATAACTTGCATAGAAATGGGAGAGTTGCGACGCGATATTGTTCGGGCAAGTGCACGGCGAAAAGCCGCAACCGCTCCACACGAAACCGAATCCTACCATAGGGAACAAAAAGTCGACAAACGTCATTGACTAGACCAGGACAGTCAAGACGACCTCGGAGTACACGGAGGACCGTGATCAGTTGGTGAAACAGTCTGCGCGTGGCTAGAGAGTTATAGCCAAGAGTACCCTGCAGATATGCGGTAGGGTACATAAACGGGTAATAACCGTAAAGCTTTTTATAAAGGGAGCGTAGGAAACATTTCTGCACCTTCTAAATCATTAGGGCATAAGTCGACTCATTAGGGTTCCAGCCAGACACACGAACTTGCCTCTAAGTTAGACCTTACGAGTGCAGAATACAGCAGTGTTATAACTCGAACATGCGTAAAGTCCCTACAGGTTCAATTCCAACGTTTGTGAACAGACGTAGCAAAACAATAATTGACTTGACACTAGCAATCGAAGCACATCTCAAACTGGCATGTATCGAGTGAACTCTCATGCTCAGGCCATAAATGGATTCGATTCGACGTACAGGTAAATACACTCGCGGCAGCACCCAGGAGGAACCCAAGAAAAACGAACCGAGCTCAGTTCGCACAGAAAATAGGGCAGGAACTTAATCGTACCGAGGTTCCTCCGAAAATAACAGGCGTCGCAGAAATAGACAAACAGGTAGGAATCCTTACGGATACCATCATAGACAGTTACCACCAAACTTGCCCTCTATCAACCCGGGACTCAGGAGGAAAATGAGGAAGCAACTTAACAGGGCAATGAACACCATGGCAGACCAGGACTGGGACGAATATAAGGTTACCAAGTCCAGGTACAAAAGGCGGCTCAGACACAGGAGCACAAGCTCATGGCGTAACTTCTGTACCGATATTGAGTCTACTACACAGGCCAACAGAGCAGGGTAAGAAAGGTTCTCTCCAACAATACAGCCTTAACTCTAGGAACCCTCCGTAAACCTGACGACACCTTCACCAACTCGCCGGAGGAAACAGAGCGCGTCCTGGTTCAGACGCATTTCCCGGACTGCGTGATATCAAGTCCAACCAGGCAACTGGATGAGGTAACCACCCCCACAGAGGAGGGGTGGAGACTGGCCAGCGAGGCAATAACCCCACAAAGAACTCAATGGGCCATTGACAGCTTTGACTCCTACAAATCACCAGGGCCAGATGGAATCTTCCCCGCCCTATTAAAGTGGGGTGGGGCGATGCTGACGCACTGACTCACCATCGTCCTGGGCCCTTGTCTAGCACATACGTTTGTGCCTAGGCAATGGAGAGAAGTCAAGGTTATCTTCATACCGAAACCAGGTAAAGGAGACTACACGGACCACAAATCCTATAGACCATTAAGCCTAACCTCCTTCCTGTTGAAGACGTTGGAAAGGCTGTGTGACAGACATCTGAGGGAGAGGGCACAAGTGCGGGGTGCCTTTGCATCAGAACCAACATGCCTACAGTTCAGGTAAATCAACAGAATCTGCGCTTCATGCGGTGGTTACCAAGGCTGAAGCTGCGATCAAAAACAAGTCAATGTGTCTAGGCACCTTCATTGACACCGAGGGAGCCTTTGACAAGACGCAGCACTGGTAAAACACGGAGTGAATGAGGTTATCACGAAATGGATATAAACAACATGTTAAGTCAAAGAGTCATCAGACTCGGGGAAGACAAGACAAAGCAGGCAAGGGTAGCGAAGGGGTGCCCCCAGGGAGGCGTCCTCTCGCCACTACTCTCGAACATGGTGGTCAACGACTTAATCACCAAACTAAACAACAGTCATCACTACACCATCGGGTATGCTGACGACATAGCGAAATAGCGATACTCACAAGTGGCATCCACGCAGGTACAGTGTGCGACGTCACCCGTTCCGCACTCGCCATGGTGGAGCGCTAGGGCAACGACAACGAACTAACAGTCAACCCGAGGAAAACCGAGCTGGTAATGTTCACCTACCAACGGAATCTGGGGACCTACCGCCTACACAGACTGTTCAATACAGAGCTCCAATTGTCAGCAGAGGTAAAGCTCGGGTATTTAGGTGTAATACTAGATGCCAAACTTAACTGGAGCAGTCACCTAGACAACAAAATCCAAAAAGCTACAGTCGCTTTCGGCAATGCCGTAGAATTACCATTAAACTAAAATAACGGCTAAACCCCAAGATCACACTATGCCTTTACCAGGCAATAATTCGACCCATAGTAAGCTACGGAGCCGTAGTGTGGTGGCCTCGCACCACACTAACCACGGTCGAAGCTAAACTACAACGCCTCCAGAGACTGGCCTACATGGCGGCTAGTGGCTGCATGAGGACCACACCGACAGCAGCCCTGGAAGCCATCATGGATATTCCGCCGCTACACCTCTTCATCAGGCAAGAAGCCCTGGCGTCAGCCATACGGCTCAAAAAACAGCATCTGTGGAGACCGCCCAGGGTTCCACACACCGAGATACTCTACGAGGCTGTAGGTAGGGCCCTAATAGAGGCAGCAACCGACATCGATCCCAAACAGTTCGTCTTCGGCTCGGCTCATGCAATCGCCTCCAGGGAGGTAAGGGGATATCCCATCCGCATACTTTCCGACAGTCGATCTGTACTGCAAGCCCTGCAAGGTTACAGACCGTCCCCTCTGCAGAGCCTGCATGGAAGAGGAAGAGACAGCCGCCCACGTGATCCTGACGTGCCCTGGGGTGGCAGGTATACTGCGTAGGGCAAAGCACCTCGGAATACCGGGGTCACTACCGGAGGCCGTCGGCAACACAAAGGGTCTGCTAGGCTTCGTTGCTGCGTTCAGGGCTGGCACGAATAATAGTAGTGCCAATACCCACACGCAAAATAGGCCCAGATATGACGTCGAGTTGCGGAAACCCAGCTCGCGTACACCTATAGTATACCTAAGTCCCTACAGTTACGTGCACCGAAGCCTAAACGTTTAGAGCCTTCTTCTACAAGTGAGCGCATGTGGTCGTGGAATGTGAGCCCAGGGTCAAAACCCACTCCCAGATCCTTCATGGAATTAGCATGAGTGAGAGTTTCGCCGTCAGTGAAATAATTTGTCAGTATTCCCTGCTTGGATCTAGTGAAACACACGAGTACACGACATGGCACTTGCGATTCCTGTTACTCGCGGTGGATCGCATCTAAATTGCTTTGCATACCCTCAATCCAATGGGCTATTAATGTCAACCACTACCTAGTCGGTCCATAAGTTCTGTCACAAATGTTTTGCCGCATAGTAAATAATACCAAGAATGTTTTTATTGAATGCTATATATGGTTTGATAGCTCATTAAATACTGATAAATTAGAACGATTATTGGATTTAAATGCTTAAAGCCATATTACACAAATGCTAGTTTCATCAGAGATTTTGCACTTTTTTATCCAATCAAAAACACGGTCGTGATTCACTTTATCTTTTTTCCATGATTCTTAAAAACTTTCAAACTTACGTGAGATTTTAGTCGGAACCCTCCCTGAAACCTCCCTGTTACTCGTACCTCCATTTTGAAGCATAAGATAAGTAAGTCTGGGTAAAACTAATTTTCATATTCACGTTTTACGTAGTGTACTTGTTGCCCACACGATCAAATTTACGCGTTTTTCTGAAATCGTAAAAAGTACGTAAAGTTCTCGCTGGGAGCAGTTGGAATTGAAAGCTAACAGAAAATCAAATGCTAGTTGCTAAGCATGGTATAAAATCGAGGTTTCAGAATAAATAAAAAAAAACCTTGTTGGTCATCTGGAACACTGTTATTTTATTAAATTTGTTGTAAGTAGTATTTTTGTAAGTTGTGGCGTGTTTTGGGTTCACGAATTGTCTCAAGTTACAAGGTTTTTTTGTCATATTGCGATAATTGTGCAAAATGTATTGTATTGCAATTTGATTAGTATAAAATAAGCTTTTTAATAATGTATAATACGAATAAGAAAAAGTTTATTGCTGAGTTTTATCTATCAAAAACCTTGTGACAGAATTTAAGGACCGACTATTTTGATATCGGCGGCAATTACAGCAAGGATGTACCAGTTTTAAGATAGCTGGGAACATCGTTGACCATGGTGGTAAATAAAAAGGGGCCCAGGAGGGACCCCTGACTTACCCTTATGGTGCGACTTCTTCCGTCTGTCCGTCTGTCTGTCACAACGTTAAATATCTCAAGAGTTAAATACTTGTGGTATCAATTTGAAATTTGGAATGAGCTTAACGCTCGTGTATGGAAAAGGATAAAATAGTACACTACGTACCTAGGGCGGTGAATTCGTGAATGGCCTAGATCGCAGGTGTTATGCAAATATGCGATCTGGGGCTTTACGAATTACCGCCCGTGGTGAGTACACAATTTTACGTTTTCATCTGGCCACAATGCGAGTTTTACCGTACCCGCAGCGTGCGGTATAACTCGCATTATGGCCAGGTGTGACGTAAATAAACTTATATATATTTTTTCTATGATAAATTGAGGATATGAGGATAGCAAAATTTCAGAGTCATGTAATTGAGTCAAACGGGGTATCAAATGAAAGAGCTTTAGATGTACATTCTCAAACCGTTTTTTTTTTTTTTTTACAGGGTCATATGTTGAAAAAAATACCATTCCCCACATTATCTCCAGTTTAGTACCAAGCGAAATTTTCGAAATTATGACATATGATTAATAGTAACATCCATAATACAGGAAAAATAAAACAATATCTCTATCATTTTTATTTATTTATCGAAAATCATTTCTTAAGTAATCGAGAATATCGTACAATTTTATTAATTTATATTTATTTCTTTATAGGAAAGTTTACATGTCAATGTACACTTAGTCAAATAACCCGCCCCGTGTCATTCCTGGCGCAAATGAGCCCATCAGACTCGCCGCATTGCCGCGTTGAATTGCGATCGACAACCTTTGCACCAGGAATGACCCGGAACGGGAGTCATGCCCTCTCAGTCGCAAACGACGCCCCACTTCCGCCAAGAATGTTCTGGCCTCTGAGCACCAGCAACCCATCGTCTCCACCGCAAGAGGGACAAATTAATAATTCACCAATGTGGAGAATTTGTCCCGCTTTCTGAGCGCAGCCGCCTCGGCAGCAGCTCCTGCTGCCCCGATGGTGCGACCAAGGTGCGAGGCAGCGAAAGTGCTAACACAAGTGGCGTCCCACAGCAAGCATCTACCCTTCTGCCACGGCACCAGGGTCAAACGATCCGGCCTCTTACCATCCGACCGGCTTAGGCCTGAAGGCTCAAGTACGCAAGGAATATTGGCCGAGACTAAGGCCCTCCGGATGATGTCGTTGAGAGCGTGGTGATGAGAGAATCTCCCCGCACAACGACAGCAACTCAAAGCGTGGTGCCCGTTACTCTCCACCCTGGCGCCGCAGATGCATAAATGAGGTTCACAAACATCGCAGCCCAGGCGGAACGCCACCGCCACCCGCATTGAGTCGTCGTCAAGGAGAGTTCCCAAGTGTGGAGAGGGAAGCGCATGCAGCCATGCCCCAGACTCCGGAGTAGAAACCGCGTTCAGTCTAGCCTTGTCCACTCCTTGCGCAGCCTCTACAAGGGAATCCAGTGCCCGTCTCACTCCTATGTCGTCCCACGAACGCTGGCGGTCGGGTTTTTCCGGCCTGCGCGCACCTGGGTTTAGAGCCAGCCAAGCATCCCAAGCACCAGACGCGTGTGGTATGGTTACCTTGTCACCCTGCCCGGAAAGTATATCAGTCACAAGGCCCACTACCCCACCCGCCGATGCCAAGAAAGCCGGAAGGCTAATATCCCGCGCACGCCGAATTCCCAATCCACCATTCCGGATAGGGAGAGACGCAAGTTCCCATTGGTCCTGATTTAGGGAAACATTCAGAATGGATTCCAATGTGTTTTTTAGCACACAATCAAATGAGTCGACATCACCAGGGTGCAGCCACGCCGGCACAGTGCGCAAAAGGTAAGTAAGCTTCGGCACTGCGAAACAAAACCGCAACAATGTGAGAGCAACGTGTGCCGAAAGGTTTTTTAGCCTAGTCGCCGCCGCCAGGAGAAGCTGCCTCCTTACTTCAAAGGCATCAGGAACGGCTGCCGGGAAAATAGGAGACCCCAGAAGATTAAACGTTTGCTCCGATAACACCCTAAGGCCGGGAAGCAAAGCGTGAAAATAAGAGAAAGACGCATTAGATTGGGCACTGCAAGGGAAGAATTCGCACTTGGCACTATTAACCTCCAGGCCTAATTCCTTGAAACGAGGAAGGAGGGTGATGAGGTCTTCCAGTACCACTTCCGGTTTCCCCCCGAGGGTGCCATCATCCAGGTACGGTCACGGACTTTAATTGTTGAGCCATTTAGAGCTCACTTTATACTGCACACTTCATAGCTTAATTATTAAAAACCAAAATGAGTTGACACCTAAATGGCTCAACAATTAAAGTCCTTGACCGTACCAAACATTCAAAGGAGACTGCAACTCTGATATAACCTTTTGAATGGCCAGACTAAAAGCTAGAGGGCCAAGTGGGTCCCCCTGCTGTGCACCAACCTGGGAAAGTATGAGGGACTCGTCGTAAAAGAGGTATGACGGTGAGTAGTATACCTGGTAGAGGAAAGGGTAAAGGGAAGGCACCCTCTCCCTAATTTCGCGCAGCAAAGCATCCCGTTCGATGGAGTTAAATGCATTTTTGACGTCCAGCTTGATAATCACACAATCTGCGTGATCAGGATCGAAGGAAAAAGCGCGTGTTGCGTGGATAGCAGCCTCGCAGCCCAATCTTGTACCAAAACCCAACTGACAAGGTCGCAAATAGGCAGCCATTTCCTCTCTCACAGCAAAACACCCCAATTTAGCGGTCAGCCGACGAAACACGCTGCCGACAGCTATGGGTCTCAAGCCCCCATCCTTCTTTGATAACGCGCACAAGGACGCTCCATACATATATGGACATATATCAGGGTTTACTTGGCCGCTAAGTAAAAAATTGCAGAGTTTAGTAAGACATCCAAGTAAACGAATTCCGCTATCACCGGCCGATCCAGACGTCAGCTCTTTTAAATGTACAGGCCGAATTCCGTCCAAACCACCCGCAGAACTGCTGTTAAATGACGCAATTGCCCTAACGATGTGTTCTACCTCCACACTATAGGAAGCGATGGATCTGTCTGGCTCCAGTGGGACTTCTAGTGGCCGGGATGGGGCCGGATGCTTGGACTCCAGGGTGGCAAGCGTTTCTGGACTCAGTGGCGCCACTCCGTCATCCGACATAAGCACCCGGACCGCACCTCTCAGGTCACCCTCAAAGACTTTGGACTCTATTGTTTTAACGACTGAGGGCACTCTAGCCACCGCCTGTGCCCCACCCACACATAATGGAACATCGACACCGGCTGAGTCGACATTGCGTTTTACTTTGGCGGTAAGGTTACCCTCCTGTGTCGTTTCTGGTGCCCTGAGTGCTGTATAAGCAAAAGTTAAGAAAACGGTCCAGTCAACCGTGTCATTGGTTGCGATACAACTATCGATGATGTCACTTAACTTACCTGCCGCGAGGTTTCGTGCGCCTTTAGGGATATGACGCAGCACCCGCACCGTTTGTTTGAGAGCGGCTAGATCAGTCAACCCCAGTGCGGCCGCGTTTCCCGTTTGTACTACCTGTGACTTTTGGCAAGTAAGTTTATAACTTGATTACTTTTGTATGTAATTTTATGTCTTTCAATTCCTATGCGTTTATTGTTAATGTCCCTTCTTTCAAATAAAACACATTTTATCGAAATCGGTAGGTACACGTCGTAAAAATAATGAAAAACAAACATTCTCGTACTAGGTTGCAAGTTATTAAGTACCTAGTTCCAAAATACAGATGGCACTAGACAACGGTTACTTCTACTATGAGCTGTTAAGATTGTTCAAGAATTAATGGGGTCGTGATGTGACGGGAATGGTGTATGAACGTTCGTAGGGAACCCTCAGTGCGCGAGTCAGATTCGCACTTTTTTATCATTTGGCTAGCTTAAGCCACTCAATTAATTTTTCTATGGAAGTTTTCCGCTGTGACCCGAAAATTAACCATACAATGGTTATTTTTTGTGTCGCAACGTAACTTTGTTAGTTTCTCCAGTTTGTATGGCTACGAAGAAAACCTACAACGCCGCGTTATTTTTGTAACAGGCCTTTTATAAGTACTGTACCTACCGAGGCTACCTACGAAATTTCAGTGTTTCATATAGACTAATCTTGTCCAGCGAGTTCATAAATATATGAGCATTCCCAAGGCTTCAAAAGTAAATGTACATAGAAAGATACATATACATCTGAACAGATATTTCTATCAAAAATATGTACACATGTCACCTGTCATATTAGTTTGAGCAAGCCTCTCAATAATATGTAAGTAGCCAACTAATAAATATCTGTACTATATACTTTTCAAAATTATTTAACCAGGTGAAAGTACATACATATCTAAACAAGGGGTTTTTCAAATATTTATAAATATTGCCGCTACGGCTCAAAAATATCTGTACAGTCACCAGCGATATATGACTATGGGCAACGCTGCAAAAATTTCTGATCATCAATTGAAGGTATATTTATATGACGATACACAGGCGGTAAAAATATGTGATGATTTACAACCCGCATAAAAATCATTTGCCTGTAACAGCATAAATATCGGATCAGACCGAGTAAAAATATCTGATACTCCCCGAAATCAAAATGATGTGACATATGACCAGCGTAATTATCTATCCGCTGTAGAAGCATAAACATCGGATCACATAGACAGCATAAATATCTGATACGATTGTCAGTAAAAAATATCTCAACATTCTGCAAAAAATAACTTTATTAGCATTGAGATACGGTCGTAATTTGAACAACGCTATTTGACGCTACCTGAAAAGAGTATTAACCTGTCATTGGATATCGCCGTCTCATGATTTAAATCTTGAATTTGACAGAATTGATAATAAGCCAAAATTGCCAGATGGGCCTAACATTGCGTTTCTATGCCCTATATTCATAAGGAGCCGTTGAATTGATTGACATCTAGTCCCGAATGTTATTTGATCCCTAGAATTGTAGCACATATGTGTCGCTTAACTTCAAACTCGGATAAATCCATTCGACCCTCTCTGCAAATATCTACCCTATTACCTTTTCATAATACCAAAATCGCATGATCTGACAGATGGATTTACCTGAGTTTGAACTTAAGCCGGTGTATGGGTATTCGGTGTTGCAATTTATACTCGTCCATCTATAAATGCAGCTAGTAGTCTGAGAGCTTAGTGGACAAGCCGCAATCAAACACTAATGACACCTCTATGACGTCACACTCAAAGTAAAAGAGACAAATGTATCATTTGACAGTACGGACCTATTCTTTTCGGTGCTTGTCATTTTCCAAAACCCGGAGTGTTATGTTTGTTCAGATATCTATGAACTTCTACTTGATCACATAAAATTGGAACACGTAAGTACAGAGTACAGATATTTTTGTGCCACTACATGTTTATAAATATTTGAAAAAAAACCCTTGTTGTAGCTATATTTATGTACTTTCACTTGGTTAAATAGTTTGAAAAATATATAGTACAGACATTTATTAGTTAGCAGCGACTTGCATATTATTGAGAGGCTTGCTCAGATTAATATGACAGGTACGTAATAATACGTACTGTCTTTTCGAAGATATCACGGTTCTAAATACACTAAATTGCCATACGATAAATAAATATGACAGGTGACATGTGTACATATTTTTCATTGAAATATCTGTTCAGTTCAGATGTATATGTACCTTTCTATGTACATTTATTTTTGAAGCCTTGGGAATGCTCATATATTTATGAACTCGACGTACCTGTATCTCAATAGCTTTATTTATTATAATATAAGCTATATGCCAAACACGTGTTTTGAGCTGTTTTTTAGGGTTCCGTACCAAAAAAGCATTATGGTGCGACTCCGTCCGTCTGTCTGTCACAAAGTAAAATATATCACGAACTACTTAAGCTATCAATTTGAAATTTGGAATGGTTTTAAATAAGGTGCATGGAAACTGAGAGATTTAAATATGTTACAATTTAATTTTCTATGAAAAATATGAGGACGAATATGAGGGGACAAAAAAAAACACCTATTAGGTCAAGTGGGGTATCATATGAAAGGGCTTGAGTTGCACTTTTTGAAATGGTTTTTCTTTTTTTTCTACATTGGTAAAATTTCTCGATCTATGATTAGATTAGATTAGATTCATTTATTTCATTTTGAAAATTAACATGTCATTTTTTTGAAAATTAAATAACATGAATTCACAAAAAGATCGTCAGAGTGTATAAGAATAACAATAATATAAATGAAAGTCAAAAATCTAAATATGTACATTGCAAAATGAAAAACAAAAATTGCAAATTGAAATAATATTAAAATGGTACAAATGTCAAAAGAGTAAAATGTGTTTAAATGTCAAATTATGAATAAAAGCTAGGGCATCCTAGATATAAATAGTCAACTGACAAAATAGTTTTTTTTTTTTTTTTTTATGAAGGAAAATGTAAAAAAAATATTATTCCCCCCCTTATCTCCGAAGTTATTCAAGCGAAAAATTTGAAATTATTACTTGTGATTGAGATAAACATACTGGAATAGTATAACTTTTTCTGTATTTTTTGATTTATTTTCAAAAATAATTTCCTAGTTAAGTTTGCAATTTAATCGACTTTAGAGGTTTTTTTTTGTTTTGAAATTCCTATAAGACTATAATAGAAGTACTCTCTTTCAAATAAAAAAAATCGTGATCGGTTCACGAGATAAACAATAATCGCTAAAACACCAACATACATACTAAGCTGATAGCCCTTGCACGTTAGTACCAAATAGGGCCGATAGATGACGCTGACCCCATTCCTACTTCGCGCTGTTAAGATTTTTCTAGAATGAATGGGGTTGGGACGGATATTTCAATAGCAGGTCAAAAAAACGCGATTGGTGTAAAAGTTGGTCGTTGTTTGAAGTAGAGCTGGGTCGTTTCGACTTTTCCGTGAAACGAAACGTAACCGTTTTTTTTTCTCACAAAACTGTTTTGAAAAACAGTTTCAAAAATAACTAGTTTCTCCGTGCGTTGGCGCCGTCGCCGGTCGCCAAACGAAGTGAAACGAAAAAACGGATGAAACAGTTTACAGTGTTCGAGTTACGTTTTCACGTTTTGCATTGCAACCGTTGCGTGCGACTCTTGCCTTCTACTCGTAGCTCCTTGTCTTCGTTTTTATAAAAATAGTTTGTGTTTCTAGCCACAAACTGTTATTCCGTTATTGTACGAGAAACCGTTTTTGAAAACGCTTACGGGAAAAAACGCCCAGCTCTAGTTTGAAGTTGAATTCTGTTGAGTTAGGTTAAAATAAGTAACAAATATTGGGGGTTAAAATAAGTAACAAATATTGGGACATTTGCTTTACCTTGAGTTAATTGATAGTGTGTACGGAATACTCGGCGCGCGAGTCAGACTCGCACTTGACCGGTTTTTTTTTGTTGATTGAACTAAAAAAGTGCTGGTAACTGCTAGGAATCATCATTCCCAGTTGTTACCAATGCTACTAAGAAGGAATATCCCTGTCTTACTGATTACCTTTTAGATCTCCGGAGCGATGTAGGTATCGCCATTTTCCCGTGAACTGTTTCGGCTCAGGTTTGTGTTAATGTGTAAAATGGACAAATAGTGTGTTAAATTGTATTTTTGTTTGCAGGATACTACAACTGACTACGATGGGCAACCTCGACGAGGCCGAGAAAAATGCTAAGGTTCCAGATTCCGCGTATTCCAACAGCTGCAGCAACGGCCAATCTAGGAGGAGGTAAACTAGTAAAAATATTAGGTATTATCATAAGTTTTACTTGGCTGTGGCGAGTTAGTGTTCGACCAGAGGCTCTAGTATAAGTTTTACCGAAACAAAACGTCACGACCGCGTTCGCGTTTAGCTGTCAAATCCCATACAAATTGAGGGTAAAACGCAAACGCGATCGTAAAGTTTTATTTCGGTAAAACTTATACTAGAGCCTCTGAGCACAGATTATATAATAGACCTGAGTGCCCGCTCGAGTAAGGCCGTAAGACGTGCATGTCATACATACGCAAAACGCTGGCCGCCATCCGCACCCAGGGCGTACACTAATTGTGTGCAGCGAGGTAGTGTCTTAGCATAACACCGCTACGTGACGCGAAACAAGATACTAGTTATCCTATTCTCTTTCTAATTAGCTTAGTGCGACAGAGACGAGAGTCTGCGAGCTGGGCGACAAGTGACTAGGCAGCCACGTGTGGTCCTCAAGGCGGCTGATTCACAATAATGACAGAGCTCGTAAGGCTTCCTCATCGAGTTAGCCCTTTTATGCTTTTGTGTTATTTACCTTCGATTCGAAATTAAGGCTATAATTTGTTTGTGTGATTTATTTGAAAGACGTATCCATTGCCAATGCATCCCGCATCGTGTCCAATCCAAATTATTTATATTATAATTATTAACTCTGTTTTCACCTGAAATCGAATTATAACTCATAATCATAACGTAATTAATAAGGTAATAAGTTAATAACACAAAAGCATAAAAGGGCTAACTCGATGAGGAAGCCTTACGAGCTCTGTCATTATATATAATATTATATTATATTATTATAATTATTATCCATATCCATATCCATCCATACTATCCATACTAATATTATAAATGCGAAAGTGTGTCTGTCTGTCTGTCTGTCTGTCTGTCTGTCTGTTACCTCTTCACGCTTAAACCGCTGAACCGATTGAGATGAAATTTGGTATCGAGATAGTTTGAGTCTCGGGGAAGGACATAGGATAGTTTTTATTCCCGAAATCATCCCCTAAGGGGGTGAAATGGGGGGGTAAAATTTTGTATGGAGCTGCGATATAAACGAGTTCCACGCGGACGGAGTCGCGGGCAGAAGCTAGTAAATTATAAATGTGAAAGTGTGTCTGTCTGTCTGTCTGTCTGTTACCTCTTCACGCTTAAACCGCTGAACCGATTTGGATGAAATTTGGTAAAGAAATAGTTTGAGTCCTGGGGAAGGACACAGGATAGTTTTTATCCCGGAAATCAACCCCCAAGGGGATGCAGTGGGGGGTGAAAGTTTGTATAGAGCTACGATATAAACGAGTTTCACGCGGACGGAGTCGCGGGCATAAGCTAGTTCTAAATAAAATAGCGTTCTAGACGATAAATTATCTTTTTAAATTCATGTACGACCTCATCGCCCTCACATCCTTAGTTTTTGTATAGCTCGGTGACCCATGATACGTAATAACTAATAAGAATTACATTCTTACTTACTGGAAAAATATTGATTCTCAATTTAAAATCTCGCGTTTTACTGGACTGGAGTCTTCGGTATGTTCCACTTCCTGTAGTCTTTTTAGCGATGTTATGGCAAGATTACATAGCATTTATGAGAAATCTACCTTACCTGTGGTTGAGAGTTGAAGATTAATATGTTATTAAATACTCATTATTTTAATACAAGCCGTCGGGAACACTTTATGCCGATGTTTTAAAGACCGTCATTGAGTTCCAGTAGAGACCTTTGAATTTCAGGAACAAAAGAATCAATTAAACTTTTCAGTCCTTGGCCCAAACTAAACTTTTCTGTTGTTTTGCAATGTAAGACCTGAGCTCTTTGGTTGTCACGTGTTCAGCTTTAGAAAGGTTTCACTGGTTTACACACAGCGAGATTTTTGCAGGGATTTAAATGAAAACGCGTTCGTGAAACGTGACAGTACTCCGTGTCAAACTTGGTCTCTAGCCTATGGCGTATAGTTTCATTATGTATTATATTTATCGGATTCGGCAACCGTCTTGAGTTGAGTGCACGCCGCAAGCCCCGCCCCGCTACCGCGACACGCGGCACTCAGGCTAGGAGACTAGGGCCGCATATATGCACAGGTGTCATTTCAGGAGCACAAAGCGGCCCTATATGTCTATCTTGAGTGCTGACGTCACAGAACGCAAGCTCCCGGTCGCTGCCGATGTACAGAGCCGCCCGGCAATTGATTGCATGGCTTGCACGTTTTGCTTACGCGACTGATTCGACTCACGTTGTTGTTTATGTACATAAATATAGCTATAGCCTTGAATACATCTATTGATACGAAGGGAGTATTCATCTCTAGCAATGAGTACATTCACCTATATGACGATATAAAGTACCAACTTAGATATACTACATCAACATACATACATACATGACATTTGTCGTGGTTATGTAACATCTGCTATTGGCTTCAATCGTACTGATTTGCAAAGCGAATTTTGTTTCTAGCCCAGCCCTATTAGTGCGCATTAAGCATAGTTGCCCTTATTCATAACGGCCACTCAAAGCAATTTTTTCCCTATTTCAGAGATATGGAGGACGGATTCAATTCAGTTGTATTATTATTATTTTTAATGTTTGTTACGTCACTCAGTCATGTATGAACCGATTTGGGAAGCCAATTGCTGTTTGAAAGTATATTGATAGATTGCCCCATGCATTGTTGTCATAATTCGTTTCTGTTGAGGAATAGGGGTGTAGACTTGAAAATTAGTATTACTCCAAAAGAAAGAAGTCAAAAAAATATGCCTAGTGACGAAAATATCATTCAGATATCTCAAAGAAGCTAAAACCGTTTTAATATTGCTTGTTAGAGAGAGAAAACGCAAACGGTGTTTAACGTCACATTACAGGATGCTGCCGGGGGGCCCGTCGACGTGACGTCACATTCTTCCAGAGTCATTGTTTCATATGAAGTTGCGTTTTGCGAAAAAGGGACAGAACATACCCCTTCTTAAAACTTTGGACACTTATAACTTCGTGATTATTTAACCTTTTGCGTTGATTTTTTCTCCATTTGACTACATTTTTTATCGTTTTTCGAGAAAATATGACATTATTGATTATTTTATTTAGTGTCTACGCCCCTATTGAGGGTACTCCTCAAACATTAGGAACGCATGTAGTGATTTCGGTAATGTATATACTAGCTCGTGCATTTGCTCTCGGAGACCACTGATGATAAAGTTCACAGACAACCTTATAGGCTTCAATTCCGATCAGATTCGTTGACGTGCCCAATAATGAAATGACTTACTAAATATAAATAGGATCCTCGAGGAGTCGAGTGAACTCTTCAAATATGTGCCTCCAGGGATAAAGGGCCTACTCTGTCGTGTACTATGTTTAGTTAGAGTCAGCATGTGGGCTTGCGCTCGAAGATTCCATACTCGCATATTAAACTTTATCTTAAGTTTTGTTATGTGTGCAGAGTTTCAAGGTTAAGCTTAAAAAAGAGTTGTACGAACACCAGCAAAGACAGGAAAATTTCAGACATGATACTAGTTTTCTGTAAGCAACCCCAGAGATACCTGTAGTTTATGTCCCATAAGCCAATCGGTGTTTGTGTTTTGTGTTAGTAAATCTAATCTCTTCTCTCGTCTCTGGTCGGCGTGACAGTCAGTGACAGTGACGTTTCGTTCGTATCGTATCTGCATTTTCTTAGTAGTTTGTGTTTCGTTTTTGTACTATAGATTAAGTTTGTACTATAGATTAAGATTGTACTATAGATTAAGAATAGTTTAAGTGTAGTATGCACGCACATTATTTTTTTACTTTTTGTTTGCATACATTCAATTCAATAATATTGTTAAATATATATATTTTTGGAAATTCAAGTAACATTCTCAAACCTGTTACTAATCGGCTAGTATAGCCGCTTCGTCGGCGAGCTGGGGCATGCACCTGGGCCACAACGGAAGAACAGCGCTGGCTTTGCCAGCTTCATGCTGAGCTGTGGCCCTTTTGTGGCAAACAGTGTTGGTTCTATTTTTATTTTTTATTTACTATTTATTTCTCTCTGTTTGACATAAATAAATGCTTTTCTTTCTTTCTTTCTTTCTTATAAACCTTACCTTCCGTGTAGTAAAATTACCGTTGACATCATGAAATTTTGCTTGAATTCTCTACATGGCATTTCATTTCATTGATGTAAGTATTTTGTAAGAAACTTGTAATGACTTAGGATTTTCCTGTAATATTGCACTTTTCTTTATTAAATAAATTGAAATTGAAATAATTGAAATTGTAGGTAGGCAATAATACTAATCAAGTCAAAAAACGTCGGACCTGGAAGGTCACTGTTGATCCCATGCAGTAGTTATGCAACAGCAGTCTTTATCTCAAGTTAGAGAAATTCGGGCATAAACTTCTAACAAAAACATTGCTCGTACTTATGGTAAAACCTTATGCCAGGTCTATTTTTAAACGTATTTCTTCTGCAAAACTAGTGCCTACGCCAATACTTGGATGATATGTAGGATGCCACCGCGAAAGCTACACAAAGAGGAAGCGTTTTAGTATACAAATTGCTTTCGAAACTTGAATCCGTTATAATATTTACTTTATTGACAATAACAACTAAGTATGGTAATTGGTTCACAGTCACAGTTCCAAGTCGACACATTCCACAAGCAACTCATGTGGTAGCAGTGGGTATGGTGGGAAGCAGTCTACGTCTGGCAGCAGGTTAGTAGTACATATTGGTACCCTTGTCCGCGATAATGGAACTAACTTTATTGTACTGGAACAAGTAGTAATTGACGTCCTAGTGCGACGTCAATTACTACTTGTTCCATGTGCGATGGTTAGCCGTGACGGCCACATAACTAAGACCGTGTTTATGTTACGCGGTACCTTCATAATGGCTTTGTCTAGAATGCTTACGAGTTTATTCCCACGAATTCTATTATCTGTTCTAATGATGGATAATAAAATATTTTCTGAAATCAAAGACTGATATTCAACTCTCTTATATCTGGACTAAAGCCGTAGGTAGATCATGCATAAACTCATACTTAAGCCCCAAGGCATGCGACCACGGCTATAATATTATTATTTTTATTTCAGAAAAAAAGCTCATTTATACTTTTCTGATCGCAGTTCCGTATTCGGGTATTATTTTTCGGAGTTGTATTTTATTTTTAACATTCAAATATATTTAATAGAAGTAACAACTGGGAAAATTGGAAAATTAAATTACATCCTGAATTTTAATGTTGCGTACGGGAAAGAAAAAATCCATCTAGTTCCATCAATAGAACTGATAATCGAACTAGTGGGAAAATGCCATTTTACACACGCGATTTTCCATATTCGCGTCACAGCCCGCGTCTCACGCTCCGTACGCTGCGGTCCATAAACGCTGCCACTGAAAACGCCGCACGCGTCCGTCGCATAATTCGGAAGCGGCGCCATACTTTTCCATACACTGACTATTGTCGCATCAGCCTCGGGTGTCACTCGCTCGATCGCGCGCGGCTGCGTTCGGCCGCGATACACGGAATTACACCTTTCTGCCCGCACGACTGCGACGGTATCATCCCAGACAGAGTCGTGGTAAAAAGGCGCAGGGAAGGCTTCCAGAGCGTTCATCTGCTATCCCAGAGTTGTCAGCGACGTACAAGGCAGATGACGTTCGCTGCTGAGTTTTTAACGACGTCAGTGTAAAGTCTGGCATGAAACTGCGTGTCAAGGCGAATACTAGACCTAATAGTAATTTTGTTAAATTCACAGCCAAACATTAAGTCAAACGCCAGAAAAAAGGACAAAAGATAAGGAAGGGCAGAACCAACAGGAGCAGACAGAACTAGTCCAAATTAAAACTGATGTAGAATTCAGCCTGCCTGATCCAGCCCCGATCACCGAAGCCGAAGAGGAACTTCAAATTGGTGGGTGAATTAGTATTAAAGCATTTCTGGAACAAACTCACTGATCACTGATCTTGGGCGGGATCTTAAAATAAGTCGCCTTGTTTGAGGATAACTTTTTTTTGGGTTGTTTTTAAGATTTAAAGCAATTTTAGCCGCCGGAGATACTCATACTCATACTCATTTATTTATAATGCACAATTACATTAAACGTCAAAAAGTTAATATTAGATTAAATTTAATTAATTCTAATTTATTTATGTAGACAAAGCCAGTCAGAGTTAAATTATTTCAAAAATGTAATGTGTTATAAGTTTTGATTTTATTGAATACTATCTGACCCGGCGAACTTTGTACCGCCTTCCTAAAAGTCTATGAATATCATGTTACAGATTTGCTGAACTTAATTTATAATTTTATTATGAATATAATACAATAAATTCAAAATAAATATTAAGTTCATTAATTGTTGTCAGATAAAGTTTTATTTTAGTTCCGTTTTCTACTCTTTAAGCCTCTCACAGATTGGCGCGGCCTGGCCGCGGCGGACAATACTAAACTTGTCAGTAGCTGCCAAATTTACTATTGACCGCCACCGCAGGCCGCTCCAGCCTGTGAGAGGCCTTAATGTTATGTATGACTGTTCAATTATGTCTCTTTTTTGCACGTCACGGTTTATGCAGTTATTCTATTGCAGACTCTTTCCTCAACACATAATGTGCCTACTAAACCGGCAACGCAAAATGTAATGGAAAAATGTCATCAAATGTCTTTGAAAACTTGAGTCTGTAACTTGAGTCTAATAGTTATTTGTATCAATAGTATTTTATGCAACTGTTGTATAAGTAGGGTCTTAAAACGCGAGTGGTGTGAGTTGCGATGCGAGCCTTGGCGAGCATCGCAATTAAAGACGCCACGAGCGTTTTAAGACCAAGTTATACACCGTTGCGTACAATACTTTTTCTACGACTAATTCTAAATAATTTACTTTAAAAACAAAGTTTTAACCGACTTCAATTTAGTACTCCGCCAAGCCACGAGAACATTTTCACATTTATTTTCCAATTTACCACATGAACTGATTTCCGAGAGCAGATGCGTTGATTATTAGAGAAAAAAAACCCAATCGCTGTATGTGGCCCGATAATATTTGAGGACTTCCGTCGATTCCACAAGGATCAGCTGCTATTACAACGGAATCTTATCAGAATCTGTGACGTGCTTTTGTACTTTAAGTACATAATTGAGGAATTCCATAAGTCATCTGTGGTCTTCATCATCAGTTCCACTCCACCAAATTTATGATTTCCAGATGTAAATACACGAGATATAATAGAAAATACCAAAATCACTACACGCGTGCCTAATATAATTGAGGAGTTCTCTCAATTCCTCATGGATCCCATCATCCAACTAAATTAAAAAAAATGGGATCCACCTGGATGCATATACTTACAAACAGAAAAAAAAAATTCGAATCGGCTCATCAAGCTTCTGTGGTAACAAACATTGAAAAAAAAAAAAAAAAACCTTTTTTTTGAAGTCGGTTAATAAATAGCATTTGACTTTTCGGCAGTAGTTTTTCTGTTAGTTCTATTACTACTCACGCAATTTCTTCAGCGGTGCAGTTATTTTCTTCTTCGTCCATTTTAAAAGGAACGTACACAGTTTTCTTCAATTCACAAACACGAATCTAATCTTAATATGTTATTAATAACGAATAGTTATCATATTTCGTCTTTTAATTATGAATTGGAACTTTGGTGGGAAATTAGAAATATTACACATTGACACCTCTTGTTTATGGTCTGTTTTGTTTTTAATTTCCTTGAACTTGCCATCCGAACCAAACTGAATCCGGATCCGAACCGAATCGGATCGGTTTATATTTATAAATAATACTAATAATTGGTAAAATATGTATACAAATATGTACACAATTCATGATTATTTATTTTTATTTTAGTAAATAATTTATGTTCTAAAAATTTAATGTTTGATAGCAAAACTTTTTATTTCGAAAAATTTGCTTATGAAGTTGGTACCACTGCAATATGGCGGCCGATTCAAAAAAAGTCCTAGTTGTAGTAACAATCTGTTACGTTGTGCTGAATGCAAAACAATAACCGCGGATTGCTTCAATTTTTGTTTTAAATGTGGTGTATGCTTAAACCGAACAAAACGCATTCATAGGTCTAATCTGCAGAAAAATCGGTTGAGGCTCAAATTAACCCCAATTCAAAAAAAAATCAGTTCTATAATGCCATCAATCTCGGATGGGGAAAGTTTTCCAGATTACAATATAACCCCCGAAGAGTTTCAAGAAGTAGAAATTATTGAAAGAAGCCATGAGCGTAACATAACCGGTGTCCTAGCACACCCAGACTTATCGGAGTCGCCGGGGCCTACCGCCACTTCGCCGTCGCATCCCGCCGATCCCGCTGGAACTGGCATGCCTGGTTTGCCTTCGCCGTCAGATTGATCGATATGTCGCCAACCGAATTTTGATCGGTTGGCGACATATCGACATATTTGTATCTCCTTCGGTGCTAATTCCATCGCGTAAATGAATAATATTAAACGATGTGTAATAAATAATTCATCGAACTTACCCTCTTGTTTGTTTCCTCACCTGAAATAAATTCAGTTAAATTAGTATTTTTGAAGTAAAACTCACGTTCATATTACTTAAAGAGGTAGACAGAATTTGACCACTAAATACCCGAAGTCACTTTTAGCATTCTATGGTATTGATACTCACCATTTAATGTATTAATAATCTTGATATTGAAGTGATTCCATAGTCTCCTTGCCAAAACATCAGCGGGTATTGCAACGTGTCATATAATCGCATAAAACGTCTAACGTGTTGTCCTACCCGGCGTCTTATCGGCTCTGATGACAATTTTGTGGTTATCAGATGGCATGCAATCTAATGCGGTCTTGAATAATGCAACCAATTCGTTGAGTTGATGAAATAATATTTGGAGTTGTTCCACAAATTGGTCTTTTCACTGAATTATTGTGTGCACAACGCTGATCGAGTTGTCTTGCTGAATCGCCGATAAAATAAATTTGCAAAAATTTGTAGTCACTGTCCGGCAATAAGGACCCTGTTTGATGATATATCCCTGTATCTGCAACGGTATATATATGTTTAATAGCTAATAGTAATATTGGTGGTTAAACTTTAATGCGTCCCATTACACTTACCTTGAAAGTGGGCATAAAATAATCTTGACATTTAACATTTGAATTATTATTGTATTGCTGGATAAGTGTCAAAAAATGTTTGGATTCTTGCCCATTTCCAGAAACCAACGAATGTAGTGGGTGTGGTGGTGCTTCTAATGGCATCAATTTGACCTGGCCGCTGGCGCAACACAATCCAGGGGCTTCATTTTTGAACTTCAATGCCTTGCAATGTGAACATACTAGGTCCAATAGCAACGATTTGCTGTGAACTGTAATCGATTGCCATGTTATAATGGAATGCAGCTCGATGTGGTTCAAATGCGACATTTCTACGTTCTTGATATTGATTCCGTTCAACTTCATTTCGAGCTTCGCGTTGCTCATCAGTTTGACTTGCTCTTAAATATCTTTGACGGTTCTTCTTCTGCGACCTATGTTTGTACGTCTACTTCTTGGCATTTTTAATATAATAAATTATTATTAGAGACAGATTAACGAGGTAATTATTATTAATAATTACCTCGTTAATCTGTCTCTTACTGTCAAACAACTGACAGTTATTTCAATTGTGCTTAGCAAAGAGTATATAACGCTGGGGCTAAGGCTACATTTAAAAAGTTTATATTAAAGTTAGTCGTTAAGTTTTCTTTAATTTTCTGAGCTTCTGCGCGATTTTTATTATTTTTATTTTTTATGTGAGAACCTTCTGCGAAGTATTAGGAAACGTTTAAAAAAAAGATGAATGAAATCGGTAAAGCCGTTCTCAAGTTATAGCGTGACCAGAAGAAATAGGGGTTCATTTTTAGGGTTCCGTAGACAACACGGAACCCTTATAGTTTCGCCATGTCCGTCCGTCTGTCTGTCTGTCTGTCTGTCCGTCTTCGGCTTAGCTCAGTAACCATTACAACTAGAAAACTGTCATTCGACATGGGTATATAAATCAATCACGTCGACAAAACAGTACAATAAAATCTTGAAAAAAAAATAAAGGGGCGTAGGAAAAGGATAAAAAATGTAGTCAACTGGGGAAAAAATCAACGCAAAAGGTTAAATAATCACGAAGTTATAAGTGTCCAAAGTTTTAAGAAGGGGTATGTTCTGTCCCTTTTTCGCAAAACGCAACTTCATATGAAACGATAACGCTGGAAGAATGTGACGTCACAGTAGACGGCAACGTCCCGCTCCGCATCGTGGTCGGCGCCGCCGTCGACGCGGCCCCCCGGCAGCATCCTGTAATGTGACGTTACACACCGTTTGCGTTTTCTCTCTAACAAGCAATATTAAAACGGTTGTAGCTTCGTAATTCTTTGAGATATCCGAATGGAATTTTCGTCACTAGGCATATTTTTTTGCCTTCTTTCTTTTGGAGTAATAATAATTTTCGAGTCTACACCTGTATTGTGCTTTATCATTTGATATGCGTTTTGTGAAGGTCTACCGTACCGTAGACCGGATCGAAATGATTAATAGGTAAAAAACAAAACGCCGCCGCCCTTTTGACGTCACTCACAGCTGACAGTAAAAACAGCGCTTTTGCTCATGAAAATTCTCAATCACACTAACAACTTTTTCACTAATATTGGTAAAACCCTAGCGTCCGAAATAAGTGTTAACGATATTGTTTTCCCATTCAGCGCCAATTGTACTCAACACAGGGCCTTTCCGTCATCATTTGTTTTATTGGAAACTGATCCACAAGAAGTTGGTAATATTTTAATGTCCTTAAAATCCGACAGTGCACCGGGTTTTGATGGCATATCCACCAGATTTATGAAACTTTGCAAAGCGACTATAGTTCCTGTGATTAGTCATCTGGCAAACTTATGCTTCGCTCAAGGGACTTTTCCAAAGCTATTAAAAAAATCTCTTGTTACGCCGATTTATAAGAGTGGAAAGAGAACCGAACCTAATACTTATCGACCCATTTCGGTCCTTACAGCAATTTCGAAAATAATTGAAAAGCTAATTAATAAAAGACTAACTAATTACCTAAATAAATTTAACCTCCTAACAAACCGCCAGTTTGGGTTTCGCCAGGGCATGTCGACGGAAGACGCTATTTTACACCTAACATCCGCAATAAGTAAAGATGTAGACATCGGGAAAAAGTGCCTTTCTGTCTTCCTCGGCCTAAAAAAAGCATTTGACACAGTCTCTCTTCCCACTCTTGTCAAGAAGCTGGAACGCCTTGGAATCAGGGGAAAGCCGCTGGATTTGCTGGGGGATTACCTCCGGAACCGTAGCCAAAGGGTCAGAATAGAAAATTTCGTGAGTACTGATACTGAGGTCACCTTTGGAGTTCCCTAAGGTAGCGTCCTGGGCCGACCCTATTTCTGGTATATATAAATGACCTAACTGACATGCATATTCAAGATGGACATATAATTTCATATGCCGATGACACAGTGGTCGTATTCACAGGCCTGAAATGGGACTCGGTATACGGGGCTGCTGAAAGAGGACTTCAAAAGATCAATAACTGGCTAAAAGTTAACCTGCTAACACTTAATACGGAGAAGACAAACTACATCTGCTTCTCAAAAACGGAAAGTACACAACCAAACACTGAACTCGAACTAAGAATACATCACTGTAATCTTACCACTAATACTCCATGTAACTGTACACTGTTAGAAAAAGTAAAATTCACCAAATATCTAGGAATAATCATAGACCAACGTCTCTCTTGGCACCAACACTTAGAGTACATTAACAACAGAATCAGAAAACTGACATAGCTCTTCAAAATCCTCAGACACATAACTGACCCAACTCTATTAATACAAATCTACACTACACTAGCACAATCAGTCATGACGTACTGCATTCCAGTATGGGGAGGAGCTAACAAGACCAAGTTTCTAGAAGTAGAGAGAGGACAGAGGTGTTTACTTAAGACAATGTTCTTTAAACCTTATAGATATCCCACTAAGGATCTTTATAAACATTGTAAGCTACTAAGCATGCGAAAATTATACATTACGTCTGTAATCTTAAAAGTACACAGAACAATTACATTTAAGCCTGAATTACTTACCCGAAGAAGAACACTTGCGGTTGCACCAACAACTGCAAGTAATTCAGTCTTTGCAAAACGGCAGTATAAAGTACAATCTGCACGGATGTATAATAACATAAATAAGAAACTTGAGTTATATTCACATAACATTTATAATTGTAAGAAAAAGTTACTAAGCTGGATAAGTAACCTAGATTATAATGATACTGAAAACATACTTACCCAATAATAATACATAAATGTTGAAGTGTAAAAGTAATTAGTACTGAAATGGAAACAAATCATAGCATAATAATAATATCGTCACATCATCACATCATCAGACACAAGCACACATTCTCAAACAAACACACACACACACACACACACGGACACGCATGCACACACGCACACATACACACACGAAAGTTAGTTGATAATGATAAGGTAATATAAGGTAAAATCATAATGTCGGCAATTCATACTAACTTTAGGATTGTCATATACTATGTTCGGAAGAGCGAGGCCTCCTGACTAGTGATGTGCAAATTGCGGAAAGTTTCCAAAAAGTTGGAAAAGTTCTCGGAAATTTCTAGAAAGTTTCACAAGGAATTAAGGAAATTTCCATGTTGGAAATGGAAAGTTTCAATTCCCATACAAAAATGAAGAAAATTTCCGAAATTTTCCTATGTTAAATTGCGGAAACATTTCGCAATATAGGAAACTTTCCGTCGGCACATCAGTACTCCTGACACAGGTTCACCATACCTAATAGGAGGACTCAACCATAATGTATTTACCAACTAAGGTTTTTATGTCAATAAATTATTCTTATTCTATTATTATTCTTCAAAAAAAATGAAGTCAAGTATTTTGAAAAAAATAAAAATTTCGCTGTCGGAGAAAAATTGTCCTAAACGGAAGCCAGAATAAATGATCTACCTATAAAATTTGCGTTCATGTGAAGCTGAGATCCTTCGTGACAAAACAATGCCTGAAATGATACTGGCTGTTTTTTTTTATTAAGAGTTTTATTGTAAGTGTAGATCTGGCTCAAATACAATGACACCGATAAAGCTAGGAACACACTAGTCCCACGTACGCAACGTATGCAATGCATGATGAAATCTAGACCCTGATATTTGTATGCTTAGAAACATACTTGTCATACGCAATGCTATCCCACGCGTCCCATGCAACGTTCGACCTGTCGCGCCAGGTCGGCGTGGGAACGTGGAGGGGATAATCACACGCTTTCCCACGCGTACGATCAGTGTGTTTCTAGATCTTACGTTCCTAGCGCGTCAGATTGCATACGTTGCGTACGTGGGATAAGTGTGTCCCTGCCTTACAACAGCGTCTGACGTCAATACACGTCGTATACGTGGGACAAGTGTGCACACAATCTCTCCCACGTTGCATTGCATACGTTGCGTACGTGGGATAAGTGTGTCCCTGCCTTAATAAGTCGTCGAAAAACTCTATGCTCTATGGCCCATAAACGCACAGTTTAGCGTACTTTTATGGTTAGTTAGTTAGTTAATAGAGAAGTGGCAGCCTCAGGGGAACTTTTAGGTTCATACATTTTTCATAAAAGCACTGTTTACTACGATGTCAAATAATCTAACTTTTTTTAATCGGCCGCCATATTGCCGTGGTACCATAAGCATTTTTTTTGAAATAAAAAGTCTTTATTTACTGTCAAACATTTGTAGAACATAAATTATTTTAGTACTAAAATAAAAATAAATGATCATGTATTGTGTGTACATATTTTACCAATTATTGGTATTATTTATAAATATATACCGATCCGCTTCGGTTCGGATCCGGATTCAGTTTGGTTCGGATAGCAAAGTGCAAGGAAATTAAAAACAAAACAGACCATAAACAAGAGGTGCCAATGTGTCATATTTCTAATTTCCCACCAAAGGTCTAGTTCAAAATTAAAAGACGAAACATGATAATTATTCGTTATTATTAAGTTAATAACTTATTGAGATTTTATTCGTGTTTGTGAAGTGAAGAAAAATATGTAGACGTAGGGTCATTTCGCTGGTTACGCGACCACCTTCGGTTAGCGACCCCCTGAAGGAGAAGGTTTTTTCTATTGAAGATAACATCAATTCTACACACCCTATTGAGACAATTACTTGTACATGCATTTTTTTGTTGTTTTAGAATAGAAATCTACTAAAAAACCGAGAAAATATCCTTTCAGTTCACCAACTCAGCTTAATTAAGTGGTCGCCCACCGACACATTAAAATTAGGTGGTCGCTAACCGCCGAAATGACCCTACGTTCCTTTTAAAATGGACGAAGAACAAAATAACTGCACCGCTGAAGAAATTGCGTGAGTAGTAATAGAACTAACGGATAACTTACTGCCTGAAATGTCAAATGCTATTTATTTAAAATTAGTCGTAGAAAAAGTATTGTATGCAACGGTGTATAACTTGGTCTTAAAACGCTCGTGGCGTCTTTAATTGCGATGCTCGCCAAGGCTCGTATCGCAACTCACGACCCTACTTAAAACTGTATAAGTAGTAGGTACTTATTACAACAGTTGAATAAAATACTATTACTAATGAGTCAATGTCTACAGTCTTGTCATTTGTGGAATAGTTGCTTCAATGTGCCAATTTGTATTTGGTTGCTTTCTCTATTTGTTGAATCATGATAAGGATAACGGTCAGTAATAGGGGTGTAGACTCGAAAAATATTATTACTCCAAAAGAAAGAAGGCAAAAAAATATGCCTAGTGACGAAAATCCCATTCAGATATCTCAAAGAATTACGAAGCTACAACCGTTTTAATATTGCTTGTTAGCGAGAGAAAACGCAAACAGTGTGTGACGTCACATTACAGGATGCTGCCGGGGGGCCGCGTGACGGCGGCGCCCCGAACACGATGGGCACGGCACATTGCCGTCTTCTAGTGACGTCACAATCTTCCAGCGTCATCGTTTCATATGTAGTTGCGTTTTGCGAAAAAGGAACAGAACATACCCCTCCTTAAAACTTTGGACCCTTATAACTTCGTTATTGATGCCTTTTGAGTTGATTTTTCTCCATTTGACTACATTTTCAATCCTCTTTTGAGAAAATAAGACATTGATTATTTTATTTAGTGGCTACACCCCTTAGTCCAGTCAATAAACTGACAACTTGTATGAAAAAAAAAAGAAATTTTGGAAATACATAATTTGTAATAGCTTTTTTCTGTGTAACGGATATATTATCAATTAAATAGTTACCCATCGACAGAATCCGACAAGACTTCAGACATCAAAAAAATGATAAATTAACTAGCTTCTAAAAAGTCAGAAAAATATTAATATATATTTTTGTCTTTATTTTGGTTCATTTACATTTGCTTTATAATATTCAAGTTAAATCATACAAAAAAAGACAATGCATGATTCATTTAAATCTACATAATTACTTCCGGGTGGAAAGTTTGTCGGATTCTTGAATACAGCATCTTAGAATAACATTTTAAAATGAAATCAACAAAAAAAACGCTATTATATAAATTAATGTTTTTCAAAACCGTATTTTGCCTGGAGTACCTATTGTAGATTGTACGTAACAACATGGGCTACCGTTTCCCTAAAAATGGCTTTACAATATGCCAAAAAACACTCAACCTTTTGTAAATCTAAGCCTAATTTATTGGGCTTAGATTTACCAAAGGTTTTGAACTTTTGAACCTTATTATACTCGTGGAAAGCCGAGCATAGAATGTAATTTGGCTGATAAGTTATATAATTCAATAGGGGTGTAGGTATACACCTAATAAAATAACTAATAATGTTGAATTTTCCCGAAAAAGGATTAAATGTATTGTCTAATGGAGAAAAAAGTAAAGCAGGGGGTTAAATAATCACTAAGTTATAGGTTTCCAAAGTTTTAAGAGGGGGTATATTCTGTTCCTTTTCCGCAAAACGCACCTTCATGTGAAACGATTGTCATTTTTTGCCTTGTTTCTTTTGAAGTAATAATAAACTTTGAATCTACACACGTATTTAATTTCGAATTTCTTCACACAACCGCGCGCGGCGTCTATAGACGTGTGGCTACATGAGATATGAGATCGCACATGCGTTGTTGTGAACCTAGTGACAGGCGATTGACACTCGCGGCATCGGTATGATAAGGACCTGTTTTCAAGCAAATGTAAGGAGGCGTTTGTTAAACACAATATAAGTGTTTATAAGTTTATAACAAGGGTCTGAAGTACCTGTTCATTTACGAGAGTGGTCAAAAGTACGTACCATAGTGGTATACCGTCGTTCCTACCTTAAAAGTCTTAAAACTATTTAATATAATTCCTTGCATGGACAGGTTTAGAACCATGGCGTCGCGTATGCATATTTTATAACTCGTGTAATGTATTCCATACGATTAAATAAATAACTCTTATAGTGCAATAGGTTGCATTACAGTTTAATTCTGGGCAAAGTTAATGAGTTTTTTTGGTTAGTTAATCTTAAATGAGTACACAGATCCCTGTACTGATTGAAACATGGTCTAAAATATTATTATTATGTTATTTTTGATGAAACTGGTTGTTTGTGTACCCAAGTGGCATTTTTGTCTTTCCTTATATAAAAAGTAAAAATGCTAGTAATGTAATAGATTGAAATTCATTTCCCTTATAACGTTAACCCAAAAAAAGCTTTTAAAGATATAAATGAATAAGAGAAAATTACATTCAGCCGAGCCAACCACACACCTCGTTTTTACACAAGGTTACAAAGTTAGGTTTTATATGTTAAAAAGTTACAAAAAAATATTCGCGTCGTATGACTCCGTAAATCGGAGACGGATGGTACGTATAAGTACCTCCTTTAATTCAAAATATTAGCTTTGTAGAAGTTCTTTTAATAGTGCTTAGTGTGGGGTATTTTTTTCAGATTCTTATAATATATTTTTTTATAAATCGGTTACTGTTATCTCCCCTTTTTTATCTCTTTTTATGTTACACAGCTTCACCGCCACCCGCCAGTGACCAGACAGAAAATGCAGTGCAGGGAAGTTTTGAAGTAGTCAAGGAAGATACAGTTGACAACGTGAGCCAATCCTGATTTACTATTGAATGTTATGTTGTCTTTAACGTTCCCTCGACTGAAAAACAGCGAACTATAATGGTACATTACATTACTCACGTTAGGCGTTAAAAGAAAGAATGCCTCAGATCGCAGGCATTTGACACCCGACCCGAAAGAGAGTAATTTAAGGTCTCCCCCAGAAAGTGTGATATTCCGCACGTGTGCTACACGATAATTTCCACTTTAAACTAGAAACTAGTTAAATAAATAAATATTAGGGGACAATCTTACACAAATCAACCTAGTCCCATAGTAAGCTCAGTAAGGCTTGTGTTATGGGTAGGTACTAGACGACGATATATATATTAGATATAAATACTTAAATACATAGAAAAACTTCCATGACACAGAAACAAATATTCATGCTCATCACACAAATAAATGCCCTTACCGGGATTCGAACCCGGGCCCTCCGGCTTCGTAGGCAGGGTCACTACCAACTAGGCTACAGAGGTCGTCAAATAAGGTAATGAAGTCCCGTTGGCACCAACTGAAGAGAATCACAACTACTACTACTCTTGTACTTTGATCTTGTGTGACAGTATTTGCTTAAAGCTTTTATTTTCGTACATACAACTCAATAAAACTGGGACCATTTTGCCATTTTATCACTTATCGCTGTGTATAGGATGTCCGTCACGTTCTGACAACTAAGCGAGTGCGAAGGATGTCCGTCACGTTCTGACAACTAAGCGAGTGCGAAGGATGTCCGTCACGTTCTGACAACTAAGCGAGTGCAAAGGATGTCCGTCACGTTCTGACAACTAAGCGAGTGCGAAGGATGTCCGTCACGTTCTGACAACTAAGCGAGTGCGAAAGTGTCGCTTGCCTTATCCACAACGATAAAATATAATAAAATGGCAACCATCATAGATCCGCTGTCAAACATTTTAATAACGCATTTAATTTTGTCAACTGGATCATCGGTGACCCTGGTTCGGAATTTGCTGGTTGGAATTCTACCCGGAAATTATATACGTAGTCTAGATTGCGGCCGATATCGATATGAATCTGAAACCACATTTCGGCTTAAAGTAAAGTTCGTAATACATGCATCCCTGTCACTCGATTAAGGGAGTGATATAGAGATGGAAATACCCGAACTTCGATTTTCCAAGTTCGTGGTAGCGCCGCTGTTACTTGATTCCGAGAACGACGTTGGACTCGCAAATCGTCATCGCATCTGCCAAGTTCCCAATCAGCGGTGTCGAAATAGGAGAAAAAGCCCAGTTGCCAAAAAGTTACATAATTTGTTTCTAGAATGGCGAAGATTTGTGTATGTACAAATGCTGTGTAATTATTTGGGTTATAAAAAAGGAGCTGTTTTTTTTTAAATTATGTATAACCCATAATACTTACACAGCTTTTGTACATACACAAATCTTCGCCAAACTGTAAGGCATTTTGTTGGCGAATTCTCAATTCATTCAAGGTATTATACATACACCTACACCACTGTGTTGAACCGTTACAAACGAGTCCAAAACAACATTAGCTTTGATCTGACCGAACTATTTAAAATTATTTTCACTAGCTAATACTATTATTTTTGACGATATATCGACAATTTGATCAAGAAATAATATTATTTTACCTTTTCAGCCGGACATTATCCCCCAGGTATCGACGAATGCTCTTACCACCAAATGTGGGTTAGCGGTAAGTACTGTACCTACTTAAAACTACGTCCCTAAAATAGAAAATTGGAAATCGTAGTAAAAAAAGTAGTTTACAAACAGTAAATATTCGTAACATGTTTAGGCCATTACACCTCTTGCTATTTGTCAACAACCAACAGAGACGCATCTATACTACCTATAGGTATGAACTGCTGTCTCATTCTACTATACCTGTGTTTCGGTCTGTTTTTTGTGATAAGTTGCATTGTTTGTTGTGCCTCTAGTTTGTTCTTTATTATGTGCGGGTCAAATCCAGCAACTCAAATTTAACAAACTTTCTGAAGTCCAATCGATTTAAAATTGTGTACAATTATGTAGCGATGCATTACTATAGTACCTTATAGCTGGTCTGATGATGGAGACGGAAGGTGGCCACAGGAACTACTCAATTAGATAACATAAACCCGTGGCTCATTATAATTCTCTTAAGGAGTAATCTAGGACTGAAAAATTATCACAAAAAAGACGGTTTGCACTTGTGAGGTTTTCTAGCTGCTATATGCTGATGTATGCTCTAAGTATATGCTATATATATATATATATGTATTAGTTCATTGTTTAACGAGGGGCGTAAGTGGAATATTGTAGTCTATCAGAAGCCCGACGCCGAAGGCTTTTCATCACATTTGCGAGGAATTAAATCCATTTTAGATAAAATTAATACAAATCCAAATAAAAACTGCATCATGTCTGTTTTGTTGAATTTGACGTGAGGCGCGTATGGCAAAGACCCTTCGGTATACAGCCACGATTTGAAAACACTTAAAAACATTTTACATAGACACTAAATAACTACATATTAAACCTGTAAATAATTCAGTTAAACATGTTTAGTAGTGTTTTTATGTTTAAATTTATTTATAAATACGTTTTCAGCATCGTATTTGATATAAAACCTCTTTGCTTTGTAACTGCCGCATGAGTGACAGATACAATTTAAGAAAAAAAACCATTACGCCCGTGGGCGTAACATAGGCTATTGTAGCTCTGTTTGTCTGGGCATTATGAAGCCCTTTGCGAGCAGGTGTGATGAAATAGTTATTTGTTATACAAGGGTGCAAAGTTGTATTTTACCCGCGAGTGTGGAATTGAAACACAAGCAAGCGAAAGGATGCTATAGTTGAACCACGAGCGAAGCGAGTGGTTCTAAATTAGAATCCTGAGCGTAGCGAGAGTTTCAAAACACAAGAAGTAATATACATTTGCACCCGTGTGTAACACAAAACTTTTCACCTCACTGTAGCGAGGAAAGTGCAACATGCAAAACAACTTTATTTGATTTAAATAATAATATTTACATTTTTTTAACAGTAATAAATAGTAATAATAACGTTAAGTAATATCAAGTAGAATTTTGGTCAAGTGCGAGTCGGGTTTTAATTTTCCCATACATTTTGAGACCCAGCGCCTGAATGAAGTCAACAAGCAATTGTTTAAAAGTTCTTAAATATTTATTTTATTCTGTTTTTAAGTATTTGTTGTTATAGCGGCAACAGATATATGTACATCATCTGTGAAAATGTTGTATTATGAGTGTTTTACGTTTTGTTATCTGTCAAAAGTCTCAAAAGCTACTTAAGCACGCTCCAAGGTCAAATTACTTTCCCCATTAGTGGATAAAATGCGTTTTTGCTCACTGGTTTTAAAGGATAAAAGACGGCTTCCCGAGACAGTGAGGGAAAAAGTTATTTTTTTTCGTCATAAATGGCGTTCGGGAGTTGCGAGGTTTTCTAGTTTTTAGTTTACTATTTAAATGTCAACAGTTTTTCGAAGCGTCGAGTTTTCCTATATATATATGCGTTCAGAATGTTAGTTGTTACTATATAAAATTGACAAAACATGTTTTTCAAAACATAATATATTTATACAGGAGGGGTTTTCGTGTTTGATATCGATGCACGACGGCGTGGTGCTGTACATGTCTACCTCGCTGACCGACGAGCTCGGCTTCCCGAAGGACATGTGGGTTGGGAGGTCTTTTATAGAGTTCGTCCACCCATTTGTGAGTACACTGTACCGTTACATAAAGGAGCGACCACACCGGTGCGTAACGCTGCGTAACTATACGCGTTGACGTGTCGAATGCGTCACGTATTCTTCATACATTTTGCTGCGTTTACGGTGCGTTAGCGTATTTTGAGCAGCGGTGTGGGCGTACCTTAAATTCTATCATTACTCTAGGGTAAAGAATATCAAATGTGACTAGTAGTAGAAGACCGATTTTTTTTAAATCGCATGAGTAGTTTCGGTGATTACTCCTACATAAAATCTTAAAAAGCTCGCAGAATTTTTCTGTTTATAATATGTATTACTAGTTGACAGCGAAAAGTATCGAAAGCCAAACCTCGAATAGAACATTTATTTTAGCGTTAACATAATCTCTTAAGGGCATTTGTGTTTACATATGCAATTGTACTAATTAAGGCGAATGAAGCCGATTGTTTTGGTCTCGCTCGCTCGTTCATGCTAGGACAATAAGCTGTGCTTTACGCCCGCGCGCGGAAATTCGCGAAATTCGGCATAAAAATATGATATTTGTGTTCTATAATATGATGTGTATCATCACTTTTAGTTCAGAAGCAGTAGCAAATTTTATGTAAATTACCGGCTAAATATAGTTCTAAAATACAATACAAACTATGAAATTGCTAGTGAGATACCAAGGTTTGAGATATATTTATTTAAAAATTTTTGGTCGATTAGTTTTCAAACATTACCTTTAAACCGCCGCGCGGAGGATTCGCCCTAATGGTGCCTTCATCTTGCAGGATCACAAAACGTTTGCGTCTCAAATCACGATTGGTCTAGCAGTCCCGAAGGAGACCAATATCGACACAGGTAATTACTAACAATGATGGTCGTCGTAACACTGTTTTTGTCTAGTGTTCAGTTGGCAGCACTTGCTGTGCTCTCTCGCTCAATTATCCTCTACATAGGTACGATTCATTTTGCGGACTACGCCGTTCATTATCGCTTCTTGGAAGAGGTCTTGTACTTTATTAAACTTTTACTATCATCATCTTCGTCATCATATCAGCCGAAAGACGTCCACTATAAACTTCACCAATACACGCACATGACCTTTTGCCTTCTTTCTTTTAGAGTAATAATTTTGTGTACACCCGTATTATTAAAATGTTTTTACCCTTTCCCCATTCGAGCATGATTTCCGAGATTGAAATTGTGGCAGCGCGTGAATTTTCGATGGGCGACCCGGAACAAACAAAGTTATGAAAGAGTTTAGAGTATACAGTGTGTGGCCTGTGAGAGGAGCAAATATTTAAAAGGACGCTTCGTTGGACCATCTGCAGGAACCCCTTGTGTCCAAACTTTAGGCTTGCCTAAAAATAAATTGTAGGCAAGTTGGCGGGAATCGGCTTGTATAGCCGCCACTGCTCCCTACACAATTATTTGAGACTTACATAAACTGTGATAAAGAGAGACGTTCGCATGTATAACATTAGAATAGTTTAGAGGGAAGGCAATACACGTGTGTACCCTTATTTTTACCCAGGTCAACCGCCCGTGACGTCCATGTCGACCATATTCTGTCGCATCAGGCGGTACAAGTCGCTGGCGACGGGGTTCAGCGTCAAGGGCCGAACCGTCCGCTTCATACCGTTCATGCTGAAGCTGTCCGTTAAAAAAGTGTTCGAGGAAAACGCATCCACCATATACTTGGTTATACAAGCCAAGCCGGTGTCCTCTGCGTACAAAAGTAAGTTGCTGTAACATTTTCATGGCTCTCACTCTGTTTGTAAGCATTTATCATTTAAACGAACATTAACCGACGGTTTATTATATTATTGTTTATCAAGTACAAGTAAATTCTGTCAATTGGCAAGCATAAAAAAACTGGTCAAGTGCGAGTCTGACTCGCGCACCGAGGGTTCACTCAAGGTAAAGTAAATGTCCCAATATTTATTTAATTACTTATTTTAACCCAACACAACAGAATTCAATTTGAAACAACGAACAACTTTTACACCAAAACCATCGGACTACCAAGACAATTGAATCGCGATCTTTTTTTGACCTGCTATTGAAATATACCCGTCCCAACCCCATTAATTCTAGAAAAATCTTAACAGAGCTAAGTAGGGATGGGGTCAGCGCCATCTATCGGCCCCATTTGGTAGGTACTAACGTGCAAGGGCAAAAATACGCTAGACACAGAAAAAGTTATACTTTTCTAGTAAAATTGAGGTTTATCTTCATCACAAGTAATTATTTCAAATTTTTCGCTTGGATAACTTCGGAGATAAAGGGGGGGGGGGGGGGATGGATTTTTTTTTTACATTTTCTTTCATAGATCGAAATTTTACCAATGTAGAAAAAAAAAGAAAAACTGTTCCAAAAAGTACAACTCAAGCCCTTTCATATGATACCCCACTTGCGCCCTCATATTCGAAAATTATCATAGAAAATTAAAATGTAAGTATATTTTAATTTCTCATTTTCCATGCACGTGGATAACTCTTATTTAAAACCATTTCAAATTGATAGCTTAAGTAGTTCGTGAGATATTTCACTTTGTGACAGACAGACAGACGGACGGAGTCGCACCATAAGGGTTCCTTTTTTACCTTTTTTGTTATGGAACCCTAAAAACGACTGAATTTAGCTTGCGTTCGTTTGTCAGAATTGAATATTAATAGATATAGTATGAGTATGAGTATACAGTTCTGTTCCCTGCAGTAAGATCACAGGATAAGGCGCTCGAAATATGTTACGAGTACAACTTTATTCATAGAGCCTTTAGATCTTTGCGTGTCAGAGAAGGCAAAACGAGTTTTCCCGGCATTCTGACTTGGAACTTGGACTTCAATGACTAACCTAGACGGTGATGCTATGCTATATGAAGCTGAAGGCCCTGGGTTCGAATCCCGGTAAAAACAAATATTTATGTGATGAGCATGAATATTTATTTCCGAGTCTTGGATGTATTTACAAGCTTTTATTTAACTTGCCCTGTTAGTTTGTATGTATGTAATCAAATCTTGCAAGTTAAATTTGACCCAGTTCCTGGTGACCGATTGAGCTGAAAGTTTGTGTATAAGTATAGTTTGGATGACAATTCAATATTATGGTACCGTGGAGCTGATCTGATGATGGAGACAGAACGTGGCCATGGGAATTCAGTACTTAACCGACGTAACCCCGTTGAGTTTGGGCTCGTTAGAGTCAATGAGTAGTTGATTGGGCTCGTTAGAGTCAATGAGTAGTTGATGACGGTATACAGAAAAGTACAGTCGGCAATAAAAGCTTGTACCAAAAATGAAATTTTTCATAGAAACTTATTTTTGTTTACATATACGTATTTATTTATATCTATTAAATATATCGTCGTCTAGTACCCATAACACCTTACTGAGCTTACTATCATCGAGCCTAGGTCGATTTGTGTAAGGTCCCCTAATATTTATTCATTTACATAACGTCTCATTTTAGCTCCCAACGAGGTTATGCTAGATCCGATACCTTTCGTAATGCGACATGTCGCAAATGGAAAGCTGGAATACGTCGATAACGTGGCAGTCCCGCTGCTGGGCTACATGCCGCAGGAGATCACTAGCAGCAACATGCTGAAGCTGTACGACCCTGACGACCTCCCGTACGTGCGGCATCTGTACAAGACCACAATGAAACAAGGCCGAGCGAGCCGTTCCGAGCCTTACAGGTGATAATTCTATTCATTTTTTTTCGTAACATTTCCTTATTTTAAGAATTGGAAATTATCGCGTGCTTTGAAACGCCGTCCTGACTAGATTAAGAAACAATTAGGTCTGATTTTCAGATATATGATTCTTTATCTGATTTAATCGATACTATAATTGCCTAAAATTTTCTCGATAGAAAAAAAAAACCAAAGTTGGGTCTTTATTTTCCTTTTTAACCCCCGACGCAAAGAGAGGGGTCTTATAAGTTTAACGTGTCTGTGTATCTGTGTGTCTGTGTATCTGTGTATCTGTCTGTGGTATCGTAGCTCCGTGGACCGATTTGAATGCGGTTTTTTAATATCATAGATAATTTTATCCCGAGTGTTCTTAGCCATGTTTCATGAAAATCTGTTCAGCCGTTTTTGAGATATTGGACTTTGAAATGAAAATGTCGGGGGTTTTTCAACTTTTCTAAATTGTAGTTATTTTACTCAGCCTACTCAAACAATCAAGTTAATACTATAGAATTTTATCTCATCTAAAATCTCACTTAATGAAACATAAATAAAACTTCACTAAGTTAGGTATTTATCGAAATTTGTCCAAAAAAGCCATTCGCGAAGAGTGTTGCATCTCTTTTTCTGTAAGCGTATAATCGTGTCTCTGTCAAGGGGGCGTGGTCGACTCGAAACAAGGCATCTCCTTAATGTGGACACTACAATTTAGTTAGATTTGCTGTCATTCAGCACAAATGAAAGATTTACAACTCGAAATTATTCATCGAACCTATTAATTTAAATAATTTGAACATACTTAAACTTATTTCTTACTGGACAAAATTCCATTTGGGCTAGATTTACTTTGAACAAGAAAAAATTGGTCATAATCATAACAAATTATAGACACAATAAAATTTTAACCAAATTCAGTTTTGGTCCTATTTTGAAATGGTCATTTCGTGTCGACGATTTTCGATTTGTGCCGAATGACTGAGTATATTTGTGATTCTTAATTTATACCGATTTACTCAAATTACAACGGATTCCAAACGATTGTAAAACTAGCGCATATTTAAAAAGAAAAAGTCTTTGAACGTAAACGTCCACATACTCGTATCGAATTTCATTACGAAATATTACACTATATATGCTAGAAAAAAAATTTTTACTCATTTAATAGGGAGTATTCTTGCAATGTTCTCCCGCCAGAGTGCAGCACTAGCACATACCGTAAAAACGATTTTAAATGTCCGTAGGATGCCATGATAACTCAAATACAGCTTTTTTACTACATGAATAATAATAAAATTATCATAATTTAACATATTTTCACGAATTATTTGATACTAACAAATATGACGTATGACATGATGTGTCACGGTGCTTTGTTTACGGTATGTGCTAGTGTCGACCCCTACCCTACGCAGGGTTTTGAGTAATATTCCCTATTAGTGGTAAACAGTGTTCACGTGACGTTTCTACGTAGTTTTTTAGTTAAAAAGCTATTGATACTTTTATTTTCGCCCAGCATCAGCGACCAAAATTGTATTGCCAGAATTCTCTAAATTGACAGGTAGCAAAGTATAATTAGTGAAGTTGTCTGCAAACTAAATCTAAAGGTAACGTAACATAATTTGGCTCGTATAGTTTACTTAATCCGAACTACTGCCATAAAAGTTCAAAAAAAACAATCGCTACCCATTACGTCCCGCTTTCAATTTGGTTTCCACGGGACGGGCCCAGCCTAGTGTGGAAGCATAGCTATGTTTTGAAGTGTTTTTTTCGTAAATAAATATATTTTCATTTTCATTTAGCAGTCTAATTTGACAGATGTTTATTTGACTATTTTTGTATTTCAGATTGATGGCTCAGAATGGGGACTACCTTAAGCTTGAAACTGAGTGGTCGTCCCTTATAAATCCATGGTCTCGAAAACTTGAGTTCGTTATAGGGAAACATTATATCGTTGAGGTATGATATGCTATTTAGAAATAACTAGTGCCCGCTTGAATCAGTACTAAATTCTTAGTAGCTTACTTAATATATGCAACAAAAGTAAACGCAAGAGGTACGAAGAAAAAAAAAGGTTCGAAGTTTATCAACAGGTACACTGTAACAACCAAAATATTAATAAGACAAGGTTTTAAATGAAAAAAAAAATCACGTATTAACCCATTCAGGGCCCATGACGACACATATGCGTCAGACCGCCGTAGTCGCTTTCCGCTACATACGAGGAAAACCACGGGATCGGCTACGAGCGTAGCGCGTACCGATTCTGGGCAATGAATGTGTTAATTATATCTTTGTATAACCGGGATGTGTTATACGGGAACAAAGTGATGTGTACATATCAAACCGCGGTTATTCACAGGGCCCAACCAATCCAGATGTCTTTCAACCACCACCACCACCACCCAAGGCCACTAGGCTTCCGGATGATGATGCCAGCGAAATCGAAGACCTTCGATATAGTATCGTGAGGATTTTGAACGAGGTAGGAACCGTAGCTTACATATCCATTCAACGTTTTGATTAGTTCAAGCAGAATAAGGTTTTTGGGCTAAAACTACTGCTTTACCGCACGCGTAGGAGGATGTGTCCCAACATAGTTTCCTTAGGGTGTGACAAATAACATGATAAAACAAGATATAACAAGAGAAATAATTTATTTGTATATAATCTATACTAAAAATAAACGATTTTTTTATACTACTCGTATTATGCTCAGTGCTGCATTCCTTACTTTCCGAGCTCGTATCGTAAATAACTATTTTGTTGTTGTAGGTTCCGACGAAGCCTGCAGCGCTGGTCAAGCAAGAAATGGCTAAGCAGTGCACGGACCTGGCTTCTATCATGGAAAGCCTTATTAAAGAGCAGCCGATGGTCGAACAAGAGTTGCGGTTAGAAATACCAGCGAATGAAGACTACTATTATGTGAGTTTATTATTACTTTAGCAAAGCTGGATTCCCCGCGCCTTGTACGTATTTAAACAATTATTTTTCACGGGTCTGACGCGTTATTTATTTGCATTTTTTCCGGACGTTAGTCCACCTACGCATTCGCATGCGGTAGCGAAGCGAAACGAAAGAAATGGCCGGATTGGATTCTTGCCCTCGCCGCGGGCGTTAACGTGAACGACGTTCGACGAGTTTTACTAGAAATTGAGTTAGATTCAATAGGTCCCAGAGGAATAATTATGGTCATAATATCGTTCCTCATTCACTCTCGCGCTTACATTGTGATCAGAAATTGTCATAACATAACCATAATATTATTTAGTAAGAAAGTCATCACTGTTTTTTAAATTACGTCAATGACTCTAGTTTAGTTCGTTTCGTCTTTTTTAGGGTTCCGTAGTCAACAAATTTTCGCCATGTCCGTCTGTCCGTCCTTCCGTCCGTCCGTCTTCGGCTTACCATGTTAAAGGATCTAAGGCCCGTGGAGTAAATAAAATAGAGAATTGACGTGTACGTGCAGCGATGTATTTCTGAGAAGTGAAACAAAATGCTGACAATATCATTGTCATATAAAAAACATAAATTAATGTTACTACTTGAAAACTGTAATTCGGCATGGATATATAAATCAATCACGCCGACAAAACAGTAAAATAAAATCTTGAAAAAATCTATTTTTGGGGTACCTCCCCTACATCTAAAGTGGGGATGTATTTTTTTTTCGTTGAATCCATAGTGTAGGTATCGTTGGATATCTGGTTCAGAAAATATTATGTGTCGTGACGGATTTCAAGCACTAATGCTGAAGAAAATAGCGTCGGTACCGAACCGAGTCAGGAACAGTCCTAAAAACGATAGCTGGCAGAATTGACTGCCCAATTTTGATGGACGGCAGTCAAATATGTCAAATAAAGGCATCATTAGTCTTTACTATATGATTTCTAATGTTTATATCTACTAACCTATCATAAGTAATCATTTGCCACTAACACATCATATGGGTGTATGACATGAAATATAGATATCCTATTCTATTCTAAATTATTAAAACGATCTGACAATCATCAATCGAAGAAAAAAAGACCGGGTTGCACTCCGGGAGTGCCGGCAGAAGTGAAAACTCAATCAACATTGTAACAGTTTTTCGATCAGGTCACGTGTCCGTCTTACGAATTTTCAATCTGTCGAATCTTACGGTCACGTGACATCTTACGGTCATGTGACATCTTACGGTCACATGACATCTTACGGTCACGTGACATCTTACGGTCACACACATAAAGTGCACAGCGCCGCTAAAGAAGTTTTCACTTCAACAAATCCCGTGTAACTGTGTCTGTATATTCAGGAGCCCGACTCCGTGATACTGCGAGGCATATCGCCGCATCACGACTACAGCGACGGCAAATCCAGCACCTGCACTACCACGAGCTACGATCATCTGAACTACAACAACAACTTGAAACGGTAACAACTCATGATTTTTCTTTTCACACACCATCGAGCATTAGCCGTTTTTAAATTGATCGACCTGAATAACGAACAGAGTCAAGCATGAAGCCAAACATCGCTATTGACGCACAACGCTCTAGTACGGGGGCCACCAATTAGTTTCGCTCAGGGTCCGTTTTAAGAAATGTAATGACCATCGCGGTCCGCACAACATTTTACAGAAAAAAAATGCGGGGGATACATTTTTATTTCATTACGTAGGTACTCTGTAGTGCAAGTTACTGTGTTCTCGCGGTCCGCACAAAACGGGTCGGCGGTCCGGATGCGGACCGCGGTCCGCCATTTGGCGACCCCTGCTCTAGTAAATGCTCGTCATGACTATGGCCAAGCGCGCACTACGATTTATTATCGAGGAAGAGAGATTTGTTAGTGTTTCGCCGCCGTCTCTCGTCGCTGACACCATCCGCAGTCGGTACTGCTAGGCTTCCAGCGGAACTAGTACAACGGACATCGATAGCGCGATGCGATACGAGATAGGCTCAGTCAGTCAACATACGTTGCATTTTTGCGACGTGATTTATCGCACGACAAAAAATCGTAGTGCGCGAGCAGCCCATCTCGTATCGCATCGCGCTATCGATGTCCGTTGTACTAGCTCCGCTGGAAGCCTAGCAGTACCGACTGCGGATGGTGTCAGCGAAGAGGACCGGCGGCGAAACACTAACAAATCTCTCTTCCTCGGATCGGTAAAAAGCTCGAAGCAAATCTATTGTCGTTTTGCTAGTATGCTCGCTAAAACGCACCTGCTTATTTATAAACCTCGAAGAAAAAAGAGGGTGGTTATAAGTTTGACTCGTCTGTGTATCTGTCTGTGGCATCGCAGCTCCTAAACGAATTGACGTAATTTAATGCTTTTTTTGTCAGAGAGCTGAAGTGATCGAGATGGTTCTTAATTACGTTTAAACAAAACAGACTGGTTTTGAGATATTGAACATTGAAATAAAATGCCGTGGGTTTTTCGACTTTCGCAAGTTGTAAATTGTCTACGCGTTTACCTGTTATATAATATTCACTAGAATGCACATTACATGTGAATGATAAAATCTACCAGCACCTTATGACTCAAAAACGTGACAAAAGAGTGTAATCACCAAATCAAGAGGCCTGAGGCTCTAGTATAAGTTTTACCGAAACAAAACTTTACGGTCGCGTTTGCGTTTTATCCTCTATTTGTATGGGATTTGACAGCTAAACGCAAACGCGGTCGTAACGTTTTGTTTCGGTAAAACTTATACTAGAGCATCTGTTCTTCTTGCCGCTGCGATACTCGGCTCTCGCACACTGCCGTGTTGTCGATACAACCGATCGCGCTAGAAAGAGTACTATGTATTACGCGACGAGCGAGGGCAAGTGGGATGCCATGATTAGAATTTTCCAGTGCTCGATCATCTACTTTGTTGGACAGAGAAACTTCTGTAAGTACAGTTATTTATTCTGTGGAATAGGCATGCGGCCTCATGTTCAAATTGATAACGTAGTGATGCTAAATGGATAGTAAACCATCAAATTATCGTAATAAAGTATAAATTATAAAATGTAATTAAAATCATAAAAAGATATGAACCTTGAAAGTTTAGAAAAATGATGCATTTTTTTTATTGTCCAAGAGTAAATTTAAAGCTGCCAATAGAATCCTTACGCTTTTATAGAAACAAAATTGTAAGACAACCATGTACTTAAACGCAGTATTTCGCGACCGAAACGACAATTTACCGGATTTTCCATACAATGATACAACTACTTTGTACAAGTGACGTCATACGAGGGTACGTCATCAGTATGAAGCGTTTTCCGCTGCCGCCAGCGACGTCAATCTTTGTCTCAAATTTTTGGGTATTTATGTTCTTTAATTGTAGTTGCTCCCATACAAACATCTGTTCCTCTCCAAAAACTGGTTCGAATGGCGTCGTAAAAAAATCTTAGTCCGCATCCCTATTAATTGTGTAATTTATCAAACTCGAAGTTTGACACGATAATATATCGAATACCTCTATCACTTTTTTTATTTTCATGGTTATATATAACTCGAAACGAAAATTATTTATACTTAATATGATTGTAGACTCAAAAAAGTATTACTTCAAAGGAAAGAAGGCAAAAAAAACTAGTGCCAATGCCAAAACTTGGGATTAGGTGTCAAAGCGGACCCCGGACTCATTTAGAGCACAGCCGGGAACGATAAGAGGATGGTGAAGAAAAGAAGAAGGCAAGAAAATATGCGTAAAGACGAAAATCCAATTCAAATATCTCAAATAATTACGAAGCTAACAGTTTCAAAGTTGCTTGAGAGGGAAACGCTCGGAGCCCGTGACGTCACGATCCTCCTCATATTAATGACAATCGTTTCATATGAAGGGTGCGTTTTGCGGAAAAGGGACCGAACATAAAACTTTAGACACATAACTTTGTGATTATTTAATCCCAGGCTTTACTCTTTTCTCCATTTGACAAAATTTTAATAGTTTTTCGGGAAAATTCAGCACTATTGGTTATTTTATTTAGTGTCTACACCCCTATTCTCATAAGAGTAAAGAAATGCTCGGGTGCTTGCTTATTGTATAATCATGTTTGACGGCTGTATCCTAGTTAATAAAGAAATGCTCGGGTGCTTGCTTATTGTATAATCATGTTTGACGGCTGTATCCTAGTTAATAAAGAAATGCTCGGGTGCTTGCTTATTGTATAATCATGTTTGACGGCTGTATCCTAGTTAATAAAGAAATGCTCGGGTGCTTGCTTATTGTATAATCATGTTTGACGGCTGTATCCTAGTTAATAAAGAAATGCTCGGGTGCTTGCTTATTGTATAATCATGTTTGACGGCTGTATCCTAGTTAATAAAGAAATGCTCGGGTGCTTGCTTATTGTATAATCATGTTTGACGGCTGTATCCTAGTTAATAAAGAAATGCTCGGGTGCTTGCTTATTGTATAATCATGTTTGACGGCTGTATCCTAGTTAATAAAGAAATGCTCGGGTGCTTGCTTATTGTATAATCATGTTTGACGGCTGTATCCTAGTTAATAAAGAAATGCTCGGGTGCTTGCTTATTGTATAATCATGTTTGACGGCTGTATCCTGGTTAATAAAGAAATGCTCGGGTGCTTGCTTATTGTATAATCATGTTTGACGGCTGTATCCTAGTTAATAAAGAAATGCTCGGGTGCTTGCTTATTGTATAATCATGTTTGACGGCTGTATCCTAGTTAATAAAGAAATGCTCGGGTGCTTGCTTATTGTATAATCATGTTTGACGGCTGTATCCTAGTTAATAAAGAAATGCTCGGGTGCTTGCTTATTGTATAATCATGTTTGACGGCTGTATCCTAGTTAATAAAGAAATGCTCGGGTGCTTGCTTATTGTATAATCATGTTTGACGGCTGTATCCTAGTTAATAAAGAAATGCTCGGGTGCTTGCTTATTGTATAATCATGTTTGACGGCTGTATCCTAGTTAATAAAGAAATGCTCGGGTGCTTGCTTATTGTATAATCATGTTTGACGGCTGTATCCTAGTTAATAGTCTACCATGTGAAACTTTCGTTTTCTACAGGTTTTTCGACAGCCACCAGGATACCTTTGGTGAAGATGGTGCGAACGTTAAAGAATCCGCCTTTGTGCCAATTAAACAACATGTTTATACTGGGTAAGTCTTTCGGTTAGTAATAATAACGGTCGGTTCAGTATTCGGTATAGGTTCCAGCTGTTACATAGAACACTCAAATTAACTACGTTAATTAATACTACTTAAGGCGCCGTAGGTTCATGGTCTTCTCTCCCTCTCACTGAGCATAAGCCGCGGATATCATGTTTTTTAATTATAATTTTTTGGTCGTTTAAATAAATAAAAAAGTAATCACTGAGTTCTCTCAAACATGATATTGCCGATTTTTGGAAGCAATTTTAATATTTTTAGCTTTCGTGTATGCGTTTTGCGTGTTGTGTTTCTTTGTCGAATGTTTTAAGTGTACTATGTTCGTGATTTTTTTCTATCGAGCGAAAATTGCTTAATCATGTTTCGAATCACTGATCTCGCTGCAGAAAAGCCTCAAGATTACTATTCGTAATTTTTACTATAAACAGACGCATTATATTGTTTCAAAAAAAACTCTGTTCGCTTAACTTCACTGAACCTACGGCGCCTTAAAGGGTATTTAAATTACTTGTATAGTGGTGAATCTTAGTTGTGTTCGTCGATTCAACCATAAGGTTAACACAGGATTAACATAAATATTAACCTTTTCAACGCTCTCTCAAAGGTGTCAAACACACCACGTCAACATAAAATTTAGTGTGGAGTTTAACCTTCTGTCAATGCACGAAAGTTGCTATCGCACTGTACTCCTTGACGAATTCATCCGTCTTTGGTGGCGAAAAGGTTAAAATACCATTTACATTGTTAGTGACGCCATAAAAATATTCAGATGACCTAAAATACTTCTATCAGAAAATATTGAATATATTTTCGGTAGTCATTTAACGTAAATGTTATAAATAGAACATGATGCCGTCGGTTATTGGTTTGACAATTATACTGTTGCAATTACATCGGATAAGTTGTTTGTTCCAGAGATTGCCTCCTACATACAAACTTAGAAAGCTACTATCTCACATTTTTTTCCTCTTTATTATACCACTAGTACCTGGTCTCTCAAGGTCTTTACTGAATGAACAAATTGTTTCGACATGTATCAGAAACACTAAGTCAATAAGACGAAACAATAGGCATAAACAGTTCAAAAAACTGTAACTGTACCTACGGTAAAATAATTGAAAAAATATATATACAAAAGGCAACCTAATGCCACCCAGAACGTTTACGAATCGATTGACACTTCATTTATCAAAATCGGTTCAGTATTTTAAACGCTACGGTAGAACCCACGTGAATCCAGACATACGAGTAGACTGCTAAAAAACATTTCCCTTTTTTAGTCCCGTAAGCGAGTAAACATTACCACAGATTAAAGAATACAAGTACAGATACCCAATCTCATAGAGCAAAAGCGTACCGTCCTAATGTAGGCAATTCTGTATACAATTTTAGTCCCGTAGCTACACCAGTAGATGCAGTATCCGAGCTACCACGGCTATGACGCTGTCAACCTTTAGTAATACATTGAGATATCACCAGATGGCGTTGACTTCCCGGGCAACATATAGAGTATTTTTGATTTTTTCGATATAAAAGTAGTATTTTAGAGACAATATTACACATCCCACAAAAATATACATAACCAAATGCTTAGAGCCTGTGGTTCCATAGAACTTTCACGACCCGTGATGGCGCCATCTAGTGACAGTACCCAATAATACGTAGCAAGCTTGAAAGCTGACTCGTATAGTACGAGTTACATGGATTTAGTATCAATTTTATTGCATTTACTAAACTTATAAAATATACCTTTATTGTATGTGCGGAAGTATGTTTGTGATATAATTAAGGTACGTTGAATTTATTAAGGTGTAAAAATCATTCTATCTTCACGATTACTGGTTCAAATGTTTCGCTCGGTACCTGTGTCGCCATCTATGAGTTCTTTTTAGTATCAATTATACGTTGTTCTAGTTGGGAGGCCATGACATTACCGAGATTAGTCCATGCATTTTGAACGTTTATTTTTTAGAAAATGTTTTGTGAATACGGGCCTTAAGTGCGCTAGATTTGGTAACCAATGACGTTTATTCTGATCGATATGCCTCTAATTCAGTTAATTTTACTTGGACTTGAGTAATTTTTAGCCGACTTCAAAAAAAGAGGAGGTTCTCAATTCATCGGGTTTTTTATGTATCTTTTCCGTTTACTCCAAGACGCCTGGACCAATACGGGTGTAGACTCGAAAATTATTATTACTGTCCCATAGCTCTTATGTCAGAGGATAAAGGTTTCGGGTTTTATGAAAAGATTAAATTGATACATATTTTTGCCTAGACTATTTTATTATAACTCCAAAAGAAAGAAGGCAAAAAAATATGCCTAGTGACGAAAATCCCATTCAGATATCTCAAAGAATTACGAAGCTACAACTGTTTTAATATTCCTTGTTAGAGAGAGACAACGCAAACAGTGTGTGACGTCACGTTACGGGATGCTGCCGGGGAGCTGCGTCGACGTTGGCGCCGAACACGATGGGCACGGAACATTGCCGTCTATTAGTGACGTCACAATCTTCCAGCGTCATCGTTTCATATGAAGTTTTGCGAAAAAGGGATAGAACATACCCCTTCTTAAAACTTTGGACACTTATAACTATGTGATTATATAACCTGTGGCGTTGATTTTTTTCTCCATTTTGACTACATTTTTAATCCTTTTTCGAGAAAACATGATATTATTGATTATTTTATTTAGTGTCTACACCTCTATTTGAAAAATTGTTTCTTTGTTTGAAACGCTGAGTATTATGATATGTTTTGCTCAGGGAATGCAGCAGGCCGACGGCCCACTACTCCGGAGACTCGTGCTCTCATGTACGGACGCCGGAGTCGCCGCGCATGGCTTACGAAAGGGCGGCGCCGCACGACTACAATGCTATATGGCTCACAGAGTCCATCTTGACCAAGTATAGTCTTTTTTTACAAGCTTTTATTTAACTTAACCTGTGCGTGTGCGTTTGTTAGTAAGGGACAACTTTGCATGTTTTTGACGCACTGCCCGGTGACCGATTGAGCTGAAATTTTGGGTAGAGGTACCTATAATTTGGATGACAATTCAATATTATGGTACCATCGAGCTGATATCGCGATGGTGACAGTACTTAACCTACGTAACCACGTTGAGTTTGGGCTCGTTAGAATCGACTCAATGAGTAAGTAAGTAGTTGATGATGGTATGCAGAAAAGTACAGGTGGCCGGCAGGTGGTGGCAGGTACCTACTACCAGAAATGAAATCTTTGAAGTTTCTGACTATTTGCGATACGAACGCGCGACATTAGCCATAGATCACCTGTCACAATCATCACTCTGCGGAATTCCGTGAGTAGTTCCTCATGACCATCATCATCGTCAACCTAAAAACGTTCCACTGCTGGGCACGGGCCTTCTCTCGTGGATGAGAGAAAATACGCAGTAGTCCTCACGCTGGCCCAATGCAGGTTGGGGATTTCACATATATTGTTAGGTTTCTGCGCAAATATATGATTTTGAAAGAAAGTAGATTGTTTATTTTGTATTAAGCAGTAACGTAAGATAAATTTATCAATTACAAATTTAAGGAAACATTTAAAGCTCCGAGCCGCCGACCACAGGCATACATGGCCCGTCGCTACTAACCAAATGAGCTCGGAACAATTTGTCTCGGTCACTAAATCTTTCAATCAGTCCCTTCTTACAACGCGCTCTGTAATGTATGCCTGTGGACCCTGTGGTCGCCGGCCCGAAAGTCAATTATGTTATGTGTGTTTACATATGGAAGTTTACGAAATTGGGACTAACACAATATGCATTCTACAGACACAATTCGGAGATGGAAAAGATATTCGTGAAGACCCATCGCGAAGTTCGACCAGCCAAAAGAGAAGAGAGAATGAAGTTAAACATTGAGAGTAAGCAGAAGAAAAGGGATCATCTGTTGCGCTGCAACGCGTCCTTTGTGCCCGCCGCCGCCTTGAACTCGGCCGAGACCGAACCAAAGGTTAGTCTGGCCCTAATTGCCACTTCGAACTTTTTATCCTTTCGACGACCAGTTTGCCTAGTGGGTAGTGATGGTGCCTACGAAGCTGAAGGTCCTGGACTCAAATCCCGGTAAGGACAAATATTTGTGTGATGAGTATGAATATTTGTTTCTGAGTCTTGGATGTTTTCTATATATTTAAGTCATCATCATCATCATATCTGGACATAGGCCTCCCCCAAAGAGTGCCAAAGCGACCGGTCCTGCGCCTCCCGCATCCAGCGGACTCCCGCAACCTTTACCAGGTCATCGGTCCACCTTGTCGGCGGCCTACCCACGCCGCGCCTTCCGGTACGTGGTCGCCACTCGAGAACCTTTCCGCCCCAACGGCCATCGCTTCTACGTGCTATGTGCCCCGCCCATTGCCACTTAAGTTTAGCGATCCGGAGGGCCACATCGGTTACCTTGGTTCTCCTGCGGACAGCCTCATTTCTGATGCGATCACGCAGAGAACCTCCCAACATGGTCCTCTCCATTGCCCTTTGGGTGACTTTGAGCCTTCTTATGAGGCCAATAGTAAGCGACCACGTTTCAGTGCCATATGTCATCACTGGCAACACACACTGGTCAAAGACTCTCGTCTTGAGACCCTGCGGAATATTGGACGAAAAGATGTGCCGTAGCTTCCCGAACGCTGCCCAGCCGAGTAGGATTCGACGATTGATCTCTTTCTCGAAGTTGGACCTACCTAACTGGATAGTCTGTCTTAGGTATACATAATCGTCTACAACTTCGAGCGTAAAGTGTCCGATTGTAATGGGAGTTGGTACTACATGGGCATTTGACATGATCTTCGTCTTATCCATGTTCATTCTTAGACCAACTCGCTCGGAAGCTTTACTGAGGTCATCGAGCATCGTACTTAAGTCCTCCATGGTCTCAGCCAAGACTACTATATCGTCAGCAAACCGAAGGTGAGTGATGTACTCGCCGTTGATGTTGATGCCTAGCCTTCTCCAGTCCAGAGTCTTGAAAACGTCCTCCAGTGCAGCGGTGAACAGTTTTGGAGAAATAACATCTACTTGCCTGACTCCCCGCTGCAGCGGAATAGGTTTCGAGTTCTGGTCCTGAAGTCGGACTGACATAGTGGCGTTCTCGTACAAACATTTCAGCACTTCGATATAGCGATGGTCAACTTGGCACCGCTAGAGAGACTGTAGTACAGCCCAGGTTTCAATCGAATCGAAGGCTTTCTCGTAGTCCACGAACGCTAAGCAGAGAGGCAGGTTATACTCCTCGGTCTTCAGTATAACCTGACGAAGCGTGTGGATGTGGTCTACGGTACTAAAGCCTCTTCGGAAACCGGCTTGTTCGGGAGGCTGGAAGTCATCAAGCCTGCGTACGAGACGATTTGTAATGACCCTCGAAAACAGCTTATAGACATGGCTCAGAAGTGAGATGGGTCTGTAGTTCTTCAGCAGAGTGTTGTCACCCTTTTTGAAGAACAGCACCACCACCACTCTGTTCCACGCCTTTGGAGTTCTCCCTTCCATTATACTTAAGTATTTTCTATCTATTAAATATATCGTTGTCTAGTACCCATAACACAAGCCTTATTGAGCTTACTATGGGACTAGGTCGATTTGTGTAAGGGTGTCCCCTAATATTAATTATTATAATAATTAATATTAATTCATCCTTAGAGTACAGATTTCTACAGAGAAGCTATACGCGTTGCCGCCATCAAAGTCGGAACACATTAAACAACCTACTTAATGTGTGCTGGTAATGATTTATTTTCTACCTACCTCGTACTAACTCAGTTGAGGTAAATAAAAAAGTAGATATTTCCGTTTCTGTCACTTATTGACATTTGTATATTACCATCTCGCTCATCTTGGTATTATTATTACCATAGCTTGTCCTGAGTAATTGTAGGTCTGTTTTTTTCGAACGTTGCGACAACGTCGGAGATCGCAAAAAAAACCGACATGCGCAAGTTTTTTCAAACGCGCTTCACGCGCTCAATGCTTTGCACGTAGCTGCGGCGCGTCCATAAACAAAGTGGAAAAGCGTTCGCATTGTTACACAGGGTAAGAGAATCTGTATCTCTTCATTTTCGTCTTACCCCAGTACCCATCTCGTCCCACCTAACATTACTTGTACCAGGTCTATCCCACGAGCGTTTTGGCACGAAATGATTATATCAGCCGAAAGACGCTCACTGCTGCTGGCTCTTTCAAAGAGTCCCGCAATGACCGGTCACGCGCCTCTCGCATTCAGCGGACTCCCGTGACTTTCACCAGGTCAGGGTCTGTACTTGGTACTGATAATTAGACTGTGCCCTCAACTGTACAGCCAACTGTTCAATTATAGGTGACAACTTACTCATAAATATGTCCCATAGCTCTTATGTCACAGGATTAAGGTTTCGGTACATATTTATGAAAAGATTAAATCGATACATATTTTTGCCTAGACTATTTTATTATAACTCCAAAAGAAAGAAGACAAATAATATGCCTAGTGACGAAAATCCCATTTGGATACCTCGAAGAACTACGAGGTAGCAACCGTTTTAATATTGCTCGTTTGAGAGAAAACGCTCACAAATCGCGACGTCACTAACTGCGAGCGTCATAGTATACGACAATCGTTTCATATGAAGGTGCGTTTTGCGGAAAAGGGACGGAAGAATTCCAAACTTTGTGACTTAATCGCGTGCTTCACTTTTTTGACTTTCGACAGTATCTTAAGTCGGGAAAATGGAACATTACTGGTCATTTTATTGCAGCCGCACGGATTGAAGCGTCAGTCGAAGCAAGCCGAGATGGAGCCGAATGCGCATAAGCACCACTGCGCATCGTCGCGCCAGCTGCGCCGCCACCCGCCGCCCCCTGCTTGTGAGTCACTTTTTAAGGCGCCGTAGGTTTATGGTCTTCTCTCCCTCTCACTAAGCATAAGCGTGAGCGAGATGGAAGTGAGTGCTCGGAAGCGCGGATATCATGTTTTTTAATTATAATTTTTTGGCCGTTTAAATAAATTTTAAAGTAATCAATCACTCAATTCTCTCAAACATGATATTGCCGATTTTTAGAAGCCATTTTAATATTTTTAGCTTTTGTGCATAATTTGTTACGAATATTTTAAGTGTATTTTAGACCTATGTTCGTGATTTTTTTCTATCGAGCGAAAATTGCTTAGTCATGTTTCGAATCACTGATCTCGCTGCAGCAAAGCCTCAAGATTACTATTCGTATTTTTTTGAAACCATATTATTATAAACAGACGCATTATATTGTTTCAAAAACACTGTTCGCTTAACTTCGCTGAACCTACGGCGCCTCCTCCGACGCAAAGAGAGGGGTGTTAGAGCCTTATCACACTTGCGATTTCCAAGCGTATTTTGTATGAAGGCGATCACGCAGCGTGTTCGCCGCGACTGATAATTGTATAGAAAACACGCTCGCAAATCGCAAGTGTGATAAGGCTCTTATAAGTTAAACGTGTCTGTGTATCTGTCTGTGGTATCGTAGCTCCCAAACGGATGGACGGATTTGAATGCGGTTTTATTTGTGTCATAGATTATTTATCCAGAGTGTTCTTAGCCATGTTTCATGAAAATCTGTTCAGCCATTTTTGAGATATTGGACTTATATTTATATTTTCTCAAACATGTAATTAAATATTAAAGTTGTGGTCTTCATAATGGGCTTCGAAGTGTCACGTTTCGGGTGCAGCGAGACGTAATGGCATTTCATACAGATATGGAGGCCTAGGCCGGCAAGTTGGTCTTTTTTAAATTCCATTCGACAATTTGTGGCACAGGATCACGGCGTTTAGCCATGAAATATAAAGTTTGATTTCTTGGAGTTTTTTTAATTTATTTAATTGCATGTTTGAGAAAAGCACTATACAAACCTCGGCGTGAAAAGGGGTTGCCAGCCTCATGACTATCCGACCTCGCTACGCTCGGCCGTCTATATGAACTCGTACATAACTACAGAGGCCGGGAAGTAAGTCCCGGCCTCTGTAGTTATGTACTATTTCTCAAACATGCAATGAAATATTGACGTTGTGTTCTTATAATGGGCTTCGAAGTGTCACGTTTCGGGCGTAGCGAGACGAGAGACCCGTAATGGCATGTCATACAAAATTGGAGGCCTAGGCCTGCAACATGGTCTTTTTTTAATTTCCGTTCCACAATTTGTGGTACAGGATCATGGCGTTCAGCCATGAAAATTAAAGTTTGATTTCTTGGAGTTTTTTTAGTTTATTTTGTTGCATGTTTGAGAATTATATTTAATATTTATACTGCCGCTTTATTCCGTAGCTATTACATAACGTTTTCTATTTTGACTTTGCAGCTGCTGCACCTGCTTGGTCCTGTAATCACGCGGACGGGCCATTCATGCCCCAACCGATGCCAGTGATGAGCCCAGTGCCAGGTGAGGAACACGTGCGCCTACGTACATGGTCACTATCCCTAAATAGATAGGCATCGGTTTTCTAATAGAGTTGAACCTTATCGCTTAAGTAAGAAAATCTAAATCATGGTGGCAGTATATAGTACATTATTGCAGAGGCCGCGAAATAGCAATTCCTGGATGAGTTGATTTTGTCGGATGAAGTGAAGCTGAATACAAATACAACAAGAGTTATATTTGTATTATGTTAAAAACATTATGTTAGTTAAGATATAGAGACAAAGGTTTGTGATTGTACTACATTATCACATTATTCGGGTTTACCCTTCTTTTACCGACAAACTTTTCATCGAACGAATGATTCGCCGAATGTTTATTTCGCCGAAAACGTATTTTTTTTCAGAAAGACTAAAGTTTTGAGGTTTGTTATAAAACAAACCTAACCTAATCTAATGGGTTCTACACCCTCCTTTAGCTTTACATAAAAAGTTAACGGTTTCGGAGAAATTTTCGATGAAATTAAAATTCGATGTAACAATTTCAGTATCATCATTCAGCATTCAGTGAAACGTTTGTAGGTAAAATGAGGGGATCCCCATTATTCGTAAACTCGATAAAAGCTCTGCTGTAAATGTTTGCTTTGTTGCAGGGTTCGTCCCAATTTATTACACGCCCGCTGCCGGCCCTGCGATGGCGTACACGCCGGGCATGAGTGCGCACGGCTTTACAAAAACCACCGCGCCGGAGCAGTATCAAGCACCAGCCGGCGGTATGCTGTCCATTAAAACACTGCTTAGGCTTAATACCACCATTACGAGTACAGTCCCACCAGCGAACGTCCACACGTGGGGAGAAAATGCATCCTTACATTGTCAACTTACCACTTAAGCGATTTGCCCCGTATTTCCTAATGCAAACTGCTAATAAATGAAATTCACTCCCGTACGTTTTTCCTGACAAGTACGGTCTAGGTGCTTTCAAAACAAGAGTGAATACTGGACCTGGCTGTTACTGAACCAGTGACCTTCATCTTAAGCTCTGTCGTCGCTTAACATCAGGTGAGACTAAGGTCGGTCACTGGTCAGTCTTTTTTTTTAAAAGGGTTCGGTTCTGGCGCTTCGCCAGCCGCTGCCACGGCAAGCTCGCTTCGCTCGCTCGGCTCGCGCGCTGTAGCGTCGCGGTCCTACACCGACCTGCCTTAGATTCTCTCTAAAACTACTTTGAACTAACCTTGCGCCATTCTATATATTCTCTACGGGAAATAGGAATCGTAATTTTCGGATTTTTTAACCCCACGGTTCAAAAATCCGAATTTCGTAAGTCCAAAGAAATTAAATTCCAATTATTGAAAACACGAAGTTCATTATACCGAATATAAAATTTCCGAATTAGCTATGAAAGTTCGGAAAATTTATAATCGGAATACTGTTTTTCGGGCCTATCACACTCTTCATTATTCGGAGTTTTAAATATATTTCGTGTTAATTTAGTAATCGAAATTATAAGACAGGATTTATGAAATTCGGAGTTATAAAAATGGGAATAAGTCAATTCGTAATAAAATAAGTGTATTTGGGTGTTCCCGTTTCTATGAGATAACAGTTGTCGTCGCCATATTTAGCGTTTAGCCTTTACATGAAATCTTTCCATAATCAGGCTTTATATTTTGTTTTACAGTGCCATATGTGATGTACGGGCAAGTTTATGGGCCACCAGTTGTAGTTTCGCCTATCAATCACAAAGCAACATTCCCGAAACCGCCAGGAGTAAACCAGTATCACAGCGCAACATTCCCGAAACCGCCAGGAGTAAACCAGTATCACAGCGCAACATTCCCGAAACCGCCAGGAGTAAACCAGTATCACAGCGCAACATTCCCGGAACCGCCAGGAGTAAACCAGTATCACAGCGCAACATTCCCGAAACCGCCAGGAGTAAACCAGTATCACAGCGCAACATTCCCGAAACCGCCAGAAGTAAACCAGTATCACAGCGCAACATTCCCGAAACCGCCAGGAGTAAACCAGTATCACAGCGCAACATTCCCGAAACCGCCAGGAGTAAACCAGTATCACAGCGCAACATTCCCGAAACCGCCAGGAGTAAACCAGTATCACAGCGCAACATTCCCGAAACCGCCAGGAGTAATCCAGTATCACAGAGCAACATTCCCGAAACCACCAGAAGAAAACCAGTATCACAGCGCAACATTCCCGAAACCGCCAGGAGTAAACCAGTATCACAGCGCAACATTACCGAAACCGCCAGGAGTAATGCAGAAACAGTTTACCTGTCCCCAGAACAACCTAAGCCTAGCAACTCACAATTACGAAGAGGTGAGCCTTAACTGCGCTGGATGCGAGGAGCGCAGGTCCGGTCACATTAGCACTCTTTGGGGGAGTCCTATGTCCAGCAGTGAACGTCTTTCGGCTGATATGATGATGACGATGAGCTTTAACTATTAGTACAAAAAAGACGATTGGAGACACCTTCCAGATTTTAACGATGAAAGTGTTAAGCAGAAATAGAACCAATACGCGGCACAAAGCTTAGTACCAAAACTTAATGTTATAAACACTACGCCTAGTAGTGTAGTATTTCAGTATTGCATAAGCTTAACACAATTATAAATATTACAGGAAAAATATAACGGTATCTCTATATTTTTTTTCTTTTTAATCATCAGAAATCATTTCAATATGCGTTGTAGTATTTATTCGGAATGAATGGGCGGGGAAAGACGGGTATATTGTATGAAAGCCTGTACGGAACCCTCGGTGTGATAGTCAGAAAAAAATGGTCCAACGGAACACTTATGCGTTCACTCGGAAGCTGTCCGTCTGTCACAGCCAGTTCTTACATTTAGGAACTTCACGTACTGCAACAGTAATGTTAACATTTCCGTGCATATTGTGTAACAAGTAGACCGTAGTCGTAATAGAGAGAGTAGTGTAGAGAGTATTGACGTGAACCAATGCATGTGCCAGGCCTGTAAGCCTGGTGTGGTGCTGAAGCCGCCCACCAAGGCGCAGCTGGCGGCCTGGCGCGAGGAGAAGCGCGCCGCCGAGGTCGCCACCAAGATGGCCTGGACCCGCCCATGGGTAGACCGCAGCGTGACATGTTCATCTACCAACGCTCTCAACAGGGTACGTCTGATAGTGTACTTGCGGCACGTTCAAATTGCTTACCTAGTGTTGCTAAATGGTTAGTAAACCATCAAATTATTGGCTGTTATCCACGTCAATCCCCTAGCCTGATCCCCCAGGTGAAAAAACGGTTAGGTTGTTAGTGAACTGCGACCCTACAGCGCGCGAGCCGAGCGAGCGAAGCGAGCGTGACTCGGCAGCGTCCGGCGAAGCGCCATAACCGAACATTATCATTTTTTCCTAGTTGAATATAAAATAATTGCCGCTAATTCCCCTGGATGATCGAGGTCAGGTGATTAACGTGGATAACGTGAATTATTGTAATAAAGTTTAAATTACAAAATATACTTATTACCTATCAAAAGATAAGGACCTTGAAAGATTAGAAAAATGTGCATTTTATTGTCTAAGAGTAAATTCAAAGCTACCAATAAGTAGAATGCTTGTGCTTTCATAGAAAAGGAATTGTAAAACAAATATGGACCTAAAAACGCAGTATTTCGCGACCGAAATAGCAATTTACTTGATTTTTAGGGTTCCGTAGCCAAATGGCAAAAAACGGAAGCCCTCATGGATTCGTCATGTCTGTCTGTCTGTCTGTCTGTTCCTCCGTATGTCACAGGCATTTTACTCGAAAACTATAAGGTGTATTTGAATTAAATTGTGGGGATAGGTGTATTTTGTTAGCCGCTACATTGTTTTGTAATTAAAAAACTAAAAAAAATTTTTTTTAGGGGCGCACTCCGTACATGAAACTGAAAGTCAAAAAAAAAAATCATTGCAAGCCCACGTGTGGCACATCAATCGAGGCCTTTCAAAATAAATATAAGGTTTCTCAGCATTTTTTTTGATTTAGTGAATAGAGTCGGAGATAATCGCCCCGAAAGTCACTAAAATTGTGTCCCCCCCCCCCCCTCTAATTTGTGAGCCGTGTATTTTAAAAATAAGAAAAAAATCATCATCATAGGGCTTATTAAATTCTTTCAGCGAAAATTGTTTTGAACAAGCTAGGTTCAAAGGTTTTTGAGATATTTCTAAAACTGCCTTCCTTAAAGAAAAGGACGTAAGTGCCATAAGATTTCAGAAACGATACGACCTTTTTAATAGGCACGGAACCCTTCGTTGTGCGTGGTCCGACACGCACTTGGCCGCTTTTTTTCGTATAACAATTAGTACAAATTGCAAAGTGTGAATACTTTTACGTTAATTAGTATGAAGCGTTTCGGGTGCCGCCAGCGAGGTATTTAACTCGATTTTTTTGGATATTTATGTTCTTTGATTGTAGATGCTTCCATACAAACATTTTTTGCTCTCCAAAAACTGGTTCGAATGGCATCGTAAATAAATCTTAGGTCACAAGTCTATCGTGTATGTACGTTGTCGCCTTGTATAAGATATGTCAAATGTATTTGCATCTCACATTTTGTTTAAAAAAACGTGAGACGCAATGATTATTGGACAAAGATCTTGGACAAGTGGAATACTAGCCTAAGAAGCTACATGAGTGCCCATACATTTTATGTAGCTCATCATTCTCCTAGCGTTGTTCCCGGTTATGCCCCTAAAGGAGCTCGGGGTCCGCTTTGACACCTAATCCCAAGATTTGGCATAGGCGCTAGTTTTACGAAAGCGACTGCCAACTGACCTTCCAACCCAGAGGGAAAACTAGACCTTATTGGGATTAGATCGGTTTCCTCACGATGTTTTCCTTCACCGAAAAGCTAACGGTAAATATTCCGTACATAAGTTCCGAAAAACTCATTGGTACAGTCGACAACACAGCTAAGTGACCATCGGAAATCTAATCTGACCTTAAGTGCATTGTAATAAGGTTCTAGGTTTTCAAGGTATGGTTAGTTAGGTGTGTTGCTGTGTGTACGAGCCGGGATTCGAACCCACGACCGCCGCTTGACAGCCGCATGCCTGAACCACTAGGCTACCGTAGTAGTATTTTATGTAGCTGTACAGTATTTAATGTGAAGTATTGCCAAATTGCGGTGGTTATGAAGCGGGCACGGCACATCATTGAGTGAGCCGTACGAATAAAAGCGGCCAAGTGCGTGTCGGACCACGCGCAACGAAGGGTTCCGTGCCTATTAAAAAGGTCGTATCGTTACTGAAATCTTATGGCATTTACGTCCTTTTCTTTAAGGATGGCAGTTTTTTAGAAATACTGAATACCTTTGAACCGATCTTGTTCAAAACAATTATCGCTGAAAGAATTTAATAAGCCCTAGATGTCCATGATGTTTTCATATTTTTTTAAATACACGGTCTAAAAATTAGAGGGGGGGGGGGGGGACAGTTTAGTGACTTTCGGGGCGATTATCTCCGACTCTATTCACTTAATCAAAAAAATTGCTGAGAAACCTTATAGTTATTTTGAAAAAGGCCTATCGATTGATGTGCCACACGTGGGCTTGCAATGAAAAAAAAAATGTTAGACTTTCAGTTTTATGTATAGAGTGCACCCCTAAAAAAATTTTTTTAGTAATTTAATTACAAAACCATGTAGTGGCTAACAAAATACACCTATCCTCAAAATTGTATTCAAATACTCCTTATAGTTTTCGAGTAAAATGCCTGTGACATACGGATGGATAGACAGACAGACATGACGAATCCATAAGGGTTCCGTTTTTTGCCATTTGGCTACGGAACCCTAAAAATGTCGTCAGTTGTGAATATAGTTAATTACCGAAATCGAATGAGAATAGTTCCAGGGATTACAGACTATTAATAAGCGCAACATATTTTTTGTGCACCTTAAACGATATGATACAGAGAAAGAATATAATGGAAAAGTAAACCATCTTCGTCTGTAGCCCCCAACAGGATTCGAACAAAAATATTTAATTAAATAATTTGTTTCGTGATAAGGGTATAATGTACACCAGCGCCATCTCTCTCGCTAGTCCGAAACTACCTGATGTGGTCCGATTCGAATGGAGCGGGCGCATACGTCGCCCATTAGAGTGGTGCCAAGACTGTGAAACAACTCTATAACACGATACAGAGGGCGCTAGTCTTAGCGGGAATATAATTGAAAAATATACAACTTCCGTCACTGTCCTCGTAGCCTGTCGGGGGCTACAGACGAAGATGGTTTATTTTTCCATTATATTCTTTCTCTGTATCATATCGTTTATAAAAAAATGATCGGGGTAACTTCCTCGTTAAAAATAACAGAAAAACAAAAATATTTAATTAAATAATTTGTTTCGTGATAAGGGTACCTTATACAATGTTATGTTCGTTCAACGGTCGGATAGTGGTATATCGATATAATTACTATGAATTGTGTTCTATTGTCCCACAGAGCAGTGAAGAGATCCCGGATTCAGGCGACCGCACGGACGGAGAGTCCAGCTACTCGTCCTTCTACAGCTCGTTCTTCAGGACGGATTGGGGCAGCGCAGAGGACAGCAGCAGCGATGCTATGAAGCAATCCAATAGCGTAAATGTGTGTTTGTTACCCATCCAGAGGGGCAACCGCGAAGGGAAAACGAACTTCGTTCGAGTATCTCCCTCTCTGTCGCTCGAACTAGCAAGAGCAACAGAGAGAGGGATACACGAACGAAATTCGTTTTCGTTTCGCGGTAGGGCCTCAGGGTTAAGGTAGAAAATCTAACGAATTCAAAGCAACAGGGGACACGTGCAGGGTTGTGGTAGGTAGCTCCTGCGGACGCGAGTAACAGTTGTCCCCCCTTTGTCAGGTGAGTGGGCAACTCGACTGTTAGAAGTTCTTAAGCCGCCCGAAGGCCTCTAACTCGGCTTAACGACTATTGTCATAGACAGCAGCCGGGATCAATTGATTAGCGTGCCTTCCAAAGCACGGAAACGCTCATTTATATTAACCACTCAAACATCAGGCGGTCACCCATCCAAAGACAGACCGCTGCCATCTTTGCTTAACCTACGTTATCGTTTCCGATTCGCAGGCGCCGCTTGTCTATGAGCGCTACTAATTTACCCATTACCTTAGCGAGCCCCTGAAGCGAGTTGAGTCACTAAAGAACGGCAATCTTGAATAATCGCTAGCTGCTAACATGGAACGTATAGGGACGTGACGCGTACGGTACATATTTTAAATTAAATATGTTGCCATAGAAAACCCTGGAAAAATGCTTGTGTGTGACATTATTAGATGTTCATTATTACGTCACATATTTACCCACTGAATGTGTGTATACATTTGGGGACATTTTGTGTTATTAGTTTGCCGCACCGACGATTCCGGCCAAAGACAATATACGCAACATACATCTGCAGAAGAGGAAAATGGAGCCGCCTTGGATGGAACAAGTATGTTTCCCAAATATTGCTTTATGCAAAATGAAATGTTTGTCAATATACTTTTGTTATGAAATGGTGTTGTTTCTTTCCAGGTACGCGTCACACCGGAGTTGATATACAAATACCAGGTCGCCACGAAAAACTTAGACGAAGTATTGATAGAGGATAGGAAGAAGTTGATGGCAGTGGAACAGGTTAGTTCAGTCTATAAATCAGATTTAGCAGTATAATCGGATTTAAAAGTACAGTGGGCAAAGTTAGTTTTTGAATACTAGCGCCGACGTGTCAGTCCAGAGACATGTTTTTTTTTTGTCTTAAGGGGCTCCCATACGCCAATAACCTTCGATCTGAATCCCTTAGTTTTCTAATGTTTTTTGTAGCTTATTATATTAACAACAACTGCTTTAAGCAATATAGAATCCCATATTTACTTCAAAGTTAATTGTTTTCTAGATATTTGGCATCAAAGTTGACAAATTTTAGGCCAATAAACAGGTTTTCTGGCCATAACTTTTGTGTTAATTGGTTTAAAATTAGATCTTTCACGTCAATAGAGATACGAAATAAGTGTTTTTTTAGACAATGTTTAAAAAAATAATACAAAATTAAGTATTCATTTGTTTCAAAATCCGGTGGACCAAAATGGAGATAAAAGATTGAAGAACCGATAGCCGTTTGATTTATAATTCTATCTGTAGTGCAAAAGTACGAGATACGATTCAAAACTTGTCAAAACCCCGTTATCAGCGGTGAAAATGTATGGAAAATACTAGGGTTGGCACTGCACATAATTATTACCTACATTATTATTTTAACCTGTAAAATTTGATGTAAACAATATACTTAGTTTATTCGTAGGCGAGATGACAATGACGTATGTTGAGCCAACGGGGCTTGAAAAAGTTTTCCTTTGATTGTTAACTCCATAATAGGTAGGAACTTAGTCAAAATACAGTTTATTTATAAATATCTATAAGTAACACCATTTAGGGATGGAAAATGTACAACTCGAAATTATTGATCGAATCTGAATAATGTCAATTTGAAAATCCTCGCCATGGAAAATTAACCAGTCTGAATACTACAGAAATGTAATTACTTCCTAAAAGTAAAATTTACATATATGACAAATTACTAATATGATTAAATACGTCCATGTGGAATAACGTAACACTCCAAAAATATGACCAATCGGGAATATGTCTTAGGTACCTATATGAATCTTGTACTTAATAGTCGAATTTCATATACAATTTTAATATTGATTTAAATTAGATCACATCCACTTGGCATGTATTTGAAAACTGTACTGGAAACTAGTACTTAGTTGTCATTTATTTGTCAAAATATGTTTCATGTAATACACATAATTTTATTATTCAGTAAAAATATGAATATCCTGGAACATCGTGCTGAATTTTCTCAGTTTAAAACGGAGTCGATGGCGAAATTGGAAATAAACCGATTGCGACGCGGGAATGGTTCGTATATTTAGTACAGCTGAGCAATAGCTGGAACCAATCGTCACATGTACTCGAAATAAAATATTAATTTTCATCACTGATAACGGGATCTGATCATCATCATCATCACATCAGCCGAAAGATGTCCACTGCTGGACATAGGCCTCTCCCAAAGAGTGCCACAATGACCGGTCCTGCGCCACCCGCATCCAGCGGATTCCCCTTTATCAGGTCATCAGTCCACCCTGTGGGGGGCCTACCCAGGCTGCGCCTTCCGGTACGTGGTCGCCACTTGAGAAACTTTCCGCCCCAACGGCCATCGGTTCTACGTGCAATGTGCCCCGGCCACTGCCACTTAAGTTTAGCGATACATAATGAACCTCTGTGCAGCCAGCGCTGGTGAACGAACAGCTGGGTCAGCTGTACAAGGAGCTGGAGCTGGAGGGCGCGGCCGCTCGCCTCACGCTCGACGAGGGCATCAGCAGTTCAGACAGCTCCAGCGACGACGAACAAAGCTTGGAGATGGAAACCGTTGCCAAGGTAACGTGTAGCTGTGTCCAGCGTCCCTGGTGAACGAGCAGCTGGGCCAGCTGTACAAGGAGCTGGAGCTGGAGGGCGCGGCCGCTCGCCTCACGCTCGACGAGGGCATCAGCAGTTCAGACAGCTCCAGCGACGACGAACAAAGCTTGGAGATGGAAACCGTTGCCAAGGTAACGTGTAGCTGTGTCCAGCGTCCCTGGTGAACGAGCAGCTGGGCCAGCTGTACAAGGAGCTGGAGCTGGAGGGCGCGGCCGCTCGCCTCACGCTCGACGAGGGCATCAGCAGTTCAGGCAGCTCCAGCGACGACGGACGGACTTGGCGGTGGAAGCCGTTGCCAAGGTAACGTGTAGCTGTGTCCAGCGTCCTTGGTGAACGAGCATCTGGGCCAGCTGTACAAGGAGCTGGAGCTGCAGGGCGCGGCCGCGCGCCTCACGCTCGACGAGGGCATCACCAGCTCAGGCAGCTCCAGCGACGACGGACAGAGCTTGGCGGTGGAAGCCGTTGCCAAGGTAACGTGTAGCTGTGTCCAGCGTCCCTGGTGAACGAGCAGCTGGGCCAGCTGTACAAGGAGCTGGAGCTGCAGGGCGCGGCCGCGCGCCTCACGCTCGACGAGGGCATCACCAGCTCAGGCAGCTCCAGCGACGACGGACAGAGCTTGGCGATGGAAGCCGTTGCCAAGGTAACGTGTAGCTGTGTCTAGCGTCCCTGGTGAACGAGCAGCTGAGCCAGCTGTACAAGGAGCTGGAGCTGCAGGGCGCGGCCGCGCGCCTCACGCTCGACGAGGGCATCACCAGCTCAGGCAGCTCCAGCGACGACGGACAGAGCTTGGCGATGGAAGCCGTTGCCAAGGTAACGTGCAGCTGTGTCCAGCGTCCCTGGTGAACGAGCAGCTGGGCCAGCTGTACAATAAGCTGGAGCTGCAGGGCGCGGCCGCGCGCCTCACGCTCGACGAGGGCATCACCAGCTCAGGCAGCTCCAGCGACGACGGACAGAGCTTGGCGGTGGAAGCCGTTGCCAAGGTAACGTGCAGCTGTGTCCAGCGTCCCTGGTGAACGAGCAGCTGGGCCAGCTGTACAAGGAGCTGGAGCTGCAGGGCGCGGCCGCGCGCCTCACGCTTGACGAGGGCATCACCAGCTCAGGCAGCTCCAGCGACGACGGACAGAGCTTGGCGGTGGAAGCCGTTGCCAAGGTAACGTGCAGCTGTGTCCAGCGTCCCTGGTGAACGAGCAGCTGGGCCAGCTGTACAAGGAGCTGGAGCTGCAGGGCGCGGCCGCGCGCCTCACGCTCGACGAGGGCATCACCAGCTCAGGCAGCTCCAGCGACGACGGACAGAGCTTGGCGGTAGAAGCCGTTGCCAAGGTAACGTTTTTTTTCTTTTTATTATTACAACGACGGTGGCAAACAAGCGCACGGCCCGCCTGATGGTAAGCGGACACCGCAGCCTATAAACGCATGCATTGATATGTTTAAGGATTCGCCGTGTTGACAGCTGAAGGAACAAATTCCCTTGCTCTCAACACAACGCATCCTCGGGAGCTCTGGCGACCTTGCTCACCTCCAGGAACACAACACTACTACAGAGCAAGTAGTAGTGTTATTATGGCTGTGGTTTTCTGCAAGGCGGAGGTACTTCCCCAGTTAGGCTGCTCCACATTCGAGCGGGATCACGTTTCGCTGTGCCCTACCTCACCACCACGTGTAGCTGTGTCCAGCGTCCCTGGTGAACGAACACACGACGACTTTCAAAATGACACTTGTCACGTTCATTTCTTCGGTTGTTTCAAGCTAAATGAATAGGGGTATAGACACTTAATACTATAATCACATACACACACACTACATAGGCTGCTGGGGCAGAACGAAGTTGAGCGCTGGTCGCTGCTTTGCTGTTTTTCTCGAAAAAGGATTAAAAATGTAGTCAAATGGAGAAAAAAGCAATGCAATAAATAAAATATGTTATAATCATAAAGTTATAAGTGTCCAAAGTTTTAAGAGGGGGTATATTCTGTCCCTTTTCCGCAAAACGCGCCTTCATATGAAACGATTGTCATATACGAGCGTTTTCTCTCTCTAACAAGCAATATCAAAACAGGTCCAGACAGGATATCCAGACGTCCGTATTTACATATTTTGTATCTTAATTGCAGCGCGCGATGAGAAAACGGAAATACAGCAAACTGGTGATGATATACGAAGAGAACGCCCCGCTACCTTACCACGACGACGAGCCCGAGCCCGAGCCCTCTACTTCCGCCGCCTAGCTCACTTCTCGGACGGTTCAACAAACGGCCAACGGCCAATGCCGGTCTCAAGAATAACGTTATGCCGGCTGTACACATTGGGCCAACGTTGGCGCGTGAGCAGGAGGCAGCTATGTAAACGAAAGAGATCGAATTATAGCCCTCTCCCTCTAACGCATAGCTGCCTTCTGCCCACGCGCCTACGTTGGCCCAGTGTGTACAGCAGGCTTTACATATTTGCACCTTACTTCATTGTGATAAAGCGATAGCTATCCACGTGTCTTGGATGTCGAGTCAATAGTCAATTGCTGTCAAGATTTACAAACTTTTTTTAGTGTTGAGCAAAATAACTATAGTTCATTTGTTTTTTGTGTTATAGCGATACTCTGATACATATAGAGTGTCGCTAACGTAGAGATATCACGGAAACATGTGATGATTACTTGAGTTTTCTTTATAAGAAATTTTTAATTTAAGTTGTTGTACACATAGATTATATTATAATGCTAAGAATGTTATACTTACTGATTGGTAGTAGGTGAAAGTAGAATAATAATCAAGAAAACCACGTTCAAAAGAGCATTGATAGTTCGTTCTCAATATTGCTGCCTTGTGTCCCCTTGAATAGAAATGATGACTTTCTGAAACAAAATAGATACATTTTGGGACTTCACTAGAGCCATATCGTTCTGGTCTGGTCATTATGCAACATTGCACCGGCCTCCAAGGTTAATAATACTACAAGGCTTACTGACCCGACATAAAGATATTTCGGGGCGGCTTTTTGACACCCAGAACTTGCGCCGAGCATCGCCGTCTTAACGTGTTTTGGTGTTATGTTATAAGTTTTCTTTTTTGTTATGTATGTTAGTCTGTAAGGTATTTGTAAATACCATATGTGTTGCCTGACTCAAACAAATAAATATTTTACCTTTCCATCAAACACTGCGGACGTAATGCCGGAAATTTTCGTCAATTTAGTCGAGAGAACTCCTAGTCAATACCATCGTTATATTGTTCTCTTTTTAAGTTCTATGTATTTGGTCAGCTTTCTAATTGGTGACCACTAAACTGTTTAAATGTTCTTTGAAACATCCTGCACCTAGGTAATATCAAACATTTATGATATAGAGACATTCATTTTGAAAACGAATCATTTATTATTTATCGTTTTTATATTGATATTCTTACCATCACCAAAGAATAAACAATAGTACCCAAAGGTACAAAAGGTTCACTGACTAAGTGATGACGTTAGCTGTCATTTTATTGGAATAGACAATCATAGAGTGAGATGGGGTTGTTGACATACCACATAACTGAACAAGTTATTTTAGTTCCAGTCTCTATCACAATGATCCATCCATTTCGGAACTAATTATTGTAATGATATAATACAATAGCAACGAAGTCAGGATTATGTCAAAAAGTACATGAATACTGATTAAGTTTTTACATAATAGTTAATAATTTGCAATGTGATTACTTCTTTCGTCATGTTAGCTAGATGTTGTAAAATTTAAATTCGTATAAAGGTGTTCGTAAATTATGTTGTTACTAAACGGAATGACTATATTAATCGTCATTAGTTTTGACGACCGGTTAGCCTAGTGGGTAGTGACGCTGCCTACGAAGCGGAAGGTCCTGGGTTCGAATCCCGGTAAGGGCAAATATTTGTGTGATGAGCATGAATATTTGTTTCTGAGTCATGGAAGTTTTCTATGTATTTAAGTATTTATATATATTATATATATCGTCGTCTAGTACCCATAACACAAGCTTTAATGAGCTTACTATGGGACTAGGTTGATTTTGTGTAAGAGTGTCTCCTATTATTTGTGTTATTTATTGCGTGCGATACGATGTACAGCCCTCGCTAGACTTACACTAGGAGGTCAGACAAGCGTCGTTACGCGCCAAAATGTTAAGTAAATTAGCTAATTTAAAATTAAGTTAACTTATATAATTAACTTAAGTTAGTCAATTTATCTTAATATAATTAACTTAAGTTAGTCAATTTATCTAATTTTTCCGCATATTGTACAAACACCAACCCACTAACAGTTTACCCTATTGCATTATAATACATAAGTAACCACATATCGACCACACCTTTAACCAACAATATATACATTAAGTATGTCAGTTTTTGACGTTTTCGTTCATCAGTAAAAATATATAAACAGCTACATTTTAAAGGTAGGTATTTTATAATATGCCCAATCATGTTCAAACACTATGGTCATTTGTATTGTACACATCGTATTATATTTCCGGATTGGTACCCGACAATCATGCTAAAAACAGATTGGTGTTTTAATTAGAGATAATAATGTTTTTGAATAAGCTTTGTGTAATTTAACATAGATAAAATAGACATGTTGCGTGAGTAACATAATTATATTTAGTTTACAAAATCGGATTACTTTCATATAAGTATATAATATACTTATATATATATATATATATATATACGTATAATAATTATAAGAAGCGTTTTTACACACCCTCAATAGGTGTACTTCAAAGAGTAAAGTAAGTGTGTACTTGTAATGTGATTTAGTTAATAAATAAGGTTATGTCTGGTTAAATATTATTCCTGTGTTGTTTTTGAACCTTTTGGGAACATACATATATTAATGAACTCTACTGTACCACATACCCCCCGTGCCCCGGGAGGATTCCAAATATTTTTGTTTGCCCTTCCCTTCGTCCCACTATGTAAATGAGTTCTGTAACCAGTACGAAATGAGAACATTTTTTATCGCTTGGAACTTAGTTACAAAGGAAGAATTGTTTGTCTTTATTTGTAAGTGATTTGTAACCGGCTACAAAGTAGGAATTATTTTACTCAGTTCTAAATCCCGCTACGCTTAATGGATATATTCTTGAGGCCCTAAGGAGTAGGAATTTACATGTTCGAGTTATCCCTATATGTATCCGTCCCTATTTGTGTCAGGGATGGATACGTTGGAGTCGAGAAGGAAGCTGCTACTTATGGTGAACTATTATCAGCTTCTCAACTATAAAGTTGACAAACCGTGTGCGTTAGGTCAGATGGGACTGCACGTCCCGACGCCGACACCGCGGACGAGCGTGCCGGGGGAACAATGCTCCTACGCGTAGGGCACTTTTCCTCCTTAATCATTTATATGAGCGGGTCCCTGATGCAGATGTATTCCACGATAGCTTATAGGTGTTTTCGTGAGGGATGCTAGGCTGTATCTTGACAGTTGCAGTGCAATATAAATAAATTTGTTTTTGACTTATAATAAGTCTAAAGTATTAAAGTTAATATTTGACGTTATTTAATATTTGACATTAATGTTTTGTTTTTATTTATTGTATTTTTTTAATTTCTGTGTAATGAGAACGGGTGTTATATTATTTATAATGTACACTAATGATTGACTTTCTATTCTATTTTATTGTGTAATGTAATGAATGTATGACTAAATGTAATATGTAAGTGTTTTGGTCTTGGACTGTAAACTTGCATGTTTGGAATAAATAAATGTAAAGTAAGCTGAGTCCCGCTCACTTTTCATTGACATTTTCATGCATAACAGTGTTTTAAGGCCGAATTATGTACAGTTTCATACACTACTTTATCTACACACATATCATAAGTACTCTAAGATTGGTTCAGGAGCCGTAGGAAAATGACCTACATTGCTACAAAGTATAGTGCTACCTGTAAAATATCTTTGTTGCAATCGTTGCTGCCTTTACGATATCCGGCGGAGTGTGCATATCGTTCTCGGAGTCACTACTAATATTTTCAACTAAAATGTGAGTTACAAACAACTTTTCACATTTCTACTTTCGTAACAGCAAAAAATCAACAAAGAAATGACAACAGTAGTGGCGGCAATTCGATCCTACGTCAAGACGAATGTTTTTTTGAATCATAGACAAACGAATGAAGTCCCTATTCGCATGTCACTCGACATGAAATATCGCGCGGTTTATATTAAAAAAACATACTGAATTGACGTTTCGCATCAATAACTGTTTTAATATCTATGAATACTAGAATAGAGACCTGTATGAGTTTGACAGCTGTTCCAAATTTTACAGTACAGTCAGCATCATATAGTTAGTAGCAGCCAAAGTAGCCAAATATATCGGAACACGTCTTTATTACTATAGGAGTAAGGAAGTGTTACGATATATTTGGCTACTTTGGGTGCTACTAACTATGTGATGCTGACTGTACTGTAAATAACTATAAACCCATAACCTTACAAAAATCTGTACTGTAATAACATTACAGTACAGATTTTACCTACTACCACAGACAAGAAAGTTCTCATAGTAAAATAGGTTATAATAATGCTGGTCATTTCCTACAGTTTCTGAACGCATTTAAGAGCACTAATGATATGTGCGTAGATAAAGTGTATGATGACATAGGTTTATAATTATAATAAGTTTGTTCTTCATCTGCATTGTAGTCAACATCAAAGATATGATTACACTTTAACACAGCTACACTTACTCGTAACCTCCGGCCCGCCGAGCCTTTGTGAGTGGCCCGCCATACACCATGCGATCCTAGTATAAAAATCATACATTTTCCGTGGCCCGGGGCCGTTAGCTAAAATGTCTTTGCAGGCCTCCTAGAAAAAAAGGTTGAGTATGGCTTCTTTAGCACCTTAATCGTTCGTAAAATGTATCCATATCTTTGACGCTGATCCTACTTCGACGTACTCAATGATTTCTTGTCCAATTCATAAGTCTCTATTTTATATTTGACAAATTAGTATGCGATGACAAAAATTGTAATGCGCATTCACGAATGAGCAACTTCATGTCTTTAGGTAGCATTAACACAAACAGGGAGTCAGGGTGTACCTATATGAACCACGGGACTCACGCGATTTTTTTAGCGTAGTAATAGTCGTAAGCACAAATATAGACAAATAAAGTAGGTATACATATTTGTGCGGCCGCGTTCATAATACGTACTTGAATATGCGAACATTGCACTGAAACCTGTTGAAAAAGATACCTATTTATATATATTACCTATTTTACAAAATATTGTATATTTTATGCACTGAAAATAAAATAAGTAATTCAAAATATAACTTTAATATTTTCTCCAGTCTTTTATTTATTTTTAAACAAACTGTCGTGCCTACTGTACTTTAAGTCAATCAGTGCCTCGTTTCATCAATCCTCCCCACCCTCTGGATCGGCTAATGGGGCCACACACTTTTTTATTTTATGACATAACCGAAAAGACCGCACTGCCAAAAGACCAAAGCACAGGATATCACAACTAAAATATAGAACGCTGAAATGGAAGTGGTCTGGACACATGATCCGAGGAGACAAAAATAGGAGGACTAAAAGAGTTACTTTATGATATCCTAAAGAAGGAAAGAGAAGAGGACTTACTTTCCCGCACTAGTGCGGAAAGAGCACTTTCCGTGCATATGTCGAAACTTTAAAGAGCCATATGTACAGTAAAACGTTGTACGATACACGTGCGAATAGGTAATTCGCATCTCGTGTCGATTTAAAACACTCCCTTCCGTCGTGTTTTAATATATCACCACTCGTTGCGAATTTCCTATTTTCGGCACTTGTATCGTAAATAACTAATTTTCACTTCTCATACTCGTAGATAGCGGGGCTAAAGTAGTACATTTAGCCCCTAGGGAAAATTAAAACATTTTAATTTGGCCAATCAAAACACTTCAACGTATTAATCCACCAATCACAACTGTTTAAAAAACCATTTGTATTTGCTATCAACTAATCAGAATACAGCTATATATTAAAATCAACCAATCTGGGGGCCTGCCGCGAAACGAAAACGAACTTCGTTCGTGTATCTCCGTCATTGTCGCACTTGCTAATTCGAGCGACAGAGAGAGCGATACACGAACGAAGTTCGTTTTCATTTCGCGGTAGCCCCTAAGGAAACAGAATAAACTTCAAATATTAGGCGTTTTTTATTCCCGAATTCACAATCATTAAAAAAATAAACGCCTTTGGCCGTCTATAGCCTCGTCCAAACGTTCAAGCGGGTGGCCTGCAAACATGACATAAGCTATTAGATTGAGCGGATTGGCGGGAGGTTTATTCGTGGTGTCAATATTTTGTAAGTATCTGTGTAAAACAGTTTATTAAAAAAATCATGCCGCCAAATTGAACAATCTTTTCGCTGTGGAATTTATTATTGATTGTGGATGGATAATCTGTTTTCACTATTTTCTCGCAGTCTAAGTGAAAAGTAGTGTGAACTCTGATCTAAAAGCCATATTACGACTCGAACAATTTTAAAATAACCATCTCGTGGTAATATGGCTTATTTTAGCGCCTTGTCATACAATCTACTATTATTGTCATCATAATACCTACCTATTTATAGTGTTTTTGTTCGTTGTAGGAAAATATTAGGGAGCGTGGGCAGACCGCGTGAGGATTTTACATTTTACATATAGAGAGCTTCTCAGATTGCGGGGTAGGTGCCTACCTTGCGGGCAGCTCTACATGTAGAGCTTCTCAGATTGCGGGGTAGGTTCCTACCTTGCGGGCAGCTCTACATGTAGAGCTTCTCAGCTTGCGGGGTAGGTTCCTACCTTGCGGGAAGCTCTACATGTAAAGCTTCTCAGATTGCGGGGTAGGTTCCTACCTTGCGGGCAGCTCTACATCTCTAGGATGTTGCAGTGCTTTATGCCAACTGCCATCATGCAGGTTTATCTGTTTGTTACAATATTGGGCCGTAAGGAACATCGGACGTTTATAAGTATTTTTTCTCAAATATGCAATGAAATATTGATGTTGTGTTCTTCATAATGGTCTTCGAAGTGTCACGTTTCGGGCGTAAAACCCGTAATGGCATTTCATACAATTTGGAGGCCTGCAAGATCGTCTTTTTTAATTTCCATTCCACAATTTGTGGCACAGGATCACCGCGTTGAGCCATGAAATTTAAAGTTTGATTTCTTGGAGTTTTTTTAATTTATATCATTGCATGTTTGAGAAAAGCACTATACATACCTCGGCGTGAAAAGGGTTTGCCAGTCTCATAACTATCCGACCTCGCTACGCTCGGCCGTCTATATGTACTCGGCCGGCTACGTACTATTACTTACTGGAAGGCGGCTTCGTGATTATTTTCGTTTATATGTAGCCTTTAAAATACCTACCGAAGTTTAAGTACCAACATGCTTGCCTATACTACAACTGCAGCAGTATGCTAGTGGGCCTACGTGCTTTTAGTGATGAACTAAGTACTCGTATCATTAAAAATCGCAACTTTTTATGAAGTGTCAGGTAACAAAACCTCCGGTTAATGTTTCCAGTTAAGTTGACTTTGCACGCGCACAACAATAGCCACGTTCGGATGGTGTATTTATACGTATACCTACACAGACACGCGCAGCGCTGTGTTACCTGCCTGCGCCTGCGCCGGAGTCGAGCCGCATTCCGTTGCCCACCTCCGCGATTCGCCGTCGACACGAAGCCTTCGAAATAAGTTCCGATTTAAAATTTAGAAAGTTACTTGTATTTACATTGTGGTTTGTGTTCCTCAGTTTCTTCTTGGGATGGAAAATATATAGAGGTAAGTCAATTGTTTTTTTTATTCTTGTAAGATTATAAAGTAAGACTGATGACCTCGGTGTGAAGGAAAAACCACGAAACCCATTTTCTTATCGTACCCTGAATCATAGTCAAATTACATTGGATATTAAGTTTAAGTGGTTGACGGTTAACGCACCTACCTAGTTGTACTAATGTACCTAGAAACCAATTAGTTGTATGCATTTGCAGAGTTAAGCAGTGTCAGGTTTTAACTTAATCGTGTTTCCGCTAATCTCACGTGATTATAATAGTAAAGTTTTTCTTCGCGTTCTTCTGATGTGACTCATCTGTCATGTAAAGGTGCTTAGTTATAGCAGCGCAACAATATCATGGTTTTACTGCGAATTATTTGATATAGGTACTTCATTGGATTGATCCTATAAATTATTTAGATGGGAAAGTACTAGTTAAGTTTGTGCTGGATAAATTACGAAAAAACAAACAAATATGATACCTACAAGGTACCTTTCTACTGACAGTAATTAATAATTTTGTCTCTATTGTTAAACTACATTCAAGTGTAACGGCTTTTTAAGAGGTAGTAACCGCTAAGCACTAAGCTACTGAAAAAGAAATAGATACTACCCCTATTATAATGCTCTGGATATGTTTGAACTAAAGATCTGAACTAATCGATTATGGTTAGAATCCAAAACTCCTGATTTCTCAAAGTTTAGTTACAACGCATAACCATGTAAATAACTTATGTACGATAGCTTAAGAGGAGAAACGGGCCCGCGCGCGCGCGGTCCATACTCGTACAGGAACATGCATTTCGAGCCGCGGTAGTTGTCTATTTTCTCCGCCAAATTTAAATCTAAGTAGGGGAGACCGGAGGCAATAGTACCACTTTAGAAATAATGACCTATAACTCAGAATCTAAAGCTACCACGTAAAAATCGCTTAGGATATAACATTCTAGTCTCATTGGCTATCAGAACCTAGAAAAATATTTTCATTTAATCGTATCAGAATGGTGCAAATTGAGTTTTTGTTCATGAAGTCCTTGTGTTACAATTGACCCCTAGTACGGGTCAATTGTACCAGATAATTAGAGGTAAATAAAACCCAAAATAATGTTTTAATCAATCAGTAATTATTGTTAATTTCTTAAGACGAATCAGTCTGTTACGTAACATCCGTCTTAATCATAGAGACTCGTATTTACACTAGACAAAGGTAGCATTTCAGTTGAACTAAACGTAACAAAACGTAATATTTTCCAAGTTTTTGAAACATATTATGTCGAATTATTATAAAAAAAATACTTGGGGTGCTCAAAGCAGTCATAGCACACACCTTTCAAGCAATAACAACATCTCAATACAACAAAATAACGAATTATTTAACAATTACTAATCCCATACAGTTACAATTGACCCCTGGTACAATCAACCCCATTCTTCACCACAAATAAATTTTAAATAATACCACTAAAACGGATGGAATTGCGGGTATTATAATTTATATACATCCCGAAGTATCGTATGAATCGTCGGGATGAATCATAAGTATAACAAAAAATACCAGAGATGTAACTTGTTACAAAAATAATTACCTAGTTTCAATTGTCTTATTTTAGCAGTGTAAAAACTCTGGGTCAATTGTAGCACGGGGTCAATTGTAACGTTACAATTAACCCCGAGTGTTGTGGTACAATTGTCCTTTTTTACTCGCACTCACTAACCTTCACAAATCTCAATTTCTATATCTAACTGACCCCCACACTGTGACACATTAAAAACTTTAATAACTAGAGAATCATAATTCAGTACAACTTTCACACTACGACTGTTTAATTATGAACTCTAGTACAAAACGTAAATCGTAAATACTTACTTTGGTCAGTCAAAAATGCAAATCGTTGTATAGCACATGCTTTTCGCACGGCAGCGAGTGGCCGACTAGTGAGCAGGTCGGGACACGCTCAAGGCACACTGGTGTATACACACACATGCATATTTCGATGTGGTTGCAGAGTTATAGGCGATGGTACTATTGACCCGTGGTACTATTGACCCCGATCTACCCTATATAAGTAAGTACTTACTAAACTCCTTTTAGGTAGTTTCGTCAACTAATTAATTTTAGAGTCTCCGTGAACAATTACGCGGCAACACTTTCGACCAAAGTGCATGCATACGACACGTAGTGTTACTGCGTAATTGTGCGGATTGACCTTTCTAGTGAGAATAACCGAACAATAACCGTAGGTGGTCGTCATTCCACAATTTTGCTGACCTATATGAACGAACGAACCACTCCATAAGATACTTTCAAGATCTTAGTTTCTATAATTTACACTTCAATCACCATCAAAACCAGGATCTAACGTTCACGTGTCGGAGCCCTATTTTCCCGGGAATTGCAGCAGTGTAACGTACCACGACTCTATCCCGTATCTTCCTGCAGTTTTAGTATATTAATTATTTATTTATTATGTGTATACGTTTGTATCGGCAGTATGTTGTGTTGGGTTCCGTGGGTCACGTAAGGTGCTGTCTGAAAATCAGCGCTGTAAGTGTCTGTCTGACACCCCGGCATAATGCTGAGACAGCGACCGATTCACTGCCGCGAAGACACACACATTATGTGTCAATTATATTGTATTTGTACTCCCTTTGTCTCTGTGTGTCTTTTGTGTAGTGAATAAATGTCTTCTTTCTTTCTTTCTTTCAAAAGATCGATTCATTTGAGTGTTTTTTCTTTTTCTAACTATACTTTTCATCTGTGGCGACCTTGTTGCGCAACAGGCTGGCTAGGCTAGGCTGGTTGGAAATACGAAATATATCTATGTCTAGATTTTATATCTGTCATGTGACACTTCCGTACGATGCTACAAAAGCTCGTGAACATGTAATGAGAGTTATGTTAAATACATTATTTTTTAGCTCCATAGTGCACTCATAAGTTTAGGTATATTGTGACGGAGACCAATACACCATTTCTCCAATCCAACCGGCATTTCATTTCGTCAAGATCCGAAGACGCTGAATCCGCAACCGACGGAATAGGGCTAGGAGGCTCATAGCCCTCTTCCAATAACGGGTGCCTTTCCCATACGGCACCCGCACATTTATTCCGTATACATCCATTAAACAGATGGGTGCAAGTCGAGCCTCCTACTAGCTAGTTGTAAATACCTAATCCTTTGAAATACTATGCCTCTGTGCATAGTATTTCAAAGGATACATTGTTCCATTTGCGGGAACTGTCGACTGATTCTAATAGTGTTCGTGTGTGGTTCGTCTCCTAACCCCTGGTCGAGGTTCTGAAACAGTTACATTGAAAACGAATGCTCTATCATTTCTGCATATCACTCAGGTGTACGAAGTTACTACATAGATGGCGGAATTCATTGCGTATGTGTCAAAGGATTCTATGTGGTTATAAAATGGAAATTTAGTAGAGAGTAATGCATCTCTTCTCGAGAACATTTTAAATTAAATGTGGATTCAATAATTTATTAGCCAAACAAAAATTCAATGTGTTGGAATAATTCATACATACCTACCAACTAGAAGACAATGCGTGTCTTCCCTTCGCGTGAGAATATGAGTGAGTAGGTATGTTTTTTTAAGATTCCTTACTTCGCAGGATATGATCATTTCGTAATTCGTCGGTCTGCCAAGACCCTTTTAATGGAGAGCGCAATAAAACTTGTTAACGCAACCAAAAGAGACACACAGAGACACGTTAATGAAAAGTTACTGATTCACAGATTTCGGCATTATTAATTAACTTGTAAACTTGTAATAAAAAAAACATTGCTTCTTGAAATTTTGTATCACTTTAAATCAACGATGACTACTTTATAGGTAGGTAGGTTTCGCAATGGGAAACTTGAGGACCGTTTACAAAAAAAAATCACCAAATAACTACGTTTGGTTTCAAAAAATTTATTAAATATGTTTATCGTACAACAGCCAATCATTTAGCATTGAATCAATAGGTACCTACTCATGTATTTATCTCCCACCAACTTAATTGTCAGTCCAAAATTAAATATAAGTGAAGTGTCCAAATTGTAGGTAGGGTCATTTCGCCGGTTAGCGACCACCTAATTTCATGTGACCATTTAGCTGAGTTGGTGAACTGAACGGATATTTTCTCGGTTTTTTAGTAGATTTCTATTCTAAAACAACAAAAAAATACATGTACAATTAATTTTCTCAATAGGATGTGTAGAATTGATGTTATCTTCAATAGAAAAACCTTCTCCTTCAGGTGGTCGCTAACGCGTAACCAGCCCCCCCCCCCCCCCCCCCCCCTCCTACCCCTACTGACCGTACTTACTTTCTAAAGATAGAACTGAATACGAGTGGTCACTGGTCGCTTCTTTCATCAATAGCATTTCATCGTTTTTGACGGTGTTCGAGTAAAAGGAGTCTATAGCGCTCGAAAGTCAAAAATCGGCACATACTGTAGAATTAAATTAAATTAGCTACACATAATGCGAGTACGGTACGGAACCATTGTGCGCGAATCTGACTCCCACTATTCAGTTATTTTACGATAAGCTCAATATTAATCAATATTGACATATATGCTCTGCTCTAGAGTCCAGTTTCGTCTCGTCGGCTTCATGTTTGGCCGGTTGTTTTGAGAATGTGACGCATCCGACGTAGCAGGCTCAATGAATTTGAATGCTGATATCGTGTTATGCAGGAAATTCTTCAGATTATTATGGTCTGAAGCGAAAAGCCACGATTCTAAAATAATACCTACCTTAGATCTTGAAAACGATTGAAATAAATTGATCTACGGATATAAGCTATACGTAGCTTCGTTATTATTAAAACTCATAGATTGATGTAGAATAATGTCATTAAACAAGATAAAAAATGTGCGTACATATTATTATACCTATATCTTTGGTATAACAATTAAAAATTATTACAACTAGTCATGCGGAATGGTGGCGGCCATGACATTTTGACTACTCTCTTATTTTTCTTTAGAACTAAATATTTACTTCTTTTATTTGTAACATAATTGCTCGTAACGTACCTCTTATTACGTCGTTTTTAGGCTCATAATCCTGGGTATTTAATACGCGTGTTTTATACCATTATTTACGGCACTCCTATTTTTCCCGATTTAAGCCTGCATCACGCTGGCGCGGCCTGGCCGCGGCGGACAATAGTAAACTTGGCATTAGCTGTCAAATTTACTATTGTCCGCCACCGCTGGCGTGCCAGGGTGTTGCATCAGGCCTAAGAAACGTTGGCACCTTGCAGCAAGGTGTATCGGACATGGCGCATTCTTAAATTAACCGGGTTGTACAGGGTTTTTTTTCATTCTCGGCAGATGGATTCTTACTCGATAAAACAAATTAAATCCCTTTTTGAAAACTAATTGATTATTTCTTCTTCTCTCTCACTATTTACTTTTGATAACATTTTACATGAATTTGTATTGAATAAGAAATTTTTTTATTTTATTTTGTATTGGCTGTTTCGATATTTCATCTAAGTCTCGCTTAACACCGCGTGCGCACTGCGCGAACTTCACGAAAAAAAGTATTAGTTGCGCGCGCCATCATAGGTAATCTCACAAATATTTGTCAACACTGTTGATGCATGTTTGGTTATTATTAAAAATGAGTCGTGGTGAATATAAAAGTGATAAATAGAACTGAAGCCACTGGAAATTCTCGTCAATATGCGAGTACAAACCTGTTGCCATCAATAAATAAAGGAAATAACTGAGGAGCCTAACATTTTCATCTTATGAAAATGATTTTTATCTCGCAAATGTGTTGAAAAAGTCGTATGAAACGCGTGAGTATTGATAATTACAACCTCGGCTCTCTTATCAAGCTCACCTGCGGCTCGCGCGAACAATTCCGCCTCCGATGTAATTATCAACATACCTCACTTGTATCACAATATAGTACATTGTGATACAAGTGAGGTATGTTATTTAAAAAAATATAAATAAATGAAATATCTATTTTATTGTAATTCCGATCAATCTTACATCGATTCTGACGATTATATTATGTTTGGATATTGTTGGTTTACACCTGGAACGTCATAACCACTGATTGACAATGGTAGGTTTAACTGTGACAGTGACATTTCTTCGTAGATTTGATGGAATTTAATTATGGGTCTCGGCGTCTAGATCTAAATGTCACTTATTGTAGGGTAAATTGACAGTTGAATTACTAAAAACTTACCGTGCTCATAACTCTGATCAACACTAAGTAGGTACCTACATATGAACCGAAATCGATTTCTAACAGGAACTGCATTGAACATCATTTTTACGCCTTAGTGGGAGCTAATTTGAAACCATGAGAAACCAAATCTCTAAAAAGCGAAAGAAGTTCCAAGCGTACAACAAGACGATTTTATGCACTTAAATAGTAGGTAGGTATGCTATGCTGCCTATAGTGACCCGGAATTTTGCTCTGGAATTAATTTAGTTTCCAAAGAACTTAATTCTTTTTATACAGGTAGGTAGAAGCTCTATAGCTTAAATAATACATATTTGCTACCTAAATATTCTGACTTAGGTAATGATAATGGGTCATTCTATATACGTTAGGTTAGTGTTCAGTGTTTCCTTTTTATTATAATATTCAGTTTTAAAGCGATTTAAGGTCTCACTAGTGACTAGCCCCATCATAATACAGGTGTGTAAAACGCGAAACGCTTTTGAGACCATTTGATATGTAGTATAAACTGTGTCGGAGCTATTTATGCCCACGTCAGGATATAAAGGGAAAATACCTGTCAATCTTTTACTAACATCGCTTCCGGGTTCGTACTTCCGATTGATTTCGAATTGGAAACGCAGAGCTTACAGCTATCTCCGGATTATCAGACTATAGTATGTGATACTATATGAAATCTTGTTTGCTTTACATATTTACTTTATGTACCCACTTTATATTTCACGTCTCGTGCTGTTTTTAGACGTTTTATGCATTGGCTTTACCTTCGATAAACGTACCAACGCAAATACGCTGCTTTTATTAACAGAAGTATGAAAAATCTTAATCATTTAGAATCAATACAATCTTATCAGTCTTATCACTCAAAGACGTCCCTACTACCTCTTGCTAAAGCTACCTGGTAGTAAGAGGCGACTGTAACCTGTCGCCTTGATTTCCATAATAGATGCCTAATAGCTTGCCAATTTTATTATTTTTGATTAAGATTAAAGTGACCAATTGTTGGGGCAATGTCACTGGGACAGTTAATTACCTTACCTTCAGGGCAAGTAAATAGTAGTGAAGTGTCAATGGGCTGGTCACGTTAATACTTAGATTTAATAATCATCTGACCTAATCGGTTTTACAATTGAGATCACGCACGACAGTAAACGTAGTGTAGACTGCCCGAAGGACAGACAATAATATAATAATAATTATAATAATTTATTGATAAAACATAATGTAGATAAGATTTATTTGCGACCAAGTACCTACTTAAAACTAAGATACATGGACCCTGGAAGGGTGTAGCAACATTTAGGTTACTTATACTATGTATATACTTATAGTTAATTTTTAACTAACTAATATCGATAGGTACCTATTGATATTTATAAAAAAATTACGGCAAACACATTATAAACATGTATCTTCCATAAATTCAGCTATCGAATAGTAACATTTATCTATTAGTTTCGATTTTACAGTGTACGAAGGATATGTCAGTTGGTACATCTTTTATTTGGTTGGGTGTTTTATTATAAATTTTTATTGCTCGGTAATATGGTCCATTTTTATATATTTCTAGTTTAGGTTCAGGAAGTTCCAGGATATGACATCTGCGAGTGTTTTGGTTAAATTTAAACAGGTGTAGGTTTTTACGAACAAAAGTAGCAGTTTCTAGTGTATATATAGCGAAGGGAGGGTTAAAAGTTTCATGTTCTTAAAATGTGGTCTGCAGCTATGGGGTTGGTGTATGTTCAGTCAGTCAGTACTATGGCCCCACAGCGGGAGCCCGTAGCGCAGCCATGCGACCGCCTGCGCGTGGTATGCAGCCAGCAGGGCGCACTTCTACACCTGTATTTGTTTTCAACATGCTCAGAGCATATACGAAGCGAGATAATTTATTTTTGACCTTTTCAACGTGTGATTTCCAGTTTAAATGACAGTCTAAGTTGAGGCCTAATAGAGTACATTCAGTTACTTCTTGTAAATTTCAATTATGCGCTATATGGTTCTTAGGTTAAGGGGTTGCTTTTGTCTGGGTCTGAATTGTATGAGCTAGGTTTTGTCGTTATTTGAAATGAGGTTATGATCTAGTAACCAGTGTGTAAATCGGTTTTACTAGACTAGGAGCTTACTAATAGAGGCAAATAACACGTGCCTGAGCTAGGATACCCTGTGTTTCAGGTAAAAACACAAGACAATGCAGGGAGGTTGAAGGGAATGGTTGGATGAAGAATGCCACAGGGCCAATGGGTATGCCATGTTGGAGTTCTAAGTCCAGCAGCAGAAATGGACTGCTAAAATAAGGATGTAATTATTTGAAAATTCGCAACTGAAATTTGGTCTCCTGCGTTACTGGTAGAGCCTAGTGTACGTGTGTGTGTGTAGTGTAGTGTGTAAGGGTGAGTGTCCATCCAACAATAACCGATAGCGTGGCTGGTCACACTTCCGCATCGCTTCCTATTGGTTGATGTTCTCCTCACTCACCGCTTTGCAACCTCGCACAGTTCTGGTGAATACTGACCCTTACAATAAACCCATAAAATAGATGTGAACTGTTTGCTACAGAAATAAATGTCTTAAGTAAATATATGTTTTATGTCTTAATTTCAACAAAACCTACGACTTCTGCCAAACGCAGTTATTCATAAGTTCATTTTTTGACAGGTAATGCTGGAATACTTGCTATTTTGGGGTTTTTTCGGAATTACTTTTCCGGTAAGTGAGAAAACGCCATAACATAGTACATATTTGATTTGGGTCGACGTAATATCCGGCGCTGAGCATTGTATCTCGATCACATCCGCCCGCCCCCACAAAATGGCGAATAGACCTATTTACTTCCTATAGTGCATCTAGTTAACTTATTGACTTAATGTATGTAGTACGGGTACATCCAGTAAGATGCCTTGTGATAATTCCATGAAAACTTAATGTATGCAGTACGGGTACATCCAGTAAGATGCCTTGTGATAATTCCATGAAAACTTAATGTATGTAGTACGGGTACATCCAGTAAGATGCCTTGTGATAATTCCATGAAAACGGGCTTTTCCGAAAGTCTACAATACAACAATACCCATATTCTGTATTGCTTATCAAAATAGTACACTATATCAAACAATTTATGGTAGCAAATCACCGGTCTTCATGTTAAAAAGCTCTCTTTCTGGCAACCTCTGTATGTGTCAGTGAAGATAAGGTCGAAAGTGTATGACAAGGGTCTAAAATAAGACATATTACCACAAGATGGAAAATTGTTCGAGTGGTAATATGGCCTTTAGACCAGATTTATAAGTACACTCTACTTTTCTCTCAGACTGCGAGAAAATAGTAAAAACAAAGATTATCCATCCACAATCAATAATAAATTACACGGCGAAAAGATTGTTCAAGTTGGCGCCACGATTTTTTTAATAAACTGTTTTGAACGAATAAGCGCGCGCCACAAATGTATGTCTATTGTCTATCTAAGCGCGTCCTAACGGCCCAGCGCCGCGGGCAGCATATATTGCATAGAGAATCTAATAGCCTATGCCATGTATGCAGTCAACCACGCTTGAACGTTTGGACGCGGCTATAGCCTGTCAGAGGCGCTAGTTTTTTTGAAATAATTGTGATATATGGAATAAAAAACACCTGTTTGAAATGAATTCCGTTTCCTGATTGGTCGATTTTAATAACTAACTGTATTCTGGTTAGTTAATAGCAAATACAAATGTTGTTTTAAAGAGTTTTGATTGGTCAAATTAAAATGTTTTAAAAATCATAAATATCCCCCATAATACTTTAGCCTGGCTTGATAGGCGTACCTAATATGACATACTTTTCGAGCATGAGAAGTGATAAAACTATTTAACGTTGTCTACCTACTACGTTCAAATACATATAATAATAATGAGTACGTATGTATATAACGTGGTATTCCCATCCCATAAGTACATATTGTCATCGGATCGTCATTTGTTCTGCGTTGATTGCATAATCCTTTCGTTAAAATCTATCTACAATTGTTGATTTATAAGGAACTAACCCTATCTCACAAAAAAGTTTCTTAATCTTAAATTAGTTAATTGTCAAAGGAAAATGTACAAATGTCTACAACCTTAAGGGACTATTCACAGTACACCGTGCTGAGCTCGGGCTGTGCCCGACCCCTACCTGGGCTAGCGTAATATATATATGAAGAATAATTAAAGTTTTCACTTGTCAAAGTCACATATTTCGCCAATTACTTCCTTACTTATATACTTACCAATTCCAAATATATCGGTCAGCCTGTGGCTTGCACAGGAAAAATTATAGCCAAGTGAAGCTATAGCGATGGTCCGACGTGTCGTTCTGTAGACAACGTACCGACAACTACCACAGGAGATCCTGTATAAGTCTGACCTGAGATTACTCATAGCTGTTAATCATCCTATGGTCAGTATAAACTAGGGATGAATGGTGAGCCGTGCCGAGGCAGGTTTTGAACCTCTTAGTTGGTTGCGGCGGCGGCGGTGGCATCTCGCCGGGCGGCTACCCGCGACGACTATTCTTGCATACTAATGACACGAAAACAATAATATGTATAATGCAATTGTCATTCGTGCCGTTTGCGACGGTTGCGCTTTCCTTGATACTTCTCAACGGTAAATTTGTCAAGGCTTATATTTCTGACTCCAAATGATGTAGGCTAAATAAATTTGTCGAAAAGTGCTCAACGTTAAAATTGTTTCTTATTCCGTTGTGTCTGGTAATACACGATGGAATTAAATAAGGTACCTACTAACCGCCAAATATGTTGTACGATATCTTCCTTAATGTGAGAGTTCTTTAGAGTGATATGTATTTTTTTGTAGTTTAGCCCCCCCCCATCCCATCAAAGCACCAGCAAGGTAGGACTGGAATGGGTTGAATAAGTTTTGTTGTACTTTGGCATACAGTGGCACAGCTTACGAAGTGAACAATATTTGTTTTTGAATCCAGCAGGTCGATCATCAGCAGGGTGATGCAGGATTACCCCTCTGGATGTTTTGCTGGTTGAAACTAGGTCGATTAGTGTAGTCACAAGCGTAGTGGAGTCAGGGATTGGTGTACACAATTCAGTAATGAGAAATTTATAGAGATTAAACACTAATCGATCTTTACGATTGGATCTGTAAATTTACGATACTTCGTAATAACTTAATACCAATTAGGTATTTAGATTTAGTGGGATAAGGATGCGCAGTCCTCTTGGCCCTACGTGCGCCGTTGGCGTCCGTTCAAGGTGATCAGGCCTGAGATCACCACACGCGCATTCGCTCACGTTTAGGCACATTCTTGCCTTATAATATATACTTATCATTTATTGATCACATTATAGTACGATCGTGTGCAATTGTGGACATGCTATTGTACAGTTTAACTTGATTTTAATACTTAAATGGTCTCTTAGCTGGAAGTGTTGAGAAAACAGTATTTTAAAAAATCTCGGTTTATAATGCAAAATATCATAATCATTTATTAATTGCAAGAATGTACTTAGTACAAAACAAGGTGGTATACACATTTATTGCCCAATACATTCTGCTTTACTAAGCATGCAAGAAATAATTTACTTTAAAAACAAAGTTTTAACCGACTTCAATTTAGTACTCCGCCAAGCCACGAAAGCATTTCCACACTTCTTTTCCAATTTACCACATGAACTGATTTCCGAGAGCAAATGTTTTACGAGTATGTTGATTATTAGAGAAAAAAACCGAATCGCTGTATGTGGGCTGATAATATTTGAGGACTTCCGTCGATTCCACAAGGATTACCTTTAGCACTTCATTAGTTGATATTTCAACGGAATCTTATCAGAATCTGTGATATATATACTTGTGTACTTTTAAGTACATAATTGAGGAATTCCATAAGTCGTCTGTGGTCTTCATCATCAATTCCACTCCACCAAATTTATGACACGAGTTATAATAGAAAATACCAAAATCACTACACGCGTGCCTAATATAATTGAGGAGTTCCCTCAATACCTCATGGATCCCACCCTCATCCAACTGAATTTTTGAAAAATGGGACCCACCTGGAAGCATATACTAACCAACAAAAAAAAAATTACAAATCGGCTCATCAATGACGGAGTTCTGAGGTAACAAACAATGAAAAAAAAAAAGAAAAAAAAAAAAAGAACCGAATTGAGAACCTCCTCCTTTTTTTTGAAGTCGGTTAAAAATTTAATACATTTACATTATGTCTGTTGAAAATTATGATGTCAAAATATAATTGAATAGTGCAGGATGTCAACAAAGTCAATACGACAATACGAACGATATAATAGATAAAAATAGAATTAACAACAATTTTATATAAAGGCAAATGTATCAATATTCTGTTTAAAATTATGATGTCAAAATAAAATTGAAGTAAAATTGGACAATGGAGGACGTTAACAATTTCAAGATATACTAGATAAAAAATAGAATTAGTAACAATTTAGTATAAAAGCTAATAATCAGTAGTAGTCAACCCTGTCGTTAAAATATTCATTTATATTATAAAAATAATTCTGCAAAAGCCACTTTGTCACATACTTTTTAAACATAGGCAGTTCCTTCAATTCTGTTGGCAGCTAGTTGTACGAGTATATTCGTATACACATGGAATGTACATTCTTTTTAGAGCATGTGAGGCGATAACCCAGATTTAGTGCTTACCATTTCTATGTTTAATCTAAGGCTAGACCTTAAATAAATAATTAGCCTGTAAGGTCTGTTAGTCCTGTTCGAAGTCTGGTGATACAACAAAGCGCTAAAAATATCTGATACACTCCAATGTTTTACAGATGTATAGGTCAGATATTTTTGCATGTGACTGCACATTACAAGGATATTTATTTACCCACATTGACACATTACTCGACTGCGACTATCTCTTGTTTTTCACGACTCCGTACCCAAAAAGGAAAAGGCAGTCCTTACAGCATCACTTCGTTGTCCGTCTTTCAAAACCCTTTTTATAAGTTTTATATTTTGTTTCAAAAGACATTCCCGACCAGTCCAACTATTTTAAGACTGTAATTTAATCAGTCTTAAGGTGGTTCGACGACGGCGTGATATTTTAAGATACTTATTTCCATTTGCGCGAAATTCCCCCTTTCCCAGATAAACTTGTATAAACTAGAATCATTTGAGAAATAGGTTTGTCACGTGATACTTTGGGAAATAGGTTTGTCACGTGATACTTTGGGAAATAGGTTTGTCACGTGATACTTTGGGAAAACTATTATTCTTAAATTATTCTACTTTATACAAGTTTATTCTAGAAAACGGGGAATTTCGCGCAAATGGAAAGCCAATTAATGAAAGATTGTAACATAAGGTTCTTAAAATATCACGCCGTTAGCCTGCGAACGTCAAAAGACGTTTTGTATGGTTACCTTAAAAGGTTTCAAATCGAGACATGGCTACCATGTAACGATATTTCCGCATAATTAGGTAGGTACCTACCTACTTAAGTATGTAAAATGTGAATGACCATGATATCAGTTCGTCAATGACAACTCTACTTTTCTCACAGTGCCCAGAAGTTATCATAACTAATCCAATTCCAGCCCTATACTTGGGAACATCAGCCCATTATTCACATCTGCAATTTTTAGTATTCCGTACCGAAATAGGTCCAACGGAACACTAATGACATCACTCGGATAGTCTGTCAGAATCAGGTTTTTCATGGTTTTTTCGATACAATCGTTTGCTCCGAGGCATTCCGTCGCTTAGCAACGCGGACAACAACTCTCAAACAGTCGTTGAAGGCACAATGCTCGTCGCAGCCATGACTAAACTGTTCGAAATACTTCAGCCAATATATCCCCCGTGAGAGGTGTCCAGTGTGAACCAGCATGTGACACGGAACTCGGATTCTTCAAGTGCCGGCTGTCCAAAGGTACGCGCTTTCCGATATTATTCATCAAGAATTTAACAGTTCTGCATTCCGAATCCGAATATATCTCGATCAAACGAAAAATGTGTTTATTTTTTAAATAAACTCTCGTAGAAATAGTATAGGCACCAGTTAAACATGTATGTACCTACCTATAACTTAATTATTCATAACTAAGTATAAAAAAATAATATGATCGTCACGTGACCTACCTTAATACGCAATGGTCCCTAATTAAATAATACTTAAATTTGGCATTAGCTAAGTGCGCGTCCACATTTGCAATACGACAATTTTGCCTCTGTACGTCGATTGGATTTTAAACCATGTCTAGACAGCATAAAAATGATTTTGATGATCAATTTTGCCGAAATCGGGTTGGTATTTTTTTAGGTTGACGATCAGTGCAGCTTAATGATGTTCTTAGAAATATGGAGACAGGTGGTAATTGTCCCTTTAACTGGGAATTCGTTTTGTTAGTCTGTTTGAACCGCACTGCACAGGTAGGAGTGAGTCACTCGCTCACGCTCGCCATAGTCGCCATGCAGCGAAAGTATTACTTATTCATGGTCCCACTCATTAGGTAAGTAGCTTGCACGGTCATGTTCTTCGCAATGGGCTTAGTCGGGGTCGACGAAACGTTGTGAACACCAATTAGACAACTCCTTGAGGAAGTTAGTAAGCTAGTTCCAATCCTATTATATTATAAGTAATATAACTAAGGTGAAAGTGCTTGTATGTGCCAATGTACGTTCCTCTTGAGTGTCGGAGAATAACGACGTAACTATTAGTATTTATTCAAAAACTGATAACGTAGGTAATTAAATAATCATTTCTTAACCTTATAATCATTTTTTAAATAAAAATTTCGGTGCGCGGCGTCTGAGCAGCGTGATTTATACGTCTTTTGAAAAAATATACATTATATATTTACGGCATTGTAGGTCCTATAGTAATGATTATTTTTTTATGGGTTAACACATAAAGTTATAATTTGCTATCATATTATTTTTAGGGCAAAATAAAAGTACAATTTGCGGTAATGTAATCCTGTTTTCACCAATAAAATTAAGAAAACTCGGAAGGTGTTTTATCAACTTTTTTAAATGAATCTGTGATTTTCAATCTTGTCAGCCCCTCGTTAAAGATTTGGTGATGTGAATTGGTACCTAATGATTCTTTTTTACTGCAAAATTGAGAACCGAAACGACACTTCTCGCTGCATTGAAAAAGACTCCCCAGAATACTCATTTATTTTATAGGTTTAGAAACAGAAAATGAAAATTTGAACCATGTTAGCCCCTAGGTTAAGAAATGATTATTTAAGTACGTTATCAGTTTTTTAATAAATACTAATAGTTACGTCGTAATCTTGAATGAAAAAGCAAGCATTTTGCAAAATACGCTCGTCTGTAGGCGTAAGGACCCTTAATCGCAAAAAGTAGAGAACGTAGCTTAGACATCTGAGTATTGATAACTTCATAACATAAATACCTAGCTTTATTATTTTTTAAGAGGCAGCAGGTACTCTTTATTATTATTATACAGAGTTAAAGTTTTTGAGTGTGAGCTTTGTAAATTTGTGTGTAATATAGTGGGTAATCCACCAGCATCGTAGAAGGAACCTTCAGCGGCGCTACCACGAACTTCGAAAGTCGAAGTTCGGGTATTTCCATCTCTATCGCACTCCCTTAATCGAGTGACAGGGATGCATGTATTACGAACTTCGACTTTCGAAGTTCGTGGTAGCGCCGCAGGATGGACATATACAATTTATCTCGTTAAATACGCGAGGGGTGCCGCGCGCGGTGTTTGTAATATTATAAACGGGAAAGTCGGTGCCGAAGTTTACTCGCATGAGCCACAGCTCACTCAATTACCTATTATTATGGAAAGTCATACTCGTAATCGTTATCGCTGAGCGATTCAACTCTTTTATTGACAAATTCAAAAAAAATCGTTCGTTCAATCCTTGTTTAAAGCTTGTAGAGCAAAAAAAAGAGCGCAAAAAGAGCATAATAAAATGTGTAGTAGGTATCATAGAAGATACAATGCAGGGATGTCACGAATGTCAGTTCTAGTTCTAAAAACCCAACGTAGGTACAGTCAGCATCATATAGTTAGTAGCGGCTAAAGTAGCCAAATATATTGGAACACGTCTTTATTACTATAGGAATAAGGAAGTGTTACGATATATTTGGCTACTTTGGCTGCTACTAACTATGTCATGCTGATTGTACGTAATGACTTTTTAATCATTTTATTAAAGCAATCACAACTCACTACCCAAGTAAAAGTGCTTTCTATTGGTCAAAATTAATCACGTGATACGGGTTGGCGCGCTTTGCGCATGCGCGAATTGGCGTCTCGGCGGCAGGCGGCCGGCGCGGGCGAAACACGCCACGACTTGCTTATATTATATTCGCATTCGCAATTCGAATGTTGATGCGAATATTTAAAATGATGCGAATGCGAATGCGAATATTTGTAACATCCCTGATACAATGTCAAAAAGGGTTGATAAATTCAAATTCAAAACATTTATCTCGGACGTGTACATGTATATTTTTTGGTTAGTAAAAACACTTAATTAACTAATGTTAGTGGACACATTTACAATTATAATTATAACTAAACGAAATATTAAATTAGGACAAAAAAAAGCGCAGCCTAGATTGCCCGCTTCCTATTCACATGGAGTTGCATCCAGCACGGCTATCATCATGCGACGGCGCGCGTGCTCCCTCGATTTTTCTCGCACTATCCATCTCTCTCTTATTAGAACACTTAGAATAAGAGGTATAGTGCGAGAAAAATCGAGATTATGTCGCGGCCGTCCCATGATAGACGTGCAGTGGTGCTGGAACGGGCAATCTAGTCTGCCGGCCACAACGCGTAAAAGGGTGTTGAAGCTGGTGCACACGCGTCGCCTCAGGATATAAATCGTCGTTATGGAATTAACCTAAAACTATTAAAGGAAAATAAAAACACGCAGAGTGCAAGGTGTTTATTCTTTTATTGATTTGGCTTTTAACGCCGCGATGCGAACGACAAATCTAGCTCCCTCTCAATTAATCCTCCTTAATTTGCATATTGCGAGTGAGACAGAAGTAACCGAGTTGCGCGCAATGTGACTAGACAGCAAGGTGGGCTTGCTAACCTTCGTAGGTTCAAATACGGTTCGCACGCAATCTATGAATTTTTGCAACTTTACCTAAGTTCTTGCAACTTCCGTGTACAACCTACATTTTGCCATTGAATCTTATGTAATGTCTGTCCATATTGCGAACGAAAAAGCAAGAACTAATTTGCACTGACTGATTTTCATAATGGTAGGAGAGCCCACGACACTAAACCTAGTTCGATAAACCTACCGGATGATATTTATATAATTAGTCACATCATTAAATGGATGAACATGAAATTGCTGCAATGCAAAAAACCAACCAAGGCTAAAAAATAAAACGATATATAGTATGGTAAGACGCCTAAGTTTAGTTTGTTCTTCGAAACAGGGGAGGGGTGGGACCATACGATAATACAGTGCTGCAAGCCCCCCCTGATTGGCCTTATCAGTGGCAGTAGCAGCATGATAAGCGACGCCTTGTACTAAGGTATGATTGACATCCTCAAAAAACCAAAGCTCATCCAGTAGTGTTGTCGAACTAGGTTTAGTGACTTTAGTGTCGTGGGCTCTTAGACTATAATTTTATTTAAATCACAAAACAGCGTCCTATGACCAACCCTACATAATTCTGCTTAGGCTTAAATAAACCGAAATCTAGCTTTTCTTGGCTTTTCATTGCGAAATGAAGAATTATAAGTCGTCAACGTAAAGTCCCCATTGGCCATGCTACTGTAAGCAGTAGCATGGCGTGGAGATCATGCCGGTTTTCACTGCCCGTGAGTTTTTTAACTACCGTCTATCTATACCACCTCCTTTACCCCTACCAAGTACACCTGTAACATCTCCCTTGACCGGAAAGCGTGATAAAGCCTCAGACTGGCGCGGCTTGCGGTGGAGTTATTTGTAAATTTGACAGTTAATGTCAAGATTATCATTGGCTGCCACCGCTGGTCGCGCCAGTGTGATTAAGGCCTTATCTGCTTCGTTGGAGGCGGCGGTTATCATAATTTCCTATTCTTTTTCAAGATGTTTGTCAAACCAGCATTAGAATAGACCGCAAAAGCGTCCATTATTGTAGTGTCACAACTTTGTATCCGGTATTAATCGTTGTATGGGAAAACAAGTAAATTGCCGTTTTGGTCGTGAAATAACGTGTTTAGGTACAGTCAAGTGCAAAAATATGTATCGATAACATCCTCTCATAAATTATGGGACATATTTATGAGTAGGTAAGTTGTATGCACCCATATTTTTACACCTGACTCTACATAACTAGGAAGTTGTTATACTTACAATTTATTTTCATCAAATGTGAATTCTTTTGTTAGCTTTTAATTGACTCTCGGATGACAAAAATTTGTATTTTTACGAAACTTTGTAGTCTCATATTTTTATGATTTAGATTAGTTTATTACGAGATGTATGTTTACTGGCATTGTTATTATATAAGTAAGTAGGTACCTATGTAAGTTGTGGTTAAAATTGGCAATCCAGATATCAGCCACTTGCCGGTATCCGATTGATCTGAAATTTGGTATAGGTACTTACTTTTAGTTATGTAAGTTCGATGTCACCGTAATATACTATGGCACCACCGAGCTTATCTGATGACGGCGAGAAGCTATAGCAATACTAAACTACACAAAATGAACCCACCATATTGGGCTCATTAGCACCCTCTGAAAGAGTACTTATTAGTTATACTGATACTTAGGAAATTTATTAGGAATGTCCCCTTGCTTTAGTTATTACACGCCATATCATGAATAAATATTTAAAATCAATCTCTCATAGTAACGACTATCTTGTTCTGTAAATCGATGTGTCGACCTGTAATTGGGCTACACATTTTATGCCAAGCCTTACCTTATACCTTATGGTGTCCCGTGTAATTTATAAAATAAAATAAAGTACTTGGTGCACCACTGTGCCAAAAAAATAAAATCGGCAACAAAAGCTCGTACCAAAACTGAAAGTAGCTTATTGTGATTGAATAGCCATAAAGCAACAATAAGTTAATACTTTTTACTACATACCTACAAAAGTTTAAGTTAATTAATTTCTCAGTAGTCTTCTATATTGCAGACCTAAATTGCATGTTTGAGAAATAGGCAGTTCCAGGTCTAATAAGGCACACCAACTGACCATGATTTCATTGCATCTATCACTAAGGTCATCGTAGCTGGCTGACAAAGGTAAGACACTATAAGACAAACCACTTAGTACCGTAAAATGGGGTGCGTTGGGTCATAATAGACAATCAAACATGTGGCACGTTGATTTTTATACATATGAAATGTCCGGCCGTAGGAATTTTATTTAGTTTTATAATGATTATCGTGTCGTTTAATTTCATAATTTTAACGATAAATGCAAAAATAGTTAAAGCGGTTAGCAATGGGGTGAGCTGGGAAAATGTATGGGGAAAAACTTTCGGATAAGCTTGCCTCGATCCGCGCTGCGTCCCACTCTCCGCTCATATTTATCGCTCCTCTTCTGCATGATCGCTCCCCACAACCCTGGTTCCACTCCAGGCCACATATCTTTCCCCTCGCACTTTTTTAGGGTTCCGTAGCCAAATGGCAAAAAAATGGATTCGTCATGTTCATGTCTGTCTGTCTGTCGGTCCGTATGTCACAGGCATTTTACTCGAAAACTATAAGGTGTATTTGAATAAAATTTTGAGGATAGGTGTATTTTGTTAGCCGCTACATAGTTTTGTAATTAAATTACAAAAAAAAAAAATTTTTGGGGGTGCACTCCATACATAAAACTGAAAGTTTTTTTCACTGCAAGCCCACCTGTGGCACACCAATCGATAGGCCTTTCAAAATAAATAGAAGGTTATTTAGCAAATTTATTGATTAAGTGAACAGAGTCGGAGATAATCGCCCCGAAAGTCACTAAAATTATGTCCCCCCCATCTATTTTTTTTGAACAAGATAGGTTCAAAGGTTTTTGAGATATTTCTAAAACTGCCTTCCTTAAAGAAAATGTTTCAGTAACGATACGACCTTTTTAATAGGCACGGAACCCTTCGTTGTGCGTGGTCCGACACGGACTTGGCTGCTTTTTTAATATTACTATTTGTCTACTCCGTGTTGCCGCAAGATAAGAATATATGTCTAAAAGTATAATAAAATTACTTTCAGAGCAACCTGAACCAGGAAATCAAAGTAGCAACTGAAAATTGTTGCGTCCTATCTGCCCCCTCAATCCCTTAGTAGGTACCCCATTTTACGGTACCTAATTAGCAGCTTCAGTTTTTTATTTATTTATCCTTCATATACAATTTCATAACAAGACGCATATATAAATCAGACACAGAATAATTATTAGTACTTACGTACAAAAGCTCCTATATCTAACGAAACCGACGTTTGACAGCTAGAAAACTCAAATCATGCCATCCCGCTCTACCGAATAGCATGTGTCTTTGATCTAGTCAAGGTTGTCGCATTTAATGTGACACCGACGATAACAACGCCATCTACGGGAACGATAGGGTCACTGCCCGATGGTTTCAGTTGCGTTCGGGATGGTTCGGGTGAATTTGCACCTCGGGGGTGTATGTGAGAGTTGACTTATTGATCGATTGTTCGTTATTATCAAAAGTGATTGTTTCAGAGTGAGGATGTCCCGGCTGGTGCTAGCGCTGGTGGTGGCGGGCGCGTCCGCCCAGCTCACCCTGGACGGCGTGCGCTGCGGGCAGCTGCTGTGCCAGCTAGACCAGTACTGCTCACCCGAGACCAACCGCTGCGCCCCATGCAACGTCATATGCAACAGCACGCATCACAACTACGACGCCGGCCTTTGTGTCAAGGAATGCCAAAGTTTGTGTCACTTATTTTATTAAGCGAAAATAATCATAAAGAAAGCTGGTTAACGATATTGCCGATTGGTTATTTATATGTGATGGCACACTTCGTTAATCTCGAGCATCTTGTCCTATTATCAACCTTCATCAGAAGAATCGAGAATACCTACATATCTGTAAAACATACTTCGTCAGTATGTCAGCCAGGGAGCAATTAGATAACGTCACAAAATTCCAAGAACGATACCATTTTCCGCAGTGACTTATTGTGTGCGATGAAAATCCTCGAGTCGTGTGATGACTAATATCTACAAACAATAATAATAGGACCATCTGGTCCGGCGGCAATAAATTGTCAATCTAATCGTTCTAGACATAAAGTCGTTTTTCATGGTTCGCCAAGGACCCGTAAAACCAGTTTTGTGACCGCAAACCGCTTACTACTGTTTGTACTCTTCTGACTGAACGCGTCTCATTTACTCGTTTGGCGCGCATTATGGAGGTTTCAGGTTGAACGGCTGGCTTGACAGTAAAAAGTATTTTATATATGTACCTCTTAGACTGTGTAAGTATTGGTGCAGTGTACGTGTATTCGATTATGGAAATAAGTTGCCAATAACTTCAAACAACACTTAAGTTAAAAGTACCTACTAAAAACTAAATAATGTAATATAAGTAGAGTAATCGTTTTGCGTTTTTACCCTACTTATGGGTTATGGGCGACATATACGCATTAAGGAATTTTGGATATCAACAATAATTTCATGCACCGAGCACAAGAATTTCATATGAAAAGTTACGTTTCATTCCGCGACAATTGAGTTGAACTGTTTCGTTCGTAGAGGGTGCAACAATGCCCTAACCGTCACGGTCTGTTGACTGCGACAGGTACCACGCGACACACACACACTCGCAGGGCACAGGTGTGTGACACACACACACGCAGAGCACAGGTGTATGGCACACACAAGGAGGCGACCACAGACAACCTCATAACTATGAAGCTATCATTTCTTTGATACCAGGCTAGCTGAACTTGTTTAATTATTACCTGTATTAGAGCAATAGCTCTCACCCATAGGGTGAATATCATATTTCGAGTTTTGCACGTGTCCACCCATGTTAACTTCGAAGATATTTGACTATTAGGGTCAAGTTTTTTTTGGGGAGGAGATCATTCAAACAACATTTCCATCAATAAGGATGGCAGATTTTGACAAGGAACGGAACATACGAACATTGAAATAAAATTTAAAAGTCAAGAAATGTAAGCTCTGGCGCATCCACAACTGTGTTTCAATTTTGAAACGGCTAAAATGTTTATATTTATTTTAAAATTTACGCTCCAGATTCCCGTTTTAATAAATGTTGAATTATGGTTTAATTCGTATTTTTTTGAACCGTGTCTAATCATAAGTTACCATAAAATAAATTTTGTCCACCCAAAAATCACCTAATTTCTTTGGCCAACTTGATCAGCATGTCATCATAATGCTATCTTACTATTAGAACAATTCCTACCCTTTAATTACCGTCTTCCACCCGAGAACTACAAACCTGTGCATAGATGGACGTATTTCGCTAGATCATTTTTTTTATCGCTGTTTGTGTTTTTTTTCTAGAGGCGCCTAATTACTTCGGTAACCGAATTCATGTAAAAAAAAACCGGCCGGGTGCGTGTCGGGCCACGCGCAGTGTAGGGTTCCGTAGTTGCCTGTCTGTCTTACACCCCGTTCACACTGCGTCCGTTACCGTGTCCGGGAGGCATCCTTCTTTTTCTCGCTTGCGATGTTTCGCCCGAGTGCGAAAGAGACGGATGCCTCCCGGACACGGTAACGGACGCAGTGTGAACGGGGTGTAAGTTACATCGACGTGCGGTGCGGTTGCGTTGGCCGAATTTGTACGAAAATTGGCCTTTCCAAGTACACATTCCAGTTGGTCGACTATTACTCGGTAACTACTTATGCCTTCTTGTCCGTGATAGTTTTCCTTTTAAATTCATTATGACCTACTATCATTTTGAACGAGCTATCCAACGTTACCCCTCACCATGAGTTTAACGAGAAAAAATAATTACATCCCCGCTTTACGTGTAGGGGAGGTACGCTAAAAACATTTTTTTTCAATATTTTATTGTACTGTTTTGTCGACGTGATTGATTTATACCCATGCCGAATTACCGTTTTCAAGAAGTAATGGTTACTGAGCTAAGCCGAGCACGGACGGACAGACGGACAGACGGCGAAACTATAAGGGTTTCTTGAGGATTTTCTTAACCGCCTTAGATAGAACCCTTGGTTTTAGGTGTGTATTTTAATGTAATGCATTTTATGTCCACGATACGTCCGAAATATTTTTGGAAAACGTATACTTAGACTTAATGGAAGTATCAATTTGAGTATTTAAAAGCAAAATGTAAATAAATATAAAAAAAATTGAGCTGAAATTTAAAAAAATATCTTGTAAGTATAACAGTAGACAGCCGTTAACAAATATTTTGTGCCATGCCATCAAGCCCATCAATGATTTAAATAGGATTAAACGCATTTTACGAGACGAGTCTTGCTACGTCTAACACGCATCCGTGATTTTTTTCCTGAATAGAGTTCATTTAAGTTTTATAATCCATAAGATTAAACAAATATCGTAAAAATAATAAAACAAATATATCGACTGGTATAAGATGTAAATAATAGTCCTATCAATATATCTAAAGATATTGAAGATCTACCGGTGTGTAAGTGATTAATGAAAACCATATCTTATTGTAGCGGTTGATATAATTTCCACCCAGATGTTTAAAGATATTTTGCGTATCTCAAATACAATTCCGGGTTGATTATTTTTTAATTAAAAGTATAAAATATATTTATTTTGTTTTTAGTTAGTTTAGATATGTAATTTTTTTTATAGAAAACGATACTTGCGAATATAAATCCCAACAACTGAACAGTGAACAGAGCTTCATTAAAAAAATCACTAGCGATAAATTACATGTATTAGTAAATGCGTAAAATCGCCCGAAAAACTTTTGGGTGCAAAAATAGCGCTAATTGCCTCTCTTTTATTGTTTACAGGAAAAACTCCTGTAGATAATTAAGGCAGATTAACATATTTTTACATAGATTTAAGTCCTTAACAAGGTATGTTCTTTCATTTAGTAAATACGTAAAAAACAATTGCGCCATAAAAATTAGAAAATCTCAACCCAAATCTATTGCTTTTGTCTTTAGCCAACTGTGTGAATTTGTGCATTAAGTAGAGCAAAGTTTTTCTTATAAAAGCTCTCAAAGAGTTTTGGTCTCTCCTGGCTGAGTATTCAACTTTGAATGAGATAATAATAGATCGAGTGTATTTATATTCCCTTGATCGGTTATACCGGGTTCTTTCCACTTAGGTGTGTGTGAATTAGTTTCCTTGTTGTTCGTTTCTTAAACCTGTAGGTCTTGATTGCGCAGGGCAGTTTAATAAAAAACAGAAGCATTAAAACCGTTCTGCCGAAGTAACTCGTAGCAAGTACAAACATAATAATATGGTATCAGCATCGCTGCATCTCAGTGATATAAAAAAAAGGTTGTTTCTCAAAATCATTAGTGAATCTCATTTGCGATGAGGACTTAATAAATTGACTTAGTGTAGTGTTATCTGCGTGTGTATCACCATGTGTGCGAAGCGCGACGCGGCGCGGACCGTGCAGCTGTTGCCTTCTACCTGCTCTCTGGCACCCTGACTAGACAATGTTTACTTGTTTATTTTCAACCCGACCCCCAATTTGTAGAAACTTTTTTCTTAGTCACGGTCGCGGGACAGCACTATGACTTATAAAATCTACGCTTCCACATAGTTGTGCATTTACCTGCCTATATATAATATAATTTAGTAATAAAACCGGATTATAATTGGGGCATTCTACTTTTGAAGTAGACCTACATATACATTTATGACTCTTTTGCTTAAAATGCATACTGTAAATATTCATAAATCAAGTAATTCAGTGGTTATTGAATGTCTCCTGACTTGTATAAAAAATGTATTTATATAGCATGTTAAGTAACCAAGAGTCCGCCAAGAAAGTGATCTACCACTTTTCGAGTCTATTATTTGTAGTATATGAAGTCTAATAAAATCTGTCATTTCTTGTCCTAGGGGAGTAACCACGTACCTAACGTTTGAACGCACGTTTTAGGACAATTTAACTGTAATTTTTCCATACAAATATTGACATTTAGATCTACCTGACGCTCGTACAATGCGTTGTGTGATCGACCTGCTACTGTACCTAGACAGATGTAGACGATGTAAATTTCGTTTTAGAAAGACTACAAACATTAAATTAAAAAGTTGCTTATTCCTTTTCCAGGTTACTTGCTGGACCTGCGGTACTTGCGCCGTTCACAGGGACCCGAAGCTGATACAGATTATAACAGTAAGTTTTCATTATTTCAATCAATGATGTAATATAAATTAAACCGGCCAAGTGCGAGTCGGACTCGCGCACGAAGGGTTCCGTACCATTATCTATAAAAACAGTTAAAAAAAAGTTTGTTGTATGGGAGGCCCTCTTAAATATTTATTTTATTTTGTTTTTAGTATTTGTTGTTATAGCGGGAACAGAAATACATAATTTGTGAAAATTTCCACTGTCTAGCTATCGCGGTTCTTGGGATACAGACGGGACGGACAGCGAAGTCTTAGTAATAGGGTCCCGTTTTTACCCTTGGGTACGGAACCCTAAAAAGAGGTAGATAGGTTAGAGCACTCCAAAGGTGGCACACTAAAACTCAGCCAATTGTATGACCCTTGCCTCAATGTCGCGCCGTCAATGGACGTCTCAGAACACGGAATTTCATATAGACAACGTATCTACCTCTTTTTTATATTACATCATTGATTTCGATAATGATAAGCAGTGTTATATTAGTGTAAGACAAAATATATCAAAGTACATTATTCCGAATAGCATGTATTTATACGTAGTATGTTTTTATATTCGAATTAGGTTTAAGTAATGTTCGGTTTGTTTTAATTGAAGAGTGATTCAAATGTGCGAGTGATACGAGGATTCTATGATAAGTACAATATTAGTAAGTCATGTGATTGAATATTTCCCTGTTTGATCGAACAGTTTGCTTCGAATTTAGATTTAAAGACGTTAATTCTTTCCATGTTTTAACCGACCCCAAAAAAGAAAGAGTTTTTATCTTTTCATGTACCACACGGTTTCGAAGCTACCATTTTGGTTCATATCACGGTACTTCGATATGCAAAGCGAAATATCTCATGTATTGGACTTTATTCGTGTTTCTGTGGCTAAATTCAAGTATACAGTTCATAGATTAAGTATTTACTATCCGCTGTGCTAAGTAAGTAAATTCCGCTGCCAACCGGGCATGGCTCCCAAAATCAGACTACAACAAATATATTATAATTAGAGATCGGCCGACTACGGATTATGACGACTAGCCGACTAGTCGGTACATCACTAATTATAATACGTACCTACTTAGTATAGCTTATGTGCCTACGTGTGCGCACAAGCAAATATTTAGGCAGCTTGCCTTTGATTGGGCAAACCGTGTCGCTTCAATTTACAAATGGCTTATTTGTAAAATTAAGCGAGACGGTTTGTCCAATCAAAGGGACTTATCGTGAATTACGAGTATAAAATATAGCGTTTTTTCTTTACACATTTTGTCTGACAGTTCACGGTTGAGAACATTCTAAGACAGAACCCGATTTGTAGACACATTAGAGCGTGTCCGATTTTTATTCGCACTTTTTGTCATATCAATGTCAAAAAGCAATGCGTGCACTCCTTGTCAACATAAAAGGATTATAAAATATGCTCATGCGTGCACCTGCCAATATCTGCATTTGTAATGTCTAACGATTTCATCATGCAACTATTTTGTATATTTTACTTATCCTTTAATACCATTGGATATTAAAGGATAAGTAAAATAATTGTTCTTGTTCTGATCATCATCATTTTTATTAAGCAAATGTTTGTAATAATATACTCAAATACTATGTATATGTATACCTAATTATATTGGCAATTGCTTCAGCGTAGAGGTTGCTAACGGCATCAGCGAAATGATTTATTTAGACTCCCCACTTCAGTCAGAGCATCGGCCACGGCCCAAATTACGAGTACAATTTAGCAGTTTTCACTACTGTTGGGTTGGGCACAGTAATATATATGTATGTATGAAACTGTACCAGATTTCTATGCCCTTGAATGTAAGTGTGGATGCCAGATCAGGTCCTATGGCGCGGTTTTGGCAATATGACGCTTGTAGCGACTATTGTCGTATTCGAGCGCTATCAAGAGAGCGGGCCGAGTGCCTTAACCGTGTCAGGGAACCCGATCAGGTACCGGGGCAAGTACTTGAAGTGGACTTGGACCTTAATAATAGTTGACGGGTGTTCGGAAGGTGTGGAGCGGCAGGCGCGCGCAGCGCTGATCCTCAGCGGCGTGGCGCTGGCGGTGCTACTGCTGGCGCTTGTGCTGGTCTGCCGCGCCAAGTTCTCTTGGCGGTACCTTAAACAAAAGTTCCAGCCTACAAAGGTGAGTTACTATATTACGAGTTCTATATTTTACGTTCTATCTCCTATCAACCCACAACAGTCCCTCACACTATGGCGAGTGTTATAATAGCATCCGCTCGGCGTACCTCTTCAATATCAGTATCATTAGATAGGCGAAAGGATCTCGACTAACTGGCTTCGCCTCCTTGTACGCCTTCCAAAGGTCCGGGCACCATTGCCCACATTATGCTGGCTCGTGATAAAGGTACTAGCCGACGATATACATCCTTAAATACATAAAAAACAACTAATACTCAAACAACTTACGACTATCATACAAATATTCGCCCTTATCGGGATTTGAACTCAGGACCACCGATTTCATAGGGGGTACTGCCAACTAGGCTAAAGTGGTCATCGTACAATATTTTGATGAAGTGTTTTAAAACAGCTATTACTCTCACATATTTATTGAACTATGTCGCGTTACAATAAGATTTAAATTCTCTTCAGAATCGTGTAAAGCAGTATCCCGCCGCGGGCCTCACCCATCACAACCCACATGCAGATATGCCGAAACCGAAGCCCGAACTTAAATTGGACATACCGAATCCTGAGCCATTGAGACGGCCGCAGCCTCTCAACGCGCGCGACCTGGATACTAGGACTTCACAGACGGAGAAGAGCCAGGGCGCTACGACTCCGAAAACTATGAGTACGGCGCTGAGCAACCGACACCCCGCTGAGGACACGACCCTGGACTTCTCTTATGACAACATGGCCATGAACGTCACTCCCCCCGAGCGCACCGCGGCCACTCACAAGTTCTGATCCTCAGCGATAGGCAAAGTTCACGATCATATAATTATGAATCTCATTCTGTTCACGATGAACACGAATCTGAGAGACTTTAGTCATCATTATTGTTAAATCTGTCGATTCCGTAATTTGTATATTTAGCACGTAGGACATTTTAGCAGTTTCCGCAAAAAAGCGCGTTATATCAAGCGTTACTTTATATCAAATATTGTTATATCAATCATTACACACCCAGCATGAACTACTGTAGGTGAACATTTCATATAGTTAGGTAATTATTTATTTTAGGTACTTATGTTAAGACGAGGTACGCTCAGGCCGATCTGTGGAATTGGCGATTCCGTTTTCTATAGAGAGAACATAATGTAATCTAGTAACCATTACATAGTCTCACTATGGCATGGTTACGTGATTATATGAAATTGGCTTGACAGGAAATGGAACCAAAAGTTCCACAAATGGCCTGGGCCGGTTTCGCCATAAACGTTGGGGGTGTTTGGACGCCGCTCGGCCCTTCGTAGCGCAGCTCAAACTCTATTTTTTGAGATTATTAGGAATCGTTACAACTTTCGAAATGCATATCACGATGACATGGAAACAATTGAGTGTAATCTGTTGCGTTGAGATATTTAAGTACGCCAAACTCTTGTCACAATGAAAACCAGTATGGGTATGATCGGTTGTCGTTATCCAGTTTACCGATTCAGTATACCCAGACTCATTCATAAAGAACATTTTCCATAGGCTCATTTAATAATAAAATGCGTAAGAAGTAAAAACAAGATATTTGAAAGTATTACTAGGCAGGTAGGAATACTTATAGGTCTCAATCACTAAGTTAATCATTTTAGGTACCCCAGCAGGAAACGTCACCTACCTACGTTGTGAGACTCGTGACACTGTGTCTGTTTCAAGTAGGTAACCGATAAATTGGTCGTCGTTATATTAAGAGGTCGTGCAATGTCTCTCCGTAGCATTACTTTGTACTTCAATACGGGTGTAGATTCGACAATTATTATTACTCCAAAAGAAAGAAGGCATAAAAATATGCCTAGTAACGAAAATCCCATTCAGATATCTCAAAGAATTACGAAGCTACAACCATTTTAATGTTGCTTGTTAGAGAGAGAAAACGCAAACAGTGTGTGACGTCACGTTACGGGATGCTGCCGGGGGGCCACGTCGACGGCGGCGCCGAACACGATGGGGCACTGCACGTTGCCGTCTATTAGTGACGTCACAATCTTCCAGCATCATCGTTTCATATGAAGTTGAATTTTGCGAAAAAGGGACAGAACATATCCCTTCTTAAAACTTTGGACACTTATAACTTTGTGATTATTTAACCTCTTGCGTTGATTTTTTCTCCATTTGACTACCTGTTTAATACTTTTTCGAGAAAATATGAAATTATTGATTATTTTATTAAGTATCTACACCCCTATTGAGGAAGTCTAAGTAGTAGGTAGGTAGGTATAGTCGACAACACAGCTAAGTGACCATCGGAAATCTAATCTGACCTTAAGTGCATTGTAATAAGGTTCTAGGTTTTCACGGTATGGTTAGTTAGGTGTGTTGCTGTGTGTACATACTAAGTACCTACCTACATATCATGTAATTTGTACCTTGCTTAATAGTGCGTAGCTAGGCGGCAGGGGCATTTGTCACCCCAGTTGAAACTCAATCGAGATAAACAGGATCTACAAGATTTTATTTACTACCGCCCATCGTGTGTACGAAGTTTGCGTCTTTGTCTATTCTGGAAGGATTTTGCTGCTGGTAAATTTCACTTTTAGGTAAGTGCTGATGTTAGATTAAATTACACTCTATTGAATTCATGTGCGTGTATTGGTCAAGGCATATGTAATCAATACCTAAGTATTGTAAATAGAATACTGGAATAATTTTAGATAAGGTGGTCCGAATCGGGGTTCTATACAATAAGTAGTCCCTAAGAATAGATATATTTATCACAGTTGCGTTATATTAGCATTATCTTATCATAGACATTATGAAATAGGTACCTACTCGTATGTGACGTAGATGCAGGTACTTGTATGTATTCGCAGCTTCCGAGGAGGTCATGAAAGCTTAAATTGCTAGGACATTTCAATATCAATAAATAAAGTATACATGTATTTATAAGTGCACAATTGTATAAATATTTTAGCATGACCTTCGCTGTAGCCATTTGCTATATATGTCAGTTAGATCGTTTATTATTGTATGTATGTTAGTTATCGAGTTCGACTCGGGTTAAAATAAATATCAGCATAGCTGAGGTAATTTTTATTAGAGATAGCACCTTTGTAATATTATGTGTGAATTAAAACTAGGCGTTAAATTTGTTACTCTGTAATTTGGGCCGTTATAACTAAATTTAAAAAAGGAATAACCACTTACTAGGTACAGTCAGCGTCATATAGTTAGTAGCAGCCAAGGTATCCAAATATTTCGGTACACGTCTTTATTACTGTAAGAATAAGGGTGTGTTACGAAATATTTGGTTACTCTTGCTGCTACTAACTATATGACGCTGACTGTACTTAGATTTGGATGATAAACACTAACTTCGTCGTCGTGTGTTGCAGTAAAGTTGTTAATGTTTTTGTACATCTACTATAATCAGTAATCACTCATTCTATCAGGACATTGAATTCAAGGAATTGGGGCTTGAGTTTCGGTACATTTATTCTCCTTTTAAAATAAACCTAGATTTTACGATAAGGCGAAATTATAAATACATCACAAGTTACAAGTTTATCTATAGGTATCAATAACAAATGCTATTTAAAAACCAATAGATGCTGATGGTCATGATCAATTTCCTTGTCATGACTAAAACTAGTTAATTAAATTAAGTTTTGAAACAACGAAGCATTATTGCTGGATGAGTGAAATAACTTATTATTACTGATCAGATTACTGAAAAACACTGTGCTTTTGTTTTTTGCACCTTGGCATATTAATTATAACATGTTATTTTCTTTGACTGACATCTTGGCGTTAACATTTCCGACTGTCCTTTAGTCAAGAAAAGTGACAGCAAGAAAAGTTACTATTGGCGGGAATAAACAAATATTATATTCGAGGCACTTCTCGTTATTTGTGTGTTCAAGCGGAGTGCCGATTTCGTGACGATTCTGGAACGCTACCGGGAACGGAAAACGAAATTCGGTCGTGAGAGAGAGATATCCCTATCTGCCACTCGAATGAGCAAGTGCGACAGAGAGGGAGATACTCGAACGAACTTCGTGGGGCCTCTGAAAAAGATGTTACTTCAAATTACACGACGCCAAATTCAGAACCATATGGAATTTTATAAATAAAAAATAAAAATATGCTCGACAAAACGAATCTAGCTAAGAACCACCTCAACCGACATGACTGTCGATTAAAAAAGCCACACTCAAATCAAAATTCATCCGTTTGGGAGCTACGATCCACAACAAACATATACTTACACCGGTACGTAATTTCCGGCATCGTAAGTATATTTTCATATTGTATAGTGCAGTCAGCGGCAGAAGCAGCTACGCAAAACGATCCACACAAGTCTTATTACAAGGGAGTTAGAGCTTGTTTAATAGTACATTTTGTGATACAAGTGAGGTATGTTGATAATTGTATCAGAGGCGGAATTATCACGCGAGCCGTAGGTGAGCGTGATTAAGAGAGCCGAGGATGTAATTATCAAAGCTCACGCGTTTCATACGACGTTTTTCAACACATTTTGCGAGGAAAAAATCCCTTTTCATAAGATGAAAATTCTATAGGCCTGCCAAGTTATTTCCTTTACTTATTGATGGAACAGGTTTTTACTCATATGTTGTATACATATATTATGTTGTATACTTCCAGTGGCGTCCATCCTTTTTATCACTTTTCTAGTCACCACGAGTCGACATTTTTGTTAATAACCAAACACGCATTAACAATGTTTACAAATATCTGTGAAATAACCTATAAACCTGTGGCGCGCAACAGTTTTTTTTTGTGAACTTTGCGCAGTGCGCGCGCATTAGATAAAATCTCTAAACAGCCAATACAAAATAAAATAAATATTTTCGTTTTAAAATGATATCTTTATTAATTCATGTAGAATGTTATCAAAAGTGAATAGTTTTACTAAATTAAACGTTTCTATATAATATCCAAAAAGAAATAGTCAATTAATTAACAAAAAGGATTTAATTTGTTTAGTCGAGTCAGAATCCATTTGCCGAGAATAAAAAAAAAACGGTACATTCTGTACAACTCGGTTAATTTAAGAATACACCGTGTGCATGCATACATCTTGCTGCAAGGTGCCAACGCGACTTAATCGGGATATAACCATAACACACAAGTTTCGTAATGTTATAAAACACGCGTGTTTAATAGCCAGGATTATGAGCCTAAAAGCGACACAATAAGAGGTACGTTACGAGCAATTGTGTTGAAAATAATTTTAAACACATCGTTGCGCTAGCTACATTTGCTGTTAATTTTAAGTAATATGTATGCGTATTACGTATGTGGCAAATATTCATACGTCACAAAAATCATACAGTGAAGTGTTGGTCACTGCTATCTGCTGCAGCGCCAAGAGCTATTTGTTTGACTAACGAGCAGAGCGACGCTTTTAATGTCGGTCCATCCACCAAACTGAAAGTTGAGTAATACCGTAATTTAGGCAACACAGCGGTCCACTATGGGAAATGAGATGAATGTTCCATTTAAATTTACCTTGTTCGCGAGTTTAGTTACGTGAGATACATAACATGAACATGACGATTTATTGTTTCACGAGTAGTAGCGTGAAACAATAAATCGTCATAGAGTAACACCTTGCGCATAAAGTAGCATCCACGGAGCTATTAGGCATGCTTGAAGATTTGTTCAAGGAAAAGCAGCTCAATTTTAAAGCACATTTTTCTAGGATGTTAGCAAGCTTATTTAAGCAGAGTTCTATATTGACTGTCACTTGACATTATCCTGTAGTATTAAACTCTTAAATCAATTATTACCTGTTTGTCGAGTATTCGAGAACCTAATAACAACTTATATATGTATAGATAGTTTATAAAGCCTTCTTTTTGGTTGGACTCTTAATTCCCATAAACGGCGTCTCCTCTCATACGATTTCAGTCAATCAAAAAAATGTATATGCCCTCTGAGCACAGGAAACACGCCTTTTTTTTACTCAATCTGTATGACCGTGGGGCCAGAAGCTGTGCGTGTCCTATTTGTTTGTTGACCCTGTTTACAATGAAGCACTACTTGCAACTTTATTACAGAACATCACAAATCGGATCTTTTATTAATTCGTCTCTTTGTATTTCTGTTGGGGTCGGGTTTCTATACAAGGAGTTAAAGTTAAAAATATACCCCGATCGTGAGAATTTTAAAATACTGCTATTTATACTTTTTACGTATTGAATGTATTCATCGTAGATAACACTTAATATTGTAAGGTTTCAATTATTAATTAGTTGGAAGTCCGCGGCTGGCTAACCGAATGCGGAGCAGAACTCGGTTATGGCAAGTCGATTATTGCGTGCAGCCAAAGTGCTCTTGCGCTAGTCGAAAACTTCCATAATAAAGTGCCTTTAAAAGGTCAATTTTATTTTCTGTACAGTAGTACCTACGTCTTCTAAGACCGTCCATACATTACATTCCAGTAGTTAGCGGTAGAGTAGTGTAGTAATATAATATAGTTATAGAAGAAAAGCGTTAACTGCATTTGACTATTATATAAAATTGTATACCTAATCAATTAATCAGTTATATATCGAATTAGAAAACCTGTAGAGATTAAAATGGAATATACAAGTAAACTACTTGGTCAGTAGTATACCTTATAAACCGAATGCGTTCTTGAATAGAAAGTCAATGTTATTGGCTTTCGGTAACTTGTTAATCCGATCCAATCCTTTGCTCGTTGTTGTTGAGTTTTGATACCAAATTGATAGTTCCCTAGCTCGATGTCTGATTGATTCTCCCGGTCCAATTTTATCGGCATCGATGCTAATAAATTTTGATGGAATATACAATTTAGAGCGTAGCGTTTGTATACATTACAATTTGGTAACGTAGACCAGGTAGACGTAATATCAGTGATTAAGGCAAATGTCCTAGTACTTGACATTGCCCTATTATTTGGCACCTTCAAATTTAATTCACAGTGACAGAGGTATAACACAGACTGTTAATGATTATAATTAGACTGTTAATCATCACGACATAAACCTTGATCATATTCATATTTTAAGATAATGTTTAGGTCGGTAGTAATAAATAGCACTCCGGGGTTAGATCAATCAATCAAAACAAAACATTCTAAGCGAAAGTAACAATTGTTTGGTACATATACCCATAATGTGATACAATGTTTTGTTTATGTATTGCCGCTACCATAGAACCGATCGCGGATTTTTAGGGACAACGTTTGGAGTATTCGGTTGTTCTTTACATTCATCACATTTCAATGTTATGCGAGCGCCGGTTCTATCATACTGTAACCGTAACCGAACGGATAATGTAACAAGGTGCAAGTGTGTAGAGCACGTAACCGCGAGAGTGGCAGTCATCCGCTCGTTACTGGTTACCTTACCCGGGTTACAGTTACAACTCGCTAGTGTATACCCAACTTGAAATTACTGATTGAGTCGTTTGTGTAGAGTTGTTATTAATTATTATGTAGGTAAGTAGTTGTTTACTATTTTAATTATGTCTTGTTATTACAACTCTTGTGGCAATATGTACTTAAACGTTTACTAGGGGTGAAATGAATTAAATTATAAGTTTTTATTATTAAGAAAATCTAAAAAACAAAAGGTGAGTTCAGTAAAATATGCCTATAGTATTAAAACATAGGCCTCTATGTTTTTGCAATCGAGATTCTTTTCATAAAGTATGGATAGGTATGTCCGGGCTAGCTCGACTAACTGCCTACTTACTCTACATATGTCATATGTCCGGTGACATGCCACCCCCTTACAAAGGAAGAGAAACGAGTAATTATGCCGTGCCACGTGAGATGTGACGAGATGATTAGTGGCCTTAATATTCGAACGCGAATATGTGCCAGTAATGCGTAGGCGTTTTAGTCGGCAACTCAATTGATCGTATAAGTGCAAACGTATTATAACGGGATTTTGGTTTAATGGAGGACACAGGAATATTATTTCACTAACCATCATTTTACTACAGGGAAATCTATGTTAGCACTGCTATCACAGGATAGCCCGCGAGCTGTGTCACCGCAACATAGACTACCCGTCTCTTTCTTAGCGCTCTAATTAGAAAGAGACGGATAGTCTGGCTCACCGCGACACTGCTCGCGGGCCGTCCGGCCTGAAGCCGTGCTGGAGCAGTCTACGAGAACATTTGTCAAAGCAGAAAATGCCTCACTTGTCCTTAACTTTCGGGAACATGCCTCACTTGTCCTTAACTTTCCGGAACATGCCTCACTTGTCCTTAACTTTCGGGAACATGCCTCTAGCCCGAGTACCTACCTGCACCTCTTGTTTTTCCACACGAAAAACTACACTGAAGAGCACAGACAATGGGTGACACTGCATTGAAATCTTATGAAAACACGTTTTCATTGCGTGTCAGGATACTTTACACTACTTTCCTTAAATTAAGTAAGGACAATCTAATGTTATATTAAAGGAATTAAGCAGGTAATAAAGGTACTTAAACACGGCCAAGTGTATTCCCGGATTACTATGTATAAAAATAGTAATAGTGTTTAGTTTAATATTTAAGATATATAATATATTTAATAACTTGTACATTTTGGTAGCCCTCAGAAAATCCGTCCAATAATTAAGAATAACGACAATCAAATACGTCCATGCATTGATTTGATTATCAAAGTGTAAGTTATCACATCCTATGTATGGAATTGTATTTAAACCACGTTCTACTATAAACATAGGTGTATTTAATAAATAATAGAATAAATGTTCAATTATAATAACAAAATGTTTTATTGGGAAATAACAATGCGTATACATATTTTAAAAACGTCATACATTCCATATTGCTATCAATACCGACACCCTCCTTTCCGATGGCATCTCCTCTTCCTTGGGTAGTATTCATATTCGTCAAGAAGTTTCTGCAGCCTTCTTCGTATCATTTTCTGTTTATGTTTCTCTAGTAAGTCTGAGTAAGCGTCCGAAAACGGCAGGATGTTTATAGCTCCGTCGGCAGATACTAGACCCTCTATTCCAGGGACAAAGCCGCTTTGAACAGGATATGGCACTTGCTGAGCTGGAACGTAATTGGGAGGGTATCCTGGAGACTCCATCGGCAAAGGTGCGGGTGCACCGTACGCCGGAAAAGGTACTGGCATAGCTGGAGGTCCCGGCAGTGGGACATACATAGGCATGGGTACTGGGATAGGCATCGCATTTGGCGGTGGTAGAGGTACCGGCGCAGGCGTGGGCTTCGCCGGCTTCGGTGCCAGGTCGGGTTTCGGGAAGTAGCAATAATCAGGAATTTGTCTCGGATACCAGTAAAGTGGGTTACAAGGATCGTCACCCCGCAAGGGTTTCGATGGGACCAGATTGAGAGAGTCCATGTAAGTTAGACCGACGATGGTACATGATACTATTTCCACAAATACGCTTAATGCTGCCAACTGAAAAGGAAAGTCGTGAATGTAATTTATTGTTAAACGGGTAAAAATGGGGATCTACTGTTTGAAACAAGAAACAAAATGACTTCATTTTCGCATAGGTTATCTTGCGTGCGGTATACATATGTTTTGTTTTTTGTCAGAAGACTCGACGCTATTAAGTTCTTAAAGAGTTTCTCTATAAAAAAATATCTGATGTTGGATCTGGGGGCACGGCAGTGCCCCCGCCAAGTCGATCTGGGTTACTTTTTTAACTTTAGCCAACTCAAATAATATATTAATTATTAAGTGATATAATAAATTTAAGATTACGGTAATTTAAGCATCTAAAGTCCAATAAAAGCAAATATGAATAAAACTTCTCATCTTTACATATTCATCGAAATTTGTACAAAAAAAGCCATTCCCGAATAGTGACGCATCTCGTTTTCTCGTGCCCAGACCCCGTATCATGGTCGGTCTTTTCGGCCGTTCATTGCCTTATCACGCGATAAGTGACAAGATTGGAGCGTCGTCTCGTTCTATCGAGGGTCGGATCTGACCCCATATCATGGTCGGCCTTATCGCACGATAAGTGACAGAAAAGAGCGTCGGTCACTGGCTGACACCGTTCGTTCGATTTGAGCGCGCTCCAATCTTGTCACTTATCGCGTGATAAGGCCGACCATGATACGGGGTCTGGAGACAGCAACACAAACGTGTCTCTTACATTGTTGTAAGAGGCATCTCTTAATATTGCGGCACTCAAAGTGACCAATACCTAATGGTGATATTCTCTAGGGTTTGAGTAAGTGCGTTACGTAACTATAATTATTGCATAGGTTTACTCACCTTTACAACACGGTCCATAGCTATTGTGAAGCCAACATGGAATAAAACCACAAAGCGTGCACGACATTTGCAGTAATACAATGCAAATAGCCTCTTATAAAACTATTTTTAATTGCCTATGCACAATGCACACTGGTAAAAAAGTGTTTACTTTTTTTTTACTTTTAATACGTGCGTGCAATAGGAAAATGCGAAATGCTTTGTTTATCGTCTTTTTTTGCACGCTTAGGTTCTCTTAATTGTTACATTTTTTTACGTTAGCCTGCTTGTTATGGTTTCCCGTCACATTACCCGGACTGTCTCACTACAGGTCTGGTGCACTGAACTGCAATAAAAATAAAAAATTTAATTGATTAGTGCCAAAAAGAGGTTTTATAACTACTGCTAATATACTATCGTAAAAAAAATACCAATCAGCTGGTATAATTTTTGGGAAGTATGTTGAGTTTTTATTCCAACGCGGGTCACGGTCATTCGACAAGTGTCATGAGACTCATGAGGCGCTTTGAAAGGTGCAGGGTCCCGAAAATGATGATGACTGATTCAAGAACACACCTGATTACCATACAATTGATGTACCTAAGTATATCGTACACCTTCGGTCCGAATAACTCATTAGATCGTAATACTTATACGTTATTTCATTTAAGATTAGAAATATTGTGCGTTATGCGTCATGCGATTTCAAGGAACACCATTTTGAAACGCATATCATGAGTATTGTTATGTTTTGGAAAGCACTTAATGATCGAAATAAGTAAAACTAGAACAATATTTCCTTTTGATATCCTAGATAAACGAAGTGACGTTGACGAATTCGTTCGTTAATAGTCTAATGTTATATGGAATGAGGTTTTCCTGACTATATTTAGAGGCTCAAATGCCACATTAGTGCTCAATGCATTATAAAAAATAAAAAATAAAACTTATTTTCAGATTGCTTAGATTCATAAAAACACTTATATTTATTTATCGTATGGCATTTTTTTTGGTCACTGGATTACATATAAAATAATAATAAAATTGGCTAAAGATTTAGATTTGCCCTCTTCAAGTACTCTGTGGCGAGTGGAGTAAGACACTTGAGGTCCTCCATCCGTCCTGAAAATTTTGTTATTGGGCATTCCAGGACCATGTGGTTCACCGTCTGATCGGGGTTTCCACACACACACCGAGAGGAGTCGCACCAACCCCATTTATGCCAGTGGTGGGCGCAGTTTCCAATGCCTGTTCTTATGCGGTTTAATTGGCACCACACCCTGCGCGGATGGTCAAAACCAGGTGGACGCGACCTTGGGTTCAGCGAAAACAGGCGTTCATCTGGCTGGTGTTGCCCGTTCCAATCGGACATCCACGCTTCGTGTAGGTCCCACTGGCTGTCCGGGTCCATCACAGCGAGAGCTGGTGGGTTACGGGACTTGAGTCTTTTTTCTCCGTAGGTAGTGAGATCTTGGTGGATAGGCAGCTCTGGATGGCGTTTGGATTTAATTGCCTCACGAAAACACTTATAAAACTACATTATTATAAATTTAGAAATAGTAGTATTGATTTTTATGTAGTTTTTATATTTTAACTAGGTATAAAAAGATCTTTATATTGTGACCATGCTACTATTTTACCCCATAGTAATTAATAGAACCTACCTAAAGGTAGAGAAGAACCACTGCCTAAGTAATGACGTTAGCCGTATTTTTTTTCCAATAGACAATCATACAGTGAGATCGGGTTGTTCAGGTACAGTCAGCGTCACATAGTTAGTAGCAGCCAGAATAGCCAAATATTTCGTAACACACCCTTATTCTTACAGTAATAAAGACTTGTACCGAAATATTTGGCTACCTTGGCTGCTACTAACTAAGGTAACGGCGCCTATTACCGTGGTAGTTATGGTAGTTTTCAAATGATTATAAAAAAATATGGGTATGAAAGCTCCTTAACGTCCTAGATTATTTTTTTAATTTAAGAGTGTTTATTGAACTTTCAGAGTCGTACCTTTTTGAACCAATTTGAGTTTATAATATTTGATAAAAATAGTCCCATGCCGGAAAAATATCGAATCTTCGGAAGGTCAAAGAAAGAGCCGCAGTTTCCAGTTTCTCACAATTGCATCAAAAAAATTTTTTTGGGGGAACTTGAGGAGCCGCATGCGGCTCGCCAGCCGCAGTTTACCAACCCCTGTACTATACCAAAATTATAGAATATGTCGTCAATTTATGACCTGCGAAATAAAGAACTCGAAAATGCACTATACAGGGTATTATAAAAAACCTAATAAGTACTATTAAGCTTACTAATAGGGTGAAACTGACTCAAAAAAAATATTTTGCGTTTTGTGTAAGTAACACCCTATACTTGTGTCGTTCCCGGGTTCCAAATGTTTTAGATCTTTATTTAATTTTCAAATTTTGCTGTGAGTTGTTATTATCTCCGTTCACCACACATCTTAATAATACGTTACAGATAAATTTACAATTTTATCAAATTAAATTGTACGAACGGAAACCTAGATTTTAAGAGAAGAATAAAATGTCACTCGGTAATAGATACTTATTTTTAACCTATTACCGAGCATACCGACCCAAACAAATATAATATGGGTCGGTAAAATATTCCCATAGTTACTATTACCGAGTGTTATGGGATCATACCATCGGTAATAGACTTAATATGGAATTTTGTAAAATCTAATTCCGACCCACAAAAACTTTAGGATACAATTATATTTTCATTACAAATCAAACATATATATTACAAGCTTGGTATAAAACTTGGTAAAAAAATCACATAACTGTTAAGCAAATATAGTTAATTATTACAATATTTAAACAACACGTCAAAATAAGGGTTTCCATAAAAACTGCAGATTCAGTACTAGAGTTTTGGTTAAAAATTAAGGGTTTGTTGAATACTTTCCATACCACGGAAATAGTTCTTTAATAGCGTCAATAGATCAAGATTCGAATAACTGTAAGAGATTATATAATCGGTGACATATAAAAAAGATAAAGTATAAAGAAGCAAATCGCCGACTAACTATTACCGTGGTATGCCACGGTATTAGTTTCCCCAACTAAAAATGGCGTCTAGCACCGCTGCATTTTATATTCCATTTTAAATGCATTTCCAGGCCAAAAAATAAAATAAAGATTACGCACAAGTCGTGCAGAAAACTATAAATAACTGTTTAAAATCCAAAGCATTACTTCAATTGTCATAGCTATTACGTGGAATAATAAATAAGATTCGGGTAGACTTATCAGTGACGCCACGCGTTAGTATGACACAACTTCTTCCTACGCCGCCGTCGCGGAAACTGACGAATTGCGAGCTTGTTATTTAATTCACACACATTTGCGTAAACAGGACCGGTAGTCAACTAAATTAGGCTTCATTTGTGTAAAATATGTTTTATTGTAAATCGATCGAATCGGTTTGCTTTTAAAATGCGTATTTTGAAATGCCGCGGTAATGGAAGCCGAATTTGATACCCCCGGTAATAGGCGCCGTTACCTTATATGAAGCTGACTGTACCACATAACTGAACATTCAAAATTATAAAATTTTAGTTTCTGTGCTGTGTTATCGAAATGATCATCCATTTTGGAATATAATAATTATGATATGATAGTAAGAAAACGCAATAGCCGGGAGGACAATATTAGGTACCTACTTAAAAAAGAAGATACGATTAAGTTTTATAAAGCAGTTCATTTTTAGGGTTCCGTAGGTACCTCAAAAGGAAAAAACGGAACCCTTATACGATCACGTTGTTGTCCGTCTGTCTGTCTGTCAAGACCCTTTATTTTGGGAACGCCTGGAGGTGGAGGTATCGAGTTGAAATGAGAACCATATACTCAGTCTCTTGAAGCTGTGAAAAAATCAAACATCTACGTTAACGTAGAAAAAAAATACAGCCGTTTATGCTGTCTCTCTGACTGTCAAGACCCTATATCTCGGGAACGCCTAGAGGTATCGAGTTGAAATTAAAACCATATACCTACTTAAGTATATAGTGCCTTGAAGCTGTGGAAAACTCAAACTTTCAAGTTAACGTAGAAAAAAGATACGGCCGTTTATGCCGTCTGTCTGACTGTCAAGACCCTTTATCTCGGGAACGCCTGAAGGTATCGAGTTGAAATTAAAACCTACGAAACCTACTCTACGGTCTAAGTCTACAATCCCGTGTAGCTGTGAAAAAATCTAACTTCTGTGTTAACGAAAAAAAAAATACGTCCATTTATGCCGATATTTCGACACTCAAGGGAATCAAAAGTTCACTTTCCGTTCACCTAGAACATTTGAAATTAAATACGGAACCCTCGATGGGCGAGGATTTCCTACTTAATTTCTTACACTAATTGGGGTATTAAAAAATAAACACGTACCCATATTTATATATACAGTAATTACTTTTATTAGGAAGGCACACACTAAGACAAAGTCAATCTCTTCTCTTTCTACTCGTGTTATGATTGTAGAACGTACCTAGAATGGTTATATTCTTAGTAGCTTTACTTAAAATTCTGTAGGGTTAATAATATCGTAACGACGCGATTTAATCCTGTAGAGAATACTCAGCGGAAATGTATGTGACATACGTCCTACTTAATGTTTGATCTATTTTCACAAAATCTACTAAACTTTTAACTACTTGATAGGTTAAATTAGAACTGCAGTTACCAAGAGTTGAAATACCTTTATTCCCACCACTTTTCCATGGTACGGCTAGTTAAGTAATAACTAATAAAAGTGTTTCATGTTATATTAAAGTCAATACTGTCAATATGTTATATAGTTTAAACTGAACACAAGGCAACCCAATGATTGCCTTGTGTTCAGTTTAAACTATACAGAATTTAAATATTTATAGAAAAAGGTTACACTGTTAAGATTTCGAAAAAGTAACAATATCACCATTGTTAATTTTCTTCCAGCCCTTTCGTTCCTGTCGATGTACCTTGTTTACAAGATCCTTCCATTTTCCTTTACCCTTTTTACCGCGGTTTCGTTTCTGTTTCTTTCCATCACTATCGTCTAATGACTGGACATATGCCATAGCAACCTTCTCAATAATGTCGGCAGTGATCTGTGACACCGGCTGTTGGTACAGGGCGACCGGCCCGAAGTTTGGCATTTCCTTCACTGTCGGAACACTGGGGAAGCTATCCACATCCTTCTGAACGGATTCCAGCATTTTTTCATACGGTGTTAACTCACGAAGAGCTTCTGGTTCCGATTCAACATCTATTCCTATTGTTTGGTAAAACGGGTTTCCCGTATACTGATATTGGAGTGGTCCATAGGCATGCACTACAGTGCTGTACCTGATAGGAGAGATTTTGTATGCGTCATTTGTGCGTTTCGGAAAGCGGACAGGGAGTCTGGAGCGGATGAGTTTTTCGTACATGTCAGCGCACTCCTCGGGCATGTGCAGGGGGTGCCAGTAGAAGGGGTCGCACTCGTGCACGTGGCGATAGCGCCGCTCGAACTCGAAGTTGTCTCTGTAGGTGATTCCGACCACCGAACCCCTGACTCCTCTCCACGATACGCCCAAGGTCATACTGATGAATATGATTTTAATCTGGAAAGATACCGTCTTATGAATGCGTGTACGTACATGTTATACTTCGACTTTATTACGACATGATTACGGAGTTTGGCTAAATCACGTTTACTTTAATACTTGTAATTATGGAAGGTTATAAAAAATGTAAACGAAATTTAACAATTAACCTTATTTACAAAAAATTGAGAGTCCTCGTGATCAGGATGTTGACATATAAAATAAAATTATATTCCCCTAGTATAACTATGTATAAGTTAGATAACAATACAAAATAACAGAAAATAGCTCACAATCATATTGAAGTAATGGTTGATTTTTGTATTTGAAAGTTGTAGTTTTCTACTGAAAGCGATTGATAAGTTGTTTCAAAATGCTAGCTGCGCCCGGCCGCTCACCTGCGCGAGCGCGGCGATCCCACCCGCCGCCGCCCGCGCCTCCCCCCGCCGCATCAAGCCGCCTACAATGTAAACATTTGTGAATGCACAAAGGTTTCTTTTTCTTACGCAATATCCAGTTTCAGTGCCCCCAGGAAAAAGGGTATAACTGGTAATTTTCAGGATAGACATAAAATTGACAATTAAATGGCTTAGGTATTTAGTACAGACCCCGTATCATGGTCGGCCTTATCACATGTTAAGTGACAAGATAGAGCGTCCGTCACTAGCTGACACCGTTCGATAGAACGAGACGACGCTCCTATCTTGTCGTTATATGACAAATAATATGTGATAGATCTATTTCCCAAACCCCGTGTTTGATTTTTTGAGGTCTTCTTTTGTATCTTTATGACATACTAAAACTACTAAAAGTAAAAAAAAAACTAAGTGTGCAAATCATTTTTTTTGACAGCCACCTTGAAAAGATAAATAGTACATAGGTATTAGGTTTTTTTTTTCAAGGTGGCGGTCAAAATTATGTGGTTGCACACTTTTAGACTTTTAGTATGTCAAAACAAGGAACTATAAAAACAAACCCCGTCTGTGTGGGAATTATTATGACCCTAATGGCTATATCAGCTCTACTAATTGTAAACAATTACTTTGCAATATTTTTGGCCCCTCCGGTAAGCATAAAAAGATAAAAAACTACGTAGAATATGTTAGTTTCACATATTATATACACAATTAAATTAACAATGACATATAAAAAATGCACATACTTTCACGGACCACTTTTCAAAATAAGACTTAATAATTGTAAAATAATTGTGAAAAAAACATCGTCAACTTGTGGGTGAATATCATATTTCATGTTTTCCACTTGTCCACCTGTAACTTTGAAGATATTTAACTATGAGGGTCAAATTTTTTTGGGGGGAAATTATTCTAAGAAACTGCATTCTCATCAATAAGAATGGCAGAATTTCACACGGAACATATTTAAATAAATTGTCAAAGTCGAAATATCTGAGCTCTTTGGCGCGTCCTCAACTGTGTTGCAATTTTGAAACTTCTACAATAATATTTATTTTTTTGAAATACACCCTCCAGATAGTTTTTATCGCTTGTATAAATGTTGAATTATGCGCTGGTTTAATCCGTATTTTATTTAACCGTGTGATCAAATGTTATCATAAAATGAATTTTGTCCAACAAAAAAGCACCTAATTTCTTTGGCCAACTTGATCAGCCTGCCATAATGCTATCTGGGCGTTTTTCAAAAAAGGTGTACTAAACTTTATTTTTCAGATTTGGTTTTTTTTTGTTTATCTTACTCAGAATCGTTGACACTATCGATCCTCATACAAGAAAAAAAGTGTCCAAAATTTTAATTCCAGATCGTCACATTTTTGTATGCAATCTTTTTTTATTTATAAGGTCGTGACGCACTGGAAGAACAAACATACTTACATAGTAAAATCTGGGACACTTTTTTTCTTGTATGACGATCGATAGTGTCAACGATTCTGAGTAAGAAAAAACAAAATCTAAAAAAAAAAGTTTTGTACACTTTTTTTGAAAAACGCCCATCTTACTAATTGAAAAATGCCGACCTAGTCTCCTCTCTTTAGTTACCATATTCCACCCGAAAATTATAAACCTATATGGACGTATTTCGCTAGATTATTTTGTATATCGCTATTTGTGGATTTTTTTGGAGAGGTATAGGTGCCTTTGTTACTTCGGTAATCGAATAAATGTAAAAAAAATATTTTTTAAACTTTTTTAACGTATGTTTACTTACTACGTTTGCTTACATTTATATTTGATATATGAAAGTATATAATAAATAATTACAGATATAAAAAAAAAATTTTGTGCCCTTTTCTAATTTCTTTGGTGCTATTTTCATCGGATTTCTTTGGCTTCGACTTCCAAAGAAATCAGATTTGTCCAAACAAATTATGTAACATTATGATAGTAGATTTTCCTAACCACCTTAGGAAACCCCATGGTTTTAGGTGTGTATTTAAACGTAATGCATTTTTTTGTCCACGATACTTCAGAAATATTTTTGGAAAATGTATCTTTAGATGAAAATCTGATGGATTTAATCTACTGAAAGGAAAGTTTTGGTGCAAAAATTCTCCTAGTTGTTCCTCTTATTGTGGACATCATTAAACATAATATTATGTTTCCACTGTTCTTTGTTTAATTCTATTCACTGTCTGATTTTAATTAAAAATTAGAAGAAAATCCATCTTTTTCAAAAATAACATAATTTATTAAGTTCTATGGCGCCTATTTGATATGTAGGTATCTCTAATTTCTCTGGTATATTTTCTAATATATTTGGAGAAGTCCTAATTTCTTTGGATATCGATATTTTAAACTGCTATAACTTAAAAACTCCTTTTGATAATTAAGGCACAATAACATATTTTTACATAGATATTATTTCATTTAGGGAACAACAATGGGCACATGTTAAAAAAAAATTGAAAATCTCAACCCAAATCTGATATTCACCCTTGTATATGACAAAAAAGTGGCTAAGCTATATTTATTTTCTGTATTCTGTATGTTAATTACCGGATGCACCAAAATTATTGCAAAAGCGCATACAAAGGTTTTGCATTTTTCGTCAAAGTGGTTTGACTTGGGCAATCAATTTAATTTTTTGGTAAGTTTCTTTTAAAAAGATTGTTTAATATATTTAAACGATTTTATAACAGATTTTTTTTTATTTGAATCAGACCTCTTATTTTATTCCCCATACTTTTTACTAAGCGGCTCAATTCTGGGTCAGTTTTCGCAGTTTTTTTTATATGTAGTAGGTAATGCGGTATTTTCATGATTCTCCATAGGTTTTGTATCGAATTTGACAAAATCAATTTTCAACATTAAAAGTAAAGGAATATACCCAAAACCTGTTTTTTTTTACTTCAGTTTTATGGAATTGTTAATATGCGGCATAAAGAGCGGATCTTCGGATTGCGTGTACTTAGAAGTTTTATTTATTCTTTTGATTTTAATTTCAATTTAATACCTACATGCGTTCTCGAGAAAAAGGGTCTTGGCAGTCAGACCGACAACCAAGTAGTCCTATAAGGGTTCTTGTTTTCTACTTAAAATACTGGACATGTTCTTTCCGTGTACCCTTTATATGCATGTGACCTAGACATAGATATATAGAAAATGTATTAATAACCTTACCTTAAAAGTCTGGTTTTGTTAGATTGAGTTTCATTCTGAGAATCTATTAAGGGCCACCGAAAGACTTTTATGACGACTGGTAAAAAGATGAGCGGTACTCTATTGGCGCAGGTTTTGTCTGGAATAAAACAAAGCTGTCATATTATAGTGTCATCCCGCTCTCGGACACATTTTCCTAGTCCGGAGTTGAGCTGGACATTCACCTAAGCCACAGTATAATAAAGAGTACTACCTAGGTGTCGTGCCGCAAAGTTTTTTTTTGCGCCGAATGGCGTAAAACGAACTAATACGAGTATTTTGACTTTATATTCAAGAGCGTGCCACGTAACTGTCAGTTGACATGGCCGTGTGTGTTGTTTTGACATTCACTACCGCGCCATGTGTCAGGCCATTAATGGACGCATCCAAATGGATGGACGTTGACATCGACGTTGATGTTGTAATTCGGGAACTACTTAAGCTGGCCATACATCGCCGTTTAAACAAGTTGAATGGCGCTGGGCTGCGCAATAATCGGTCAGTGTATGTCAAATTTATAGCGTTCAAAGATAGATGGATAAAAATTCAATATTCATTTTAAAAAATATATATTAATAGACGAGGTCTATTAGTTGTTATTTAGCATAATTACCACTTTTAATTCAATTTTTATAGACAGGCTCTTTCATAACCTTTGATGGCTGTCTTTTATTTATTTATAATCTGTATGTTAATATTCTAGGCGCAAGCTTAATTATCGCTGTCCCAAACCAACTTAAACCACCTTAAGGGATGATTTCCGAGATAAAAAACTATCCTATATCCTTCCAAGGATCGCAAATTGTCTCTACGCCAAATTACATCTAAATCCGTTCAGGGTTTAAGTGTAAAAGGTAAGAGTGCGATGAGAGTTTAGTGCTGAGTTGCTGTATCGAAATTGAAATATTCGTTATTAAAATATAAATAGTTTAAGTATTATCAATAGACGTTTCTGATTAAATTGTTTGTTATTAAAGGTATTTTTTTTAAATGTGTACTGATCTACATTACTGGAATTTTTTGCCTAAATCCGTTCAGTAGTTTTACTCACGTTAGTCCGGGCTACCTGTATAGTTTAGAAAGCAAAATTATCTCATGCCAAAAGACGTAGAACCTCTAATCTCCATCCTCAGTCCCCATTTCGTTAAATTCGTGTTAGCGAATAAATTATTTTGATTAACCAACACCTAAATTTCTTTTATCTACGCACATATCATTAGTGCTCTAAAATGCGTTCAGAAACCGTAGCCGTAGAAATGACCAACATTATTACAACCAATTTTACTATGAGAACGTTCTTGTCTGTGGTAGTAGGTAAAATCTGTACCTACTGTAATGTTATTACAGTACAGATTTTTGTAAGGTTATGAGTTTAAATTTGGAACAGCTGACAAAACTCAAGTGGGTCTCTATTCTAGTAGGTATCCATAGATATTAAAACAGTTATCGCTGCGAAACTTCAATTCAGTATGTTTTTTAATATAAACCGCACGACGTTTGATCAAGAGTGACATGAGAATAGGGACTTCATTCGTTCGTCTATGATTAAAAAAAAACATTCGTCTTGACGTAGGTAGGATCGAATTTCCGCCATTACTGTTGTCATTTTCTATGTTGGTTTTTGCTGTTACGAAAGTAGAATTGTGAAAAGTTGCTTGTAATTCACATTTTAGTTGAAAATATGAGTAGTAGTGACTCCGAGAACGACATGAACACTCCGCCGGATATCGTAAATGCAGCCACGATTGCAACGAAGATATTTTACAGGTAGCACTATAGTAGCAATGCGGGTCATTTTCCTACGGCTTCAGAACACATCTTAGAGTACTTGTGATATGTGTGTAGATAAAGTAGTGTATGCAACTGTACATAATTTAGCCTTAAAACACTCGTGTGATACTAAATTATGAAACTCGCTGCCGCTCGTTTCATAAAACCACACTCCCGTTTTCAGGCCTCTGATTTTGTATCAGTTGCATAAACTACTATAATTAAACAATTTTGGTATGGAACACTAAAAATGATCCGCCCTTTTAATCACTCTTTACCTTCTTTTTGGTTCTGTGAGCATCGCAGATCTAACCATTGTTTTTTTTGTCCTGGGGTGACCGCGCCAAGGGGAGGAGCAGTGGTTATGTCAGACTCCTAACTGACTAAAACCCCCGGGCGTTCCTCGCAGCGACTGGTTGACCGAGATACGGGAACCATTATTCTTCCGCGTCCCGGCCGGTGGTCGTCCGCAATCGGACAACTCTGGGGGACCACCTATCACCCCACCATCAAAAAAATAATGTCCGGAACACGTTGGCACACCACCCAACCGGTGAACCCTACTCCTTCAGACGACGAACGTCCCCGTGTTGATTGCCTGGAGGTCCTCCTTATGGTGGCAGTCGGTAGTTGTGCGCCAGCCCCCTGCGGCCAAAAACCCTCCGGTAGCGCTGCTGGGACGCCTCTGCGGCGTCCTCTCTGGCCCGTTCCGCCCTTTCCTTCAGCGCCAATACTTCCTCACTGAACATTGCTCTTTAAGACCTGTCGCAGTCGACCATAGATTTTTACCACTTTACACCAGTTCGTCCCTCTGACTCGCCCAGGCTGGACACAGTTCTAAAGTGGGCTGAGCTCACCGCAGCTATGGCACTCCATAGTTGGTAATCTTCCGGCTATGCGAGACAGGTACCCTCCGACGCAGTCATGCCCCGTAAGTACCATCGCAGATCTAACCTAACCTAACCTACATTTCTGGTAGCTGTTCGGTTCTGTAAAGGACGCAGTTCTAACTTAACCAAACCTACTTTACTTGTCAACTCTCACATTTACTTGAAAGGTTTCTTGATGGTAGATAGGAACACGAAAGACGAATTCTTGATATAATCTTGATTTATTTTACTTGCTAGGTGTGCACACTTAATGTATATCGAACGTGAAGTGAGGTAAAATGATTTATTTTCTAATTACGAAATATTATACAAAGCAAATGCTGATGTTGCAAATGAGGGCTATGACGCACGCGGCACGCGCTATGTACTCGTACATCTTCCGGGGCGCAGATGAGCTGAAAGGTGGATGCTGAGTACAAACATGATAAAGACAAATACATAAGTAAACATTAAATCAGCTGTTTTGTGAAACAGCTGTTATGTAAAACGGCGGATTATACTATTCCACTGCGATATAATATTTGGGGACAATCTTACACAAATCGACCTAGGCCCAAACTAAGCAATGCTTGTACTATGGGTACTAGACTGCTTAAATACATAGAACACATGCATGACTCAGGAACAAATACTCGTGCTCATCACACAAATGAATGCCCTTACCGGGATTCAAACCCGGGACCTCCGGATTCGTAGGCGGGGTCACTAGCAACTAGGCTACGGAGGCCGTCAAACTACTACTACTACTACTAGTTCCGTAGTCAAAAAAGAATCCTTATAGTCTCGCCATGTCCGCCTGTCCGTCTGTCCGTCTGCGGCTTAGATCTAATCACCTCCCTTACTACTAGAAAACTCTTATTTGTCGTGGGTAATATAAATCAATCACGCCAACAAAATGGTAGAATAAAATGTTGTTGTGTATTTTTTTTTCTCGTTAAACCCAATTTTGTGGGGTAGATATTTATCGAGTCTGCAGGTTAAATAGCTACTAATGGGGATGTAAAATAAATCGTGGTACTAGTACATATTGAATTTAAAAGAAAAACTATCACGGCTATGTAGGCATAACTGGTTTCCGAGTAATAGTCGAAACTTAAAATGTGAAGGCTACAAATTCGGCCGACGCAATTTTTTTTTTTTGATTTGATTTTTTTTTACACTTGGCCGGTTTTTAGTTTTGTCAAAAAAAATCCCATCGTAATTTTAAGCTCGGGAACCAAGGAAGCCCGGCACGTAATAAGTCCCTTTAAGGGGCTACCCGAGGTTTTCATCGATTTTTGACAAGTTTTGAATCGTATCTACTACTTTTGCACTACAGATAGAATCATAAATCAAACGGCTATCGGTTCTTCAATCTTTTATCTCCATTTTGACAGACCGGATTTTGAAACAAATTAATACTTAATTTTGTATGATTTTTTTAAACATTGTCTAAAAAAACACTTATTTCGCATCTCTATTGACGTGAAAGATCTAACATATACGAAATCTACAAATTTGGGTTCGTCTATGACGTCTCTAAAAACTGGCAGAGGGTTTTAATTTTAAACCAATTAACACAAAAGTTATGGCCAGAAAACCAGTTTTTTGGCCTAAAATTGTTCAACTTTGATGCCAAATATCTCGAAAACAATGAAGTTTGAAGTAAATATGGGATACTATATTGCTTAAAGCCGTTGTTGTTAATATAATAAGCTACAAAAAACATTAGAAAACTAAGGGATTCAGATCGAAGGTCATTGGCGTATGGGAGCCTCTTAAAAACTCGCAGTTCTTTATGATTTATACAACAACGACGGTGGCAAACAAGCGTAAGCGCCCGCCTGATGGTAAGCGGACACCGCAGCCTTTAGACGCATGCAACTCCAAAGGAGTAACATGGCCGTTACCGACCCTTGATATATTTAAGGATTCGCTGTGTTGAGAGCTGAAGGAACAATTTCCCTCGCTCTCAACACAACGCATCCTCGGGAGCTCTGGCGACCTTGCTCACCTCCAGGAACACAACACTACTACAGAGCAAGTGTCTAGTAGTGTTATTATGGCATGATTGGCCAAAACTTTTTGAAATTCCGTGAGCAATGTGTTTGCGGTCACAAACAAAAGTGCATATATTATACGCTGTTAATTGAAAAAAAAATACATAGTTTGCTGTGTCGTGTTAACCTATTTTAACACGACACATTGCACATTTTATTAATATAATTTTCAACTATAATAATTCCAAAATGAAAAAAAAATAAAGCAATATGTCAGTCTTTTTAAAATGCTTAAATGATTAGCATTCCTATGAAACGCTTTTCTTTATTTATCGTACTGTAAACGTTTTACAAGGCTTCGAAATTAAGTACCCTATATGAATTTGTCGTAGCTTTGCCGCGGATTACATTAATCGCGAAATTTAGATATATTTCGAGGCTGTATACTAATATACCTAGGTTAAGTTATACTAACAACATATGGATGTATAAAAAAAAAAATGGTCCGAAATAAAGCTATTTATTATTATTATTATTAAGTAATTATAATGATATCAGTTTGTATGCATAAAAACATAAAAATACTACATTTTGTAGGTACCTAATACCTATACATATATAATAATGGCAGAACTTACTCCTTGGGACCATCGGTGGCATAAAAAACTCAGAAAAATTGCCTGAGCAGTAAGTTATTCCAAATAGCAATATAAATGCGTGAAAATACATCTCTGACTATGATAAAACTGGGGTATATTGCAATAGTCATAAAATTTTACGTCTAAATAATATCGATAAAGTGGTGTTGAAAATATAATTCGTATTCTAAACCGGACGGACAACCAACAACACAGTAGACAGATTTTTTTGCGAAGAGCCTTCACTCATAACTCTTTATCAGTTGCCTGTCTTTCTTATTAACATCGACACGCGTGTGCCAACTAAATGGTTGCGTCGAAGTTGTACGAAAGTAGGCCTTTCTAAGTACATTTTTAGTTGGTCGACTTTTACTCGGTAACTAGTTATGCCTTGTAGCCGTGATAGGTAGTTTTCGTTTTAAATTCATTATATCATGTACTACTGCTCCGATATTTTTCAAATTCCCAGTAGCTGCCATTTAGCATGCGGCCGTCGCATGATAGATGCTGGTCAGACCCTAAAGACAAGTTTACTATTGACCGCCTCGGCCAGGCTACGCGCTTAAATGACAACTATTGTGAGCTCTAGAAAGAACCTGACTTATTAAAACTCTTTTTTAAAATTTCGAAAAACTGAATCGACAAAATAACCCATACTTTATACTATAGGTATTACTTAAGAGGAAACACAAGGGCCGTTTTTCCATAGAAACGTAGTCCCCTGTTTTCTCCCTGGATAATGGCAGCACAGCAATATTTTTTTTTCCATAAATCTATGGCTACTATTGACATGTTCCTATGTTTTCCATTTTTTCATAAATTTATTCTTAAAAGAGATATCAACCTTCAAAAACCTAAGAAAAATACTAGATTTTCCGCTGTGTTCAAACATCCAGAAATCAATTTTGACTAGATTATTTAAAATAAGTAAAACATAGGAACACGGCCAAAGCCTTTCTTTGATTTTTAATAAAAAAAAATGTTAAATAGGTCAAGTTTTGGAGAAGAAATCAGGGCACTGCGAAACGTTGATTTTATGTACTTTTAATAGGTATTTTTGGTATCGCGCTCTGCGGGGGGAGGCTTGAGGTTGGCGCGACAACAATACATTTTACAAATACCTATTTAATTTTTCAATTATCTCGCCCATAGTGTTTCCTCTTAAGTATATTACTCTATTACTATTACTATTTACTATATAATTCAACGCGGCGAGTGTGATGGGCATCTTTGCACCCAGAATGACACGACGGGCGGGGCGGGTTATTTGACTAAGTGTTTTTAATGACATGTAAACTTATAGTAGATTCAACTAATTTATATTACCTTAAATATATAAACAAATGGTTTATATATTTACTTAACTAACGGCCGTATTCATAAACGCTCTACAAGCCTATTTTAACTAAAATGCCCTTAAAATTCGTTTGTCTTTATCTGTCACTCTCAGAAAGGGACTAAAGCACATTTTATATAGCAGAGGCATTTTAAGTTTTATGAATAATGGGGTATAGATAAATTAACGAGAGGATGGAATTGCATATGTAGTAGTATTGTATGTTTACAGGCATTCTATATTTGAATTTTCTATTTTCTCGTACTACCACTACAAATGATAATTCATCTATAAATGTATTGATAGATCCTTGACCAGGAAGACTTAAGGATAGATCCGAAGTAGGAAAACGCATCTTTACTCAACGATATTTATTGAAGGAATGGAAATGTCACAATAGGTGACCAGAGGGTGCACTGAAAGGTTTAATACCAGCGCACCAGGAAGGTTAACATACATAACATATATAATATCTAATTTACTAAACTTTATTATTTTGTTCCTCTAGCCTTTGAGACGACGGGGTGCTGGGGGTCGGAGGCGATGTCCTTCATCAGGGAAGTGGGGAGAAGAATTAAGGAAAGGGGGTCCGATGCTCGCGCGGCTTGCTTCCTGGCGCAAAGGTTATCCATCGCCATCCAACGTGGTAACGCTGCAAGTGTGATGGGCACCTTTGCGCCCGGAGCAACTCGCGGGGGCCTATTTGACTAAGCTTAGGCTGTGCTTGAGTTTGTTAATTCGTATTTTTATTATTATTATAAGTATTCAATTGTTAATTTTAAATTATGTTGTACTCGTATTTGACAATTTATGAGAAATAAATATATGATGATTTAATAAATATTATTTATTACTAAACATACATACATAGATTCACGCCTCCATTTCCAAAAGGGGTAGGCAGAGCACGTGAAACTTATGTTCCAGCGGCACACAGGGTATAAAACATCCACAAAATTGTTGTTGTTGGTAATTGGTGTAGGTTAGTAGCCCATCGCCCACAACTCTGTTCCCTTAGTACGACTCTTACGACACCCACAGGATAACGGCGGTGCTATTCTATAACCCGACACCACACGGGATTTATAATATTAGTATCCAGACATCCATACTAATCCACACTAATATTATAAATGCGAAAGTGTGTCTGTCTGTTACTTCACGCTAAAATCGCAGAACCGGTTTAAATGAAATTCGGTATAGAGATAGTTCGAGACCCGGGAAAGGACATAGAATAGTTTTTATCCCGGAAATCATCTTCTAAGGAGGTGACATGGGGGATGAAAGTTTGTATGAAGCTACGATTTAAAAGAGTTCTACGCGGACGGAGTCGCGCGCAGAAGCTAGTTATGGTCTGTTAGAATGATAATTATTTCGAGCCGTAGAGGCTTGGGGCTACGGAGGGAAGCAACATTTCTGGGCTCTCAGTATATTGGCGTCAATAATGATCCAGGTTTCTTCGACGTATCCCTAATTGCTTAAAGTATTTAATCATTTCTTCAAATTTTTTATCCGTAATGAATGTTGGTACCAAAACATTCCTCATCGGGCATTTTCTCGTAGTTGTGTTAAGTATTTGACTGTTCAGTAAACCTGAGGAATAAAGATAACATATTATTTTTCACTTCTCATGCTTGCAAAGTCCACCTCCGTGCTGGATGTAAGCTACATAAAATGCCACTTTTATGATCTAGTGCACAATTGTATTTTATGCAATCGTTATATAATGTAAGTATGCTTTTTCAGTCTCACGTTTAGGCCACGAAGCTTGCTGAGTGGTCTAATTTAGGTACGAGACTTTAAAAGCTAATTATACATATAACTATTGTATACAATACTTTTTCTACGAGTCAACGGAAATAATAGTTTATTAAACAAACTATTGGTATCTATTGAAAATCGCCCTGCTGAAACGAAGTGCAGCCAACCGCCTTTTTTTTTTAAACGCGTTGATGTCTTTCTGTAAATCGAGCCTCGGGATTGGTCTAAATTCGTTTTAGTCTACGTACAATTGAATAATAATTATTTCGATTGCTCATAGAGCATAAACTTTTGCATCAGAATAAAAGTATTCAATTTCGTTATGGTTTGCGGGGTTCTAATTTAAAGATTATATAAGTAGTCGACGAGTATAAAAAGTATTTTTTTAAGTGTAACATAATCGGGCCTAGCAGCCACACGCACAATAAAACTTAGTACTTACTTAGAATAAACTTGATATTTTATTTAACATGCTTTATTACATTTTCGCATCCATGTTTTCTGTTACTAAATTAATAACCCAGATATAATAGAACTGAATGTTAAGGGGCTCCCCTACGCCAATGACCTTTGATCTGAATCCCTTAGTTTTCTAATGTTTTTTGTAGCTTATTATATTAACAACAACGGCTTTAAGCAATATAGTATCCCATCTTTACTTCAACGTTCATTGTTTTCGAGATATTTGGCATCAAAGTTGAACAATTTTAGGCCAAAAAACTGGTTTTCTGGCCATAACTTTTGTGTTAATTGGTTTTAAAAAAAAACCCTGTACCTGTTTTTAGAGACGTCATAGACGAACCCAAATATGTAGATTTCGTATATGTTAGATCTTTCACGTTAATAGAGATACAAAATAAGTGTTTTTTTAGTTTATATGTTTAATAAAATCATACAAAATTAAGTATTCATTTGTTTCAAAATCCGGTGGACCAAAATGGAGATAAAAAATTGAAGAACCGATAGCCGTTTGATTTATAATTCTATCTGTAGTGTAAAAGTAGGAGATACGATTCAAAACTTGTCAAAAATCGATGAAAACCTCGGGTAGCCCCATAGTATAAAAACGTATCAAAACACTAAATGATTTGGCCATATGAAATACTTAAGTCTAATATCACTGTCGAAAATTAAACAGAAAAACTTTAAAAATGTAAGTGGCGGGAATGAGCTAGCTAACTTTATTAAATTTTTCAAATATGTTTTATTTTCTCGCAGTCGAAGTGAAAAGCAGTGTATAACTCGGGCATAAATCAGCAATTTTACTCCTCGACTGAACTTTTAATATATATTATATCGTCTCAGGTTAAATGGCTCGTTTTCTGCACTTTCTGCAGTACAATCTTCTATTAATGTTGATATCAATTTTAGAGTTAACGTCCCACTGCTCAACATTGGCCCATGACCTGATGCTTTTAATCTCAATATTCACAGCAATAGAGGCTGACAACTGGGTGTCAATAAGAATTAAGGAGTCCCATTGGAGCATTGGGTCGTTTACCTTACGTCGTGTTTTCCATGGGGTAGATACATGGCCAAGTCCAAACAATTGATTGCGGAGCAAGGAAACAATCATATTTAAAACGTTTTCAGAGACACACACGGGGGCCCTTTTTAGAGATTGGTTAAGTTAGCTTTAGATTCTTCTATTATTGTCATTGTAAATATTGTTTTATATTCGTTCTCTTTGTATACTATGTATATTTACTTCAGCATGCATGATAATACACTTGTATATAGTATTATTTGCGGCGAAGTTAGCATCAAACCACAAAATATCAAAATCATGTGAGTGCCGTATTGCTTCGGGGCAGTCTATCGTCCTACACTACCAAAACGTAATATCTAGAATGTCAGTGACATTAAATTTGAACCTTAATACTATGACGATACCGTTTGTTTTTCAACATGAATGTTGTAGTGGCACGTGCGTACGCGGTAGCTAGCTGCTTTGCGATAATAGAGACAATGGCCTTTGTTTGAAAGATTAGGGCTCGGAGCGAAAAATTCACCTGAGAAGAGTCGTACTATACCTATATCAGGGGCCGTAGACAAGGTTACAATCGACAAGCGCTAACTTGTCTATGGCCCCTGATTCGGTTCTTGCTCGATTTGAAATTAACTTGAAACATTTCGAGAGACTGCGGAGAGGTAAGATCGCGTAATACTAGTATTTTATCTGTCACAATATAATCCCTGAAACTACACATTTAGTTTCAATTGTTTTCACTGGTAGAGCTACGGTAGCCTAGTGGTTCAGGCATGCGGCTGTCAAGCGGCGGTCGTGGGTTCAAATCCCGGCTCGTACCAATGAGTTTCTTGGAACTTATGTACGGAATATTTACCGTTAGCTTTTCGGTGAAGGAAAACATCGTGAGGAAACCGGTCTAATCCCAATAAGGTCTCTAGTTTTCCCTCTGGGTTGGAAGGTGAGATGGCAGTCGCTTTCGTAAAACTAGTGCCTATGCCAAATCTTGGGATTAGGTGTCAAAGCCGACCCCGGGCTCCTTTAGGGGCACTACCGGGAATAACGCTAGGAGGTTGATGATGTTTTCACAGGCATGAAGATTGGTGCTTCCAGGTAGAGCTCGCGCGGCTCCAGCCATGTTTTAGAAAGCGCGGGGCGCGGCCGCGGGAACTGCTATTATCTAGATATCTAGATATTATATAATATTTGTACTCAACTACCAGAGAGACAGCGATGATTTGTTTATTTCATATTTTCATAGATACTAACCTAACTAATTAATATGTTTGAAAAACTGCTAAAGTGATTTAGATTACATTGGACATATAGAGAGATTAAAACATAGAAAAGCTTTCATCCTGAAGTTAATCCCCCTAAGGGATGATATTGGGGGTGAAATTTGATAAAAATAAATAAAACGTTCGCGCAGACAAAGTTGAGCGCAGAAACTTCTAATAATATTCATATTTTATTGATATATTCATTTATATCTGAAGCTTACTTCAATTATATATTTATATTTGAAGTGAGCCTTTCGGCTTACATTGTTTGAATTCAAAGGCTTTGTTCTGAAAGTAAATGAAAAAAAAGGCTTACCTCAAATTATACACATGGGTGAATTGACTTTTATGTTGATTTCGTGTCTCCGTGAAAGGAAGAAATATGTCTTAAACTGCACGTCAAATTGTTTTTTTTTTTTTATAAAATATATTATCGGACTAATATGTGTGATATCGAAACATTCAAAGCAGGGATGTTGCAGACATTTGCATACGCAACCGCATCCGCATCCGCAAATATCGATGCGGAGTTTTATTTTAGCGGATGCGGATGTAGTACAGTTCGCGACAAGAAAGGGGCCAACGCGGCGTGTTCAGTATTTTCGTCATTATTCAATAAGAATCTTCATTTCGTTTCTGTAATCTGACAATTCGCCGTATTCGCCGCTATTGGTGATGCGTTAGGTTTGCAACGATTGTAAGTAAATCAGTCGCAACGTGTTCGAGTACTACGTATACGTGACCCTAAAGACGTTACGTATTTATGTTTGTGAGTGTTTTGCCTCAAAATCCGCATCCATCACGTCCGCATCCGCGGATGTTTAAAGTCACATCCGCGGCATCCCTGATTCAAAGTTCCAATCCTATTAGAAATAAGCTATTTTTTACAGTAACGTAACAAACTCGGCGTCCATACAAAAATAGCCTGTCCCTTACCACAGGCATTAGCATAATCATTACTATATCTAAATTTATTCGTATCGTGACTTATTTATAAAATACCACTAAAAGGTGATCCACGAAATTATCCACAAAACCCGCACTACACCATGAATATTTGTATTAAAACGATTAATCAAGAATGTTTGTATATCTTGTCCCTGAGATTGAGTGTAGGTGTAGGTATGTATGTCTCCTGCGTTACTATAGAAAATTGTTTAATGTTTTGGAGAGATGGCGTTGCTCACGAACAAGCAAAATATACTGAAGTTTAAATAATTTACTTTAATAATAAAGTTTTAATCGACTTCAAATTAATACTCCGCCAAGCCACGAGAACATTTACACATTTATTTTCCAATTTACCACATGAACTGATTTCCGAGAGCAAATGCGTTGATTATTAGAGAAAAAAACCGAATCGCTGTATGTGGCCCGATAATATTTGAGGACTTCCGTCGAATCCACAAGGATCACCTTTGGCACTTCACTGTACTGTGACGTACTTTTGTACTTTTAAGTACATAAAGTACATAATTGAGGAATTCCATAAGTCATCTGTGGTCTTCATCATCAATTCCACTCCACCAAATTTATGATTTCCGGGTGTAACTACACGAGTTATAATAGAAAATACCAAAATCACTACACGCGTGTCTAATATAATTGAGGAGTTCCCTCAATTCCTCATGGATCCCATCATCCAACTGAATTTTTGAAAAAAATGGGACCCACCTGGAAGCATATACTTACAAACAAACAAAAAAATTACGAATCGGCTCATCAATGACGGAGTTCTGAGGTAACAGTAACATGTAACCATTGAAAAAAAAATACAACCGAATTGAGAACCTCCTTCTTTTTTTGAAGTCGGTTAAAAACGAACCCCATCAAGGGGATATCCTCGCGGGGTGAATGTCTGACGGCGACACGCGACTGAAGTATGGCTTAATTGTTGGTTGGTTTATTATTTTGGTAAATTTTATCGAAACTTTTTCTATTTCGATTGTAGTTATTGTCTAATTGACATTGTCTCTTGCGTTACTGATAACGCAAGAGACAATGTCCTTAGCGTTACCGGTAACTTTCTGATAACACCAGACAGTGTGGCTTGTTCCATACATCTTAGACGCGAATGATCTTGTCTGAAAAGTAGGTTATGTTATGTTTCACTTTCACATTTGATATTCTTAATTCATTAGCCACTGGCTCCTGCACGATTTGTCTGTACTCGTATGTTTCCATTAACTAGCTGTTTTTACCATAATTATGATATCGAAATGCAAGAATATTTATTGTATAATTAGAGCGCCCCTCTAGTTATACACAAGACATCAATTAGTTTTAGTCTAGTTTAATTGTAATTTTTATTTGCACAATGTACCTACACTCCTGTAGAATAAAAAAAAATGTACTGAATCATCATCAACCCATACATACATACGAATAAGTCCCACTGCCAGACACAGGCCTCCTCTCATGTATATTGTCGTAGCCGACATATATAATATAATATTTGTGGATTTAATTTAATTTCGTGTTTCACAGGTAACGGATAGTACAGTAGTAGCACAAATATAAGTTACATCGGCAATCTTCGTCCACGCCGACGAGTGCTGAGAAGTTCCGAATGAAATCGAACGTATGGCCATTTAAATAAAGACCTTGTTGCACTATCTGTAAGGTACAATATGCAATGACAGGTGAACTCGTTTTTTCCCGCTCATGGCGTCCAGACGAAATGGCGGGCGCCAGAGCAGCCGGCGTCGCGCGCACAATTTTGGCCAATGTTCGTTGAAGATTTTACCCGCGCAAACGCGCTGCCTTATGATTGAATGTTTTCAAATAATGCTTTCTGCGCTGGTACCTACATCGATGTAAATTATATTTGTGCTAGGTACTACTGTACTCACCTGCTTGAAGTATTTTCTCCAAGTACACTGACGCTCCGTCACCAGCGCTGACGATTTCAGGTTGAGGATGGGGATATAGTGATAAGTATATAAAGATTGTGAAACTAACAGCTTGATGTAACTCCATTTTCTATAAGGACTGAATAAAGTTACTATCGATAAAGCTTCAGTTTATCGTATGGAAAATAACGTTTGCAATTTGCAATCTATATAGTTACGGAACATTTGTTTGGAAACTTTTTTAACAACCGATATATATGTAACGTATTCAGATAAGAAACTAGGGTTTGCTCATGATGTAATAATGTTTTCTATATCCTCATCGGTTAAAATGGCGATGTTGATACGGAAGATGAATTTATGGGGACGATGTGACCATGGAAATAATCTCGATATCATTCAGATGTCAGTTTTTTTTTCTTTAACTCTGATTTTACATTGACGACAGCATATGAACAGCAGATGGTATTAGATCAACTGTCTTCTCTCGTTGAATTATTTTTTGCGCGGACAGCAGCACGGCTCCCGTTTCTGAGGACCACTCGATCTTCTATTATTTCTACTACGTCTTGATTCTTTTACAACTGTCATGTGGTTTTTCAATTGAGCTTCTTCTCGCTTTTTCAACAAGCCACGGAGTTTTAAGAAATCAAGTGCTTTGTCATCGATTTCAAAATCTAACTTGCATTCTGCGGAAACAAAAAGTAACAAATTTATTTTATCGCTAATCATTTACCGGTGTTTCCTGTGAAATAGAACAATTGAATGACTACCTATGACTTGTTTACAGACGATGTTTTCACTGGCATGAAGATTGGTGCTAGGTGCCGGGTAGAGCTCGCGCGGCTCCAGCCATGTTTTAGAAAGCGTGGGCCGCAGCCGCGGGAACTGCTATTATCTAGATATCTACATATTATATAATATTTGTAGTAATGTTCAGGCAGCCGTTTAGTTGGAACATGCGCATACTGGGTTTTAGGCACGTGTTTGGGTAGAAATTTGTAAGGAACTCGCAATCTTTGGTTCTTTCGTACGCTGTACATAAAGATAAATATAAGTAATCATAGTTTACAAAAACGGTTGAGTGGTTTCGAGGTGTAGGCTACATAATTATAAAACCACAAAAATCCGCGGGGGCTGCCGTTGCCTGCCCTGAAATGGGGTAAGATAATGCAATTTTTTCTAACCCTCAAATTACTGATTATAATTGAAATGTATACATACGTGTATATATGTTTTTTATTTATTTATTACCCACCTGTGAAGTTGAGGACAGACATGGCAACGCAAACCCCCAACGACGTTTTGTAGTTTTGTAATTATATACCTACACACCTCGTCTGGGCCATTTTACGGAGAGTTGTATACCCAATTTTTTTTTTAATTTGATATACTCGTGTTTTTTCTACTCAGTATCGAGAGCACTTTCGAACCTAATAGGAGAAAAAAACTATCACAAAATATTTTATTCCATTCCGTTACCATGTCCATACTGAGCTTGTATGTGGTAACGGAACGGAAACCCGAAATTTATACGTAACATTTTGGATAGTTTTTTTTTCCTATTTGGTTCGAAAGTGCTCTCGATTCTGAGTAGAAAAAAACCCGATTAAGAGCATTGGGGTAATCTCGAAACCATTTTCGAGATTACCCTAATGCTCTTAATCGGGTTTTTTCTACTCGGTATCGATACTAAAAGTAAAAGCAATTTAAACTCTGGCAGCACTTGTTTATCTATCCCCCCGCTACAGTTCGCTCTGGTCAGTAGCTTTGGAAATACGTGTGCATCGAACAAATTTCCGAGTTTACTCCACTTTGGTGTCTCTAGAGGACTTTTGAAATTACCCTGCCACGGGGGTTTGTTTTACCATTATGAGTTATGACTTACTCAACAATGCGTTAAAAAGACAACCTATCGTTAAAGCAATCAGACTATAATTTAACATGTCAGGTTCCTGAGTTACACGACATGGGGTAATTTCAAAAATGAAATGAATAATATAAAGACAACATATTTGTTAAAACTTAACCTGTCGTCTGTGATGGGCTGATGGGTTAACAAAATAAAGGTGGGTTCAAGCATTGGTCGCGCCGCATTAGAGAAAATAAATGATGTCTTAAGTAAATGCAAAAAGGTGACTAAAAATGTGGGTAGGATCCTATTCAAACACAGATGAAAGGTTAAACAATGAGATATTTTAAAGGGGTAAATTAGAACGGAAAAGGAATTTGTACCCTAGACTGATAATGTATAAGGATCATTTTAACAATAGCTAGCATAAAGCTAGTTGTCTAACACTATCTAGAGAGCTCAATTACACTTTAAGCTATGGCTTTAAGCGCCTTCGCAAACTTTGTAGCCTTGAAAATGAAAAATGATTTCTTGATAATCAAAAAGTTTAACAAAATCAAGGTTGGAATCTCCTTTTAAGTAATAAAGATACTTTTCAGGAGACACCGCTCTCTTCCATAAACCGCGTCAGGGTACAACCAATTTTTTTAAACCGTATGGCATACAATATTTCGCCTTTAAAGTTACAACCAATTAATGTGGGATAATTAAGCGTTTACCTAATTTCTATTTCAACTTAATTAGATCTGGTTCTACTGCATCGGCATCTTTAGAACCACTCACAACTCTTCATGTGTATAAGGATGTTTCTCTCCTAAAGGCCTCCACACATCAAACGCGGGTCGTGCGCGGCGCGGGTTGGGCGCGGTCGAAGCGGTATATTCTCACCGCAGGCGGGCGGTCTCTATCAGACAGTAGCGCGGGCCCATCGCGGTAGCAACGCGTGTCCAGCGCGGCAGAAACGCGGGCCCGCGCTACTGTGTGATAGAGATAGTGATAGAGATTAGAGATGGGCCGACTAGCCGACTAGTCAGCTAGGCCGATCGTGGACTTCGACTAAGTTCGGGTGCAATCCGGAAACTTCGTTTCGCCATGCCGTCGCGCTGTCTGCATGCGTCAAAGTACCAAATGTGATAATAAATCTGTATTTGAGTAAAATATAAAACGAATGGTAAAAAATGGCAGTTTAATCGAATTTAACACAATAACACACATTTTTAACATATCGCCCGTAGTGACATTGAATACGTGAGTTGAACCGTGTATTTGTTAGTATTAATGGCAGTTTACTTATTCTATGTCTCGTTTTCCAGTGATCATTAAAGTGCCGACTAATCGGCACATTTAGCCGACTAGTCGCCGACTAGTCGCCGACTACAAATGAGTCCGGATAGTCGGCGACAAGTCGGTACATCTCTAATAGAGATATTAAATGCAACTTGCGCGGGCCCGCGCCCGACCCGCAACTGCGTCCGGTGTGTGGAGGCCTTTATTGTGTCGGTCGTGGTGTTAGCGGAGATTAGAAAAGATCAATTGGACGGAGAAAAAGACTAATGAAGAGGTTTTGCGTATAGTCAGTGAAAAAAGAAGTTTATTAAAAGTTATTGAAAACAGAAGAGGAAAAATGATAGGACATCTTCTTCGTCACGATGACTTCATTAAAGTTATAATAGAGGGAAAGAGAAGGAAGAAGAAAAAGAGGAAGACCACGAAGAGCTTACATGGAGCAGCTAAAGGAAAACATTGAAGTTGAATCTTATTGAGAGTTGAAAGAAAAGGCAGAGAATAGAACAGGATGGAAATTACTCCATCGACAAGAACCAAGCTCTTAAATAAATGATGATGAGAAAATTTTAAATTATTGTTATCTAAAAGCATTTTAGTTCACTATGAATTTTTTTTGATAAATATTTTTATATCTTCATTGAAATCTATTTGAGACATTATTAAAAACGTCACTTCGATCACTTAAAAAAGCAAGCCTTTTTTCTATGACAATTAAAAAGAAAAAACTCGGGAAAACTTTAAGCGCACTCGGGCGCAATTTCTCACACCAGCTTGCAATAGTTGGAAAGAGACAGCCATACATTACTAACCAGTCTAAAGATAGGACTCGTGTACGTCAGCCTCTCCAGTCTCCACGTGTATCTATAGGTTGAGAGTCTATCTGACTATAGAGTGTACAAGCATAGCACGCCATAAAAGTTGTGACCGACATAATTAGTAAGTAGTTTGACAGGGGAGAGAAACTTCCTCATAGACGTGAAGAGCCGTTTAAGCGTCATTGAGTAACAAACATCCAAATATCTAAACATCCAAACATACAACCATCCAAACTTTCGCATTTATAATATTAGTAGTTCTTTACTTTATACTTATTTTATCAATTAAATTTTCACTTTGTTGGTAAACTTCAGCACAATAGGGATGATGACTAAGTTTTTTTTGTGACGTCATTCGAACCAGTTTTTGGAGAGGGACAAATGTTTGTATGGGAGCAACTACAATTAAAGAACATAAATACGTAAAAAATTGAGACAAAGATTAACCTCGCTGGTGGCAGTGCAAAACGCTTCATACTGTGTGTTTATACAAGTATGACATCACATTTGTACATTTGTACTAATCGTGGTATGGAAAATCAGGTAAATTGTTGTGTCGGTCGCGAAATACTGCGTTTAAGTACATAGTTGTCATACAATTTTGTTTCTAGAAAAGCGTAAGGATTATATCGGTAGCTTTTTATTTACTCTTGGACAATAAAAAAAATGCATATTTTTTTCTAAACTTTCAAGGTTCATATCTTTTTATTTTTTAATTATAATTTATACTTTATTTCCATAATTTGATGGTTTACTATACATTTAGCATCACTACGTTATCAATTTGAACATGAGGCCGCATGCCTATTCTATCACCGTAGCGAATATCGTGAATAAACCTCATTCATAAACTATTTAATCGTATGGCATACATTATTTTTGGCCTTTAAAGTTTATCACTCTTTAGTACCCAGGGGACACGTGCAGGGTTGTGGTAGGTAATATCTAGCTCCTGCGGACGCGAGATACAGTTGTCCCCCCTTTGTCAAGTGAGTGGGCAACTCGACTGTTATGAGACTTATGAGTTCTTAAGCCGCCCGCGAAGGCCTCTAACTCGGCTTAACGACTACTGTCATAGACAGCAGCCGGGATCAAATGTTTAGCGTGCGTTCCAAGGCACGGAAGCGCTCATTTATATTAACCACCCACTCAAACATCATGCGGTCACCCATCCAAAGACTGACCGCTGCCATCCATCTTTGCTTAACCTGCGTTATCGTTTGCGACTCACAGCCGCCGCTAGGCTATGATGCTAAAGCTTGGACCTCAATCACGCAAAAACGGATTAAAATGAATTTTGGTATACACATAGGTACTTAGTGTATAACCTGGATTAACATACCAGTATATAATACTCTTTATTCCGGGAAACATCGTTTAAGGGGGCGAAATAGGGGGCGCAAGTTTGTAAGGAGCTACGATATAAAAGAGTTCCACGCGGACGAAGTCGCGGGCAGAAGCTACTCTTTAATCATTTTAATTACATAAAACATTTGAAATCGTGATCGATATCTACTAATGTTTTTATTTTATTTATGTTTGTCAATTGAAACTGGCACCACAAGTCATGCCGTGTACATACTTTAAATAAAACGGCCAAGTGCGAGTCGGACTCGCGCACGAAGGGTTCCGTACCATTATCTATAAAAACAGCAAAAAAAAAAACAAGTTTTTTGTATGGGAGCCCCCCTTAAATATTAATTTTATTTCGTTTTCAGTATTTGTTGTTATAGCGGCAACAGAAATACATAATTTGTGAAAATTTCAACAGTCTAGCTATCGCGGTTTTTGAGATACAGCCTGGAAAAAAAAACGTTTGTTGTATGGGAGCCCCCCTTAAATATTTAATTTATTTTGTTTTTAGTATTTGTTGTTATAGCGGCAACAGAAATACATAATTTGTTAAAATGTTAACTGTCTAGCTATCGCGGTTCTTGAGATACAGCCTGGTGACAGACAGACGGACGGACGGACAGATAGCGAAGTCCCGATAGGGTCCCGTACCCTTTGGGTTAAAAATAAGTTGGGCGGGAACATGATAGGTTATTGACGTACTCGCTGTTTTAAGATCATTGATAATATTATTTGATTTCCACGCATTTTTTGAGAAAAGTCTGTCTCTATCTAAATCTTACTATATCTAAATAACATCATCCACGAATTGCTATTTCCCGGCTTCTGAAATAATGTACAGTCAAGGAATTTAAATACCTACCCATTTCGTTGAAATGTCGTTAGACATTCGCAATGCATTAAGGTCGAAACTTCTATTTCAGTAATAGTATTGAAATGTCAAATTGTCAATACATATTTATTTGTCACTTCACATTACAGATAACCTCTTTGCGAAAAGTTATCATTTGCTTTTCTAATTACGAACATGTGTCAGTGTCAATCGAGAAATCTGAAAAATCATTTTCAATTACGTTATTAATTTGAAAAATAAAATACCTGCCGCTAACCGTGAACTATTAAGAGCTAGAAATAGCAGAGTTACACCAGGAAGTGGGGATTGAGGAGATAACACGTTTAAAATTTCAGTTCACCATGTCAACGTAGTTAATCTGGTTGCCTAGTTACTAACATATAACAATGCATGCGATATGTCAAAGGAACGTCGTGCTCTAGCTAGCTCTTATGGTGACAGTTTGCTATACAATATTGAGCCTTAGCTGGGTCGGAAATTAAATTCCTTGACTGTACCTACCTACTATTAATTTAATTGGTATTAGATTTTTCTTTTAAAACCACCTCTTACGTCAATCTCACCACACGCTTGTCTCGTAAAGTGGCCTTCAATAGAATTTGCTAACCATGTAAAAAAACCGCCATCGCCATATTGAAATTGTATTTCCCTATGGCGGTTTGTTACATAGTTCGCAAATTCCATTGACGGCGACTTTAGTGTGAACTTGACAGCTAACATCACCGCTCAAAGAGTGGACCGGTCTTTGTACTTTTACGTAGGTACTCTGTGGCTGACGGCATCGGCAGTACCATATTAAAACTTGGGCCTTTGAGGGTCACTGTCGCGTCACTGCTGAAACGTGTCAAAAATAGGTCTGGTTTGATAGGCCAATTTTCAAACGAGCTGTTTTTGTTGTCCCACGGCTATAATTTCAAGTAACATGGAGTATTGATACATATATATTTGTATTCCGTGTATTATAAAGTACTTAAAATATATATAACAATACCGTAAATATTAATTTATTCCTAAAACAATTGTATTTGAAATCGTAAAACAGCGAAATCTACCGCTATTTTGCGTGTCCCACTAGCGGTTTTGCTCAAACAAAAATTTGTAACTATAGACTACGGCAACGTATAAATAAACAACTTGTACTGTTATAAAGAAGATTTATTAGCGTATTCATTACAATATCTTGCAAAATTAATGCGTGGATAATTAAAACCAGTGAAGTATTCTAGTAGTTGTCCCACGCGCGACTCATTTATTAGGACTCAAGCTCAAAACCCTCAAAATCTGGTTTTCTATTGTCCTACCGTTACATTTACTTTACGATACGATAGACAGGTAGTTGGGCAGTGTTGCCGTTTGGTTCCGTTTGTTCCGTTTTTCGGAACTATTGACACCCCCGCTATTTTAGGACATATTGGATTTTAGGACAATTTTCGAGCCACCACCAACAGGAGTGGTCGCAGCGCCGGTATTTTTGACGGAGGAAACCGGTTTTCTTTATACGATGTATTTTGGTACGGCTATCACGACATTCGTATGGGCGTTTATTTATTAATATACGAATGAAATAAAATGAAAATAAAATGAAATAAAAAAATAAAAACCGCCAAAAAACATTCATGTTGACATTTATATGGCGACATTTGTACGGCTTTTTTGGGCATACAAATGTCGAATCAAAATTACTAAGACTCCGCTGTCCATCCGTCTGTCTGTCTGTCACCAGGCTGTATCTCATGAACCGTGATAGTTAGACAGTTGAAATTTTCACAAATGATGTCTGTTAGCTACCGCTATAACAACAAATACTAAAAAAACAGAATAAAATAAATATTGAAGGGGGCTCCTATACAACAAACGTGATTTTTTTGCCGTTTTTATAGATAATGGTACGGAACCCTTCGTGCGGTCTCAGTCTGACTCGCACTTGACCGGGTCTTTGCTGTCGTTTTGCATACTACTCTGCTACCTTCTCTTAGACAGAATTAAATAATGTGTTTTTATTTATTTATTTATTGGAATATTACCACAGAATAAGTATTAGTACAGTCAAGGATTTTAATTGTTGAGCCATTTAGAGCTCCTCATATACTGGACACTTCAAAACTACTAATAAAAACCAAAATTAGTTGACACCTAAATGGCCCAACAATTAAAGACCTTGACCGTACATGGCCTGCGCAAACCGGCGGAGATCACTTTAAATTTATCAATGTATATTCTTTTCTATTTTCATTAAGTTAAGGTGTAAATTTGAATGCTCTGAGACCGACGTCCGAGCATCACGGGGGATTTCTTCTCAGAGCATTCAAATTTACACCTTAATGTACTTAATGAAAATAGAAAAGAATATACATTGATAAATTTAAAGTGATCTCCGTCGGTTTGCGCAGGCCATAAACGATCATCATAAACCATATACCGGAGATACTATATCGAAATAGTGAGTTTTTTAGTATTGTACAATTTTTTTAAGCTTTTTCAACAATTGTATGGCAAACTCGACATTTAGATGGCACTCGCCGACATTTGTATGCCGCCATCGACATTTGTATGGCATAATCGACATTTGTATGGCATTATATCGACTTTTGTATGGCGCTGTCGACATTTGTATGGCGCTGACGACATTGGTATGGCACGGTGTTTTTAAAGCATCAATATCTAGCTAACCATTAGAAGCAGAATGGTGCCTAATGCACCATATTTTTTCTTTTTAAAAACCCTACCTCACGTTGTCGGTACATATCTAATATAAAAAAAAAAACAAAAAACGTCCTCTTCAAAAATTGACCCAGTTACCATCGTTCGGAGGACATTTGCAATCAAAATTTGGAGCTTCATAAGGTTTATTGTCGGGTTTCCACACAGCATGACGTCTCGTTTCAGGAGTGTTATCTAGCGTCCACTTGTCCCATGGTGGCTGTTCAGTTGACATTAAATTAACTTGAAACAGGATCAGCAAAACTGCCAATATGGTGCCTGGATGCACCTGCCGAAACCAAAAGAAAACAATCACTAAATATGTGTTAGGATTCATGGAAAATACGGAGTTTCAACACGTGTTAAACTTTTTTTGCAATAGATGTAGAAATAGTAAAAATATTATTTGTTGGGCTATTATTCCAGATAAGATTAGAAAAATCGTGCGTTAATCGCCATGCGATTACAAGCAAACCATTTATAAACGTAAAAACATTAGTAGGGGTATGCTTGAAACGCTATTAACGATCAGAATAACCCTATAATATAATATCCTAGATAAACGAACAAACGTAGACGAATGTATCCGTTAAAGTTCTAATGTGTCCGGAAGAATATGAAGTAGGCAAACAAGAGTCTGCGATTGTCAAGCGATTTTGCGGGACATAAATATTAACATTAAATACTGTATGTGAAATGTCTAGTAAAACAAACCCGGCGCACTTTTTGGAGCCTAAAGCACTTGCACACATACGGGCCCGGGCACTATGGAATCTAATGATAAGCCTGAAGTTACCCATATTTATATGCAGCCAAGGAACTGATATGATTACTAAATTTTGGAGTTCATTTATAAAGTTTAATTTTGCTATTTAATCAAAATAACATTGTAAAGTTTAAAATAGAATAGATAACAATTTATTTAGACAAAGCCTACACTACAGAACAAAGTTAAGACTCAAAAGTTCAATTTGATTTATTTACTATCCTTTTTCTAAACAACAATTTAATATCCTTATTATTTATTCAATGAATGGGTGCGACTGCTCGTTACGTTCCCTCACTTCCAGATTCGTAGGTATCGAGTCTTGGTAGTTTTTCGGTTCTCGTCTTAATGGTGCGAGTCTCCGCATAAGTGACGGTTTTGAAGGGATCATATCATTCATCGTTTTTCGGATCTTAAGCCATTGCATTTTTTTTGAGTGTGAGTCTATAGAGTTCGGCGTAATTGAATTCCTGTATGTGTAATCTTGTTCGGATTGGAGTGAGTAATCGGTTCCATCTTCCTTGGCTTTGTTGTAAACTTCCGGAAGAATATTTTCGTGTGGCGATTTATCTCGTAAAACGTTTAGTTCTCGAGTGTTTTTAAATTCAGCATAGTCTGGATAAACACTATCCTGAGACCGAGTCAAAAAAGGCTTGTAGCGCAGAAAATTGACTCTCCAAGTGTTTTTATAATCTTCAAAATCCGGTACCCTGGTGCTCAAAGTTTCACGGTAGTCTTGATGGTCGGTGCTTCGGGTTCTTTTTGCTCCCTCACTGTAGCCGTGATGGGCAGTGCTACGAGTTCCTGTTACCTCATTGTAGCCATGATAGCCGGTGCTTCGAGTTTTCCTAATTTCAAGACCAAGGAAACCGGTACTCTTAGTGCCCACCACAAATCCTGGATGCATCGTGCTTTTAGTACTACGATTTTGTGTTACCTTCGCGTTGGGACTACAGGTCGTAAAAGGACCTCTGGTTGGTTTAGTAATAAACAAATGCTCCGGTTTTCTGGTATCGTTTGGATAAAGCTGTTTATAGAGTTTTTTTCCATAATTTCCGAGAAGCAGTGGAAACGACATCGCAAAATTTATATTTCTATCGCTACCTGTACATCCATCCTTACAGATTCTATACGGCGCAGTGAATAACAGGACGTCAGGTTTTTCTATTTCAATATCTAAAAAAAAAACAACATCATAACGACACTGTAGATTAGTGTAGTGTCTTGATAAAGTGTTTCTTATTGTGTTTATTTTTTACAAACAGCAAGCACAAAGATTAATTTAATTTTGGTATATCGCTGTCACATTTTAGGTGTTGGGAAGTAGGTATATAAGTATAGGAAATAATGTATGGAAAGGACCAAGGTTGCATCGCAACCTGGCCCCGTATCATGGTCGGCCTTATCACGCGATAAGTGACAAGATAGAGCGCCAATCTCGTTCAGTCGAACGGTGTCAGCCAGTGACGGACACTTTATCTTGTCACTTATCGCGTGATAAGGCCGACTATGATACGGGGCCTGATCACGATCTATACCATTATATAATTTTGCTTTGTATTTATCATTGAGCCAATCTAACTCACGTTCTTTGTGAAGCAATTTTCTGATGTGCTCTGCCCCGTCTCTTGCATTTGCATCGTTATCTGCGAAAATTCCTTGTATTAACAAAATTATGGATATAATAGTGCGATCAAATGTCATTGCGTGCACTAAACTAACGTTGAGACTTACATTTTACTTGTATCCAACAGAGATCAACCAATATTATATCTTGCGTCATATTTTCGCAACAACACGTTGCAAAACAGCTTTACATTGAGTTTAAGATATATATGTAGTATGTTTTTATTGCTTTTTCATTTAGTTATTTTCTGTATTGCTTTTATGTACAAACTTTGTGAGCGTTTGGCAATTTTGACTAACATTATCAGTTTCCGTTAGTCATGCGCTTCTGAAAGAGACGGTGTGGCGAAGCGAATCGTCCGCCAATATTTATGTAGGCGCATTAATTTATGTCTGTCACTAGCTCGAACGTCTTTCCATTTGGCGAAAGAGTTTACAATAGTCGCGCTGCGCCCGAGGTATAAATAGTCGCCCAAGACCGTGGCCCGCAGTGAGGGAATGTTAATAAATTCTAGTGTGGCGACATTACTCATGCGCACTGTTTATAACGAATTTGCCAACAATAATGTCTAAAATAATGTAAAAAGACATTTTGTAATAAAAAGTTGCAAATATTGTCAATATTGAGTCACTACTATGCTACGGTACTTATATAATTACCTGCCATAAGATAATCTCTCATCTCTCACTTATAATAAATCTCTAAATTAAAAAAAAATCTGTCAGTATCATACTAAGCATTGAGTTGTCCGGAATGATCTCAGCATCCGATGAACGGAAATACATGAAACTTTTTTTACATGTACATAATTATTCTAGCTTCCGTTTAGAATAGACTTATCTACTTACGTACTTATCCGACTGCGACGATTAATACATTTTCGGAAACATTTGACTTCATTAAATTATTCATTTCTTCTGCTTTAAATCGTAGCCGCCATATCTGTCAACTGTCAGTGACGTCAAAATGGCAGCCTTGCCATAACTATCCAACAGTAATCATTTCGATCCGGTGTTGTGATAGACCGTCACAATACGCATATTAATATTCTAAAGCATAAAAAAATAATCGATTCTGATATGGAAACTTATACGCGCTAAATTCGTATTGAGGCGTAAATTCAATAAATGTATCAACAAATTTCAACCAAAATAACGTCAAACGTCAAAAGTCTCACTCTCTTCCTTTTTAGGGTTCCATAGTCAACAAGGAACTCTTATAGTTTCACCATGTCCGTCCGTCTGTCTGTCTGTCTGTCTGTCTTCGGCTTAGCTCAGTAACCATTACGACTAGAAAACTGTAATTCGGCATGGGTATATAAATCAACCACGCCGACAAAACGGTACAATAAAATCATGAAAATTTTTTTTTTAGGGTACCTCCCCTACACCTATAGCGAGGGTGTATTTTTTTTCTTGTTAAACCCATGGTGTGGGGTATCGTTGGATAGCTCGTTCAAAAATATTTTGAGTTAATATAAATCATTTTTCAAATCAGTGATTAGTTTGCGAGATATTGGGCTTTAAAGCCCTAATTTTTGTTCGAGTCATGTGTCCCTCCCCCCTGCCGGCTAAATGGCTATTACTGGGGATGTGAAAAAATTCGTGGTAGTAGTACATATAATGAATTTAAAAGAAAAACTATCACGGACAAGTACGCATAAGTAGTTACCGAGTAATAGTCGACCAATTTAATGTGTACTTGGAAAGGCCGACTTTCGTACAAATTCGGCCGACGCAACCGCACCGCACGTCGATGTAACTAAGACAGACAGGCAACTACGGAACCCTACACTGCGCGTGGCCCGACACGCACTTGGCCGGTTTTTTTTTATTGGCATGGCATAGCGCTGTTCTCGCGTTCAGCCATAAAGTCTATTTGAGTTACTGCAAGATTAAGCCTGCTGTACACACTGGGCCAACGTTGGCGCGTGAGCAGAAGGCAGCTATGCGTTAGAGGGAGAGGGCTTAACTCGATCTCTTTCGTTTACATAGCCGCCTCCTGCTCACGCGCCAACGTTGGCCCAATGTGTACAGCCGGCATTACACGCTGAGTATTTGTCACGATACTGCAAGGCCATCACAAGACCGCGCGCGAGCTCTCTCGTTTTTTCTCGCACTGTACGTCTCTTTCTAAGTTGTCTAATAAGAGAGAGACGGATAGTTCGAGAAAAATCGAGAGAGCTGGGTTATAATTTGAAAGAAAGGCGACTTTAGCATACGGGTTATGGTAGGGAAGATCTTCAATAGCACAATCTAAACATATCTTAAAATTATTTTTAAAAATCGCTGCTATTCGCTTTAATACATCGGCGATACTTTAATATGTTAATTTTTAAACATGGGTAAATCTACAGATTTTAAAAATAATTTAAAGATATGTTTAGATTGTGCCATTGCTATACGCCCGTTCACATATCTACAAGCTTGTACGAAACCCTCGGTGCGCGAATCCAACTCACAGTTGACCGGTTTTTCATACCTTCTAGCAAATAGGCAAAAAATCGGCCCGTATTAAGGTAGTATTAGTTAGGGATTTCCTTTTAAGTTTTCACAGAAAACTTTGAGGCTGGCTGGCTAGGTTCAGTTATTTGGCTTTTAGAGGTTGATACATTTTCCCAGTTAAGGTGCTCCATTGGCCTCTACCATTTAGCTTAAACAAGTGTAGCTTAAGGCAAAGCATGGGGCCTTTGGATAACTGGGCATTTTCAAAAAATCGTGTACGCAATTAGCATGAGTTGTTTAACAAAACTTAACTCAGTGTCAGATTTGTGACGAAAATTAAGCTTACAACTTATGTAAAAACAACTTCTTTTACATTTAAATAACGTGTAGGTATATTATGCATATCAATTATGAATTGAAAAGAAAATGTTAATTTCCATTCAAACTGAATAGGTACTTAATTGTCGTCACAAAAATGATTAATGACACACGCTAATTGGGTAAGGGTGATTCTTAAAAGAGTCAATTTTCACCTTCGACCTTACTATTGTTCTTTCATTACATGACCACTCAGTGTAACTAAGGGCACGCTTTCTTTTTTCTTTAAGGTAGGTAGAAAAAGCCGAAAAAAATCCAACACTCAAAATGTCCACGTTATCCACGTTAATCCCCTAGCCTGATCCCCCAGGGGAATTAGCGGCAATTATTTTATATTCAACTAGGAAAAAATGATAATGTTCGGTTATGGCGCTTCGCCGGACGCTACCGCGTCACGCTCGCTTCGCTCGCTCGGCTCGCGCGCTGTAGGGTCGCAGTTCAACTAACAACCTAACCGTTTTTTTCCCCTGGGGGATCAGGCTAGGGGATTAACGTGGACAACAGCAAAATGTCAGTACCCAGGGGATTGATTTTTAACTTTCGAGCGCTCGACTTTTTCAGAAGACAACTTGACAAAAATTATGAAATGCTATTTTGAAATAGCGATAGATAATTGAAAAACGAGTGGTATTGAACACTCGTAATTAATTCTATTGGTAGAAAGTAAGTGCCTGCCATTTTGACACTGTAAACGTATTTACTTTTATTTGATTTTCGAGCGCTCGAAAATCAAAAATCGGTCCCCTGGTGCGTCCATTCGCCCAAAAGTATAAGTTGTGAATTGAAATCAAGGAATGCATTAAGTACAATCATTAGATTAAAAGTTATTGATTAGGAAGAAGAAATATGGTACTGGTTGATCATAGTTTTTTTTTTAATCTACATAAAACGTTTGTCCGGAGCAAAGCTATCATTCCCTTGGTGCCTTACTAACCAACGTGTATATATCCCTACTTAAACGTCTTCAAATGCATTACGCCTGCCGTACCTAACAAGCGTCAGTACCACTTCTAACACCACGGGGAGAGGACGCGACTCGTTGCTGGAGTTGGAAGCTATGAAGACACATATGTCATTCCACTGGCTTTGGTTTACCGTGATTCTCATTACCCTGTATTTACATATAAAATTAATTTCTTATAATTGACATAGTGTTTAGTGAAAACGAAACTATAAGAATAAGTGCACATGCCGCTTTAATAGTTATTCCTATATTAAAAATAGTTTCGGCATAATCGACAAATCACACTTTTTATCATTCTCCTGCTCTCTCATTCACTTGGCTTTTTCAGCAGCAGCGTAATGATATTTGTCTTTCGTTTTCTGGCAAAAAAATATATTTTTCCTTCGATTTGCATTGGATATGAATGATCAATTCATTTATAAGTTTATTCCTTAGATAGCAGGACTGAAATGTTGCATTATGAAATTAATTGATTTTTTAAATATTTTCTTCTATTTCTACAAATACTTTCTGAAGACCCATTTTCTAAATATAACCAGTAAAATATTGTCATTAAATTGAATTTTGATATTTTTTTATCACGACAGCTCAAATTTCAAAATGTTATATTTTGTTCTCAATATACTTTAGTGCCTGTTCGATAAATATGCTTATAATCAAATACAATTTCAGATTTTATTGTAACTATGTAGTTAGAAAATTCTTAAATTAAAAAAACGCCAGGGGAGTGTCGCATCGTTATAATATAAATAAACACAACAGGACTAGGGATTGCAGCTACGATATCTTATTGTCGGTGTCGTAAGTAACTTCTATTCTTAACCCATCCACCTAATCGATGTCTAGGCTCCGTTGGTCATTGTAACATTTAATTATCTTCAATTTGGCCGATTGCCTACTTTACCTGCTAGGTATCCCATAGTGCTGGCCGACTTCCAAATGATTACATTCACTGAACTGTCAAAGATAAGTTATTTTAGATACCTCGACATTGAGAATTTGAGTTACGGTCGCTGAGTGGATGTGTCATACAGATGTGACATTGGACGACTTGAATCAAGTGTCATTTAACTGTGTTAAATTGCGTCTTTTGTTAAACTGTCATTTTGATTTATGATCGTACCATTTTAAATGGAAAATGAAAGTGTAAATATATTTTTTACTAGTGTTTGTACTTCTTTATTGTTCTGTAATATGTGCTTTATCTGAATAAATATTTATATTCTACTTCTTCTACTTCTACTTATAATTGCCCGTGACGTATTCACGGAAACACCGGCACACCGGCACCAACTTTCATCACGCAATTTCATCTTTTGGGAGGTTGATTTATGGGATATAAAGTATTCGGTTTTAATTCAGTTCCTTTATAAAATAATACTATGCCATATATAGTACATCCGTTCAGCCCTTTTTGCGTGATTGCATAAGAAACATCTGAACATCTAAACAATTGAAACTTTAACATTTATAATACTACACATACCTATGTATGAGTACGATTTTTGATGGATAGGTACATGAATTCGGGAGTGAATGAAAACCCTGCGAAAACGAAATATACCGGAAATGAGAGCTGAGAAAATTGAATTGAATCTCGGATCGCTCGGTCGCTCGACCATAAGTGCGATAGAGACGGAGATATACCAAGTTCGAGATTCCATTTTCATGGTTGTAGGTAGCTCTGGGGCGCTACCGCGAAACGAAAACGAAGTTGTTCGTGTATGTCCCTCTCCTACGCACTTGCTTATTCGAACAGAGAGGGAGATACTCGAACGAATTTCGTTTCGCGGTATGCGTTCTGGCTCGAGCGGTTTTTGCCCCTCAGAATCGTAAACGTCATTGAAATCGTTATAGCCGATTTCGAGAACCTATTCCCTTGCACAACAATTTGCAATACTAGCTTCCACCCGACATCGTCTGCGTGGACCCGGGATAAAAACTATCCTATATTTTAATCCAGGCTATCAACTATCTTCGTACATAATTTTATCCAAATCGGTTGAGCCGTTTAAGCGTGATTCAGTAACAAACATCCAAACTTTCGCACTTATTAGTAGGATTAGTAGGACGAATAATGCTCGTTTAATAGTATAAATTATGCCTTTAAAGAAGTCATCAGTGGCTATGACAGGCTGCGAATGACTACATTAATGTATCGTTATGAGAAACGTCCTACGCACATGTTTAGGGCCCGTCCGCCGAATGAATAGTAGCTACATATAAAAGGTCGCCAAGTGCAAGTTGATTAGTGCTGCACCTACGTACCTGTGTTCTTTGTATTTCCGAAACGAAATACCTAAGGAACCCACGAAATCAGTTACCTTCTGAATAAAATGAATGTATTAGATTGATAATTAGCTACCGGTTATACATATGTATAAAGGTACTAAAATAAACATAGGTAGGTACAGTCGCCATCAGTTATATCGGAGCGGCCAAAGTGCTCGCAAAGATCTGAACATGTCTCTATTGTCGAGGCATTAGAGACGTGTTCAGATATATCTGATGGCGACTGTACCTGTAGGCATATTGTCTCGACTTTTAAATACTTCTCCGGAGTCACAAGCGTCCATAGGCTACGGTGTTTTCTTACCATAAGACAGGTCGAATTCTTGTTTGCAAATGTAGTGATATACTTTCATTTAAGTAGGTAGATAATTTGGATAGCCAGCGCGAATGCGTCTTGAGTCCAGCAGCTTGAGTCGATCACGTAACGTACGCGCGTCAGCTAGATCTAAATGTCACTTTCTGTGTGGGAAAAGGACGGTCGAGTTTTCCTAACGTGCGTTTGAAAAGATACGTCATCACCCTTCTGGGAATAAACAATGCCCCGAGTAGGAGGGTAGCTAATAGGTATTCTACTGAAGGCGGACCATTTTATTAAAAAACCTTGTACAAGATAAGGCCTTGCGTCGATACGGAGTAATTTATTTTTCTCCCAGGGATGTGTTTATTTGTACCTACCTAAAGTAAGTTATGCGTGCAGTATTTATTACTTTTGTCAAACTAATTGCATTCGATGACGTATATCAATCTATCAGACATTCCAGAGGCTACTAGATTCTGATTACTAGTTATTGCACATTTAAAGCGCATCTCTCCAGTGCTCTTTGCATAGATTAATATGTATTAACGTTTTAAATGTCTGTTCACAATTAACACATGCTGACATCGCATAGCACTCTTATATAAATATGTGAGTTAATATCGCTTTGCATTGCTAGATTTAAAACCCAATAGGTACCTGTAAATTCATTCTCAAAAGCAAATGTTTATATATACATGCATTAGTTTAATACTCTAGCAAGGCATAGCAGATATGATAAGTTTTTCGTCTTTAAATTCGTCTGTGATAGGAATATGAGAATGAGATTATATTTCTCGACTTTCTTTTAAACTCAGGTAGAATAAAAACGACATTAAAACTTAAATATTTATTGCCTTATTTAAGACATATTAGAGTTAGGAATGCGGACAGCTTCCGACCGGAGTTTTGTTACTCTAGAGGTTGTACCGCTCGTGCGGTTATGTTCGTAAGTGTTGCTGCATCACGACAAGGAAATCCTGTAACAGTACCACAAAGGTCACGCGGGAGTCTGGGAGGAGTCCGCGGAGCGAGGCCAAGCGAGGGTGTTAGAGCGAAGCTAGATGGACACGGTGTTAAAACCCAGTTTAGAATACTTCCTCGAGATTATGGACTTGGTGTGGTAGCGGTGGAAGCGGGCGCCGGTGGACACGGCACGGAGCAGCGCGGTGTCGCGGCTGGAGGCGCGCGCGCGGTAGCTGTTGTCGCGCGCGATGTACGAGCGCAGCGCGCGCTCGCCCCACTCCTGCGGCCGCGGCTTCTCAGTGGCCAGACCCTTGTTCCTCTGGTCAAGGTAGTTGATCACGTCGTCGTAGTAGTTATGTCGGTAGTCGTACATGTAATTGTATTGTAGGAACTTGGGCCTGAAAGCCAAAACAGAGAGTACATTAAAAATATAGCAGAGTGAATACTTCCCGATTTCATTACCGAGAGGCGCATCAATTTCATTATCGACCAGCGAGGTGATTTTGCATCGTTTGAACCGGGCGTCAGTTCCCATATTCATTTGACATTTGGTCCATACATGCAAACTACCGCCAATAGAAGGGTAGGCCAGGTCGTTGTTTGGTTGTAGCAGTAATTTAAAGTCTTGTGTCATCTCACCTGACCCAGTGTTTGAATACTAGTTTCTTAGGTTCGGTGACGACGGCGGCCTCGGGCGCGGGTGGCTCGGCCTCCTCGGGCTTGGCCTCCTCGGCGGCCTCGGCGGGGGCTTCCTCGGCCGCGGGCTCGGGCGCTGCGCTCTCTTCGATATCAGCATCGTCCCACATTTTGAAAGGTGGTGGGTTTCTGGGTACAAAAACCACTAAACGTTATTATAAATGTACACAATGCACTAATATTTGATCGGCACACTAAGGTAGTGTCGGTATGTAGTACACAGCGCGGTCACGAACCTAAGTGGGATTGGAGAAGCGTGTGGATCGGGTGATCGCTTATCTACGACTGGTATCGGCGTCCCCCGGTGCTCTCGCAGCCTCCCGATTTATCTGTTTGCGCCCCCACCTGGCTGTCGCAAGCGGCGAGTGCGTGATGTTTGCTGCCAATGATGTTCTGTCAATACGTTGACCGTGCTCTTCACAAGCGAATTCCTCGACGTTTTTAACTGTGCTGCCAAGCCGTGCAAGGCGCATGCGGATATGTACTATTACCAGATATTTTTAATCTTTAAAATACTTAATATTAAAAGCCTGTGAGAAAGTTTTTACAGACTAACTACACAACATTTTGGCGCATATTTTTACTACACTTTGAAAAGATTAAACCAATAAACAGACTTCATGGATGTATCGCCTTATACTCGTAGGTATAAGATTTTCAACCTAAGATTAATCTTGGGTTAAATTGGTTTGAGTTTGAGTTGGTGGGGTTCGTGGATCGATTGGGAGGGCTTATAACAATACTTTAAAACGATAAACATGAAAACACACCAGCCGCTTAATAACGAACCGATTCCGGCCACAATAGTTTCCGTTGCATTTCACAAGAGTTTGTTTCAAACGTCATTTATATCCATGAACTAACTTTGACGACTACGATTTGAAAAGTAAGTTGATATTTTAGATTAAAATTAAATCGAAAGCTTAATAATGTTTGGAAGATTCTAACATTACCTGTTGCTTTAAAAGCTAAAGCTGGCCATTAAAGTTATTCACACTTCGACGCGACTGAATTCGGCTCGAGATTGATGAAATATTTTTTGTTTTTTCATGGAAAAAATAATGTGCGAAGCATTACCCAGCTATCGGGGGATACTTAGTCTTAAAATCTTTACTAGGTATCCAGTTAGGGCAGCCGCTAAATGCACTGCATTTTGCCAGCGTCGTGGGTAGCACTTGGAATTTTCGAGTTGAATAAGCGCTGCTTTATCAATACTTGCTAGTTCTGAGTTGTCTCGCCGTCTTCGTTGATGGTCGGTTGCTGTAGCCCGCTACATTCTGAGTAGGTACTCTGGTCGCCCCGGCAATATAGTAATATTTAATGAAGGGCTCAAACTGTAGATACGCTACCCGACGATATACTGCCTATATTTTGGACACACGTCCCTTAAAGGATCACAGAAAGAAGGTAATATCTCTACACAAATAAGGATTCTTTTCCGGTTATTTCGTAGAGATTTTATCGCCAGTATAATACAATTTCATCTGTTTTTAGTACGTTTCATTATTTGGTAGGTCCGACAAATGTAATAAAGTTAACCGCCTAATAACATTTACGTAATATACTGTCTTTTAAAGTCGTATAGACAAATAGACAACCAGAAGGCCGGGGTAGGCAACGGGTCCCACTGGCATTATTTGGCTACAAAACCCTAAAAAGAATCGTGACTGATATTTGGCAAATATAAGTTAAGCGGCGTACCTACTTATGTCAAAACCCCAATTATAATTACGAGTAGTAAACTGAAAATTCAAATGACATCTAAGTAACAACAGCAGCACGTGAAAAATGCAATTAGTTTACTAGTTTATAGTGGGGTATTCCAAAATAAATTAATTCATGCAATGGGTACTGGTAATGAAAGAGTAAGTATCAATTAGTAGAGAACGGGTTACAAAATTATTAATATACGTTAAGAACTCCGTGGAAAAGAGCCAAACTGGTGTAATTTTATCGCATTTGTAAGCTTTGGTATTTTTAGAAATTATGCAAAACATTATAATTAGGTGTTAGACGCTGATCGACTTTGTTGCCGGGGTTTTTAGGTTCCTATTTGATGTAGAGTCCAACTTTTTGTGAACGCAAGTTTAATTCGAGCAAATATATAAACATACAACGAAAATGTAACCATTCTGATAACTGTTACTGATACTAAAACCGAACCGAACTCCCACTCCCACTGCATAATTACTAACAGCATTGAAAACCAACATAAGCATAAACTAAATAAGCAATTTGATGACGGATGTCAATAAGGATAAGGTTTATTAAGGCGCCGTAGGTTCAGCGAAGTTAAGCGAACAGAGTTTTTGAAACAATATAGTTTTTGTAACAATATGTTTTCAAAAAAATACGAATAGTAATCTTGAGGCTTTTCTGCAGGGAAATCAGTGCTTCGAAACATGATTAAGCAAATTTCGCTCGATAGAAAAAAATCACGAACATAGGTCTAAAACGCACAAAAATACACTTAAAATATTCGTAACAAATTATGCACAAAAGCTATAAATATTGAAATTGCTTCTAAAAATCGGCAATATCATGTTTGAGGGAAATCAGTGTTTACATTTTTATTTATTAAAACGTCAAAAAAAACCACCAAAAAAAAAAAAAAAAATTAAATTAAAAAACATGATATCCGCGCTTCCGAGCACGCACTTCCATCTCGCTCACGCTTATGCTCAGTGAGAGGGAGAGAAGACCATGAACCTACGGCGCCTTAACAATCATAGCATAAGAGTGCGTTGCTGATGTTAGGTAGGTATTATGAGTTACCTCGGCACTCCCTATATTGGCTATGATGTTTTATCTATACTTATAATATTATAAAGCGGAAAAGTCTGTGAGATTGTACATCTATGTATAAGTTTGTATGATTAGGTACATACAATTATTAGGGTAATCTCCGGAATCACTTATACGATTTCAAAAAAATCTTTCACCAGTTTTCTAATAGAAATTCCGGGTATTCGGGATGGATATAAGCTATTAAGATTTTATCAGCATTTACTTAATGAGTATGAAAAGTTTTATGGAGAGGTGGGGGCGAGTCAGATTCGCACTTGAGCGGTTTGTTCTCAATTATATTTTCGGGCACAAGAATACAGCAATTTTAATAATGATTTACTATGTATTTTTTTTTCACTTTTTACTTCGAGGAAATCACAGTATTGGTGTGCCATTAAATTCAAAATGTTTGATAACGGGATACTGTAAATAAACGCGTATAGGTACCTATATGCTAAAGAAACGAAAAGCTAACGGTAAATATTCCGTACATAAGTTCCGAAAAACTCATTGGTACGAGCCGGGGTTCGAACCCACGACCGCCGCTTGACAGCCGCATGCCTGAACCACTAGAGTTGAGGTCACGCACACAACCAGTATACTGTTCATATTATTGTAGTCTTTGCATACAACATGTCATATGGCGGGATTTCGAGATTAAGTGTTTCTTTTTTTGTACCGATTGCAAGTTCAGAAGGAAACTTTAGTATTGTCAAAAAAAATCTGCGAAGTATTTCATTTTTATGTAAATGAAATACTTAGCAGATTTTTTTTCTATGAAAATCCAAAACGATTTTAATGAATAAGCAACATTATTCGTTTAAAATAACTTAATTTAATTTAATGAATAATGTATGAATTAAGGATACGTGTAGGCCTGCAATAGAAGCAAAAAATTTAATGGATGACTCCATAGAATATCCGATATCTATCCAAAGTTATTCTTTTACTAAAAGTAATGAAATTTGACTTCACGATATCGTAACTGGTAACTCATTAAATATCTTCAGTTATGTCATATAGTGATTAATATTGTCTTTGTTTTCCATTAATTTTAGGAACTTTTTTAACATTTTGTAAGATTTTTGTATTTATAATGTAAAATAATATTGACAGTATTCCAGTTAAAAATTAAGTTTTTTTAATTACATTTTTTTGTTAAACCACTTGCGATTGCTGATTGGCTTAATCCACCGTTTAATATTTTGCTCTTACTACAGGCCACACCCTGTATATTAGTAGAATAATATTTCAATCGTATAGATCAAAGAGAGAAATATTAAACATCTCAATCGTGCAATCGTGCACTTAAATCGCATTCGTTCATTCACTACCTTTTTTGCAATTAGTACTATGTGTCTGTGTGTATATCGGGTATTCCGAGGATGCGTGTGATTGAAACTCCGTGATATGTGAAACTGTTATAATTACTGTATTAAACGGTTAAGGGGATGCCTTGATTCGAGTCAACCTCGCCCCCTTGACAGAGACACGCTTATGCCTTCCGCGCACGAGAAAAAGAGATGCAACACTCTTCGGGAATAGCTTTTTTGGACAAATTTCGATAAATACCTAACTTAGTGAAGTTTGATTTGATTATTTTACTAAGTAAGATTTTAGACGAGATAATATACTATAGAATTAACTTGATTGTGTCGTAATATAATGTATTGTTTGAGTAGGCTGAGTAAAAAAAGGACATTATAGACCCAAATTTGTTTTTTTTTCTATCGAGGAAACTTTAGGCAATCATGTATAGATTAAATCAGATAAACAATCATATAGTCAAGAATCATATATCTAAAAATCAGACTTTATTGTTTCTTAATCTAGTCAGAACAGCGTTTCAAAGCACGTATAATTTCCAATGCACCCCCTTGACCAACTGAGTAAATTTAATTTATAGCTTAGGACAACACACGGGATGTTGACGTTATAAGGTAACGGGGCAAGAGAGCTAATTTGCGAATATTCTCTGTCTAGTGTAGTGTCCCGGAAGCTCTTTAGGGTCCGGCCAATCAGTGCGACAGCGCTTCCACTCGGGCGCATCCGGTGCGCCCTGATTGGCCGGATGGGAGACAAAAATTCCATTACCTGTGTGGGGCAAATTAATCCATGAGGAAGTGATGCGGCTTCGGTGGTGACTGTGGCATCGTTCACCTCAACTCTCCTACCGATACCTATACCTACATTCTTACAGGGGCGGCTTAAAAGGAGAGATTCCATCCAATAATACGAATACAGTACATACTGTAGATTTCGTCTATGCAACCTCTACACTGCGGGCTGGACATACCACTATTCGGATTTCTAGTCAAGCTGTCTGGAATTAATAAATAGAAGAAGAGTTGAAGACGTGTAGCCACTCTTCGGGAATGGCTTTTTTGGACGAATTTCGATAAATACCTAACTTAGTGAAATTTTATTTATATTTCATTAAGTGAGATTTTAGATGAGATAAAACACTATAGTATTAACTTGATTCTGTCGTAAAATAATGTATTGTTTGAGTAAAAAAGGAAAATAAAGACCCAACTTTGGATTTTGTTTTCTATAGAGGAAATTTTACGCAATCATGTATCGATTAAATCAGGTAAACAATCATATAGTCAAGAATCATATATCCGAAAATCAGACCTTATTGTTTCTTAATCTAGTCAGAACGGCGTTTCAAAGCACGCGATAATTTACAATTCACCCCCTTAATGCTCTAACGTGCTTGCTCTACCATCCCGCTAACCGTCCCTACAGTACATAGTTCCGAGGAAAAGGGCTCGTTTACTCGTATTTGTTATTCCGCTAAATAGCGTCTATGTTGACAGCGACACCAAACTGTACAACTGATGGCGTAATAACTATGCACTTTATAAGCAGTTATTGTGCCAATCGACCTTTCACACAATGACAATAACATCATCATCATCATCATATCAGCCGAAAGACGTCCACTGCTGGGCATAGACCTCCCCCAAAGACTGCCACAATGACCGGTCCTGCGCCACCCGCATCCAACGGAATCCCCCGACCTTTACCAGGTCAATACATAAATACCACAAACTCCACCGATCGTTTACAACCTGACCCCGTATCATGGTCGGCCTTATCACATGATATAAGTGACAAGATAGAGCGTCCGTCACTAGATGACGCCGTTCGATAGAACGAGACGACGCTCCTATCTTGTCACTTATCGCGTGATAAGGCCGGCCATGATACGTGGTTTGAGCATGTTTTAAACAATTTGGTTTGCTTGATTGACTTTGATTTGGACAAAATACACACTGCTTCATTTTCATTTCTCCATCTGTAGTTTTATCCTATTTACACAAAATGATCATTTCGTTCATGATTATCACTAGAGAGCCACTGCAGTCTAGCGTTAAAGCACGCGACTTGGAGGTTGTGGGTTCGAACACCGGCACGTAACACAGGGCTTTTCATAAAAATATGTACCTATACGAAATATAATTTGATATTTATCAGTGGTTTTTCGGTGAAGGAACACATCGTGAAGACACCGGTTTAATCCCAGTAAGGTCTAGTTTTCCCTCTAGGTTGGAAGCTCAGATGGCAGTTACTTTCGTAAAAAAATAGTGCCTATGCCAAATTTTGGGATTAGATGTGAAAGCGGACCTCGGGTTCCTTTGGCTCACATAAAATGTTTATTAACGGTTACAGCGGTTAAAGGCCTAAGCACGCGTAGCAACCCGTCGCATGGCAACAAGTTGCTACGTCTGCTAATTTAGTGATACCCTTAATGTTATCTTTCTCTCGCACTGTGTTTATTTGTATATCTCTTGTTGTGTTACCTTCCGTTCCTTCACCTAATGGACCCGGCGGAAGACCAGCGCTGGCAGATAAAGCCAGCATCATGCTGAGCCGGGTCCTTTTCGTGACACGGCTTAGGCCGTATATATATCTTTTTTTTCTTTTCCAAATGTATTAGTGTGTATTAGCTGTCACGAGTAAATGATGGATTTGTGGTTAATTTCGATGAAATCGACGATTTTGGCGGCGAAAACCTCGTGTTTCGCCTCAGTTTGCGGTGTTTGCGCTGTGACGAGTTCATTTTATTAATTACGTACCTACCAACGTTTCATGAAGAACATTCAAATTCATGCACAATTTAGTGTTGGCAGACCATTAGGTACGTATTTATTTCAATGACATCTTCTTTGTGGTAAACTTTTGTGAATGAAGGTATTCATATACAATTAGGTAATTAGACCAATTTATCTAAAAAGACCAGTGCTGCCAATTTCAATTAATAATTGCAATAGATCTGTGAAGGTGTCATGAGTGTTTGTGTGTGTTTAATTATACATTGACGATTACTGCCAATTATAAATGGCTTAAAATAAATATTTATTCTATTACTATTCAGGAACGTTCGAGTGACATTAGTAAATAAGAATGTCTATACCTACCTAGATTATATTTAGTCTCACTAAAATTAATTGATATAATGCGTTAGGTCTATAAAAAATAAATGAGCAATCACATGGTCATGTCTTGGATTTTTGGGAGGTGTTTTGGTTATATTAAATCACACTAATCAACTACACGATTACCCACTTTTATTACGTACCTCTACAAAAAGCGAAAAATTTGGGCTATTACTATTACTATTCGAATCTTTCGTGGCTAATGGCCGGTTCCAATAATCAATCCACCGATAGTTTTCCTTACCGGACCTTGACAGATTACCCGAAGAAAATGTGTCAAAATGTAAGGAAAACTATCGGTGGATTAATTATTGTAACCGGCCATTAATGAACAATCAGGAAATTGATAAAAATTGTGTTATGCTCTCGAAAGTGCCCACATAAAGACAATTACGCATGTATTCACTGAAAATAAAACGGACAAAATGTACTATATAACAAACCAGAGACACTTTCAACACTGCGATCAAGAGTGGGGATCATAACCGTTTAAAGTTACCTTTATTACTCATTATTTCAATGCAATAAAGATAGGTAAGAAAGGCTTGCATCCTCCTATCGTCTGTAGGTTGAGCCCTTAATGAGCCCGGAGTCTGCTTTGGCACCTTAGACAGAGAGAGGACAGAAATGCTTGCATAATATAATTGTACGAGTATTGTGACAAATAGCCATTTGTGCACATATCGCATAAACAAACATCGTAGTTTTCATTTACAAAAGGGGAATTATAAAACGATCGAATAAAAAAAAACTTAGCGACTGGTGATGGACATACTGTTTTAATAACTTGAGCGTTATGAATTTGAGTAAGCGAAAAATTAACTAAATTAACGACGAATTTAATAATAAAATCCAGAACGAGGTGATTAATTCATTTCAGATATTAAAATTCTATCCGTGCGACTACATTACTAAGTGAGCGACTAGAAATAGCTCGCGGATAGGTTAGAAGACAAAAGCGGGGGAGGAGCCTTGCTCCCGCTTTCGTCTTCGAGGTATTTTTTTTATATAAGAGCGGAAAAACCTCTGCTCATTATAGTATTTTTCAAAGTGGTTATTGTATTCGAAACACTTCATTTAAGATAAAATGCCGCTCAGTATAAAAAAAAAATATGTCCCAAATATTGAAAAAAAATCAGGACGTAACGTTGACACTCAAACAAATATTAGGTCGCTCAAATATTATGAAGCTTCTCATTTTGTATTTTATGTAACTCAAATTAATGTTTGTAAGTTGTTGTTCTGTTGATTTCTCGTCACTCGCAGTCAGTCGCTCACTTAGTAATGCTATAACGTAAATTAATTATATTTGACACTTAAAACTTTAATTTACAGTCACTCGTTTAAATACTACCCTTTAAAAAATAAGTCGTCGGTTACTCAGAAACGAAAGTTTTTAAGTTAGGTACTTACGTTTCAAATATGTGTGGCTAAGCAAGAAAAAGAAATTTATATTTAAAAAACTTTTACAGCTGCTTCCTAATGCACAAGCGTCGGTAAACATCGGCCGCCACCTGTCCGCCGCTGCTGTGTTGATTGATACCTGCTATGCTATTCACAACATGTTTCACCTCACCTCATAGTTACCCCTAATACATCTTGACGCCGGGATCCGTATCGACAACTCGTAATCGAAGGTCTGACGTACACTGAAGCATTGTGAATAACAGTTCTGATATGTCATTGTGATACTATTCATTGGCTTCATTCCGTGTGGTACCTTTCTTTGGCACTGAAACCAACTACTACTGAAGTCAATAGCCATTCCATACTTTTTGTAAGGTGTGATTTACGTGAATGTTTTTTTTAATTCAGTTTTTATTTTGTACAATGTGTTTAATCCGTGAAAAAGTGCAAAGGCCGGAAAAACCCTGCATTACTTACCCTTTTTCAGGCAGACCAGAGGTGTTATATTAGCTTCCCTAACGCTGGCCAGCCGAGTTGGATTCGACGATTGACCTCTTTCTCAAAGTTGGACCTACCTAACTGGACAGTCTGTCCTAGGTATATATAATCGTCTACAACTTCGAGCGTAAAGTGTCCGATTGAAATGGGAGTTGGTACATTCGACATCATTTTCGTTTCGCTTTACTGAGGTCACCGCCAACCCGCACGACGGTCCCGGGTTAAATACTTATTGTAATACTTATTTATATAATAGTTGTCCTGACCTATAAATCTTTTGGTCCGTATATATAAAAATGAGAACCATGTAGTATTAGTAGCTTTAACTTTTGCACATGGTTGTGACAAGTCAATCACATTATTTAAGAAATACCTACCCAGATAATATTGCTCTATCCGTTTAGACCGGCAACCTGGATGGAGAGAAAAATTATAAATACATACTAAAATGGACAACAATTTTATTCAATTATATTTGCGAGAATATACAAAATCTATAAATATAAATAAACATAAAAGTCCTGACTGACTTAAATCAACGCCCAGCCCAAAGCGTTGAACCTAGAAACCTGATTTTTATTAAGATATATTTTTAAGAAGGGATTTTTGAAAATGTATCTCACAAGGGGGTAAAAAGGGGGTTAAAAGTTTGTATGGGGATGGGGTAAAATTTTAGGTGAGAGACTTGAAACTTTGTGTATGGACTCTTTACTACATACAAGAAAAGTTATTTTGGGGTTTTGGAAAAACCCACTCCCCTAAGCGGGTTAAATAGGGGTGCAAAGTTTGTATGAACCGATTTAGATGCAATTTGGTATGGAGATAGTTTGAGTCCCGGGAAGGACATAAGATAGTGTTTATCCCGGAAATCACCAAACGGGCTGAAATAGTGGTTAAAAGTTTGTATGGAGCTACGATATAAAAGAGTTCTACGCGGACGGAGTCGCGGGCAGAAGCTAGTCCCACAATATAGGTGCTAAGCATAATTATTTCATTGCTAGTACATTCATTTGTAACGTAATAGGAGATTCGTTTGTGGTACTCTATCTTGAAATTAAATAACTTTCAAGTAGATACCATTGAAGACTCTGTGAAGGTAATTTATTTATGTAGTTATCCAATGAATACTTACTAGCTTTGGCCCGTGACGCCTTCGTACGCCTCAACTTTTTATCAACCTGTAATCCCTATTTTGGTTGGTATGAAATTTACTGACGTGGAACTGGTTATGTAGTATTACAGGTAAATTATGAAAGAAAAATGTTGTCAACAGCGAATTGACCATATATTGTTGTAACCAACGCATTTCTGCTCGGAAAGCATTTCATGTGGTGAAGTGGTAAGAAAATATGTTACGGCATGGCGAAGAAAACTGAAGTCGGTTTTAGGGTTCCGTACTTCAACAGGAAAAAAGGAACCCTTCTATAGGACACTTTGTTTTCTGTGAGTCTGTCAACACCCTTTTGGAATCGAGTTGAAATTAATTTCGAAACCCTTTCCGTTCCTTTACTTGTAACGTTAGGTTTTGGTATGAAAATCTGTTGAGTAAGTACTCGTTCAGCTTGAAGCAATGTCTTACATTACACCTGACGACGACAATTTGTCGACCATTTGTGGATCTACAAGTAAAGGTAATACCTGTCCCTGGTCACAACCGTTACTTATCGGTCTAGAAAAGTACGGTCTTGTTTTTACATATTATACAATCAATTGATAAGTTGGTGAAATAGGGGCCAGGAGTTAACAGAACAGGAGTTAACGGAGCAGATTCGATCTTTGAATATAATCCGCCATAGCCAGAGGCACGTTGTAGCCACTGTAGGTGCCCATAAGTATATATGTACCTATTGGAGACCATGAGCCATCTCGCCAAGTATTACTCTGGCAAAATGTAATTCGGTTCGCCATATGACTAAGTTGTTTAACAGGATAGTAGCACGTTTGCGATTGTACAATCGATACAGGAACTGTAGGTATATAAAAACTACAGTTAGAAACTGACATTATGTTCGGAGTATAGACTTCCATAACGATTTTCGTATTCCAACTATTCCATATTCTGAGCTTAAAAGGTAAGGACTGGGGATGTGAGGTAAATCTTACACACAGCGTCACAGACAAATATACATTTCATTTAGTTAGAAGTAGTACACATCGCGTTGAATTTGTAATTTGTTGAAATTCGTTAAAATGTACGTAAACTTCAGTCTGCTTTTTATGTACTAGATTCAAAGACTGACCTCATTCTCCTATACGAGACGCGCCTCTACGAAGTGTGTGAGGTTGATGAGGCTGTGTGAGGTTTACTGCTCACAGTGAGTAGGTTGATAGGTAAGTTTGCATGAGGTCAAATCAAACCAGCGTGCACTGGCGGCATCGTTTTACCCTTGGCCTGGCACTGATTGATTTACCTATGTACCTACGTTGCGCTGTATTGACGAATAGTTTGGCTTCAATCATTGGGTCGTGTGACCTAATGCCGATGCCAATCTACAGGATGGCTCCGAAATACTAACCTTTACGGATAGTCATGAAATATGTGTCCATATTTTTTTTTCTATATCTGATTATGTTAAATATATTACATAGAACACATCCAAGACTCAGAAACAAATATTAAAGCTCATCTCACAAATATTTGCCCTTACCGAGATTCGAACCCCTGACCTTCAGCTTCGTAGGCAGCGTCACTACCCACTAGGCTAACCGGTCGTCATATTAAATAGTTCAATTGTATAGATAATATACATACAGTTTAAAATCAAAATAAGATTGGATAGCGTAATCCGTCTGTGGCGTGCTCCGGAATTTAGCCCTCAAGGTAATACACAAATTACATCAGAAGTCAAAAACGGAGTCTGTCTAGGTTTAATTTTAGAAGTTTTTTTTTATTGATATGTAAAGTCTTGTAAAAAGAGGCCTTGGAAAGTGCTTTGAGCTCTTTTCATGGCCGTGCGTACACAAATTCACTGCCAAAACTTTTTGTAGCGCCACGCGTGTAGCCGATAAGCTTTGTTTCCACGTTGTACTGGAAACTGCCTACCAACGGCAACGGACCGAGCCTAGCGGGTTACTAGCATATTAGTAGAATTAAAAGTGTTTAAGTGCACGCAAAGTGCACACATACAGTTGATAAATTTGGTGTAAGGGTACTAAGGAGGAACGAAAACAATTTTTTTGGTCACCATATTTTTGGCATCTAAGGTCAGAAAAGTAGCTTGACGTCTAGCTTAGGTCGTTTTTTCTCTTATCTCAAACTGGCCAATCAAAAAAAAAATATATGACCATTCTAAAAAATGGGCCCAGGAGACTGAGGCTATGAACAGATTATTGATACAAAAGAACTTAAAAACCGTTGCAATTCATCATCATCATCATATCAGCCGAAAGACGTCCACTGCTGGACATAGGCCTCTCCCAAAGAGTGCCAAAGTGACCGTTCCTGCGCCACCCGCATCCGTTGCAATTATTTAAATAAATATATGTTTTATTAATAAAAATAGTTCAACGGCTTACTATTAAGAAGAAAATAGTTTACTATTCGTGGGGATCCCTGATGACTCTCAGTCACCTGATTCATCCTCAGTCTCCTGGCTCTTATGTTCCCAGGAGACTGAGGACAAGTTACTGAGATTATTTTAAGTTTTTAGCCAATTACTACGTCAATGCAACATTTCATATTGAAATTATTCATTTCTGTACTCTAATGTAACGAAATTACGACCTATGAATGCAAAGAAAGTATATAGAACACAATGAATTTTAAATAAATACGTATCAGGATTCAGGATACTGTTAAGCTGCACAACCTCACTCACACAACTCGCCGTAGCGACACTAGTGACTAAGCCAACCGCGAGCCGAGACGGACGTGAGTGGTTGTAAGCTAACTTATTCACTTCGATCTTTCACTCAGACCGAACAGCATCGTGCCAGACGCGGTAATTCAAATTGATTTAAACGTGTTTTCATGTAAGGTGAGTCGGGGCAAGAGTGTCATACTTTTTTAAAAGTTAGATTCAAATAGTGTTTGTGATCTTATTATTGCATTATTTCGTATAATAAAGCGATAACATATAAGTAAATTTTATATATTTTTAATTGTAACCACTTATTAAGCAAATAAACTTTTAAAACAATTGTAAAAAAATAAAAATCGGCATGCCTGTTCCTCTTGCCCCATGACTGGGGTAAGAGTATCGTACGTACCTAACTTGAACTAGGTTAGCTCCAGTGGATTTACGTATTTTGTAACACAGTTGGTAGACGCTGTCAAGATAATGAATACCTTAATAAGTTGAAAAACTTCAAAATTCTGAGAAACTGCGTTTATACATATTCTGGCGCAAGAGTGTCATAGTAAGTGATATCAGGGGTGACAAACCACCTAACACTTTTTTTAATTCACTTTGAAAACTATACTATTTACGAGTACCTATAGGTATCACAGTAGTATTTAGTATTAATGCCACTCGTGATTACTTTCGTATTTAACCAATAAAAATCTTTATTTTGTTTTTGTTATACATATACCAATTTACCGCTTTTTATCAAGCGACAAGAACTGAGGCGATTTTTTTGTTTTGTACGTAATTGTAATTGTGTCACGATATGGTTGATTATTTATGTTTTGAGTGCTTGAACCCAACATCCACATCCTCATGTGCCGAAAAATCGCATACGCAGTACGCACATGCCTGAATTAAACAGTGCCAATTTGTAATAAAAATGTCAATTTATAAAAGGTTTGACCGCCCTGACATGGGGTTAGAGTAGCTTATGACTCTCTTCCTCCGGACTGAACTGGCACTCTTGCCCCACTTGAATAATTTGAGGTTAAAATTTGATTGGCTTGATAAAAACTCATAACTGATAGGAATTACAGAAAATAACGATGTGACATAAAAAATAAACTATAAATATTCGACTCACCAACGAACAAATCCGAATGAACAGCCATAAATCACACAAAACCGCTTTTGAATTATACACGTGCACTTCCACTTATCACAAGTCGTAACTAGTCAAAATAAACCGCGTTTTGTTTCAATATGGCGTGTTAAAGAGACATCTATGACATGATGATGGAACGAATACACGCCTGTCTGTTTTACCGACGGTACAAAAAGGCGCTCAATTCAATAGAATTAGCTGTAAGAATTGACCCTCTTCCCCCGACTCACCTTGGCAGGAGACTGTAGCAAAAACCGAGAGACAAAATTGCACGTTTTTTAAATAAGTTTCGCATTAAAGGTAAAATTAGACAAACACATTGAAACTTTATACATTTCTTTTTTAGTTTAGATATTACGTACATACTCAAAATAAAGTTATGATGCAGCCTTTAAGCTTTAATTTCGTCCGAGAGACATGCCAGGAGACTGAGAATTTGGCACTTTAGAGTACAATTTTTTAAAGATGTAAGTGAGCAAATTTTTAGTGTCATACTAGAAACCATTTATTTGAACAGTTTCGATCGTTAATCAATATGATTTGCCTACAAAAACTGTACAAAATAAGGTGAGCCGCGGAAAATTCCCTTGCGAGTAGAACCACCCATATACATAATAATTAATAAAACATTACTAACCTGCTATCAAGTCAAACCTTTAAAACACAATAGAAATTACTTCAGAAATATCTTCTTTGCGGAGACTGACTGTATATGACATGTACCTGTGTGTCACGAACATGTTTTTTGAGCCGCCTGTAGATATGTTTGCGCTCGTTTTGCGTCTCTAATTAGGTGGTAATTTGTTGGCCTTGCGATGACCGCGTGGTGCTTTATCTTGATTTTGAGGATTTATTTGGTTTGAAACTTACGTAGGTATGATAATATTGTAGTATAAGTGTGCTGCCAAAAATACCAAGTAAAAATATATAACTCATTTATATAGAATTGCGAAGATGTGACAATGAGGAGTAACTAAATAAGTTGAGTGAATAATATAAGCAGAACTGGAGGGGAGTGAATAGAACCATAGTATAACTAAAATTTATTTCATCGATAACATAATCATTTTAACTTCAAATATTACGTTTAGTGATTTAAAAACTAAACGAAACTGAAAACTTAGGTGTTGGAGATCTTACTTACTTACCTGTAATTATTCTGTAGCAGCGCTGGTAGACACTTCACATGGTTAAGTTCACTACACAAATATATCACAGACACGAAAAGCAGTTGATGATGATCGGAATGAATATCGGAATTACAGAAAGCCGTTTACATCAGTCATTTTATTTTCACCAACTGACATGTCACTGTCATGATGACAGGTTTTATTTTTCTTTTTTTGTGGCAGTTCAGGCAACAGGCAGGCAACTACAAACTAATCAACATGCGATTCATAATATTTTACAGTGCGGAAAGAGCAATTTCCGTGCATATGTCGAAACTTTAAAGAGCCATATGTACAGTAAAACGTTGTACGATACACGTGCGAATAGGTAATTCGCAACTTCGGTCGTGTTTTAATTTATCACTACTCGTTGTATCGTAAATAACTATTATTAAATTAGATATACAAAAATGACCGGCTTAACCATGGAGAGAAGAGATTATAATAATGCGCTCCATACAAATGTTCACCCCCTATTTCACCCCATAAGGGGATGATAACCGAAATAAAAACTATCATATGTCCTTCCCCGAAGCTCAAACTATCTCTATACCAAATTTCATCTAAATCGGTTCAGCGGTTTAAGCGTGAAGAGTTTTTAACTCACTGCGATGTAAATCTATTGACAACTAGGTATCCAGTATAGGAAGTTCAGAGTAGAGAAATCGCGACGCAAGTAGCTCAAGATTACAAAAACTCGCTAGAGGGATTTCTAATCAAATGCGTCATTCTCAGGAATAATTTTGTGAAGTATGGTGAACCAACTCTATGGTTTGGTTACCATGGACACATTTTGGTGTTAGAAAACACAGAATTATGTGGATTAATGATATATATGCAAAATTTGTCTTACGTATTTTTACTATAAATAAAACTACATTAACATCAACTATAGACTAGACTGCTTTATTCTTGTCACATATGGTGATCGTCAAGATCCACAATAACACCAGTTCATATCCTTGAACTTTACATGGTAGCAGAGCTTTCGATGTTGCAAGAATACCAAATGTAAGTACCCGTACAAAATGTCGAGCGCTAAAATAGACGCACTCACGAAAGACAATTATGATACATGGGTTATACAAGCAGAAGCCGTCCTAGTGAGGCAAAAACTTTGGAAATACGTTGAGACACCCTTGTCCTCGAACGCAACTGCCGATGACGTTGATAAGGACAGATAAGCTAAGTCTGAACTCGTCCTTATTATCGCTCCATCTGAGCTTAAGCAAATTAAAAACTGCGGCACTGCCAGACATGTTTGGGACAAACTGAAAAATACTTATGCCAGTACCTGACCTGCCAGGACCTGCACGAAAGGCGTCTCTACTAAAACAAGTGATTCTAACGAAACTAGAAGGACACGACGTACGCAGTTACCTAAACAAATTTATGGACACAGTGGGCAAACTGGCTGACATGGATATAATCATAAACGACGACTTGTTAACAATTATGATGTTGTACAGTCTCTCTCCTGATTATGAGAACTTCAGAGTTGCTATTGAATCGCGCGACAGTCTTCCGAACCCAGAAGAGCTTAAAACCAAAATATTAGAAGAATTTGAAGCACGTCATAATCAAAACATGACCAATACCAACGAACCTGGAAAATCAGACTTTATGGTTTCTTAATCTAGTCAGAACCGCGTTTCAAAGCACACGATAATTTCCAATGCACGCTTTCTACACGGGTGTGCTTTTGTTCACATATTTTTTTAAGTCCTGTTATTGGAACTCCGAATATGTATTTATTTACAAAAAAAAATACACCATAATAATCATTATTCATAATCAGTCACAAACTCGACACTATGTTCCCAAAAATTACCATTATGATATTTAGTCGTAACGTGTAGTAACTGTGCAGTAACAAAATAACCAAAATTTTGGTAGTTCGAAATGTGTTCACAATATTACCACATATTGCAACCAGATTGATACTGTTTGTTTGTACGTGGTGGGACCGATCTACTCTGCGACTACTTGGAAATTGTGACCACTATTGAATTTTTGCGACCAGAAATGGTTGTATGGGTAGCGATTTTGCGGATTTTTAACGGAACTAATTTACTTTACTGGCAAGGAGTACTCTTTGACAACAGACGTTAGAAGTCATCGAATGTCACCGATGTAAACAAACAGCAAGGAAGACGAAATACTTCGCGATTGTAAAATAAATTACAGTAAATATGTCGAAATTAATCCATAGTGAGGTCAGAAAGCTTATTTTGAATATACCTGAATATTTACAGCAAAAAAAGGATTGTCTAATATTTCTATAAACAATGTCTTGAAATTGGTTGTTGACATGACCGGTACTGACATTTTATAGTACGTACGTATTGACGAGGTAGGTATTGATTAAACTGGTTAGTTTCGTTGGATTTGACTAGAAATTTATTTTCTTATTAAAATATTATAAATAAATAAATATTAAATATTAGGGGATAATCTTACACAAATCGACCTAGTCCCATAGTAAGCTCATTAAGGCTTGTGTTATGGGTACTAGACGATGATATATATAATAGATATAAATACTTAAATACATAGAAAACTTCCATGACTCAGAAACAAATATTCATGCTCATCACACAAATATTTGCCCTTACCGGGATTCGAACCCAGGACCTTCAGCTTCGTAGGCAGCGTCACTACCCACTAGGCTAACCGGTCGTCAATATTGTTATGAAAATTGAAGAAGAATATAGAAAAAGGTCCTTTAGTCGAATCCCAGACCGAACGTTTTATAATTGAGGTCGGCGGTCACATCAGAGTCGGAGTCTTCGGAGTCACAATCTGAAAAAGACTTAAATATCGAACCAGATATGGATGAATAGGTATTTATTATAAAGCATATCATTTTTACAATCAACAAACAACACAATGCCAACACACACTGTCGCGACTATACATGACGTATGTGCATTATTGCCATATATTATGCGGTTTACAGCGACACTACCTCAGGGTTAAATAGGGACTCGTCGGGTTATAATTATGGAAAAAAATTAATCTGTCACCAAAAAATACTGACGCTTACCAAAACATACTGACTTGCACACCAAAATTTAACAGTTGCACATCAATACCGAATTTTGTTGAACGATTAGTATTTTAGCTGTGCAGTTCAGTATTTTTGAGGCTGTTAGGTTTTATAATTGTGCTTTTAAATACTATCCGTTAATTAATCGTAAATAACAAACCATAAGTTTTCTTCATTTTCAGTATCGCCCTCTAGCCGACTATGCAGTCACTGATACGATCGACGCGACACAATATCGATACCATAGTTCACAATCGTACTAATTACAGAGAAAAAAGTGGTGTAATTAGTATGCTAGTGCTCAAATCATAAAGTTACAATTTCAGTGACAAAAAAAATGTAATTAGTACGACTGTGAACTAGGGTATCGATATATTAATAGCCTGCGCGTAAGCGCATAGTTCATTTGATTTTCAAAACCCCCTGAAACAGATAGATGGCGTAAGGGCCTACATATACGAATGCAAGAATGGTTTTGGTACCATAGATGATTCGGCGTACAGGGGACCGATTTTTCACTTTCGAGCGCTCGAATTCAAAAGCGAGCGGTAGAAAATATTCGCACACGAAAATTTGTCACTATTATTTTCGCAGGAACCCAATAGGTAATAGCTATTTTTGAAATCATCACTCGAAAGCTAGTGATTGGCTATCGACACTTTTGCGTTTCGTTGTATGCAAAAAGTAGATAATTACCGATTTTTCAAATTTGAATTTTCAACATACCTTATTTAGAGAATAGTACTTTATTTTAAGTTGTGTATCTATAATATAGTAAATTGATTAATTTTAAATATTTTATGCATTTCATAACAGAAAAAAAAAACAAAAGTAAGTAGTGTGTAATGGTAAACGAAACGCTTATTTTTTCGCAAATAGAATAACGATATGAAAGGAACTCTAAATCAAACTGTAAATGTATGTAAGTATAATGTCATACAATATTTCCGTAACTTCGCAAACAGGACATTTTATCAGTTCATAATGTAATTAAGTTTGGACCAGGTTGGGGTCGTGTTGGACTAAAATCGGCATTAATTAAAAACGGTAAGATTGCATGAATGCATTCAAATCCACAACCGTCAATATTGTTCTTAATGCTTAAGCTATACCCGGAACCATTATTTTCTCGGCTTTAATACTACGAAATAAACTGATAAAAAGAAAACAAAAAACCTCATCGCTGGGGTTCCAACTCACAGCCATCAGCAAAGAAGATTAACCATTGGTCGTCATCGAAGAGTAAAACGGAATACGGAAAAAACTAATTTTCCACAAAAATAAGACCAAGCTAGATTCTAGGTACCTATTTATTGTTCCACGTGTGAATAGATTACTTTTGAAGTAATTTATACATGATTAAAATTATTGACGACTAATGATTAATAATTACAATAAAACTATTTGGGATCATCCTATACCTATGCAGCGTGACGTCAAATAGATGTCATCGGCATGAAAATTACGGGCTCTGGGGACCGATTTTTGACTTTCGAGCGCTCGACTCTTTCACTCGAAAACTGACAAAAATTATAATAAATAAAAAATAAATAAAATAAAATAAAATATCTTAATAATGTCTCTGTGTAATGTGTGTGTAATGTGTGTGTGTTATCTTTATCTTAATTATGAAATGCAATTTTGAAATAGCTATAGAAAATTTAAAAACGAGTGGTACTTATTGACCACTCGTATTAAATTCTATTGGTAGAATTCTAGTGCCTACATCATTTTGACACTACAAACGTATTTACTTTTATTTGATTTTCGAGCGCTCGAAACTCAAAAATCGGTCCTGGACCGGAGTAATCTTCATGCGCAGGTAAACGCAAGTGCACGCTAGATGTCGATATCTGCAAATTACATCACGCTAACGTTAGGTACTGTATGTGTTGCACTTTTTGCGTGAGAAGTTCTTGTAAATGAAAGTGGATTAGGCTCCGTGTTTTCTGAACCAACAGACTATATACTTAACTGATTGTGGCGGCGTCTTAGGAACTTGGAATAACATCGCCCCCTTTGTGCCCGATGATGTAGGTAGTCAGAGTTGATTATGTGGAATAGTGTAGTAGTGTGTTGTGGCTGTATGCGATGAGCTAGCAACCTCTCACTACAATACCTATCCCATTTTCTATAGCAATAGGCATAAAATTCCTAGATTTAACACTGAAAAAAATAATATTTTTTCTCTACCTTTACGAATACAGGCCCGCTTTTACGTACCTATGCGTGTACCTAGTATAATACATATTTAATGGCTAGTATAAAAGTTCACTCTTGGGGGAGGCCCAAGTCCGGCAGTGGAAGTCTTTCGGCTGCACAAAACCTACAAAAGCGATTATATTATTACCTATACTTGTGTGTATTGTTTCATATCTTGGATATCATTGGAACGGAATACTTACGGACTCACCTCGATGATTTTATATATCTGCTAGTTTTTCACAGACATTTTCTTATTTAATTAAATCACTGTGGTGGCAAAAAAGCGTGCTGTTGACAACGAAGTCTATGGAATTATACAATGGTTTCAGAATTAAATTGGTAAACAATTAGAGTCAGACTGTTTTAATTTATTTTCAAGTTCCTGGTCTATGTGGGTTGCTCCGCCCACGGAATCAAACCAGATTCGAACAAGGGACCGAGGGGAAACGACGATAGTCAGATGCCTGGAGCTATGTTCAATATTTCGACTATTTTCGACATTTATAAAAAAATCCATCAAAGAAAATTTTAGTGGAAATAGCCATAGTCTATCAAATGTACTATAAGTCAGTGGTGCTAGTACGAAAATCAAAGTTCATTTATATAGTTTTATATCTAACGCTCGGATATGCTACAATGATGTATATTATACGTTTTACTAGAGTGATAGAGATGGCATTTTCATAGTAGGTAAAGCCTCAAATGTCAAAGTGGTTGAGATTCTCAACCGATAATTTAATGGGGGAAAAGGGTACACTCACGGTACCTTAAAGATACGTTAGACTGCTGGTCGACTGCGTAACGCTATGTTAGTACCTACATCAGGTAGATATCAAGCACAACTTAATGTATTTATTTATATGTGAAAATTACAGTGAAGTTTACCTTCAAAAAGTTACGAGTACTCGATAATTACGTTATCTTATGTCGATCAGTAATGTCAAAAACATTACGCATATTTGTAAAACCGGGCCAAGAAGTACTATTTTTAAATAATGTACGAAGGAATAGGAAAAAGCGATTACGCAGTACCTTTAGGCTCGTGTCAAGTTTCCGGATGCAGACCTTATACCTGACTTAACATTTTCACTGCCAGGGAACCCGCCTAGCGGGTGCCTACGCCGTAGTCGCTTTCCGCTACATACGGGGAAAATTACGGGATCGGCTACGAGCATCGCACGTAGCGATTCTTTGCAGCAAATGTAATGAAGGAATTATAATGATAATAAAAATGCAACTGAATTGAGAACTTCATTCAATATTTTTTTGAAGTTGGTTAAAATATAAATGAAATCAACTCATAACAACAAATAAGTATTTATTAAGGTAAAAAAAAAAACAATAAACAAACAGGGAAATACGTAGCGCTTTATTTTTCTTTCCGACGAGTATAAAATTAACATCAACTCACCATTGTTGGTAGAAAAAGAAAATGCAGGAGCGTACTTGTACTTTCTAGCAAACTCGTCTACCTCAAACAATATAATAGTGTTAACGTACTCGACATAAATCTAAAAGTAAAGTTTTAGAGTGTCAGTAGGTTAATACAGATAGAACATTTATTAGGAGCACGTTTAGAAGGTGACTTGTTTCTTTTCCCTCTGTTCCCTGATGGTGATCTTGGTGGAGGAGACCGCGGAGTCTGAGACATCGGAGTCGGCCACGAGGGCACGGAGGCGCGCAGCGCGCTTTTCGCGCGCGGCACCGCGCTCTGTCAACTCGGACATCTCGTCTTCCAAGTCAGAGAGGCGCGCGCGGCTCACCTTAGCGCGCTGTGCTGCGGCACTCTCGTCGTCCTTCAGAGCCGTCCACTTCGTCATCGAGCTCTCATCATTTAGTCTGCGAGCGATGCGCCTCTCTGTGCGCTCCTCGTTCTCTTGCAGAGCACGTCTCGCGCCACTGACTTCGGCATGCCCGATTCCAACTGTCTCCAAAATTTTATCTGAGATCCTCATGCGGTTTTCCAGATTTGACACAGAGTTTTCGAAATCGACGTCCTCAGCAAAGCGAGACTGTTTCTTTCCGGCGCGGATTCTCTTAAGCGATTCTGTGATCTGAAATTAAATAAATTATTAATGTAAATTTTGCAGCAAATTTTTTGTTGACTTTTATGCTATTATATTTTTTGGGATTCAGTATAGTCTGCGACTGCTTAGTATACGCTCAAGGACAAGTTATTTAAGTTAATTGATTTCTCTATACTATCCTATACCTACTTTTAAACGAGCAATTTTGTATATATATTTGCAATCACATTCTCGGAAACGGCTTTAACGGATTTCGATGAAATTTGGAATACAGGTGTTTAGGGGGGCGATAAATAAATCTAGCTAGGTCTCATGTCCGGAAAAATCGATCTCTCCGTTTTTTCAGCCGAGCGGAGCTCGGTCGCCCAGGGACTACACTCTTAATTAACTACCTACTCCGGGAAACGGACGTGAGAATATGTATATAGGTATGTCTTAACCACTTATACAAATCGGGACCAAATACGCAACATTTTTGAATGCAGTGAGTAAAAGTAAAACTTCAATATTTGAAGTTCAATCTACGCAGGTGTTACGAAATGAGTAGAGTTGGGACTCTCCCTTGTGGATTGAACGATATTTCGTTATTATATTTGCTTTGGGTTTTGGCAACTGAGTTGGGCAACTTCACTGTTAGAAGATCTCAAGCAGACCGAAGAAATGTAACGCGTCTTAGCGAATGCTGTCACAGACAATAGCCGAAATTTGTAGCTTATCATGCCATCTAAAATACGGAAGCGCCCAGTCAGTAATACTACAAGCGCAACCCATCCAGTGATCCACTACATCTGACATTGGTATGCAAATAGTCTAAATGGCAAAGCTGTTGGGATATCGGATCTTTGGAGTACCACATCATCAACGAGCTCCAGTCTTTATTTATTTTATTTATTTATTTAAACTTTATTGCACAAATATAAAAATAGAAGTACAATTGGCGGACTAAATGCCTTAAGGCAGTATTTGCGCATGTTTTGCATTCCGTTGCCTTGCCAGCACTCCGCCTCGCAGCGTAGTATAGGCGTGCTATTTCGCGGCCGGCCACCGTCTCCTGACCTACGGCGCGGCGTTGGTATCATCATCCGCCTAGCGATATTCTCGGTTGTACTGTAAAGGAGACAGGGGTCCGCCTGGGCACCAACTCCCAAGATTTGCCATACAAAAGCGACTGCTATCTGACCTTCTAACCCAAAGGGAAAAACACCTTATGTATGTACTGCTGCTACTGTTCTACCTCACTGTTCTGCCCCCGTGTGAAATCGGCATGAGGCGCGGCGCTTAAGTATTAGGTATGACCTTATCCTGCAAAAGTGGTACGAGTACGTGTAGTCATCTACCTCGTCACAGAAAACCACTTGATAGTGTTCCCGTATGACGCGCAGCAACATTTTCGCCCACCTCGTTAGGCAGACAAGCTGCGCAATGCGCAAGTCGGAGAGGTCGGTAGATGTAGGTATACATCATGGCCCGTCGCATTGGAGTATATTTAGATATAGAAAGTTCTATATTTATCTTATTTGTTATTGGATATTGCAAGACAGATGGTAACTGTATAAAATAAAATGGTTGCCTACATAATCGCAACAATGTTGTTTACAGTTATTCTAGGAATAGAGTCTAGTGGATTCAAGGTAAATAGCTGATATTACAGTATCGATTCCGAGCGTTTAATTAAATCTTAAGGAAGCAGCTTGAAGAGAACGAAGTCTGATAGTACTTACGTTACGATGAAGGAGTTAGTTTCTATGAACTGTATTAACATTTCTAATCTAATTCAAAGTTTTTTGATATAAGGATGTGAAATCCCTCTGCATTGTGACGCGATAGTAACACATTAAGAATCTCCAAGTTTCCCAACACAAGTTTGGTGGCGGGTACGGCTTTCATCTCACTTTCGAATGTGAAACCCTTGTTAGGGGACTCCATTTGTTTTGAGGGAAGGGACAAGATTTGCCAAGAGAACGAAACATATACATATATCAATTAACTATTTTTATAAGTACTTAGACAATTGAGACATTTAAAAATTTCGTTCATTGATTGTCAACATAATGTATTTAATATATATAAGTATTCTAATAGAGAGGTATTTTAAAACTTGAAACTTGGCTTGAAAGTTGAGATGGGGCAGTAAGGGCAGCTACGAGATCCCTTGCTGCTACGCAAAAATGCTCTTAGGAGACCTTTACTAACTTTTTAAGTGATGACAATCAACATTCACAGATTCTTGATAAAATGTCAGCGACAGAATCGTCAGATTTCGTAAAAATAATTAAATGCCATTCTGTCTCATTTCTACAAGGATTAAAATACTCTTTGGGACCAACTAACGTTAGAGTAGAGTTAGAACACCCACAAATCAAAGAAAACTTTTTCCATACAGTTCGTAGGTAGTTACAAAGTGGAACTTTGGTGAAAACATTTCGTGATTGGCGGGAATATTTTTTCTTAAAGCTGCCACATTCGACGAGGTTTTTCAAGATATTTTCTAAAACTTTATTAATCGGGGTTACTCTCGTCTGATATCTAATCGTGTACCACACCAAAGCTGACGACAAGTTCTTTTTGTTTACAAAATAGGCTTCTAACAAATCTAACTGCTTTTTATTCGAACCCATTTTTGATACACAAACACACTAAACAGTACGTTTCAGAGAAAAACTAAAATTCAAATAAAACATGATATCGTCATTCTAATTTCAATATTTAAATTCAATGTCTAAATTCTTTCAAATATTAACCTGTGTCATCCATGACGGCCGGCAGCAAAATGTTCGTATTCAGAGTTCTGTTTCCGAACAGACTCTAGTAATTTTTTCTCATTTCTAATATCACGACCGCTTTAGCCTAGTTGGTAGTAACCCTGCCTACGAAGCAAGAGGTCCTGGGTTCGAATCCCGGTAAGGGCATTTATTTGTGTGATGAGCTCGAATATTTGTTCCTGAGTCATGGATGTTTTTCTATATATTTAAGTATTTATTTATCTATATATATATTAATCGTCGTCTCACCCAACCCAAGTACAAGCTTTGCTTAGTTTGGGACTAGGTCGATTTGTGTAAGATTGTCCCCTAATATTTATTTATTGTGTTTTTTATATCCTCATTGTAGCTGTCTACAATTTAATGGTCTTTACTCGTAAGCTAAAGAAAATTTCACTTCGTAATTTATTGTCCTACGAACTGTATGGAAAAACTTTTCTTCGATTTGTGGGTGTTCTAGAACTAATCTTAGTTGGTCACATTTTAATCCTTGATAGAAATGGGACCCATTGGCATTAAAAATAAAACTGAAATCTTTGGATTTTCTCGGTGATTATATCAAAAATCTCTGAATGTCGATTGCCATCAGCATCACTTAAAAAATTAGTAAAGGTCTCATGAGCACTTTTGCGTAGCAGTTAGGAATCAAGTAGCTGCCCTTACGGCCCCATGTTAACGTTCCAGCCTGTATAGCTAACGTGCAAATAAATACCATGTGTACAATGGTTTCCGAGTACCATCATCAACATTATATTATAATTGGGCGGGGTGCACGAACTTACGATTACAGACCGACCATCGTTAAATATGGCGCCGGCATAGAAACTTGTCAAATTTGTTTACTTTTTGTTTGGACGATTTTTTCCCCAGTTAGTCACATGGTCATCAGGGCTGATGATGGGATCCTGGTGAAATCGGGGGAAGTCATCAAACTTTATAAATATAAATGTCGACAACCAGTGAGAGAAGGAGACGAGTCCATCTATTGCACTTTTGGCCGAGACATTACATAGTGCTTTTCACGCCTACTGCGAGGAAATTGCAAATAATTATAATTATAAGTCGAAATTAAGTACCTAATTATAAGTAAAAGTAAATTATTTATTCTGTGTTGCTGTTGCTGTCGTGCTAATGAACACGTGCTGTGAGTGCATCAATGTAAAAATAGTTTATGCATTATACTTCGATTTATTAAAATACATGTTGTCGCGTTACTGCATACGCAAATATGAGTAGGCGGTGCATGTTTATGTCAAGTAGTGGACATGGTTAATGAATGAATGGTTTCTGAGTTCGGAGCTCGGGCGGTCGGCCATCTCGTTGCTATAAACTTGTTGATTATGTTATTTATATGCTGGTCATAGTAAGTCAATCTATTATCTCGGTTTCGTTGATATGGTTTAGTTAGTAGGTAACCATCGTTAGAGATTAATATACATTATATAACAATGAAATCGGGTAGAGGTACATTTTTGATAATATACCTACGTAACTTCTATACACAGTCTTCAATACTTCCAGATTCTTTTAACAGCCGATTTTTGACAACCGTCATCCCGGTAAGGCCCTAACTTCCCCAAATATTGGATGCAAGGGCAATTTCACTAATTAGGTATTCCTACTACCTACTCCTACCTACAACCACTTCTAAAAACATTTTTCTCAAACATGCTCTGAAATGTAGATCTTAGGCGATTCACCCACTGCACCGCGTCCCGCCGCGGTGCGCTGAGCGGCAGATATTTTACACGCGCATTGCCGCGTCGGCAGTGTGTTGTAAGTACTAGGCGTGTTTTCTATATAAAATGAGATTCTTGCATATAATGGTAAAATCTGTCGCTCCGCGCACCGCACCGAGACGCGGTGCAGTGGGAGAATCGCCTTATTGCGAAAATAGACTGCGAAACACAGCGTTACGGATGTCACGAATGTATAGTTGGTAACGGGATTTGTATAGGGACTTGCCCTGCAGCCCGCCCGTCGGGGCCTCCTGCGCCGTCAAACCGCCGGGGTCACCAGCAGTTTTGTTACTGAATTTGACAATATATTTTATATTTTCTATTAAGTATTTTTCGATTTTCCGAGCGTTATTTTGAGAAAAGCACTATACAAACCTCGGCCGGAACTAGGGATTGCCGCATCGTATATCTACCTAGTCTATAACACACTCATCAGGTAATTCCTTCCTTCCTGGCCTTTGTGGTAACTCGTAACGTACTTTATATATCTATGATCATATTTTTTTTTTAAATGACGAGAAAGTACAGTGATCAAACACACACAAAGGAAAAACGATTGCTATTAAGCACACCAACAAAATCTGAAGGGCGCCCAACATGTTATCCGACATATTGTAGTTGGATCCATATCCGATATTGGAGTACAAACGGCTCTTCCGAGTTGCTTTATTTTTATTACATTATAAAAGTTAACTGCAGTTACTGTGCTCTACTGATTGCGTTAGATGGATTAATCTACATCCGAGTCTACAATATGTTTTGGCAGCTAACCCAAAATGTTCGATAGTTGAGACACATGTTCCGTATCATTGCACATTAAGAAGGAACCATTTCATTTCGCTTTCTATACAAACGTTTTACGGACTACATTTCTTATAATTACAAAACATTTTCTAAAGATTACCGTTATATTTCGTCAATCCCATTATTGATCCCTGCGATTATAAGATATAATACTTTTTGTTGAAATGTGTATGTATCAGGGACTATACGATTACGGTACTGTAGTATTCGATTTCGATGATGAGAATATATTGACACCACAATAAAGTATTATTCAAGTCTATTAATTTGTCTGGGCTAGCGTAAAACAATCCTGACGTAAAATTCTAAATGTATCTTTTCGTAATAGGTTGCTTCTTTGGCAAGATATTCAAACAGCCACTCAGATTTGGTGACTCAAGAACCCGTACGCAGAATTTCCAACTGTCAAAAGGGTTTCACAGATTTGAATTAGAAGCATGTGACGCATATATGGGTATTATTAGCACACTACACATGAAAAATTGAACTTGTGCCAAATATGAAATGATCATAAATAATAATGCACACATTACAAATAATAATTATTTCCTACAATATTATGACATTTATAAACCTGCATGCAATGATGTAATATAAAAAAGAGGAAGATAGATACGTTGTCTAAAGTCGCCGTCAATGGACTTTGCTAACTATGTAAACAAAGGACGTAACGTTGTTTTGTCACTGTTTCTCCTTGAATTTTCACATCACCTCATCAAACACCACTGAAACTATACACTATTGAACCGGTCGTTACCGTAAACTACAAAACCATATTTCATTAACAGTTTAAAATGGTTTCATAAGTTAGGTTAGTATGACATGATGGAATGACGTTTTTGTTTCTTTTAAACTCTACAATTGTCTATGATGGGTTGTGTTTTGAATTGGTTGGTTGAAAAGTTGGTGATATTGTAAAGCCGCTACACACTACCCAACTCACGCTCTGTACCTGCCGCCGGGGTTGTGTACACTACGCGGTAGTTTTATCAGAGGGTAAAAAATCATAGTGTTTTATCAGTGGGTACAGTGGTTAAAACATAATGAAAAAACCTACTTGTTTTTTACTTTCGATATTTTAATATTCGATATGTTTTGACATATGAGAGTACAGTAAGAGTCTTCCCCATCACTAGTAAATTCATCATTCAAAGACAATTTCAATATGGCGGTTTGTTTAGCTGAGTGAGACGTCCATTGACGACGCGACATTGAGGCAAAGGTCATACAATTGACTGAGTTTTAGTGTGCCACTTTTGGAGTGCTTAATACTTAGACGACCGGTTAGTCTATAGTGGGTAGTGACGCTGCCTACGAAGCTGAGGGTCCTGGGTTCGAATCCCGGTAAGGGCAAATATTTGTGTGATGTGATGAGCATGAATATTTGTTTCTGAGTCATGGATGTTTTCTATGTATTTAAGTATTTCTATCTATTAAATATATCGTCGACTAGTACCCATAACACAAGCCTTATTGAGCTTACTATGGGACTAGGTCGATTTGTGTAAGATTGTCCCCTAATATTTATTTATTTATTTATTTATAACCTATCTACCTCTTTTTTATATAACATAATTGCCTGCATGCATATATGCTATATTTAATTCACCATCTTTAAAAACGGTGGATCTCAATGATATTGTATAGACTGTCTTTATTTTCTACGCTTCAAGAAAAAAGTGTCGATTATTGGTGCCATTGAGCTACATGGACGTGCGGTTCAAGTGGCGATGCGTGAAGTGGGCAGGAGAACGCGCAAGTGTGTGGATAAACTCTACTACACCTCGATATACCATTGAGTTAGCGCGTATTCCGTCGCCGCGCGTATGTAATGGACGCCGTACAATGTGTTCCCAATGATACTCAAGCCAATTGCGATGTGCTAGCAATGCATTGCAACTTTTGGCCAGGAACGATTTGTGACCTACTCACAGGTGTAGGTACTAATTATAAACCCACGTGTGCGGGGCCAAAGTGCGTAACGAATAGTTTATTTGCTAAATTTGGCTGCATTGGTATTCCATTACGTTACTAAACCAAGAATAGCATCAATTTTGTAACATATCATAGAAATATATTCATCATACTCAATACTTAGTCAATAGTTTATTGCATTCCTTAATGTAGTATTTGTGATATCAACTGGTGAAGTTTATAAAATGTCCTTCAAATAATGGTTCCTTAGCCCCCTTGGATCCGCTACTGCTTACGGACAACAAAATTATCCCATAAAAGTACGGAACCCAGAAAATAATTTGCAATATCCCAATAGACTACTCCGATATCAAAAAGTAACATTAATTGAGACTCCGATGCGATCAATCTCCGATAGTTTAATAAATCTTTTGCAAGAGTTTGCAATCAGATTGTTGCTTCATTTTATTTTGTTACTTGAGAATTCCATCATTTGCCGATAGTAGGTACATCATCATATATATATTTATCATCATAAGTTTTTCATTTCATAATAAGGAGTCCATATACAAAGTTTCAATTGTCTCACCTAAAATTGTATTCGATCCCCATACAATCCTTCAAACCCGTGTTTTTCCCCTCGAGGTTTTCAAATATATAGAAGATAAGAAGATATATAGACTAGTAAATAATGGAGACCATGGGTGCATGATGCATCCAATGTCAACTATAGGGATGTTGGATGATAGACAGATTAGCAACTTTCCACGAAGTTCTTGTTCAATAATATTATGGGTTCGTTTATGATTCGTTTGCGAGATATTGGGCTTTAAAGCCCTAATTTTTGTTCGAGTCATGTGTCCCCCCGGCAGCAGGCGTGCCGGCTAAATGGCTACAACTGGGGATGTGAAAAAAATCGTGGCAGTAGTACATAATATGTAATGAATTTAACAGGAAAACTATCACGGCTAATGGCCGGTTCCAATAATCAATCCACCGATAGTTTTCCTTACCGGCAGTTACATTTTGACAGATTACCCGTAGGAAATGTGTCAAAATGTAACTGTTGGTAAGGAAAACTATCGGTGGCCCGACACGCACTTGGCCGGTTTTAATATTATAATTTTAATAATCAGTCTAAGTATATATTTGTTATTTGTTGTTGATGTGCACAGTAATGCACCTCAGTGCTGCATAGTCTGTTAGAAATATTAATAGATATATGACGGGCACCTTTCAAGGGCACTAAAATTAGATAGTCATTTTAAATTTTAAGCTTTAGTTATTTTAATTGTACTTCTAAAACTAAGTACGTAATACGTACGTAATAAGTACGTAATAAGTGCTGCGTTTCTGGGAAACTTGTCTAAACGAAATGGATGTCATGAAAGTGCGAAACTGATTTACAAAATGTAATTATGAGAAGCATCGTTGGAAAAAGTAATAAAAACGAATTCCACTGGTACACCTAGCTATGAAAATAGGCTTACAGCAGTTAAAGCCTTTAATAACATGACGAACACTCACTCCATCTTCGCATTTATAGTCAGAGTTTATTAAAGTGTAAATTGTTTGTTAGCTGTCTGTACTTTGAAAGGTATTTTCAAAAAAAGATTAGCATAGCACAATAACGTATAATAGTAGTTTATGTTTTCTCGTATTGAATAAGTATATTAGATACACGCCTTTATTCTTATTCAGTTATTGATATATTCAACTAAATGATACGTTGTATAGTTCAGTATTGTCACAGGGTTAATGGATTTATTTATTTATTTAATCGTATGGCAAACAGGATGTCAAATTTACACGAAGTAACTGAAGTAAGTTTTAAGGTTAATGGATATTCAAACCACACAAAAAAAAACGTTAAAAATTAAAAGGATCCTTTTCCCGGTTTTTGTTCGGTACAACATACAAACATTACACAAATGGCAATACATACAAACATTATAAATACCTCGAACCTTTTTGGTTATTTTATTAAACTGTCTTACTCGCTATTTTTTAATATTTAATACCTATACCCGCCTGTTACTTTTTGGGTATTACTTCTTGTGCGTTTATTTGGGTACAAATTACACTTTAGGAAAGTATGATGTAATATTAAATAACAAATAAAACGCCCAAATCGCGTGTTAATTCCGCCGAAAATAAAAAAATAAAAGATGAGCACGGTTTACCGGATTATGAAACGTGCTCGACAGCGAGAAAGCGTCTCCGTCAACAAAATTTATTTAGATTAAAATAATGTGATGATTTTTTTTCACTAGCAATTTGTCATAATGTACGTACATAACCCATAATACTCGCGGCGGTTTTTATGTTATTTTCATTTTAATTGTCTCAATGCTTGATACCTTATATGAATTAAGATTGACGTTTCCAAGTACTTGGCCATTCTCGAGCACCGTGACATTTAATTTATGTAGGTACCTAATATTCGTTACACCTGCGGGAGATAATGTCACGAATGAAAGGAGATGCAATACTTACGTCCTCAGTGAGGTCATCTTCTTCTAAAGCCGATGAGAGTGGCCTGCCCCGCGAGGCGCGCGCGCCTCTCGAGTCGAAGAGCTCGTCACTTGCGGATGCGTCGACGTCTAGAGCGTGCTTGATGCGGCTCTCGACGTCGGCCCTGATGCGGTCCCGGTCGACCTGCTCGGTCGCGCCGGGGTTGGCCTTGTGGTCCAGCCGGTCCAGCACTGGCCGATAGTAGCTTTCGCCTTTGTCGTAGTTGCAATCGTAGACGCGGGTGCGTCGGGTTCGGCCAAGTCTGCTCATGGTGACGGTCTTGAAAAACAACACACATTTCACACATTTTGTAAAGGCAATCGCGGGCAATATTCGATGTGTCTTGGTGGCAATAAGGTACCTAGAACATCCGGTCCAAGCGGGAATGTCGCCCCGGCGTATAGTCGAATATTTAAAATAAGTATAACAGACTCCTTTGGAAATCTGTCTAAATCGAAATACTTATTTCTTTCAAGAATTATTATTTTATTTTAATCCATTTTGGGTGTATCCAGCAAACGCTTATTTGGATTGTTAAGTTATTCAAAGTTCTGCATATTCCAAACATCAACATGCTTTTCGTTTTTTAAAATAACTTGGTTCTCTAGTAGGTACCAACCTACTTTCAGAATAAAACGGAATGGAAATGGCAGACTGCGTATCATGATCCTTACAAACACAAAAGGGCCACTGAATGCAATATTAAAGCAAACTACAAACACGCTCTAGTATTTACCCTGTGCAGTGGTCGACATGAAATGAATCAGGTGCCCTGATGGCAAATGAAACTCGATATTGGTTCCACCATCGTGAACATTTACTGTTATATTTACCACTGGATTGTTGGATATCAAACGAATTGGTTTACGCAGGTTTGTTTGCAAAAAGTCAATATATTCCCATTTTCATTATCATTGAAGCTATTTTACGAGCTCTTACTAAGCAGCTTAAAGTCAATTGGATTGTAGTAGGAGATACGAATATATAGGCACGGCCTTCACCCGTCTGTTTAATGGATAAAAAGTATTTTACATCGAATTAAGTTAAATAAAAAAATATTTCGCAAATGGATTGGCCAAAGAAACCTGGCCAGACTATCATTGATAAAATAAATAAATATAAATATTTGCACTCAATCTTACATAAATCAACCTGGTCCCAAAGTAAGTAAAACGTGGCAGGTGGAGAGGTCGTCAAAAAACCAAAAGGCCTTTTTAGGGTTCCGTACCCAAAGGGTAAAAACGAACCCTATTACTAAGACTTCGCTGTCCATCTGTCTGTCTGTCACCAGGCTGTATCTGAAGAACCGCGATAGCTAGACAGTTGAAATTTTCACAGATTATGTATTTCTGTTGCCGCTATAATAACAAATACTAAAAACAAAATAAAATAAATATTTCAGGGGGGCTCCCATACAACAAAGGTTTTTTTTTCAGGCTGTATCTAAAGAACCGCGATAGCTAGGCTGTTGAAATTTTCACAAATTATGTATTTCGGTTGCCGCTATAACAACAAATATAAAAACAAAATAAAATAAATATTTAAGTCCCAAACTAAGCAAAACTTGTACTATGGGTACTAGGCGACGATATACTTATTTATATACATAAATACATAGAAAACATCCATGACTCAGGAACAAATAATCGTGCTCATCAGCTCATCACACAAATAAATGCCAATACCGGGATTCAAACCCGGGACCTCCGGCTTCGTAGGCAAGGTCACTACCAAATAGGCTACAGAGGTTGTCAAACGCTGGTTTGTCTATGTTTTTCCTGGCCCAACTATTGGGTTAGTAGTATAAACTGGTAAGTCGAAACTAGTAATTTACACTCATCTGTTTAATAATATGTATATTCGCAATTGAGTGCAATGTTTAATAAAAATATGTTTTTGTTTTTTATTCTGGCCAGGAATGTTTGCGAAGTGGTTTTTAATGTAAAAAATTCCATATAAAATTTTAAACCATTAAACATACGGGTGAAGGTCGTGCTTATATTCAGTATCTCCTACGATGTCTGTGTATACGAACAAAACCTAGTAAGTTAGTGAAAAGTAAAGGTTTTGCAGTTTCCGGAAATAATAATACTTATATAGTCTCAATGATAAAATTCTAATCTTCTTTCTCCGTGTTTCTACCATTGTCTTCCATCAGATATTCAAATAATCCTTGGACACGTTAACTATACGAGGGGTGATCCAAAAGTAATGATAATCGGCATAAAAAACAGAAGTTATCCGTTATATATCATTTTTAATTATTAAATACACTCTTTATTAGTTTACTTACCTACATAATATATTAAAAATGTTTTAATTTTGCTACGTATAAAAAAAAAACTTTGGATAGACGAAATTAAGACTAGTTTTTACATCGACGCAATTGCACCGATTTTATTGACGAGTTTTCAATATCTAAGAATAAGAAGTAATAGTAAAATAGTTGGTCTAGATTACACTGTAGGTAACTAGTTTTATAGAATTCACAAGCCTGAAAAACAGTCCTGGTACTCGGCAAGCTCGGCCAAGAAAAAAACTCATACATTTGGTACTTTTTTTTCTTTGGTTTTTTCTGAGACGGCCCCACTTAATTGCTATAGAATTATGATGTATCACTCTCCCTTCGTATTTATATTCATATATTTGTAACCCAGGTTCACCCAGTTTAAAAAAAAAAAATACTATATATTGATGGCCAGAAAAACCTACCTTGAACTTTGTTACGTGAGTTGTGCTTAAAAAAAACGATGACATGAGTTTAATTTATTAATTTCGTGGCATCAAAATAAATAAACTTTAAATTGTTTTTTATTTTTTTTTATTACCACACCAGAATTTTGCCAACACCGCCCCAAACATGTAACAAAATATCCTCCGATTTTACTGACTGCAGAATATATTCCATACCATCATATTTATTTAGCTATTAAAAAAAAAACAAATGAATTAAATCTTTTTTTAAAGTTGTTAGTGTATTATTGAATAATTGCACAATAGGAATGACAATCACAAATTATCATCACGAGACCAAATCATGCTGATTATCATTACTTTTGGATCACCCCTCGTAGATACCTACAAATTCTGTGCCTAATGGTTTTTGGCCAAGGTACCTACTCGTACTTAATAAGAAGAATGAGGTTAGTGTCGTGCAAACTATTGAACCAAAATGTCAGTCAAATTGGGTTTATCGGAGTTGTTGGTACCTAAATATTTATGTTTAGTCTTTTATCCTGAGTAAACAAAAACATTTACGCCTGTGTTTCTCAAGGGCAACTTCATTAACTACGACGACGAAGATCTATAAGTCTTATTATTCTACCTAAACAGACCCCTTCTCGGCAGCCGCATCAAGCAGTGACATTTCTTTGAAAAATTCAATCTCATTATCACCTAGAATTTCTTGATGACTACTACCGGCCTGGATTATTTTGCTACTTATTCCTTTTGCTTTATGTTTCCCAATGGTGTTTGTTGTGTACCTATATTTGATTTACTATCATTCGGCAAAAATTGATAATCGTCAACAAGAAATTACCATTTTGAAACTGGACCAAAGTAATTTTGTCCGGTATGCAATAGGTAAATATATATAATTTCAGTTAAATTAGGTGCAAAGGTAAGGTGGTCTAATTTAATTAAATGTTAAAATTTAATATGATAATCTATTACTCATAATAATAATAATAAATCAGCCTATTTACGTCCCACTGCTGGACACCGTTTATGCGGATTCAGAGTTCAACCAAAAATTAGGCTTTAAAGCCCTTAACTTTGGCAATGTCCACCGAAAAGACGCGCACCTAAATCTGACAATGACCCACCTTTGAATCTCTTCGCAGATGTTTGCAGGTTTCCTCGTGATGTTTTCCCTTCACCGAAAAACTTACGGTAAACAAAATTCATATATATGACGTATTTCCAATTTTACTTTTAGGACGTGATTATATTTTAGCATTATTCAGGGTGGTGAATATGTGAAAGGCCTAGCGGCAATTGCAGTAAATAAACAGTTCCAGTATTGTAAGCTGTACGACTGCAAAGATCGCAAAAAAAAAAAACTAATTACACTTCGGATTGAAGCATATAACAATTAACAAGCTTCTGTCAATAATTTCATTTTTGGTACAAGCTTTTATTGCCGAATGTACTTTTCTTTATACCGTCATCAACTACTCATTGAGACGATTTTAACGAGCCCAAACTCAACGGGGTTACGTCGGTTAAGTACTGAATTTCCATGGCCACCTTCTGTCTCCATCATCAGATTAGATCGATGGTATCATAATATTGAATTAAAACTATACTTAGACCCAAAATTTCAGCTCAATCGGTCACCGGGAAGTAGGTCAAATTTAACTTGCAAGATTTGATTACAGACAGACAACGGGACGGGTGAAACTAAATAAAAGCTTGTTATTGTGAAAAGCGTCTGTTCGGGATTAGTGCGCGCTTCTTATACTGACTTGACGTAATCCTATACAATTAACTCGCTATAAAACCAATTCTTGGCATGCAGCCGTCGGAAAGTCATTGAAAATATTCGGCGTCAATGAATATTTTTTAAACTCGCCCGTATTTACTACAAGTGCGGAATGAACTACAGCCGCCAACATTGTATTTATGAAATAATAACCAGAGTGGTATTCGGTCCGAGTCGTGTTCGAATTCACGCGATCGATCATTCTCTCTGATGAATGATCTCCTCCAACCGACGGTGCGAACAGAGGAACATTTTCAAAATAGATTTCGCAAACATTTGATACGGGTATATTTTTAGTCACGAAAACCCGGTTTTTGTCTGTCCGACAAGAGGTATTGTGATATGCACTCGGTGAATGTTGAACGGCTCAACTAAAAATAACTCTAAACTAGTAAGCGCATATGATGAATAAATGGATGTGTGTGAATTTAGGTGTGATTGTATTTTGTCAAAGTTTATGTAAACACAACAGAGCACATTTAGGTAGATTATAAAAAAAATCGCTGTGCATTGAAAATTCTGATCTTAAACTGACATGAACAATTTCGCCAAAGAAAGCATGCACTAATGGAAGAGGTCAGTACGTTTACACTAAATAAAAAATATATGAAAAAGTGAACTGACCTGGAGCGTGTAAAGACGGCGAGCAAGCGCACGGGACTGGGGCTGCCGACGGTTCCGGCGCGTGCGAGGTGTGGGTGTGACTATGTTTAACTGTGAGGCACGCTAAAATATACACGATGACTTTTGCTTACAATGATTTCCTGGCCGGAAAAGAAAAGAAATCTAAACTCGAGCACGGATTTTGTGGGGCAAATATTTCACCGTGTCAATTAGATTTGAAACATCGCCAAATATTGATGCTGTCGTTACCGATATTAAATTTAGCGTTTTTATTTTCTTTATTTTATTATTGGGGGATTATAAATAAAGGTATTTTACAATAACTGTTACAAACCCGCGTATAGAAACGGGCAGGTAACCTTTTGTAACTTTTGCAAGCTAAGAAACGCTAAATATTCAATTATGAGACAATCGCTGCACACAATAATATATAAAAATAAATTGTCGTTGTACCTTTATTAGGTATGCAGGATAAATATCAGTAAGAGGGTAAAACAAATCTCGTTAAATTTGAGTGCATTTGATTTGATTTGATTTTGATTTTATTTAGCACTGCATGTGATTTTTAGGATTCCGTACCTCAAAAGGAAAAAGGAATCCTTAAGTCGGATATGACCACTTCCTCATCCGTCTTCTGTTGGTCAAAACCCTATTTCTTAAAAACGCGTGGAGGGGAGGTATCGAGTTGCAATTGATATCAAATACACTAGTCTGCAGTCCCTTTGAGCTTCGAAACAAATACACCAGTTCAGCTCTTAACTAAACTCTAACTTTGCTCCTTGTCAAATTTCATGATTGCTGTCAATGGGCAAATATCTAGGCAAATACTGTTTGAACTTAACCGTGACGTAGGTATACAATTCGTGACGGGAGATCAAGTTACACTAGACGTACGAGTATGGTGTGAAACCCGAGTCACACTCGGTAGGTAAATGAGTTATCCAGTGCGAGTCGGGTGGACTATATTCCAATTCTACCAAAACCATGGTAGCGAAACTCAGCGAAACCAATTCATCAATTACCGACTTCACTGCATACTACGCCTGGGAGGTCAAAGTGACATTGTACCTACGGCAAAGGATTGGTCTACGTATACTGTTAATGGATATTAGATGTAAAGTTATTGAACCCTATCCTGACTATCACGTACCTGAGGTCAAAGTCTACGAAGTTCGGAAGGCGGCAGGACTGTGCTGTTATTTATTTACTATTCACCAATATCAGCACTAATAGCTAAACCTTACGTTCTATTTAATTGGTATTACATTTAACATTCGAGTCATATACAATGTTTACATAAGTATAATCTAATTACAAATAGTTACATTAGTCAAAAATTAAATAGTCACATAGAATAGTCATAAAACTTAAATAGTAAAAAACAGGTCAACAAAGATAATTAGGGGGTTATGGAGCTGGCACTACCAACTGTTTCCAAGTATCGTAATGAGGCGAATAGAAATCTAGGTTCTGGGCACGTTCTGGGGTTAAGAACATGCCCAGTGGCCTATTGTCTAGAGAGAACAAGCTTTCAAAACGACACTAGATCTGTTTTTTTTTATTATTTTTTTATTTTTTTTAACAGCCTTGCCAGGTTTTTACATTGCAGCTTCGGCATTTCGCGTTCATCCATTAACGACGTGACTAATTATAGATATATCATCCGGTAGTCTTATCGAACTAGGTTTAGTGTCGTGGGCTACTCGTATTAGACTATTAAGTAGGTACACATCTAAATCCTCAGTAAATTTTATAACGTTCAAGGAACTTCTTTTTCATATGCTTAGATCCATATGCTCGCTTCCAGAGAGAGCATGGATTTGCCGCGTCTCATAACATGTCCAAAGTTTCACAGGATTGTTTAGAATTACGTACGACTTAAACCAAATGTAGCCAGCGCATTAGCGACCAAGTTACTCTGCTAGCTCCGCGTCAGCTACCTATAACAGAATATTAAACTTTAGCCGCACGTAGGTACACACATGTTGGGCAGTTTTGAGGTTTACAACTATAAATGTCATAATATAAAGTAATTGAATATTAAAAAACCCAGTCAAGTGCGAGAATGATTCGCGCACCGAGGGTTGCGTTACGTACAGATTTTCATGCAACATAGATGTACTACTGTCACGGGTGCAGCGCAATTTATCAGTGCATTTTGTAACTAACTTGCGCGATTTAGGCATTCGGTATGTACGACTATGTTAGTTATTCATTGATTATTCTGGATCACATGATCCGATTTCAATATTCTTTGTATTTTATTTGAACGACGGAAACATACTTACAAAGGTGATTAAATTACTAGTAATATACAAAATCTACTTAGCTCAGAAATATTTTTTGCTGATTTCAAGAAAAATAACGAAGATAGAGATATCCTATCCTGTAATATTTATAATAATGTTAATCTTATGTAATAAATCCATTATTTTCTTGGTACCTCCGAGATAAGGTTAAAATGGTATTTGTGCAACATTTTCCTTTATCAATCAAAATTTAATCAGGGTGCACGACGTTTTATACAATTTCACTTTATCTATTTAGGTTTGATTTACCATTGCTTATTATAATGTAACGGATGGTATAATATTGATTCAGATAATTTTCACATGATCTAATGTAAAAATTGATATATTGTCAGAGGGGGCAAGTGCGCCCCCGGGGTAAGTGCACCTTTCATCTACATATACTTATTTCACAAATAACGACATCTTACATTCATGCAACAAACTAAAACAAGTTTATTGCATGGAATTCAGCGAATTTATATTGATTTAAATGACTGAATGATGAATGAGGCGCAATTTCCCCCCCTGGCGCACATACCCGAACTGACTATAATGATTACAATTAGTATAAAAGACGTCATAATGACTTACTTGACATAATTCGTCAATATTATAAATTTCAGAAGAAATGAGTTGATTTTACGATGAATAACTTTAGATATAAACAAATCTTTAAACATAATGATATAATGAATAATAAAATAAATAAGCGAGACCCATCGAAGCTCGGCCGAAATGCCTATCAGTCACTGCGTTGTAATCTTCACCTTTCATTCCCCTTATTTCCAAAACGGATGGTCACAGAGAAAAGTTAATTGTCATTTTATACTGACATCAATTTCACAATACCGAAATTTTCTAAGTCCCTTTGCACTTTCAACAAATACCATAATCCACCTTAATGCAGGTCTCAGGTAGGTACGACGACGAGCGAAGCGAGGAGGAGTGTTAGATAAAACTGCGACCATACAGTGAGCGAGCGTGCCGCGGCAGTGGCCGGCGAAGCACCAGAACCAAACATTTTTTAGTTATACTTACCTACATTACATATTTGATATTATGTAGGTACTTACAAAAGTCTACGGCGGACGACGGGAGTAATGAAGATAGATTGAGTCCCAGAAACGAAAGCGGGGCTCCGTCAACTTCTTGTCAGACATTATTGTATGAAAGCGCAAGTTTTAAATAATATGTAGGTATGTTAAACATATTTATGTCATAAATGCGTTATACGAAAATAGAATTATGCGACTTGCAAATTATGTCATTTGACATATTATATCAATCGATAATTAGAATAAAGCAAAATATAGCAAAAAAGCATTATATCAAACGTAACATTATTTTAAACAACTTTATGCCAAATTAATGTATATCAAGTGAATGTTAGTTTTTGTGTCATTATACGAAACATTACGCACTCATTTAATCACTATACAAAAACAATCTCTAAACTTGAAGCCCTTTCATTTGTGGGTTTCGTACAAATTCGGCCGGCGAATTTGTACTTAAATTGGCCTTTCCAAGTACGCATTAAGTTGGTCGACTATTACTCGGTAACTACTTATGCCTACTTGTCCGTGATAGTTTTCCTTTTAAATTGATTATATGGACTACTGTCACGATTTTGTTCACATCCCCAGTAGTAGCCAACAAAAATTGGGGCTTTAAAGCCCGTCTCGCAAACAAATCACTGATTTGAAAAATAGTGTAAGGAAACCCATAATATTTTTGAACGAGCTATCCAACGATACCCCATACCATGAGTTTAACGACAAAGGAAAATACATCTCCTTTAGGTGTAGGGTAGGTACCCTAAAAAAAATATTACTCGGTAACTACTTATGCCTACTTGTCCGTGATAGTTTTCCTTTTAAATTCATTATATTTATGTACTACTACCACGATTTTGTTCACATCCCCAGTAGTAGCCAACAAAAATTAGGGCTTTAAAGCCCAACGTCTCGCAAACTAATCACTGATTTCAAAAATGGTGTAAGGATACCCATAATATTTTTGAACGAGCTATCCAACGATACCCCATACCATAAGTTTAACGACAAAGAAAAATACATCTCCTTTAGGTGTAGGGGAGGTACCCTAAAAAAATATTACTCGGTAACTACTTATGCCTACTTGTCCGTGATAGTTTTCCTTTTAAATTCATTATATTTATGTACTACTACCACGATTTTGTTCACATCCCCAGTAGTAGCCAACAAAAATTAAGGCTTTAAAGCCCAACGTCTCGCGAACTAATCAGTGATTTGAAAAATGGTGTAGGGAAACCCATAATATTTTTGAACGAGCTATCCAACGATACCCCACCATGAGTTTAACGACAAAAAAAATACATTCTCTTTAGGTGTAGGGGAGGTACCCTAAAAAAAATATTACTCGGTAACTACTTATGCCTACTTGTCCGTGATAGTTTTCATTTTAAATTTATTATATGTACTACTACTACGAAATTTTTCACATTCCCAGTAGTAGCCATTTAGTCGGGAGGGGGGGAGACACATGACTCGAACAAAAATTAGGCCTTTAAAGCCCAATATCTCGCAAACAAATCACTGATTTGAAAAATTCCATAACATTTTTAAACGAGCTATCCAACGATACCCCACACTATGGGTTTAACGAGAAAAAAATGACGTCCCCGCTTTAGGTGTAGGGGAGGTACCCTAAAGAAATTTATTTTTCAAGATTTTATTGTACCTACTGTTTTGTTAGCGTGATTGATTTATATACCCATGCCGAATCACATGTTTTCTAGTAGTAATGGTTACTGAGATAAGCCGAGGACGGACGGACAGACGGACATGGCGAAGCTATAAGGGTTCCTTGTTGACTACGGAACCCTAAAAATATTTCAAATAGATATCATAATAAGTATTTCCCGAGATATACTCGTATTAACCTTTTCAACGCTCTCATATTTGAATGAAGTGATCATTCACACGCCAAGAGCTGTTGCCTTATCAAAAATGACGAATCTCCTAGTGCTGTGCAAAACATTTATCGATAAAATTTACTAGCCTCGGTAATCGTACTAATCGTAGTACGAGAGTGAGTGCTCATTGAAGCAATCTTATTGACATTGACGTAAGTCCTTTAAATGGTGACTTGGGCGTGTTGCTGGGAGTACAACTTATTTTACTAACAGCAACACGCCCGAGTTATGGCATAAACGAATTATTACATTTATTAACCAGTAAGTAATTTTGTTTTGTTCTACTTACACTGACCTTGATGACGTTTGAAAGAAATGGTATACAAAGTATGTCAAATGAGTAGGTATGACTACAGCAAGTAATTATTCTCAAATAAAATAGACGTGATAATGATAAAATTTTCAATAAATAAAACAACATATACCTACTTATACAGTTTATTACGTTACAATGAAAAATACCGTTAAATATGTTTTTCAAGGACATTCACCACTGCAACCCAAAATATTTCTACATTTTCCGGTGGAATTAACAGGAGCAAATTTCTTATATTTGATTGCCGATTATTACACACACAAGATCGTGCGTTTTAATTTTGAGCCAAATGCTTCGTTTGATATTTAGGAAAACACCAAGTACTTCTTCCCAACATATATACGTCAAGTTTCTCAGAATGTATTTGTTTAAACATAAATCGAATTCCATTTTACGAATTTTGTTTCTTATTTACACCACTACGCCATCACTAGTACAGACTATTAACCGTCAATGACGTCATAGGCTAGCCTCTAAAGTGGTTGTTGGCGTATAAGGAACTATGATTTCCCGCGATCATAGAGAAGTGACTGTTACGCTATACAGATACATATATTTTTTGTATCGACAGATCAATGTCAGTAAATCTTAATTAGACTTAAATTTTGTTTCAGGAGGTTTTATGCTAAGACGATGATTTAATTAATGTTATAAAAAATTTACTAGGGTTACAAATATTGGAAAAGACATCTTCGTAACAATACTTTCACAAAAATCAAATATAAATAATACAGATCCGGCGACAGCACTAGCGACCACTTTATGGGCTGTTGGCGTATGGGACACTGACATTATTGCGTCAAATCATATCCAAAAAATAATCCCGAAATTTTTACATTTTGAGCTGTCCAAACATTCGTCAATTCTTATAAGGAACAAAACATAAATTAATGTAAAGTTTAAGCCAGTAAAAATAAAGCAAAGCAGGTCATAATAGATTTTATTCATGATCAAAGTACAACTTTATTCCGACCTTTTTATGGGTTGTTGGCGTGGTGGGCACGACAGCACTCGACCACTTTAGTGGCTCTTGGCTTTGAATAGGTTAACGTTGTGACAGACAAACGGACAGACTGACAGATGTACAGACGGACAGAGTCGCACCATAAGGGTTATTTTTTACCTTTTCGGTAAGGAACCCTAAAAACCGACTAAGTGCGAGTCGTGACCCGCACACCGAGGGTTCGTTACCGTACTAAATTTTGTATTTGTATTTTATACATGAGCTCGCGTCACGAAGTGTGTACCTACCTACCCGCCGTCCGGGTGTCTCTTTACGCTTGTTATATTTAAACAGTATTTTTATTGCAGTTACAAATTCATAGTTTTCAGAATTTTTGCTTAATTTGTAAAGACCTTCCTTCCTACCAAATTACATGATTCTCGGTCTACGAGAAGTGCCCTTTATATTTTTGCGAAGTAGGGAATGTGAAGCATAAACGACCATATCTTTTGAAGTTTGAATTTTTCACAGCAACAAGGAACTGGGGACCTGAATATTAAATTTCAACTGGATCCCGACAAAGAGTTGTCAGAAAAAGGGTCTTGACGGACGGACAGACAGAAAGACAACAAAGTCACCTTATAAGGGTTCCTTTTTCCTTTTTAGGTACGGAACCCTAAAAAATCAAGATTAGTTGACTTGAAAACGCTTCTCTAAATTTTGCCAAAATTGTCACGTGCCGCTCATAATAAACTTGTATCTTCCCTTGGTATTCGCATTAAAAGGATCATGAGTTGCCACAAAATTAAAGTGACGCCAGTGGAAAAAAATAACCTCTTAATTGCGCACCCTTAATTAGAAAAAGTGATTTTTAGGGTTCCGTAGTCGACTAGGAACCCTTATAGTTTCGCTTTGTCTGTCCGTCCGTCCGCGGATAATCTCAGTGACCGTTAGCACTAGAAAGCTGAAATTTGGTACTAATAATATGTATATCAATGACGCCGACAAAGTGGTAAAATAAAAAGTGATTTTTTTATTTTATTAGGTTTTTCCCCTATACGTAACGTGGGGAGTGTTTTTTTTTTCATTTCAACCCTAACATGTGATATATTGTTGGATAGGTATTTAAAAATGAATAGGGGTTTGCTATAATCATTTTTTGATAATGTTAATATTTTCGTAGATAATCGCCCCAGAAGTAAAAAAAAATGTGTCCCCCCCCTCTAACTTTTGAACCATAAGTTTTAAAAATATGAAAAAAATATCAAAAGTAGAACTTTATATAAACTTTCTAGGAAAATTATTTTGAACTTGATAGGTTGAATAGTTTTTGAAAAAAAATTACATAAACTACGGAACCCTACACTGAGCGTGGCCCGACACGTTCTTGGCCGGTTTTTTGTTACCTATTTTGGTTCAGTAGTTTCATATGTAGTGTCCTTGTTCCTGAGCTTTTAAATATTTTTTTATTGTAACGTGTGAGCGTTTTGAAGATTGTTCGTCACCACAAAGTGAAAATCTGACTAATCACGTTCTAAAGCTATCAAGGACTGTTATGCGGTTTTGAGATATTGAAATGAATTTTCCCAGTGTACACAATGCAGAATTTATTTTGATCGTTATACAAACAAACATATCTTGATACTGACATCCGAAAAAATGCATAAGATAACTACTAGCTTAATAATAGTTTCATTGTGTAATTGTACCCCTTAGCGAGATTCATTGCACTAAAACTAATTTTAAAGGTTGTAATTAGTTCGCTGAATTAGCAGGTCCTGACATTCGTTTGGCTACAATTTACGAGGATAGAATAGGCCCGAGCCTGTGGGAGCGAACCTCCCTCAAAACATACTTACTCGTAGTTGGGAAACTGTAAATTATTCGGCCATCGAGGGATCCCAAGAATAACAGAAGGAACCGAAACAAAACGTTACGATCGCGTTCGCGTTTAGCTGTCAAATCCCATACAAATTGAGGGTAAAACGCAAACGCGATCGTAAAGTTTTGTTTCGGTAAAACTTATACTAGAGCCGCTGGTAGCGAACACGTAATCGATTGTGTTTCCTGTCGACTTCACATTAGATAGAGCAGAGCAGGCTACTTAGACCTTTTAACCGACCTTTTTAAAAATGGAGGCGGTTCTCAATTCGGTTGTATTTTTTTATGTTTGTTGCCTCAGAACTCCGTAATTTATAAACTTATAAGTACAACTTTTTGAAGTGAAAACTTCTATAGCGGCGCTGTGCACCATACTGTGCACTTTTTGTGATGGGGAAAAATTGTTAAACTCGCCACAGGTCACGTGACCGTAAGATGTCACGTGACCGTGAGATTCGAGATTGAAAATTCGTAAGACGGACACGTCACCTGATCGCAAAACTGTTACAATGTCATTGAGTTTTCACTTCTGCCGGCACTCCCGGAGTGCAACCCGGTCTTTTTTTTATTATATGCTTCCAGGTTGGTCACATTCACATTGTTATCAAGTTGGATGATGGGAAATCAAATACTTATATTAAGCATTTGGGTATTTTTTATTATTAACGAACTCGTGTATGAAGTACTACAACACTGACGTAGTATTTGTGATTACCACCCGGTAATCACAAATTTTCTGAAGTGGAAATGACGATGTTTGGATTTTTTCTGTAATAATCAACGCATTCGCTCTCGGAAAGCAGTTCATGTGGTAAAGTGGAAAGAAAATGTAGTCATGCTCATGTGGCGTGGCGAATTACTAAATTGAAGTCGGTTGAAAGCTTTGTTTATAAAGTAAAATAGTGTTCTGTATGAACGGAAAATGTTATGCGATCACTGCTTTGAAGAAATGAAGCTGTCCGCAGCAGAACCAAAGTTACCGATATAGCCCTCCGAATCGCTGAATTTAAGTGGCAGTAGGCGGGGCACATTGCACGTAGAACCGATGGCCGTTGTGGTGGAAAGGTTCTGAGGTGGGTCGCCACTCGAGAACCTCTCCGCCCCAACGGCCATACGTACCGGAAGGCGCAGCGTGGGTGGGGTCCAAACAAGCTTCGGCCGTCGTCAATTTATCCGAAAACGATATCAAACATACCCTCGTATCTATAAATAAGATAGGTGAACTGAAAGTACGCGCGGTGGAACGAAACTTCACCCCCTCCTCCTCCCCACCAGCGGGGCGTCCGCCCTTGTCTCCCGGGCGTTTTAATCTCTGGTCTACCTGAGTAACAAGTGTGCCAAGGGTCATGCTTTAATGTCACAAATATTGGCTCCCATACATCGATGTCCTATAAAGCTCTATCAAAACACTTTACTTTCAATTAAATAAAACCCGCTTGTCTCGCTAAACGCGGATGGATGCCTACGTTCTTCGGTTAAAACAAAACGAACAAATTCAATCTTAGTACGGGGACAATCAATACAAGGTGCTCGGGAAGAATACAAATATTTTATTCCAGCATGCTTACTGCCCGGCTAGCACGATAGGTTTTACCGTCGCGTTTTACGACGAAAATGTACTGAAACGTTACGTAAAATGTGACGATAAAACATATCGTGCTAGAGCCTCTGGCCATGTGTAGAATAGTTATTTGTGCAACAAGGGATCAAAGTTGTTTATGCTGCGAGTGCTGATTTTGAGTCCTGAGGTAGCAAAAGATTCTAAAATTGAATCTTGAGCGCAGCGAAGGACTCAAAAGCACGAGATGCAAAGACTGTGCTCTCGAGTAACACATACAAGTTTTCACCTCAGCAGTCAGAACATATTCACGTACAAAAATATATCATAGTATCATGCACGTATTCGTCTCGTGATTATTCAGGGAGAAAACTTAATTAAGGCGATCGTTACTGCTTGTTAACTCCTCAGCGCCGGCCGCGCCGTTAGTAAATACTAGAAAGGCGAGACAAGGCGCGAGAAACTAAAGGATATTTTAGTATCTACTTATATACTAGTCTCACAAAATCTGAGAAAGAGGTCTATCGTCGAATCCGACTCGGCTGGGCAGCATAGGCTACGGCGAGGGAGTTGGGAGTTTCTCTGCGCGATCGCATCACAAATGAGGCTATCCGCAGCAGAACCAAGGTAACCGATATAGCCCTCCGAATCGCTAAACTTAAGTGGCAGTGGGCGGGGCACATAGCACGTAGAACTGATGGCCGTTGGGGCGGAAAGGTTCTCGTGTGGCAACCATGTACCGGAAGGCGCAGCTTGGGTAGGTGGACTGATGACCTGGGAAAGGTCGCAGGAGTCCAGATGCGGGTGGCGCAGGACCCGGTCATTGTGGCACTCTTTGAGGGAGGCCTATGTCCAGCAGTGGACGTCTTTCGGTTGATGATGATGATGATGACGATGATGATCCTGAGCGTAGTGAGGGATTCAAGCAACGTCGCCCGAGGTATAAATAATTTTAGAATTTAATATGCGTTTTGTGAAGGTCTATCACAACACCGGATCGAAATTATTACTGTTGGATAGTTATGGCAAGCCCGCCATTTTGACGTCACTGACAGTGGACAGGTATGGCGGCTACGATTTCAAGCTGAAGAAATGAATAATTTAATGTGGTCAAATGTTTCCGAAAATTAATTAATCGTCGCAGTCGGATAAAACTATTCTAAACGGAAGCTATTCTAAAATAATGTACTGTAAAAAAAGTTTCATGTATTGTTCATGGGAAGCTGAGATCATTCGTGACAGATTAATGCTTAGTTTGATACTGGCTTGACCTTTTTTTTATTTAGATTTATTATAAGTGAGAGATTATAATTATAAATGCAGCTATTAGAAAGTAGTATCAATGAATCCATATTTTTATTTATTGAGCACGTTAATATCCAAAATTGATCCAAGAGCGTTCAAGGAAGACAATATATGAGACCCTAAGCGCTATACAAAGAAAAAAGCGAGATATTTAAAAACGCCAATAAGTGTCTAAGAAGACACTTGTTTAAGGAAACACGATAGGTATTTACTCCAGGAAAAATAAGGTTTTTAAAAACATTAATTTATAATAGCGTTGTTTTTGTTGATTTTATTTTAAAATGTTTTTCTAAGGTGCTTTATTCAAGAATCCGACAAACTTTCCACCCGGAAGTAATTATGAAGATTTGAAGCATGCCTATTGTATTTTTTCGTATGATTTATCTTGAATCAGATCAAATGTAAATGAAACAAAATAGAGACCAAAATATTTATTAATATTTTTTGTGACTTTTCAGAAACTAGATAATTTATCATATTTTTGATGTCTGAAATTTTGTCGGATTCTGTCACTGGGTAACTATTTAATTGAAAATATATCGGTTACACTTAAAAAAATAAGCTTTTATAAATGATTTACAAAATTTACATTCTTTTCATACAAGTTGTCAGTTTATTGACTGGACTAACTGAAATTACATGTTGTCTCTGGCCTCGCTCTGGCCCACAATGTTTTTTAGAATAATTGTAACGGGCTAAAAAAGACTTGTTTCCGAATAGAAGGAGTGAAAAAATTCTATGCTTTATAATAAATACCTATTCATCCAAGACTCATCCCTATCTGATTCTAAGTAGGTATTCGATATTTAAATTAAAACTTTCAGATTGTGACTCCGAAGACTCTGACTCCCATGTGTCGCTTTCAAGACCGCCGACCTCAATTATAAAACGATCTGGGATTCGACTAAATGACCTTTTTTATATATTCGTGTTCGATTTCTATTACATGGTCGCAGCAGTTACAGTAGAGTTATTTGGAGTTTACCACTGACAGATAGTTTGCCTTCATTTAATTTTCAACTTTAACCTCATACAAATTAAGTAATTATTTCTAAATCGGTAGACGTGGGTAACAGTATTCAGAAAATTGCTTTTTTTGTATGACATTAAAGTTGAAAATTAAATGAAGGCAAACTATCTGTCAGTGGTTAACTAACAGTAATCGTACTGTACTCCAATTTTCTATATAAAATTTAACATATATTTTAAGCGTAACTTAACCCTTAAATGCATGATTTTTTGTATAACTTTTTAATAAATTGAAATAGATGTGTCATGTTGTATAGATTGAGGGAAAAATAAAGAAAAAAATCATAGTATTTAAAAAAACATATACAATATACGATGCATATATACATCATTATGCATTTAAGGGTTAAATAACATGAACATAGGTATGTGACGTTCCGCGGGTAAATGTACCTTATGGCGGTTTTTAGTATCGGATATATCAAATGTTTTGTAAAAGTGGGTCTAGCCCCGACAACTTTCTTTTTGATCCTAGCCACGTTGCGAATTTTTCAATGGAACTAATTTATTTTATTGATAAGGTGTACTTTGACAACATCAGACGCTTTGCAATAAATATGCCGAAAGAAATGTTTATAGCCCGATAAGCGGCTATTTTACCTTGAGCTAGTGACGCTGTTAACAGCATAATACATGGCAATCATGTACATATTAACTACGTCATGTGTAGTCGGGACATTGTGTATTGGCTTTGGGTTGTTTGTTGAATGTATATAATCTATGCTTTATAATACCTATTTATCCATATCGGATTCCAGGTATATAGTCGATATTTAAATATTTTTCAGATTGTGACTCCAAAGACTGATGACTCTGATCTCTGATATGCCGTTTTCAAGACCGCCGACCTCAAATTATGAAACGTTCGGTGTGGGATTCGACTTAAGAACCTCTTTTCAATATTTGTCTTAAATTTTTATTTCAATATATTAATAAAAAAAATACTAGTCAATTCTAACCAAACTAACCAGTTCAATCAACACCTACGCCCGCACTATAAAATGTCAGTACCAGTCATGTCAACAATTAATTTTGAGACATTGTTTATAGAAATACTAGATAATCCGTTATCCCTTTTTTGGTGTAGGTAAATATTTAATTATTAAAAATAAGTTTTCTAATCCCGCTATGGATTGCTTTCGGCGTACTTACATACTACAATCAGGAAATATTTCGTCTTCCGGGCCTTGTTGTTTGTTTACACCGGTGACATTCTATGACTTCTAACGTCTTTTTTCAAAGAGTGCTCCTTGCCAGTAAAATAATTAGTTCCCTAAAAAATCCGCAACGTGGATAAAATCAAAGAGAAACTTGTCGGCCTATACATAATTTCATATAAAATTTAATATTATATATAATTATTATTTAAGTAGGTCCGAGTTATTAAGGCTGGCATCTACTAGGCTGTCTGTCGAACCGAATCGGCGCGCCGCAGCTCTTCGTCAATCGACGCAGTTTCATAGTAAATGTATGAAAGGAAAATTATTGCGATTCTATTCGACTCGGTCGCCCGAGCCTTTATACTAATGTAAAATGTTGCTGCTGAAAGAATAGAGATTTTTCGTAAAAGTAAAACAAGGTACAAACTTTTCTTTACTTATACAATGCTCTGTTCTTGTTCGAAAAATATTCAAATTTTAAATGGTTTTTACATTTGTGCGTCAGTTTTGACAACTACGAACTTAAACAGAAGATTTCAGCACGCATACAAGTATTGTGTGATTCAGGAATCCGGAATTTAACTGGTTGGTCGCTGTCACTGCTTACTACGGCTGTCCTACAGAGCACGGTATATATTCGCTAAAGCGGTATCTCAACTAAGCGTCGCTTAAGACCTTTCTACACCTACGCTTCTTTTAAAACCAGTTCTATGATGTAATATAAAAAAGAGGTAGATAGGTATAAGCACTCCAAAAGTGGCACACTAAAACTCAGTCAAATGTATATGACCTTTGCCTCAATGTCGCGTCGTCAATGGACGTCTCAGCTGTCTGATTAGGTTTTTTAAACACGGAGTTTCATATAGACAACGTATCTACCTCTTTTTTATATTACATCATTGTCTATGAGGCACTCGGACGGCACGCGGACTGATGTTGACGTATACTTGAGATTATTTAAATTGGCCGAATTGCATCGAAGTGGTCCATTCAAAAAGCAACTACCGTCCAATGTTAAAGATGTTGAAGTTTATAAAAAGCCAGCCACATTAACCTCAACCATATCGCCGACTACCCCGACTAGCACTTAAGTTTATTGTATCGGCGCGTGTGGTTTTGTTTTACTGCTTGTAGCTATATATCTGCTGTGTACGGAGTAAGCAGCTGCTACGATGGGTTGCATGCTGCGCAGCGACCCCATGACGCAGTGCGAGATGTTTCTGACGCCTGACGCTGCCTTCATGGTACTGTCACAGCTTGGCGAAGTAGGATGCACGCAGTTTCGCGATGTAAGTACCTGGTCATACACGTGTTTAAAACAAAATTCCACTTTCATGTGGTTACGAGCTATCTAATAATTATTTATTATAAACAAGAGGAAACGCCGTTCATCAAAAGTTTTGGCTTTGTAGCCCTTAACCACCTAATAGCCTATTTCATTTAGATTCCTAGATAGAGCAATAGTCCTTACCCAGCGGGTGCATCCCATGGCACGGGCAGGGTCAGCATTCGCTCGGTGTACTCCTTGCATTTCATTAAATTGTCAAAAAGGGCTCTCCGTGTTTGCTCAGTTGGTACTTGGTAGGTAGCTGGCTCCACGCACGCCTCCCAAAAGTCCGGCACACTATTGGGCCCGTGAGCGGGAATTACATAATAATTTATTGATCCCAAACAACAGTACAACTCTCACATACAAAACGTACTGGTCTCCTAGTAAGTGTAGGAAATACCTGTGTCAGGAGAGACTCGCTCTCCTTCGCGGTAAGTACATTAATGTGGTTTTATCCAAATTACACTTTAATTTCATCAATTTGTAGTAAACTTAATGCTTACTCAGTAAAAAGCGAAAAAAAAACAGAATTTTTTATCAAAAATTATAGTCTGAGAATAACTTTATTCTTAGTTCGTCGAGTTGATAGATACTTTCCAATCAAACCCGCAGACCAAGTAAAAAATACAGACTTAGCATTACGAACAGTCTAGTGACGCCGAACAAAACCAAGTTTTCTAAGTAGATACACGCTCACGCACACATCTTTAAAAAAGTTGCTTCACTTTGTTGAGCTTACGGAGATGCCTCTATTCTTGTACACATGCCCTGTTTAAGGGAGACGTTTGACTTGAGCTTACGAAAAAATGCAATACACCAATCTATAGGAATGGCTTTTTTGGACAAATGTCACACGGGACATCGCGATACGGCGTGAGACGAGAAAATTTACACTCCTATTTCAAATTTCTACAATACAGCAAGGCTATTACAGGACGGCCCGCAAGGTTTGTCGTCTTCCGTCTCTTTCTAAGCGTTCTAATGAGAAAGACAAGGATAATCTACCTAGCCGCGACACAGCTCGCAGGCCGTCCTATGGTACCCGTGCAGGTGAGGCGAGAAGACTTAGCAGCAAGTTGTGCTAGCTCCCCTGATAATCCTTTCGTATTACAGATGAATGAAGATCTCAATGCGTTTCAACGCACACATGTGCTAGAAGTATGTCGCTGCGCCGATATGGAGAGGAAGCTTCGTTATATCGGTGACAGGATGAACGAGGATGAGATCTACATACCGAAACTAATTGGTGAACCTGCAGCTTTAGTACTTCATGAAATGAATGCTTACGAGGTTTTTTGGTCACTATTTACACATTATTATTTAGAATATGCCGCTGGATGCGGGTGGCGCAGGACCGGTCACTTTGGCACTCTTTGGGGGAGGCCCATGTCCAGCAGTGGATGTCTTTCGGCTGATATGATGATGCTGATTTAGAATATCAATTCAGCCTCTTCCAGATATAGTATTCCAGTATCCTAATTTCGGGCGTTCGCACTGACACGACACGTTAGCTCAACGCACGCGGATGAAAGCGCGCGGACAGTATTTAAATGTTAATGTTATCATGGTTGGAAGCGACTAACAAAGATGGACATGTGACCCGTTTCACGATGCTACAAGTTGCAATTTGACTAGATTAGCGACTCTGAGGCTCTTGGCCAATAACGACTGGCAGTTTGACCTGTGTTGGATGTTCAGAATAGTACATTTTTTACTTGTATTTTCGTGAAACTGGCCAGCAGCCTTTAGGGTTTATTAAGGGTTTTATAATAATATTCATTTGAGTTTGGGTTTTGGCATAGACGAGCCGACCGCCACCGTGCTTGTCACGCGTGTACATTAGGTGCTTTTGTGATAAACAACGACTCGGGAGGTTTGTAACGACCGAACCCACAATGACTCCATTGATGAACTCCTTATACCTATTTTTGCATCAGACATCGTGCTATGCTCTCAACTATCTGAATGAGTATAACGCTTTAGAAACGAAGTCGTATTCTGAAACGAGAAGATGCTTGAGAGCACCTTTGTTTGCAACGATGATTGTGATGGCGCTTAACCTAACCTAACCAACACCTTTACTGCCTACTTTGCAGAGCACTATTGAAAAATGGGAAAGACTTCTTGTGGAGATGTCTGCGAACCTGATAAATTTGCGTAAAGATTACATGGAGATGACGGAGTTCAGTTACGTTCTGACTAACATCGGAATGATGCTTGGCAATGCGGATTTGCGTCTAGCGTCCGGCCTTGTGGCGGTCAAGCAGGCAGCGTAATTACAATTTGCATTTTCACTAATTACACAGCTATTTATGCAGTTATTTAAAATGGCGCACCCTGTTTGGGATTTAGTAGACAAATCGTTTAACAACAATGAAGATTAAAACATAAAGCATAGCCAGTCGGGCACGCTGTTGTAATCAACCACCGATTGCATTGATCTCTATTTTACTTTAAGACGAAATACGTTTCACCTGCAGCAACGGGGCAGCGAGTTCGGCGAAGGCGAAGAGAGACTTACCCGCGTCCGAGCTGAACGTTATTTTATATTTATGTATTCCATTTTCAGTTTTGATGTCGTCTGACGTTGTATGATATTCTATGCTATGGTTTTAGAAAAGGTAAAGGCAAAGCCTCAGCGCACGCTGCCGCCATTGCGGTCCAGGAAAGCGGGGCCCGGCTCACGGTGATCACGGGCCTGGTGCAGCGCAAGAAGTCGTACATCTTCCAGCTCATGATCTGGCGCATGGCCCGCGGTAACGCATTCTACAAACAGACCGACGAAGATCAGATATTTAAGGATCCTATAACTGTTAGTATTGATTTGAATAATAAATATTTTTATCATACAAGTGACGACACGGATCTTCGAGTTGCATCTGCAAATCTTAATAAATGTATGCCATGGTTAAGTTCCTTCAATCAAATATGGGCGCCTATCTTGCCGTAGTGTAGTTTGCGTTTTGACCATTGTGTTGGCAGGAGAGGAGCGCATCTTAATGGATTGAACGATCCGAGCCGTAGCTCCTAACCTTATTTATTTATTTATATATATTTATTTCCTTTCAACTATCAGTATATTCAAAGTTCTTCTTTTAAACAAATTACCTTTTACATATTACCACATATGCCGTTTTCGAATTAATACATGAAATTACATTGTCAATGTAAATGAAAATAATAAAATGAGTGTGCAGATAAATGAAAATAATTATTTCAGTACGAAGAAGATCTAAAGCTTAGGACAATAACATAAATTATATTACCTATTTAAATATAATTTACTTTAAAAACAAAGTTTTAACCGACTTCAATTTACTCCGCCAAGCAACGAGAACATTTCCACATTTATTTTCCAATTTACCACAGGAACTGATTTCCGAGGGCAAGTGCGTTGATTATTAGAGAAAAAAAACCCAATCGCTGTATGTGGGCCGATAATATTTGAGGACTTCCGTCGAATCCACAAGGATCACCTTTGGCACTTCATTAGTTGCTATTTCAACGGAATCTTATCAGAATCTGTGATATACTTTTGTAATTTTAAGTACATAATTGAGGAATTCCATAAGTCATAGATCTGTGGTCTTCATCATCAATTCTTCTTCTCCACCAAATTTATGATTTCTGGGTGTAAATACACGAGTTATAATAGAAAATACAAAAAATGGGACCCACCTGGAAGCATATACACTTACAAACTAAAAATAACGAATCGGCTCATCAATGACGGAGTTCTGAAGTAACAAAAATTGATAAAAAAAAAAACAACCGAATTGAGAACCTCCTCCTTTTTTTTGAAGTCGGTTATACAACTGAATTGAGAACCTCCTCCTTTTTTTTTTGAAGTCTGTTAAAAATACAAATAATGTAATATTATTCCTTCATAAGTAACATAACATCATCGTCTTCAGAACTGTCTGTCATCACCTGGTACAAAGAAAGTAAAATAGATAATTAGTGTGCTAAATAGTGTTAAAGACACATTCACATTTGACAGCATATAAATAGTTTACTGCAGTACCTACCTATGTTGATAAGTACTTCAGTACGAGGAATTTCCAAGCTTTCTCTAGCTTTTGTGCTAAAGGTACTTTCGAAGTGCATTCTAATCGCGGTTTGATAATACCCAATACCCATGTACCCACATTTTATATCACAACATCGAGTTACTTACTGTTTTGTTGCAGAGTACTGACGTCCGCAAAGTGGCTTTTCTGTTAGTGGTCCAAGGGGAGGAGCTCGGCGTCCGAATGAAGAAAGTGTGCGAAGGGTTCCGTTGTGACATTTACCCACTACCGCCATCTCCGAGTGAAAGGATTAGTACCCTGAGCCAACTTAATACGAGGATCGATGATCTGTCTTTGGTAACGCAGTTTTGCGCAAGTAGCTTGAACGACTATAATTATATGGGTAACATTGAATATTTACCTTTTTAATATTTTAATTGTATTGCATTTGACGGAGTCATGTATATTGATTGTATTGCGAGTTTGGACTGAACGAACCAGCAAGTAACATGGACTGATCTGTCTAACTTGAATAAGGATAAAAAAATCAATTATTTTATGTACAAGTTTGGTGTGGTTGATCTACCCTTACCCAACTAATGAAGAAAAGAGGGTGAAAGGGGCTATGAGGTTTTTCTATCGATTCTATTGATTCATAATACTTTCTGTAAACATTATCTAGGTACTAATCTTAGTGTATTCCATGTTGCTTCATCAGTATCACTTCAAGTTAGTTTACATTTAACCAGAGGCGTCTCTAGACCATGCCGCGCCCGGGTGCAATCATTACCGTAGCGCCCTCTAGCACCCTCACTCCCTAGCGCGCGCTAGCGCCCGAGTCGAGGCGAGTGGCGCCATGTGAGTGGCGCTCGGCGCCCCCTAGGACCGTGCGCCCGGTTGCAACGCAACCTTTGCACTACTTATAGGTAAAGCCGCCCCTGCATTTAACGTATTTTTAACAGGTTTTGAGAGAAACCAGATTACAACGTTGCAAGGTAGAGCGGACGATAGCTAAGACCTGGCCAACATACCTCTTGGAAGTTAAAAAGGCAAAAGCAATCTACCACGTTATGAATCAATTAAGTCTGGACATCACTAAGAATTGTTTGATCGGACGATGTTGGATTCCAACCAGCGATTTGCACCAAGTACAAACCATATTGGACAATGTTTCGGCAAGTATTAAAAACCTAACCTAATAATTAAAATATTGCTAACACCTCTTGTATGAGTCGATGAAGACTGGAAATAAAAAATAACATTCTTTCAACACCAAGAACTCCTATACAGTTGTTGTTTTCAATGAGTGGCAACACTGATGGCCACTCTGCGCCAAATTATCGATTATTGATAGGGTCGTTCTTATTTCCTACCGACAGTAGCCTGTCCTTTGGCATCGCATTAGACGATTATAGACTTGAACCAGTTTTTTTATACGATTGCTTTTCGTAGAATGCCGTGACAGAAAGTTAAAGCAAAATGTGGAATCCACTGAAAAAGTCCACTTTGTCACATTATTAAAAAAACAACATTAAAAATATATATACAGGGTTTTAACACGGTCATGATCCGGAATGACAAAAAGCGAATAAGATGATCATACTGAACAACCTTTCCCATGGGACCAACCACGAAATCGCAAAAAAAAAGAGCCAATTAAGAGTTAACTGTGAGTTAACTGCGATTTAATTGAGAGTTATGTATGGAATACCTGGTTTTTTTTTGCGATTTCGTGGTTGGTCCCATGGGAAAGGTTGTTCAGTATGATCATCTTATTCGCTTTTTGTCATTCCGGATCATGACCCCGTTAACACCCTGTATAATGGCCGGTAAGTAAAACCTAATGAAAATACAGATTTTTTCAATAAGTGTATTATGGAAGTGGGCAGCAATTCAGCCCGGGCTATCTAAGGACGGCCCGCGAGGAGTGTCGCGGCGACGTAGACTATCCGTGAAGTTTTTTTTAAACCGGTACGAGCCGGGGGTTAGAACCCACGGCCTCCAGGCCCCGTATCATGGTCGGCCTTATCACGCGATAAGTGACAAGGTAGAGCGTCAGTCTCGTTCTATCGAACGGTGTCAGCCAGTGACGGCCGCTCTATCTTGTCACTTATCGCGTGATAAGGCCGACCATGATACGGGGTCAGATTGAAAGTCGCGCGCCTCACCGCTCGGCTACAGTGAGATAGAGCGTCAGTCTCGTTCTATCGAACGGTGTCAGCCAGTGACGGCCGCTCTTACTTGTCACTTATCGCGTGATAAGGCCGACCATGATACGGGGCCAGATTGAAAGTCGCGCGCGTCACCGCTCGGCTACTACCTCTTACTAACCGTCTGTCTGTTTCTAAGCGGTTCGTTCGGGGGCCGGCCTGTAATAGCCGTGTTGAAATAAGTTCTTTACAACCGATACGGAACAAATAAAATAATGCGTAAACTTTATGATAACTTGTCTGAACATAGGTTGATAAACTTTTCGGTAATTATCGGATAAAGCACATCACTATTTAAGAGATGAAAAAACTGACAACACATGAAACGTCATTTTACTCTGTAGAATAAATAAAAAAAAATAAAAAATAAAAATATTAGGGGACAATCTTACACAAATCGACCTAGTCCCAAACTAAGCAAAGCTTGTACTATGGGTACTAGACGACGATAAACATAATTATATAGATAAATAAATACTTAAATACATAGAACACATCCATGACTCAGGAACAAATATTCGTGCTCATCACACAAATAAATGCCCTTACCGGGATTCGAACCCAGGACCTCTTGCTTCGTAGTCAGGGTCACTACCAACTAGGCTAAAGCGGTCGTCAAATGAACAGACCTTACGTATTTTCGCCTTATCATGAAAATATTCTTATTGTTTAAATTGGAACGAGCGAGCGAAGCGAAAGAAGTTCTATGCTTCAGCTTAGAACGAAATCGTTCGTATGTTCGGTGTCCGGTGTCTGTCCGGCTGTCAAGCTGTTCTCCTCTGCAGGTCGCGTTTCCCAACCGATTCTCGTGAAATTTTGGAACAGGTTCGTTAGGTAATTATATAAGTTTTTTTGTCAAGTCACTATTTGATTTTTTTTAGGCTGGCTCGCGCGTTCTGTATCTTTTTTCATAATTAAATTCCATCAAATCTACCAAGAAATGTGACTGCCACAGTCATGGACCTAGAATACTCAGGACAGGCTTGTACGTGATGCGACAGTGAGGGACGGCAAGGCCCATGCAGCGAAATTAAGAACTGGTCTTAAAATGGCTGATGACTTGACATAAACAACCTACTTAATTTGGACGGGTAATGGTTTATGTGCCACAACTTCATACTAAATCAGTTGTGGCAAATCAAAAAAAGTGGAACTATGACTAGGACAATGAATGATATTTTCCTTTTTGTCACTTTTATCGAGATTTGTATGCTACCAGCTCGCTCGCACGTGGTATTATTATTACCATTGCTTGTCCAGAGTATTATAGTTTCATGGCCACAGTGAAACCTACCCTTGTCAGTATGACGTTTCAGGTGTGTATAAGCTTCAGAATCTATGTAAGACTTATCGAGTTATCTAATACATAGATATTTCATTTATTAAAAAAAGTTAAATAAATAAATATACTCGTAACTAGATAATTCTATAGAAAGCATTCTTCCGCTCTAGACGGCCGTAAGATACCGAAGATGAAGTGATGATTAAAAATGTCATGGCCGCCACCTTTTCGCTATACCCACACACGACTAGTTGTATTTATTAATTGAAATACCAAAGATATATATACAATTAAAAATTCATAACTGATACTTGAAGTATTGTCAATACCTGAGGTATTGTATGTGTGAACACTACTACAGAACAGTTTTAATTAAAAATTAAATCGAGATACTTGATATGACAGTTATATTACTATTGAGGGATTGTTTCATTCGAATGGCAATAAAGTGGTAGATTTAATGAAATTTAATTATGAAAAATGGTATACAGCTCACAGAGCTTTATATGGTTCCAGTTTATAATACAAACGAAATACAGCAAAAACAAGTTTTGTATGAAAAAAATAGTCGCTGTATTTCTTTACTATGGTATTCTGAAGCTAACATAAACTAATTACAGACCTGGATATACCTCATAACATTGTACATGCAAAGTTTCGTTACAATCCAACACCTAGTTTTAAAATGAGAGCATAACTACGTTTTTATGGAGACTCGAGCTTCCTGCGGACTCTTAAGAGGTGTTTATTATCAAATCTTGCAAATTCAAATTGACCAACGACGTGCCGTTATACTTACATCGCGATGAAAAGCGACAATGGTGAAAACACGAAAACAATCATATTATAAATGTTACATATTTACCAATGTAAACGGCGGCGAGAAACATTACTCGAATGATTGAGATCGCGCCAAAACGCGAATCAGTGAACAGTACTGACAACTACAAGGAATTTGATTTCGTGGCCCAAAGCTAACACGTCAATCATCAATTGCCGACTGTGTAGAGAAAATACGGTTGGCAATAAGTGCTCAAGTGTCAAACCAGATTAGCCAAAGTTTTATTATTGAACTTTAAATTCAGGTGGAGATTGTAAAGTATTGTTTGTGTGTACCTATTGAACCATATGTTATAAATGTCCCGGCCGACTTTTATAAATGAGGCGCGCTGGCGCGGCTACACACGCAAACACAAACGTCACCATCATTATCCGTGCATGAGTAATGCTTAAATGTAGGTACAGTGTATATTATGATTGTAGGAAAAGCTGGCATCCGCTGTGCCGTGCTTTATGTCGAAGCTGGAAACTCAGGAGACACCCCCGACTTTCCATCGCACCAATCGATTCACACATGGCTTTCAAGCGCTTATTAGCGCTTACGGCGATTCTACCTACAGGGAGTTAAATCCAGGTACAGCATATAATAAAACAAGAGAGCCTTTTTTTACCTCAATATTATGGAATATCATTGTTTTTGTTTTCGTACAGTCTGCTTAGAGTAGGTATGGCTGGTCTTCTTCCGTATTGGTTGCGAATTTTTAGAGATTTATCGTCTTATCTAGTACAGTCACCATCAGATAATATTTATTTTTTTAGGTATTTAGAGAATATGACGTTTTAGGTCAGTCATAATAAATTTCGTCCATTTTAAGAATGAGACAATTTGAAATTTTAGGTATTATGAGCCCATGGTAATTTGAAAATTAGGGGTATTAGTTAATAAAGTATTATGAAGTTAAGAGGTTTTAAGCCCAAAGCGGAAATACTTTATTAAGTGGCCAGTATTTTTCTCACTTGAAAACAATAGCGAATTTTACTATAGGACAATAGTATAAAAAAACCGGCCAAGTGCGAGTCGGACTCAGACGGAGCCCCCCTTAAATATTTATTTTATTTAGTTTTTAGTATTTTTTGTTATAGCGGCAACAGAAATACATAATCTGTGAAAATTTCATTTGTCTACCTATCGCGGTTCTTGAGATACAGCCTGATGGCGACAGACAAAACGGCAAAAAAAAACATGTTTGTTGTATGGGAGCCCCCCTTAAATATTAATTTTATTTTGTTTTTAGTATTTGTTGTTATAGCGGCAACAGAAATACATCTGTGAAAATTTCAACTGTCTAGCTATCGCGGTTCTTGAGATACAGCCTGATGACAGACAGACAGACGGACAGCGAAGTCTTAGTAATAGGGTCCCGTTTTTACCCTTTGGGTACGGAACCCTAAAAACAGCATGTATATCTAGTACAGTTAGCTGCTAAACTAGCTACGCGTGTCAAGTGTTCAAAGTGCAGACACGACTCTAATGCCAAGAAGATTAGGACTGTCTAGATAATTTAGAGCGTGTTATTTTGCATAGCTACTTCTGCTGCTGACTCTACATCAACTGAATTAACAATATACAAGTGCGTCACTAGTTCCATTGACGGTACTATCCAATGGTACTACAGCAATTAAAGGGCCAGGGGACCGATTTTTGACTTTCGAGCGCTCGAAAATGCGTTTGTAGTGTCAAAATGGCAGGCACTTACTTTCTACCAATAGAATTTAATACGACTGGTCAATACCACCCGTTTTTAAATTTTCTATCGCTATTTCAAAATAGCATTTCATAATTTTTGTCAGTTTTCGAGTGAAAGAGTCGAGCGCTCGAAAGTCAAAAATCGGTCCCCAGACGGGAAGCGGCCGACCGACCGTGTGATCGACTTTTTATAAAAACTTGGAATTTGAACCTTTTACCATGGACGGCAGAGAGACGCTTTTTGATAGTACTTTGATGCCATTCGGTCAATTGAAATAATGTCAACTATAACGATGGGTTTATCGTGTTTGGGATCAATTAGTGAATCGAATAATTTGGTTCCATTATCACCAATTAAAAATGACCGTGTATAGTGCTTTAAGTAAGGCAATGCCTGTATCACATGTTTTTAACATCTCCTGCTTCTATATCATTGCAAAGGCCGGGAAATAGCAATTTGTCGATAAGTTGGTTTTGTCGGATGAAACGAAGCTGAATCCGACAATAGAGACGAATCCACGAATTGCCATTCCCGCAGAGGCAGATATAGTGCTTTTCGCTTCTGAAAAGTAATTATCATTATTATTATTATAAGTCAATATCCCAAACTACTGACTCTACCTAATGGCTGCCTCAGTACTATTACAAAATGTTCGCTACATTTATTCAAAACCAGATTCATTTACTGAATTATTCATATGATTTCATTATCAAATGATATTAGTGTTTTCATAAAATGTGATGATCATAAAAACCAAACATGTCTAAAATATTAATTAAATATAATGAATTTGATTGTAAACGGAACTGCAAATTACATAAAGCGGCCTGGACTTACTTATTATATATTATGGCTATGTTTTCACCCCTGACGCGACCGTCGTTAGCCTGTGTGTCTGCCTGTGGCATTGTATGCCTCAAACGGATGCATTGTTTTGAGTGCTTTTTTATCGAAAGCATTGTAGGTCAAGTTGGATCTTAACTTGTTAGCTATGCTTATTGTAGCGGGGAGTTTTAAATATTATTTAATTTATATTTGTTGTTATATTAACAGCCTTGTACACTATAATAACATTCCCGTTCCTCTTCTCGCTGATGTTTGGCGACCTTGGACACGGAGCACTAATGTTTGGAACTGCTCTGTGGATGCTCATTAATGAGAAGAAATTCTTAGCAGATAAGTCTGATAGCGAGATATGGAATATATTTTTTGGTGGTAAATGTTTTCTTTTATGTGACTGTAATTTGTAGGTAATCATACTCGGACAATGCTGTGACCGATTTTTTTTTTCAGGTCGTTACATACTGTTCCTTATGGGTTGTTTTAGCATGTACGCTGGTTCAATATATAACGACTGTTTCTCCCAGTCTTTTACAATATTTAATTCGGGTTGGTCTTGCCATTTATCTGCCGCAGAATTATCGTCAAAACCTGTTGTTCTCTTGGAGCCCACAGACTTCAAACGCCCGTACTACTATGGAGTGGATCCAGCATGGCAAGTATGTACTTATATGAAATATTACGTTGTACACAACGTTGTACCTAGATTAATTACAATGAGTGATGTATTAATTTATCTTATTCTGTTTCAATCGTTTTCCAACACCCGGTGCTCTTCTCATTATTTAATTGTCAGGGCTTTTTTACCTGACTGTCCCAGAAGGAGGGCAAAGTTTATCTAGCGTGTGTATGTGGACATTAATTTTTTTTTTCGCTGTCTACAGTCCAAACGGCTGGATGGATTTTGGCATTTGAGGTTGGATTGGATTCCTCTTGGAAAAAAGCAGTTGGGTTTTTTGTAAAATCTTTTAAATGTGTTACTTGAATTGACGCCACCTCGCCGTTCCCGTCCTCACCGCTCCCAAAAATATATCTGGACGCCGCGATTCATAGTTACTAAGCGTAATCAGAATCTAGTTTCGTTAGGGGTGAAGGGCGAGAAGAGGCGCATTAGCGCTTTCCGCAATAACAGCCCTGCCCCCCTATTTGTTCACCTCAACGCTCACCCACAAATGATGATACTAGAACTAAGTGTAGGTAGAGTTCTAGTATTGTTAAGCGTAACGGGTGGGGTGAGACGCAAGAGCGCGTAAAGAACCTGGACCCTGGACTTAGCTACAACGAATCGCAGCGCAAAGATATATTTGTGGGTGAACGGTGAGGTGGGGTTCAAACAAGTTACAGAATAGCGGGGCAGCTGCCGCGAACAAATGCTGCCGGCTACAATCACCATCACATTGGTGCCGTCACCGACTAATGTTCTCTTTACATTTATAGTAGCTACGTGCGACTATAATTATAACGGAGGTTTATTGCGTGTTTAATTGCGAATAAGACGAGTAACGACGACAACAATCAACAAGTATGACCTAGGGCGTAGCTAGGATTTTGTTAAGGGGGCAGGCGCAGGCTCACTAAGAATATATCTAAGGTAAATGCTGCATATATCTAAGGTACTTAAATACTGCAGCTGCCCCCCCCTGCCCGTACCTCGCTACACCCTTGAGTGCGTAGCGAGGCCCACGCGACTAAACAAGCTAGCAGCTATGATGATGGAACGAAATAAAAAACCCTGAACTTGACTAGATACAATAATGACGAATAACGAACAAGTCGATTATAGAAACCGTAACAAAACCAGAATGAGATGAGTACCAAATATCCCTTCGTATCGAAACGTCCCAAAAGCAAATAGTCCTATTAGCATAATGACCTAAAAGCAAATTATCCCATTAGCAAAATGACCCGAAAGCAGAACGTCCCTTTCGCAAAACAACCTAAAAGCAAGTCGTCCTATTATCAGGTTGCCCTTTTAGCAAAACGCCCCGAAAGCGAAACGCCATGAAATCAGAATGACCTAAAAGCAAAATGTCCTATAAGCAGAACGTCCCATGGTGTAGAGACAAGAAAAAAAACGGCGAGGTCCGAATCGAAGCTTTCTTCTTTTACTCGGTTCTAGGTTTCATTAATGTGTTCTGATGGCACTAGAGGTAAATGAGAAGTTAAGAAAAGTTGTTATTTTATATTAAAGAAGTGCTTTTAATTTTTTTATTTTTGTGGTGTTAAGTAATAAGTTAAGAAGAGCTAGTTGATTGAACACATTGTTACTTTATTTTGCTTCAACTGAATTAAAATAATATTTTTTAAACGGGCCCCTGGCCGTTTTTTTTCTTGTCTCTACACCATGGGACGTTCTGCTTATAGGACATTTTGCTTTTAGGTCATTCTGATTTCATGGCGTTTTGCTTTCGGGACGTTTTGCTAAAAGGGCTACCTGATAATAGGACGACTTGCTTTTAGGTTGTTTTGCGAAAGGGACGTTCTGCTTTCGGGTCATTTTGCTAATGGGCCAATTTGCTTTTAGGTCATTATGCTAATAGGACTATTTGCTTTTGGGACGTTTCGATACGAAGGGCCAAATATATGTATACATTGGTAACGAGGAGCAGAATTCTCATAGCAGAAATCAAACTTCAAGACGGATTGACAATTGTGATCGACTTTTAAGATCATTATGCATTATTTGAACTGTTCGATAAGCGGCTCGCATCTCCATATTAAAATAAATCACGTCAATTTCACGTCATATGACTTTTTGGTAGGTAGCTTGAGTTTTCATAAGTCATTCCCGTGTGATAAACTATTTTCGGTTAGTTTTTAACCTAAAAGGTTATATATGTTTCATTACCTAAAACATGTCGTGCTAAGTGACAATTATTTATCGATAGTCTATCTAAACTCTAAACATGTCATGTCTAAACATAATGTTCAATCCCTCTTGAAGTTTGATTTCTGCTATGAGAATTCCGCTTCTTGACAGGCAAACGTACACTTTTAAAAACTTTGTCTGGTGTATTTTCTAAACATTTCTTCATTGTTGTTTTTACTTGTTGTGTTTCCAGTTGGCGGATAATAAAATCCTGTTCGAAAACTCTCTTAAAATGAAACTTTCTATTATTATTGGAGTGACCCACATGATGTTTGGCTTGGTTCTTAGTTTTGTTAATGATGTGTGAGTAATAGTTGGGTCTTTTTTTTAACGAGTGGTTAGTAAAATCGAACGAGGCCCGGTTTTATAACAGTGCCGAATTTCTAAGCCGATAGCTTTTCTAATCCGGATACCTTAGAAAAGGATGTACTTCGTAAACACTGTTTCGTTGACCTACCCTATTTCGCATCTATCGGCCGAGTGTAAACATTAATATGTATACCTTCGTAATGGCAAATTTAACAATATTGTTTTTGTTTAGTTATCAGGATTATAAATATTCATATTCATATTCATTTAATCCATTGTTAGCATACTTCATGTGTATACTTCACGTTTTATAAATGTAAATGAGAACATCAACTCGTACAATTAAGGTTACGAGAAGTATGAACCGCTCGCTTACGCGCATTTTATTGTATGAATTATTATGCGAATAAAAATCTCTTTAAACCGAGTTAGGGCGTCGATAACAGGAGATTCCATATATTTTTTCATTTTCGGATTTGTTCAATGAATGTCTATTAGTTGTTGTTCCCTTTTTCTTAGAGATAATTTTCTCTTATAATTATTGTTCTAAGTAAATTTATTAAAATATACGACGTAAGTTTCGATTATTGTTTTGCAGATATTTCAAACAGCGATACCTGATATTCCTGGAATTTTTACCACAAATATTGTTTTTGATGTGTTTGTTTATGTGGCTTGTCTTTTTAATCTTCTTCAAATGGTTTAAGTACGGCAGTGGTTACCGTGAGTAATTGTTTTTTTTAATAAAAGTATTTTTTTTTTAAGTTCAAAACCTTTTGTCACTTCCCTTAAACCACAAAAGTCTGACAGATTAATTTATCCTTGCAATGATTTGAAGACCTGTTTTTCCTTGTGGGTAGTGATCCGCCCACAAAGCTGACAACCCTGTGCTTGATGAATCCCGGGAAGGGACAATATGCGTGTGAGGAGCATGGATATTTTTGTACGAGTCTTGAATGCTTTTTTATGCATTTAAGTATTTATATTTTATATACATTCGGTTGATTTACATTATTGAGGTTATAGTTAATACATAATTTATGATTGCTGTCGGTATCAATGGGAAAGTAATGTGTAATGTTGTTGCAGCACCCTCTGTCAAGGAGTCACAGGGTTGTGCTCCCTTGGTGCTCATTCTTTTCATCGACATGGTGCTGATGTCCACGTCGAAGCCTATTGGGCCTGAATGCGATGCGTACATGTTCGAATTTCAACAAATTATACAGCGGGTCCTGCTATTCTTAGGGCTGATTACTATACCGGTAATGTTGTTTGGTCCACCCTGCTTTGCGGCAAAGCTAAACAAACGGAAGAAGGTAGAGTTAATGGTAAGTAAATAATATCTAAAATAAGCTTACATCTTACGCCTTCGTCATCATTATCGCCACCAGCCTAATATATACGTCCCACTGAGCACAGGCCTCCTCTCATTAATTAGAGGGAATGGGCAGCAGTCCCTGCGTTGACTCAGTGCTGAACGGCTAGCACGCGACGGCGCGCGAGCTCTCTCGATTTTTCTCGCACTATCCGTCTCTCACTTATTAGACCACTTAGAACAAGAGGTATAGTGCGATAAAAATCGAGAGTATGTCGCGGCCGTCGTGTGCTAGACGTGCTGGTTGGGGACTACACAATACACCTTTGAATTTCTTTGCAGATGTATACATGCAGGTTTCCTCACGATGTTTTCCATCACCGAAAAGCTACCGGTACATAATAAATGATAATCCGTGCTTCAATTCCGAAAAACTCATAAGTACGAGCCGGAATTCAGACCCGCGACCCTCATTGGTCAAGAACTTTGTTACAATACACAAACTCGCATCTTCGGTGATATTTTTTCATCAAAATGGATTGTAGTTATGTAACGGGTCAAGTTTTTTTAGGAAAAAATGCCTGACAAGGAGGATCGATATGGGTACGCAGCGTGGGAGCAACAAATGGAAGAGGCGTCAGAGACGTTGGGGGACCTAATGATCCACCAGGCCGTGCACACTATCGAGTTTGTCCTCAGCACGGTCTCGCACACTGCCTCGTATCTGCGGCTTTGGGCGCTGTCGTTGGCCCACGCACGTGAGCACATATCTGCTAAATTAATACATATAACTAATACTAGCTCCTGGCCGCGGCTCCGTATGCATGGAACTCGTGTATATGGTAGCTCTATACAGACTTTCTCTCCCATTTCACCCCCTCAGGGGATGATTTCTACTTATATGATTATTGATGATTTAAACTGTGGAATGAATTGTCGCCTGCGGTATTTCCGGACCGACACGACCTTCCAACCTTCAAGAAAAGAGCGTACTCCCATCTTAAGACGCTGTCAACACCAAAATGCCCTTGAGGATTTTGGATAGCGCGCACACTATCTATTTGTAGTAAACGAGAGCGAGTGTTACTGGGCGGCCCGGTTTTTGAAGATTTGAGAGATTGAAATAAAAAAAGGGTGGATTATTTGTGAAATATGACTCGTTAGCGGTTTAGATATGAATATGTTGACTTTATCTGTTTAATTGCAGACCCATACGTCAAAAAAATAAAGACATAGAACCGTTTAATGTGATTTAAAGACCAATCTTTGCGATTATTTTCTATCGAGCCGATTTCATCCAATTATGTATCGAGCCCGCCCACGGTCTTTGAAATATTTTGAATATTAACATATATTTCATTTGATGTGCTAGAACATATAGTTTTTCTTAAAAAACTGCTTAAATAACATCAATTTCACCAAATTAGGTCTTGTCAGCCTCTTAAAGGCCGGCAACGCACACACAACATCTCTGGTGTTGCAAGTGTCCATGGGCGGCGATAATCGCTTACCATCAGGTGATCCGTCTGCTCGTCTATGTCCTTCCTCGGGACTCAAACTATCTTTATACCAAATTTCATTTAAATCGGTTCAGCGGTTTAAGCGTGAAGAAGTTACAGACAAACAAACTTTCGCATTTATAATATTACTAGCTTCTGCCCGCGACTCCGTCCGCGTGGAACTCGTTTATATAGCAGCTCCATACAACATTTCACCTCCTTAGGGGATGATTTCCGGGATAAAAACTATCCTATATCCTTCCCCGGGACTCATACAATCTCTGTACCAAAATTCAACTATATCGGGTCAGCGGTTTAAGCTTGACTCTTCAAGCAGACAGATAGACAGACAGACAAGCTTTTGCATTTAATATTAGTATGGATAGTATAGATTTTAAATGTGAAAGTTTGTATATGTGTTACTCGATCAGGAATAAACGGCAGTACCGATATCGAAAACGTTTTAAGAGTTTTCGAAAATTGTTATTAGCATTGAAAATGGGGGTCAATGTCGTGGAGAAATGCTAGGTTATAGCTACAAATAATATGCAATAATTATGTATAGGTACCTAATAATATAATTATCCAGATAAAACATGGAACATACTTCTAATATAATTCTAATAAAATTTCTTATAATATAATAAATAACATAATTCTACACTACATTAATCTGTTTGATGTTTCAGAGCTGTCAGAAATGCTTTGGACAATGATCTTCGCGAAGATGGCTCTTAACGACCATACAATAGTGGGTGGACCAAAAATTGTCATAGTGTTTGCAGTTTGGGCGTTCTTCACATTAGCCATTCTTGTTTTAATGGAAGGACTATCTGCGTTCCTACATACGCTACGTTTACATTGGTAAGACAAAAATGCTACAGTTTACGAGAAATACGACTGGTCTTTTGACACATCGCGACACCCATATAACGTAAATTGGCACTGCTCATCGGAATAATAAAAAAAAGTTTCAATAGCTTACCAGCTACGAAACAAAGTTCAATCTCCATGCACGCTCAATTTAGCACTTATAAAATGATTGTAATTTTTTTACGGCTTATTTGTGCAGAAATTAGCATTGAAAACTCGATATGCGAACAATTACGTCCTACGACTTTTTTTTTTAATTTAATGTTACACTGCTTCAATCGATTGCGTGAGAGTCTGACAATTTATAATCGGCATGAATCAAATAATTCTGAATAGGAAAATAACATAGTTATCGGATATTATGACAATCGATTTGCTCTAGCCACATCACTCTTTACGTCATATTGAAACTTTCAAAAGACCAGTCGCATTTCTCGTAAGGTATATAGCTTATGATGATCACGCAACCTACGAGTAGTATAATGGGAAAAGTGCATGATTTATATTGTCAACGTACTATCAGTGGCTGGTTCAGGATTCGACCACTTAGAGTTACCAAATACCAACCTGGAAATACCTAACGAAATTTTTGATTTCTGAATAAAATTCCTGATGTAGGATCTAGAAGGGGAGCAAGGGTAGAGTTGCCTTAAATGTAGTATACAGAAGTTTGTTAAGAGTGTTAAAAAAAGTACAGAACAGAAAAGGGGGTTGGATTATTTTTTGTCACGACCGTTCCTCCTTTATATACCCCCCGCGCGCAGCGCAGACGAGGACCGAGTGAAGCGGTCGGGCTATAGCTGTGCAATAATTTACGACCCAATTTTTTTTTATAAAAGGTGCCAATAAAGTTGATTTATCCGATCGACATTGGTAATGGAACAGAAAGATTAGAGAAGTGCCTTGACTGTACAGTCAAGTAGGCACAACAGGAATTGGCGTAATCTATGCAGCGTCGTAAACGTGGTCAATAGTACATTATTGTCGAAGCAAGAGAAGTAGGCAATTGCTGACTGAGTATAAATTTTAAACGGACGACCTTGGGAGTCCGTTTATTTTAATGCGAAGCCAGCAATTGCCCTTCCGGCTGAGACAAATAGTGCTTTTCTCAAAAATTGTACAAGAAAACAAGAATATACTTTCTGAAAATGATAAGGCATGCTTTTGCATTTTCTTCTCGCCACTTCATGAAATTGTCGTGGGGGGTGAGGGTTTTTTTTTATGCTGATAATTAAAGCCATTCGTGCAAAATTAATATGCTGTGTCGAAAAGTGAGACTATTCCGTCTAAACACATTGTGCCAGCGGGCTCTTATTTAATTTATTTATTGCAGGGTGGAGTTTATGAGCAAATTCTTCATAGGCAGTGGAATAATGTTTAAACCATTTTCGTTCGCCATTTTATTTTACGATTCTACAGCTAAAGATAAACCAGAAGCTTGCCCTGTTTCTAAGACGTTTGAGTATTGAATTTCACTCAAAGATTTATTGTAAGTGACTGTATGGATGGGTCACAAAAATGACAGGGAGCGCTCTAACATTTAACGGTCACTTGTGACATTGTCTTAATAATAATAATTTATTTAGCTATTAAATAACTATTAATGTGGTTTTTGTTTTATTTATTTTACTCTACCTACACCCTTGGAACGAAATAAACATATGCAAGGGGTTATACTCCGGAGGTTGATTGCCCGTCCGATCCACCTTCACACGAGTGTTAAGGTAGGGAATAGTAGATTACTATAGAGGCCGGGAAACGAAGGATTGCAGGCCAAGTAGATATAGCTTTTCTCAAACCAGTCAATTTGTTTTATAAGTAATACGTTTCTGAAGTGCACCGCCTGCACCGCCGCCACCGCGCCGCCAGCTGGCGACGACCATACAAAACGTCTTTTAACATTTGCAGGCTAACAGCTTGATATTTTAAGAAACTTATGTAACAATCTTTCATATACTAGAATAATTTGAGAATAATCATTTCCTAAAGTATCACGTGACAAACTATTTTCTCAAATTATTCTAGTTTATACAAGTTTATTCTAGGAAAAGGGGAATTACGCGCAAATGGAAAGCCAATTTATGAAAGTGTGTTACATAAGTTTCTTATAATATCACGCCGTTAGCCTGCGAATGTGAAAAAACGTTTTGTATGGTCGTCAAACCACCTTAAAACGCGGTCGGCTACCGCCGGCTGCTCGCGCATCCAACGTAGCAGATTGGTGATGTTAAACAGGCTGTGCACCGTGGGCATCGCGTCCCGCGTGTGTCGCGCTCTGTTTGTGACCAGAAGACGATGACAAGATGAATATATATCGCCGTTGGGCTTTTATTTTAAATAACTCCTTTACATTGCGAAATAACGATAAGATGGTTCTTTTTTTCCTTGTCATCTCTGTCGTGCATAAAAAAGTTACATTATTTTTACTAAACGGGACTTTCACGTATAATTTTTATTTCAGTTAAAACAAAATTTTTACTGTTATGGTCTATGTGGAGTCGGCCTCATTCTCAGCCTCTTCCTCCGCAACGCAGATCGTCGGCACAGTCACACTCTCCTTACTGAACTCTTCATCTCGCGGAAGGTAAATGCCGAAGCGATCCTGTGCAATCATAATAATGGTGAAGAAATTGTAGATTAGAGCCGAAGGCAAGGGCGATAAATATGCGCCATATAATATATATGGCTACATACATCCTGCCAAACATGTATACGTACTGGAGATTATTTGAGTTGGCCATATTGCATTAAAGTATAGTATGAGCAAAAAGCAACTCCACTCCAAGGTAAAATATTTGAATTCCAATAATTTTATAGAGAGTCGGTCCTTTTAAATAATCTCAACCATATACATATTGTAATTTGCACAAGCAAGAAACAACTGCCGGACCAAAAAAAAGTATGCCCTATTCTATTTAAGTTTGGTCAAATCGTGCGTTAATCAACATGCGATTTTGAGGAAAACCACTTTAAAAAGCAAAAAAAAATAACTACATGGTTATGCATAGATAATAATAAATAATATTTGGAACTTAGAACCATTCTTGAAAACTCAATCAGGAGGTGGACTCACCTTCGGATATCTGTTATAGTGAAACTGAGGATGGCAGACGCAGGGGCGCGCCAGGGGAATCTTGTAGCTCGGGTGTGAGGAAATTTCACTCTTAGGAGTTGGCGGACTCTCATAACCTATAAACATCACAGTGTTATTTAACAAATTTGCTTAGAATAATTATGAGTCGCGTGTCATAGTGCCCACGGTGCCAGCTCGGATATCACAGGACGGCCCGCGAGCGCCGCCCGCGTCTCTATCTAAGCGGTCTAATTAGAAAGAGACGAATAGTCTTTCTTGCCGCGACACAGCTCGCAAGCCGTCTTGTGATATAGCCGTACTGAGAGGCTACCGCGAAACGAAAACGAACTACGTTCATGTATCTCCCTCTCTATCGCTCAAAATAGCAAGTGCGACAAAGACGGAGATACACCAACGAAGTTCGCTTTCCTTTCGCGGTAGGCCCTCTGGCCTGTTCCTCTTGCCGCATAGGCTAAGCGGGTTTCGCACACCTCCGAGGTGCCGATAAACCCGATCGCTAGGAACCAGAGAGCACGCGCCATGCAGCGAGCGCGCGATAGCGATACACCATGATAGGAAGTTTCTGGGTGTGAAGCCTCGGTTTTATTAGACGGAGCAGGTTCTGTGGGCCAGTTTTCAGTATGTTTTATGTGGCACTAAGATCGACTAAAACGTACAACGGTAATAAAGTAAGTTTCATACTTTCAAGTCAAGTTCATATTCACTCTTTTGCAGCAAAGTTTTTATTTTCCGTGATGAATGGCACTCTAACGGTTACACCCATTCCGTTGTAATCACAGCATATGCGTTAAGGCGTGCTTATTTTCGCTAAATCACAGAATAGACGCTAAATTCTTAGATAGTGTAGATACGCGCTACAGTGTGGCTCTACGAGCGTAGCTAAGGCCCGCGGCTGACTCTACACGCCGCGTACAGAGCGTCTCTATCCAGAAATGTAGCTACAATTCCATACAACTGGATGCTGTATACTTAAGGCGTGCGGCGTCAATCGGAGACCAAGGCCTAACACGTTGAAGATGGAACTAGCATTATTCTAACTTTATAGGCATTCTTCAGTAGTCATTTCGACTAAAGTGACTAGATTCTTAACCGTTTTTCAGGTAAAGGTGATTTATTGACTTGATGCTGTCTGTCAAATATCATAATTTCTACGAGTAAGTGACATTCGACTGACACGTTTTACATGCTTGAAAGGGGGGTTATTGAAATTATCATTATTAAATTTACGCTTTGAGTTTGCTTTGAGTTACGTGTGGTTTTATAAGGAACGAGGGTACCTTTGAAATTATGTAAGCGACGTAATGTCCTTTTCAACTTCTTTCTCATTCTTTTCTCCCATGCAATTTCAGCAGCTGTGGATCGTAATAATAAGTAAATAAGTAAAAGGGATGTCTCTTAATACTACGTTTTTAGGGTTCCGTATTTATAATGAGACAGATGGAAATCCATATTCAATAAACGTATTCACGTTTATTATCTACTTCTACGTTACTGCTGAGAGTTGGTGTTAATCCATTTAGTAATAAACATCTCACTCTAAGGTAAAACTCTTATAAGTAATAAATTATTTATTAAGTACATTAGTTTTGAGGCAGAATGTTCAATGGATTAACCCAATCTGTAGTGAGAAGTGCAAGTGATCGTAAGGGTGAATATCCATTAGATGTGTGTAGCTGTTATATTTGTCACCTCGCAAGTTTGGCAACTAGGTGTTAAATATATGAAAAAACAATTGAGTGAATCTACCTATTCTTTCTTTTTCTATAATATTCAATTCAAACATTCTATAGGCACAGAAGAACAGTTCAGCTATGTCCGCTTTGATCTCTATGACGGGTATCTCCATAGCTTCCTCCACTGCCTTGGAGAGTTCGACGAATGCCGTGTCGTAGCGGAGCGCCGCCTCGTTGACCTGGCTGTAGATAGCCTTGTCCACAGTGTTTGAGACGACCTGCATCATCAGCTCGGACAGGGTCGGCTCCGGCGTCGGTACGGGCTCTGAAGCAGAATCAATCATGGTCCTACAGAGATTTACGTACGCACCTTGCTTGTGGATATTGCCTAAGTTAAGGGTTATATGTACAGTCGCCATCATATTATCGGAGCGGCCAAAGTGCTCACAAATATCTGAACACGTCTGATGGGGATACAACCAAATTAATGAACTAATTAATTCATCATCCTCGTAGCGTTATTCCCGGTAGTGCCCTAAAAGAGCCCGGGGTCCGCATTGACATCTAATTCCCAGTATTTGGCAAAGGCACTGATTTTACGAAAGTGACTGCCATCTAACCTTGATAACCAGAGGGAAAACTGGATCTTATTGGGATTAGACCGGTTTCCTCACGATGTTTTCCTTCACCAAAAAGCTAACGGTAAATATTCCGCACATAAATTCCGAAAATATCATTGGTGCGAGCCGGGGTTTGAACCCACGACCGCTGCTTGACAGCCGCATGCCTGAACCACTAAGCTACCGGAGCTTAATGTACTAATTTAATATTGCGACATATTTAATTGTACTATATTTGTAAATTTTATAAAGTTTATTATGTATATGTGACCGAAGTTATATTACCTTTAATCTTTAATCTAATATACTTAATAAATCTAATCTAATCTTATCTTATATAATCATGTAATTTGCATAAACAGCGTAAATAAATTTGAAAATAAAATTATAATATGAGATTACAGTACAGTGTAAAAAAGAGCTTTACCAAGTACGGTTTCAATAAATGATAGATTTAGATTAGATTATTATAGACTAGACATTAAAATCTACGAAATATTACATATCATTGAAGGTACCTGGAGTAGGTATCGTGGTTTCCGAAGTTATAACCGAAATAAATGACGAGGATAAAGTATTAGGCGTATGCAGGATCTCTGGAGGGACTTTCCAAGGTGGCGGTGGATAATGTTTGCGGTATATATTTTTCAGGTCCATTTCAATGTCTAGATCTTCGTAGGTAAAGATGGACTTGCCCTGCTAATTGAAAAATTGGAGTATACATTTTAGGGTAACTTTCATTCACGCAAAGTGGGGATGTATTTTTTTTTCTTGGTAATTCCATGGTGTAGGGTATCTTTGGATAGCCTGTTCCAAAATATTATAGATTTTTATAAACATTTTTAACTCTGTAGTCAATTTGTGTGATATTGGGCTTTAAAGTTCGTTCGTTTGTTCTAGTCCAGTGTCCCCACCCCCTATCGGATAAATGGCTGCTTCTGGGAATGTGAAAAAATCGTGGTAGTACCTACATATAAAATGAATTAAGAAGGAAAACTATCACGGCTAAGTTTGTAGACATTGGTACCGAGTAATAGTCGACCAACTTAAAATGAACTTAAAAAGGTCAACTTTCGTACAAATTCAGCCGACGCAACCGCACCATTTACTTGGCTCGTGCGTGTTGATGTAACAGAACTACGGAATCCTACACTGCGCGTGGCCCGACACGCACTTGGGCAATTTTTTTTGGTTGGTGTTACTGGCGACTTTCAGCATTGCAATTCAGCGCGGAAATGCCGTCAGCATCCTCGGTACAAAGCCTCGATGCCATGCCATCGTTTTAATGAAATTAAGTTAATTAAAATTACCTTCTTAAAATATAATAAAGTAAAGTTTACTAGCCATTAGTTTATAATTTAATATTAAATGATTGAATTACTTGACAGCATGGTTCTGGAGCGTCATCGATGTGATCGCAGAGTTCCATAATTTTTACCGCGGCATCCTTAATGCTCTCCCTCGACTTGCCTGCGGTCACCATTTTGCTAAAATACGTTTCTAACACATGTTTTATCTGCGAAAAGGAACTGCATTTTAGTTATAGTAATCGATATTGTCTAACCTCGAAATGAAATTTGGTACGAATATTCGTTGAAAGCCCTGTTTTCTTCTCCCAAAGGTCAGGAAAATGTGCTTCATTCGTAAGAAAACGTGTCTTCATGTACACAAATGCATGCACATGTGAGATTTTCCCTCAATGTCCTTCTAGGGAACATTCTTCGAAGTGGTACTTTTTGGTGTAAAATTAAATAAGGTTTCATTTTGTCTGATATTGCATGCCATAAAGTCAATAGTTTTCGAGGAAAATGCAATAACTACTAATAAACTAAGTACACTTTTCAAGATAGCGGTTAACCCCTATGGTGCCTAAAATTCAAATTGTGACATGTAAACATAGGTTTCGGTGAGTGTGTGTAGTGAACGTGTTACTTTACTTACCCATCTACTTAACTTTGCTTCTAGGGCTTAAGAGGAAACACAAGGGCCAATTTTCCATAGAAACGTAGTCCCCTGTTTTCTCCCTGGATAATGGCAGTAGAGCAGTTTTTTTTTCAATAAATCTATGGCTACTATTGACATGTTCCTATGTTTTCCTTTTTTTCATAAATTTATTCTTAAAAGACCTTCAAAAGCCTAAAAAAAATACCAGATTTTCCGCTGTGCTCAAACATCCAGAAAACAATTTTGACAGGATTATTTAAAAAAAGACAACCTTTCTTTGATTTTTAATAAAAAAAATAATTAAATAGGTCAAGGTTTGGAGAAGAAATCAGAGGACGTTGATTTTGTGAACTTTGAATAGGTATTTTTGGTCCAAGCTGCAGTTGTCTCTATAGCGCTCTGCGGGGGGAGGCTTGAGGTTGGTGCGACAGCAATACATTTTACAAATACCTATTTCTATATTATCTCGCCCTTAGTGTTTCCTCTTAAATTATCGGGCGGATTTCAATAAACATGACTATTAAAATCCGCCCGATAAGTAGAAGCAAAGTTATGATTTCAGAATGTTTCAGCTTTGGATATTTTTAGTTCCCATTTTTAATACTCGCAGCGCTATCTGACATAACCACAACAATGGCGTCGGCGAGTTTCAGAGGTGATTATGTAAATTACAACGTTAAAAATGGCTATGGATCCTTGGTGTTTGGCGGATTCCAACACAATATTAGCGGGGTTGTCATCACGATACGTTCTACAATATAGCGGCAATCCGGCGTTATTTACATTACAGCCAGCTGTAAGCATTACAATGTAGCGGCAGTCCGCCGAACACATTCCAGCGGATCATTCAGCAGTATTCAATCCGCCTGACCCCGTATCATGGTCGGCCTTATCACGCGATAAGTGACAAGATAGGAGCGTCGTCTCGTTCTATCGAACGGTGTCAGCCAGTGACGGACGCTCTATCCTATCACTTATCGTGTGATAAGGCCGACCATGATACGGGGTCTGATCGTCAACCCGCCGTATTACAAAAACTGTTTTGTGAAACAGCTAGCTATTATGTAAAACGGTAGATTATACAATATGCGTGCGATATACCATGTAGGTATATGAAGGCGTAAATACCGGTGAAATGTACAGTAACTAGAGACCCCGCACCGTGCCTTCCACGCGAAAATTATCCATGGCTATAGATTGCAAAACCTTTTATTGTGCGTATTCCAATTTGATGAATTTCGCCTACGTCGGGATGAAATTTTATCGAAGAGGGATGGCATTTGTGCATATCTTTTTTCACTAATACAAGGCTCGAAAAACAAATTCCATCCGAATCCAATGATTTTAAGTGCATTTTTCCTATGTTCTCGTTTCTCGTCCACTACTATTTTTTTCAGTTTCGAAGTCTGGCGGATCGATAAACGACCGATCAGGACGGATGGCAATTTTTTCCCATTGTCTGAATGTGATGAAGAACAAGCATGCCAATTTTCAAGCGGATGCCTGACTTTTTTTTTCTTCGCCCGCGTACGGGGCTCCGGTCGCATTAGGAGGGATGACATAAAATAATCATTATATATACACCCCCCCCCCCTCCTATTTCCGCACCAGAAAATTGGCTCAGTTCGGGTTGCACAGGGCGGTTCCACAACACGTCGGGAGCTCAAATACCGCGAGCCACAGGTTGCCTCTCGGACACTAAATTACGAGTCATTGCTCTGAATATATTGAAATCATCTATGACGACTCAAAACAAATGCAACGTTATCCAATTTAGAATGATCAATATAAATTCTATTGATACCGACGAATCCTTATATGCTTTTGGCCGGCCAGAGGAAATAAGTTAATAAAGACATAGTCAAGAGTGTGTATAATCAGATGAAATACTTTCAAATAAAATGGAATACCTAGAACAGAGGCAATTATTTATGATAATTTTGGACCACATTAAATTGTAACTTTCTTTATTGAAATACTTGTATGCAATTCAAACTTATTGGTTTTAAAGAATGATGACAGTTTTATTCCAAATTCTAACAGGCAAATGGAGAAATCAGGTAGGTATGGGAATTAAATGAATACCTACTTAAGTACCTACACGAAACTGACATCAACACAAAATGTACAAAGGGTAGCTTCAGGAACGGATGATTATTATCACAGGTCAAATCAAAGAGATTTAGGCCGCGTTGGTTCTCGAACCGGTTTTGTGTACCTTCTATGTGTGGCTAGTATGACTGTGGTAAAATATCGCGGGTTGTATGCCAAAGCGGTTTAAAAATGCATTTAGTTGCATGCCCACACTGTACGTGCGGTCAATGTCAAAGATGCGTTTACAATTTTACATCGTATTCCTATGTTATACGGCTAAGTGTAAATGGCAGGTCCTGCAAATGTTGAACGTTGATTATAAATCTAAATCTGGAACGATTTACCTTTAAAAACCACTAAAATTTGCCAGCAGTATGGCGTTTGTATAACTCAATATAGTTACTTATACCTATCGGCTTGCGTATTTTATGACAAAATGGGCACTGTGCGGCCGGATAAATTACAACTGAATGTGTTCACAGCAACGTATTATAAGATAATTGAATAATACTTATATAAGTTAGTCGTGGAGCAGTTAGTTTAACCCTTTACCTAGGAAGCGTGATATATCGCCGTAATACAGCCTATCAAATTGTACTACCTAGTTACCTACGGGTAAATCTCACAATCGATTATGATTTTGGATCTGACTGACTAGCAAAGGGTTACATGAACGCCAAATCATGTGTTTTACTACTTATCTACTAGTCGATATATAATACATGAAGATCAACCTTAGGATTCTGTAAAAGAAAAGCCTCTTGCTCCAGTTGTATCGTCCTACCGAGTCTGGCGGTAGCCTCCCGTTGGCATGGAGAGCTAGCTTCCCAGTCTATTTCATGAAATCCCTCATTCACCTCAAAGCTCTTGTCAGTCTTTACACCTTCCGTTTTCTTGAAAAATGGCATGTCACAAAATAGCAAGAAACAAAGACAATGTTACAAATATAATATATAAATACGATTTGATAAAATATCACCAATACCTACACTTGAGACAGTTCACGTCAAGGAGAATATAACCACTACGTTTAAAGAAAAAGTAATTCAAAGGTATTGTCAATTTGACTACGCACGAGTGTTGCCATCCAATATATTTGTCTTGTAGGTTGGCAAAACGGGCATCCGAACCCATACATTTTTTCTCAGTATTGGAGTTTCCGAGGACTGAAAAGAGAAGAGAAGTGTCTCTTTGTCTCTTCACGTCAAAGAGACATTATTGTCAACTTATGTCATTCATTGGTATTTTACGTGTCGTATTACGAATATTACGTCAGAAAAGTAATAATGTTTATATTCAGAGCAATGACGCGTAGTTGCAGTGTTCAAGAGGCAACCAGATAGCTCGCGGTATTTGAGCTCCCGAAGTGTTGTGGAACCGCCCTGTGCAACCCAAATAGAGCATATTATTATCTTCTAAGACCTGGCCGCCCAGTAACACTAGCTCTCGTTTACTCCGATACAAATAGACAGTGTACGAAGTATCCCGAATCCTCAAGGGCATTTTGGTGTTGACAGCATCTGAAGGTGCTTGGCGAAGGTCAGTCGCCTGTCCAGGAGGACCTCGAGGTAACGCACATACGTCATCACCACGGTATAGTGCTCCCGAACAGGGACAGCGCCCCATGCCGCGCGGTCACTCTTCTCCGGATTAATCTCAATCCTCCATGTGTGTTAGTATGTAAGGTGAGTTCGGGTATGTGCGCCAGGGGGGGAAAGTGCGCCTCATTCATCATTCAGTCATTTAAATCAATATAAATTCGCTGAAATCCATGCAATAAACTTGTTTTAGTTTGTTGCATGAATGTAAGAGGTCGTTATTTGTGAAATATCTGTAGATCTCGATATGTTTGATGAAAGGCGCACTTAGCCCGGGGGCGCGCTTGCCCCCTCTCACTTTATGTGAAGCGGGCACGGCTACTCGTATGCGTTTGTCAAAGTAGTACTACCGGCTCGTCTCTAGGTGGCTGTGAGACCAGTAACTTCTCGGTGTTGCCACTCTTTACATAAATATATACTTAATATGCTCTTTGCTTCGAGAGTCAACTAAGAGTTCTTTGACGTGTTTAGAGATGTGGCTATGATTGACCGATTTTCTTGATAATCGATTACGATTGAAATCAGAAAATTTAAGGCATCCATACTTTGTTGCATTTTTCTCTTTGGGTTTTCGTAACGTCGATCAGCCAAAACTCAAACGATGACAGACTTGGACAGATGTCAAACATTGGCCCAATACCTGCTCAAGTTAAAAATACATTATTAGTAGAACAACATTATCATCATGATTATGATTAAGAGCTAAGTCTTGGCAGTGGAGTAATTTATAACTTACGAGTATTATACATTCTATGCTTAATTTCTCAATAAAAGACGATGCTTTTTTTATATTTGCTTCATGTAAGTCCTCGGTCTTCCTCGATTCCTTTTTAGGGCTCCGCAGTCAACAAGAAATCTATATAGTTTCGCCATGTCCGTTTGTCCGTCTGTCTGTCTGTCCGTCTGAAGCTTAGCTCAGTGGCCATAACTATTGGAAAGCTGTAATTCGGCATGGATACCTATATAAATCAATCACGCCGACACAACGGAAACCTTGAAAAACCTTGAAAAAATATTTCCTTTTGGGGTTTCTTTCTACCTACACTTAAATTGGGGATGTAATTTTTTAGGGTTCCGTACCTCAAAAGGAAAAAACGGAACCCTTATAGGATCACTTTGTTGTCCGTCTGTCTGTCTGTCTGTCTGTCAAGACCATTTTTCTCAGGAACGCGTGAAGGTATCAAGCTAAAATTTATATCAAATACTCAGGTCTATTGTCCCTTGAAGCTGTGAAAAAATCAAACTTAAAAGCCAACGCAATCAAAAGATACAGTCGTTTATGCTGCAAATTTTAGAGTTTTTCGATACTCGCAAAACCTACGGGGTACTTCCCGTGAACTCAGAAACTTGAAATTTGGCACGAAGCAACGTCATATAGCACAGACAAAAGAAAAATTACGAAAAGTAGACATTTTTAGTAACATCATACAAAAAAATATTTTTTTTAATTTTAAACTTACTTAATACCTTTTTCCTCGTAAACGTGTAGAGGTATTAAATTGAAATTCATGTCAAATACTCAGGTCCATAATACCTTTCTGCTGTAGCAAAATGAAACTTTTATGTCCATGCAATCATAAGAAATAGCAATATAAGTAGTATAATTTAAAACTGAGTAGGTGATCTCAAGGGTATCAAAACCTAAAGGTAGGTACTTCCCGTGCGTTGAATGCATAAATACAACAATATACGGCAGCAACCCCAATGGGTATACCCCGTGTTCCCGTTTGATTGTTGTGGGAGACTTCAATATGGATTTTAGAATGAATCCCCAAAATGGAAATTCCACATATATTTCATCCATAAACATGTTTCCGTTAATAAGCACTAGCACAGCACTACACGAAGTAGTACAACTATAGATAACGTTTTTTCGAACTTCAATGTTCAATGTGGTACTATTCATACCTTTTTCAGTCACCATTTACAGATCTGGTTCAAATTTTTCAAATTTAACAGAATAGTTAATTAGTATTTTTGAACCGGATTTATAAAAAGATAGTGACTAAAAACTTTGTAAATAAACAACTACGACAAAAAAAATTTTTGCCAGGCTGCTGCAAATCTAGTGTAGGTATTTCAGTTATATTATAAAATAAGTGATGTGGTAATATAATATATTTTTTTTTATGATTTCTAAATTGATAAAGTGACCCTGTTTAAATGTATGCTCCTCCAGCTTTCCACATTGTAATGTTACAGATTCCATTTTCATTTAGTAATAAACATACTACAACTTTTGCTTGATATAGGTTTGTACGGAACCCTCGTTGCGCGAGTCCGACTCGCACTTGGCCGGTTTTTTTTGTCTGTAACCCCTTGATAGCTTGTTCAAAAATATGATGGGTCTGTTTGCGTGATATTGGGATGGATGTTGAAACTACGTCTGTTCTAATGTTCATAAACAAAATAACGGCCGTTTTTGTTACGCCAGTTCTCCCCTAAGTTTTCTCCGAAACATATGAATAATTAAAAGCGCCTAATAATGGCTCGGCAAATAAAGCAAACCTTATAATGCTATGCATATTTCACTAACTAATTTGGTTCGTTGTGTCGATCCAATTATATCCTTCGTCGTTTTGTTCCCTTCCTTTCTCCCCTAGGTTAAATCACATTCAATGTTCACCCAAGGGTCATTTTAAGCTGGATTTTAATTAATCAGGCATAGGCAGAGTCGATATGCCGAAAGAGAACCGTCGTGGCAGTTTTAAGCGGCATTTACTCCCTGTCTAAATTTCGTGCACTGCACCCGTCGCATCCTAAGATTTGAATTTTGAGTGTCACAGTTACGTACTTATAGTTGTAGCTAGCTTTAATCGATCGTCATAATAAACGATTATGATTTATGATGGCTAAGACATGATTGTATGCTTGTGTAAATTGTATTTATAACTAAGTTAATAATTTTGATGCCAAGCAGCCTAAAAACCTCCTGCAAAAATTCAACTATTATAAATATATCACCCTTGATTCACCTGTGATTACTGTTTAATACCGATTTACTTAAAGGCCAACCGATTCAAAAAGATAGTACTCACTCAACACTAATTAAAAACGAAAAATCCTTTTTCAACACAATTGCTCGTAACGTACCTCTTATTGTGTCGCTTTTAGGCTCATAATCCTGGATATTAAACACGCGTGTTTTATAACATTACGATACTTGTGTGTTATGGTTATATCCCGATTAAGTCACGTTGGCACCTTGCAGGAAGATGTATGCATGCACACGGTGCATTCTTAAATTAACCGGGTTGTACGGAATGTACAGATTTTTTTTTAATTCTCGGCAAATGGAATCTTACTCGACTAACAAACTTAATCCTTTTTGGATATGATATAGAAACGTTTAATTTAGTAAAACTATTCACTTTTGATAACATTTTACATGAATTAATAAAGATAACATTTTAAAACGAAAATATTTTTTTTTTTCGTATTGGCTGTTTAGAGATTTCATTTAATTCGCGCGCACTGCGCAAACTTCACGAAAAAAAACTGTTGCGCACCATTATAGGTTATTTCACAGATATTTGTAAACATTGATAATGACGGTTATTAACAAAAATGTTGACTCGTGGTGACTAGAAAAACGATAAAAAGAATGGATGCCACTGGAAATTCTTGACGATGTATACAACATGTGAGTAAAAACCTGTTGACATCAATCATCAAAAGTAAAAAAAATCAAAGTAAAGAAAATAACTTGGCAGGCCTATCAAATTTTCATCTTATGAAAAGGATTTTTCCTCGCAAAATGTGTTGAAAAACGTCGTATGAAACGCGTGAGCATTGATAATTACATCCTCGGCTCTCTTATCACGCGAGCCGCAGGTGAGAATTCCGCCTCTGATGTAATTATCAAGATAGGTACCTCACTTGTATCACAATGTACTATAAACGTAAACGTCTACAAAACGAATTTCAATACGAAATATATCACTTTAAAGTATGTGCAAAAAAAATGTACTTACTCATTTAATTAGTGGCAAAACGTAGTTTTTTTTGTTTAAAAGCGTTTATTTTATTTTGAATTTTGCTGAGCAATGCCAATTTACGGTAGTAGTCCGTAGTCCCCTATTATCTCTTTCAAATTTAGACCTATGTAAATAAATTTTCTAAAATAGAATAACAAAGAGTTTTACTATGCTCTTCTGTTTCTTTTTTTTTTACAATTGCCATCTTTACGCGATGGTAAAGTTATTGTTTTTTAGCGTTTTATTAACGACTTCAGCGGTGTTTGCTCTTAAGTTAAAAAACCTACAAAGCGCAAGCTAAGGAGGTCTACCTTACGGTGGTGATAGACTTGATCATTCACTTGTTAAGCCTGCTGTACACACTGGGCCAACGTTGGCGCGGAGCAGAATGCAACTATGCGTTAGAGGAAGAGGGCTTTATTTCGTTCTCATGCGTTTGCATAGCTGCATCCTGCTCACGCGCCAACGTTGGCCCAATATGTACAGCCGGCATAATGAACAGTCCGATCGCTTCACTCAGTCCTCGCCTCCGCGGCGCGCGGGGGGTATGACGGGGAGCGGGCTTGGGAGGCGAAGCCCGGGGTGAAGCGATTGGACTATAACGTATGTAATATTCCAGGTAAAAGCTCACAAAATAAAAATTGAAATTGATTTGAAACGGCGAATACTCGATGTTGTGTTACATGTGAAACCTCAAGTCTATCAGCCCTTTGACGTTACAATTTGATGGCGCGCTGAGTCCACGGGTCAAGTAAGTACGCGAAACACATAGTTACAAATTGCAATCCGCAATTAAAGTGTCAAATTGAACTCCAGTAGCCAATGAAGGAGTAGGGTGCTTACTTTTGTATTGAATGATGTAATTCAACTTTACTCAACAACAAGAGTGGGATGAACGTCACGTCGCGGGCAAAATAAAGCGACAAAGTGAATGGCAGTTAAGTAAAATGTTTTTACAAGCATCTAGGCTTAGTGTTTGATCTTAGTACTTGAAGTGCCAAGAAAAAATACAATATACAAGTATTTTAGAATAGGGAGCAAGTAAGACAAACATCATATCCAAAATGCAACTGATTATATTTCTTTATGTGGGTACACTTATTATCAAATTAGCTACCCTCACTTATTAATATTACAACATCTCTCTCGTTTGAATAAAGTTACTAAGTATTTAATTTTAGCAATAGTACTTAATACAGCTAAAACTATTATTTAATTTTAACAAATAAAATATAAACTTTAAGAAAAGTTTATATTAAATAACATGCTATAACTCATCGAAATTACCACTATTAAAATTACCATTTTATTTCAACAAATATTACAACGTAATATTATATTTAACTTTTTGTTCACTTTAGGTACATTGAATTATCGTGCTAAATAATTCATCTTAAATTATACATTCACATTATTATGTATTTGTTTAGGTACTGACAAACAAACCAAAGTAACATTAAAATCATAACATTATGATTATGACGCAATTCATTGCTGAATAGAAGACGAAATTTTATTATAACTATTTTATTTTATACATGCATACTATCATATTTAAAGTAATAAGCTGTTTCATTAATTATAACCATTATCTAGGTACCCCTTATCAATTACAAGTAATAGGTCTCTATGTTATACAAATCGGGTGGTTTAACCCTCCGGCCACTCCTGGTAGTCCTATATTCGGGACGAGCCGCCTCATTCCTGTCCTCGGCGACAGTAGATGGCGAAGGTGCACAAGTAACAGTGGGGGAAGACTGAGGAATAAGATCATCGTAATTACGGGGGGATGCCTGGCGCGACACTAGCTGCGCGGGCGCGGGCTCGCTGGCGCGGATCAGGTGCTGCCTGTTGCGGCGATAGCGGGCACCGGCCTCGTCGCGCACCCAGTACGAGCGCTGCGGCGCGCCAGCGGGCGCGGGGGCGGCGTTCTCCACTCGTGCACGTCTCCAGCAACCTGCCGCGCCGTCTCGCATGCGAACGCTTTCTCCGTTTTGCAGCGGCGGGAGGTGACGAGTTCCACGGTCATTATACTTTTTCATCAGTCGAGTCCGCTGTGCCCTGTCTCTTTTTAGTATTGAGTTCGACCGCTCGCTACGATATATATCTTGTTTGATGTTTGGTAATTTATCGGCCAATCGTCTACCCATTAACAATTGTGCGGGAGACTGTTGCTCACCCGTGATTCGAGAGTTCCTCATATTAAGCAATCCTATATATGGGTCCTCTCCGGTGTCATGAGCTTTCAAGAGAATCTTTTTTACCGTTCTTACATTTCTTTCGGCAAGGCCATTTGATCTGGGGTAATGGGGGGAGCTTGTCACATGATCGAACTCCCATGCTTTCGCAAACATCTGAAACTCATTAGAAGCATATGTTCCGGCATTATCTGATATTACTTTATCAGGAATTCCAAATCGAGCAAACATGCTTTTAAGGTGCGATATTACTGTCGAACTTTGTAAGTTTGCCAAATGCGCAATTTCCACATACTTGGAATAATAATCGACCACTAGCAGGTAACTTTTGTCGTTAACCTGAAATATGTCTGTAGCTAGCACTTGCCACGGGCGCTCAGGTAGCGGGTGGGGCGCGAGTGGCTCGCGGCGGTTGGCGTCGCGGCGGCGCTGGCAGGCCTCGCACCGCTCCACGGCCTGCGCGATGTCGCGCGACATGCCAGCCCAATACAATACGTCACGAGCGCGTCGCTGGCACTTTTCGATCCCTAAGTGACCTTCGTGTATGCGATGTAGCATATCTTTTTTTAAGGATTCGGGGATTACCACTCGCTCATTTCTGAAAATAACATCGTTTACTAGATGTAGTTCATCTCTCAGCGACCAATACGGTTTAGCTAAGCTCGATACTACACTTTTCGTATGGGGCCACCCATTCTTGCAGTAATTTGTAATGCTCTTTAGGCATTCATCTTTTTTCGTTTCCTCGCTAATTAGCTTTAACTTGTCTTTTGAGAAGTTCGTATTGTCATAGACCATATTCACATGAATTTCTGTTTTATCGAACATATCTGAATCAGTGTAAGACTCGGTCGCTGAACGCGACAGCGTGTCAGCAATATACATATATTTTCCGGGTACATACTTAACATTTAACGTGTACTTTTGCAAACGCAATAACATGCGTTGCAACCTCGGTGGTGTTTCGTTAAGACTCTTTTTGAAAATAACCTCTAGCGGCTTGTGATCACTTTCGACTTCAACGGACGTGTGCCCATATATGTATTGGTGAAATTTTGAGCATGCAAAAACTATGGCAAGCAGCTCTTTTTCAATTTGTGCCCACCTGGTTTCAGCGGGGGCTAGCGTACGCGCGGCATACGCGACTGGGTGGCCGTGCTGCAGCAGGCAGGCACCCAGTCCGCGCGCACTCGCATCTACCGACAGCGTCACCGGCAGCGCCGGGTCGTAGTACCGCAGTACCGGCGCCGACACCACACATCGCTTTAACTCGTCCACCGCTCTCTGATGGCATTCGTGCCACTCCCATTCACGATCTTTCTTCATAAGTTCTCTCAAGGGATTTGATACCTCAGCGTATCTTGGAATATAGCGAGACAAATAATTGACCATCCCAAGAAATCTCTCTAAATCTTTTCTTGACTTAGGATTTTCCATTGCTTGAATGGACTTTATTTTAGACCCATCCGGACTCATGCCATACTCGTTGAAAACGTGGCCCAGATAAGAAACGCTTGTTTTATAAAATTCGCACTTGTCTTTATTGAACTTAATACCGAATTTCTTCGCTTTCAATAGAACATTTTTAAGCCGGTCATCGTGTTCTTTTTTATTATTGCCCCATATTAATATATCGTCTATAAAAATTTCCACCCCTTCCATCCGAAATATTTTCAGCATTTCATTATGGAACATCTCACTTGCACAACTAATTCCAAACGGTAACCTTAAAAATCTGTATCTCCCATATGGCGTGGAGAACGTGCATAGTTTCGAGCTGGCCTCGTTCAAGGGCAACATCCAAAAACCTTTATTCGCGTCCAGTTTAGTGAAAAACTTGGCCCCTGCGAGACCAGCGCTAATCTCGTCGAAGGTAGGTAACTGAAAGTGGCTCCGGCGCACGGCGCGGTTGAGATTGCGCGGGTCAAGGCACACACGCAGGCGCCCATCGGGCCGCTCCACCAGAACGATGCTGGACACCCAGTCCGTGGGCCCCTCCTCACGTATTATCACCCCCAGCTGTTCCATGTGATCCAATTCAGCTTGCAACTTCGGTCTTAACTTTATAGGAATTTTCCGCGTAGCATTTACCACAGGTTGAAACGACTCGTCAATTGGAATATTGTACTCAGTAGGTAAACATCCTATACCTTCAAACACACCTTTAAAATTCTCTATAAAAGTATTTGACAAGTAATCAATGTTTTCAACGGATATCCTTTTTATAAGATTTAATTTTTTACATGCATTCCTACCTAATAAGCTGTTACAATCAACATCTAACACAAAAATTATTTCTAGAACACTACATTTTCCTTTACACAATGTAGCATCAAAATAGCCAAGTACTGGGAGGCGTCTTTTGCTAACTTCACGCAACACGAATGAACATTTTTTTAAACATAGTTCACTAAAACCCGACACAACAAATGTTTTGTGTGATATCACGCTAGTGTCTGCACCACAGTCTAATTTAAATTTGATTGACATACCATTGACGTCGATCTGATCGTACCACCCTGCCGATTCGTCGGCGTCGTCGCCGACGGCATCAACGATTAACTCCTCGCAGCCAGCCTCGCCCGCATCATACGAGCTCTCGTCCGATGAACACTCCACCTCGCGCACACTTTTGCTAAACTTCAAACAACATCTCGAAAAATGTCCGCGCCTACTACAACGGTAGCACTTTGATTCAAACGCCGGACATTTATCTTTTGCGTGCATTAAGTCACATCGCGCACATTTCGACCGCAGCGATTCCCGTTGCCGATCCCTGGGGTACGCAGTGCCCGACGGTGGCGGGCGACGGGCGTGCGGCGTCGCGGGTCGCGCACGCAGCGCCTCGAGCGTGCCACCGGCCGCGCTAACGCTCTGCGCCGGCCCGGCGCGCACGGCGCTCGCCTGGGCGCTCGCGGCTTCGGCCGCGCGGCACCATGACACAGCTTCGTCAAGTTTTAAATCCCTTTGCCGTAAAAGGCGCTCTCGTAATTGAATATCAGCGATTCCTCTTATTAACTGCGTTAAAATAAGACTTTCTCGTAAATCCTTAAAATCACATGTTTTACTTTTTAACCTCAGTTTAGACATGTACTTGTCAAAACTTTCATTGCACTGTGTCGTTTCAAAAAAACAATGTCGCTCATAGTTGACATTTTTTTCTGGGTCGCACCTACTAGCAAAATTTGCAATCAAAGTAGCATAGTCACATTTATCATCAAGTGAAAAATCGAATTCTCCATATAATTCGCGACCATACTTTCCGATTACGTGCAATAATAAAGCGCATTTGTCTTTGTTTGGCGCTTTTTCACGACCTGATGCCATTAAATAGAAGTCAAACGCTGTTTTCCATTCATTCCAATTCGTGGCCATATTGCCATCACTCGACAATGGCGCCGGTTGCTGTAGCGAAATCATTGCGCTGTTTTCCATATCTGCCGTTACTTTTTCGTTCCCCATCACCGTATGTAATCACTTTTCACAATTAAAACACTGAAATCCTCGGTAAGTCACACCTGACACCATGAAGTATTTTAGAATAGGGAGCAAGTAAGACAAACATCATATCCAAAATGCAACTGATTATATTTCTTTATGTGGGTACACTTATTATCAAATTAGCTACCCTCACTTATTAATATTACAACAGGTACCTTCTGCGCTGCAGATTTTAGAATTGATCTAGGTATTCCAAAGATAGTATGTTTAAAATGACTACGGTATTTGCATAAAAGAGCATTTCTAGAAAAGTTTGTACCGTATAATATTTAGTTAGCTATATTTGATATAACGTGATGGCACCAATAATCGACACGTTATAGAGATCGTGTATGTTAGTCAAATGAAAAAAATATTGTGTGCATATTACCCACTTACAATAATTGAGTCGCTTAAATTCAAACTCAGGTAAATCCATCTGTCAGATCATGCGATTTTGGTATTATGAAAAGGTAATAGGGTAGATATTTGCAGAGAGGGTCGAATGGATTTATCTGAGTTTGAAGTTAAGCGACACAATTATGAGTAAACATCTGTAAGAAATGACAAATGCTTTGTGTGGTAAACCCCTGCAACTTTGTCTTTAAATAAAATATTTTTGAAGAATGTTCTATAACGTAATCGACAAAAAAACATATAAGTACTTAATCATCGACTCTGCTCACAAAGTTTGACAAGAATCGGTTGAGAAACGACCTGTAAAGGAGAATAACGGGACAGTCGGACATACTGATATACAATAGTACATTACTACAGAGGCCGGGAAGTAAGGGGTTGCCGGCCTAGTACATATATACGGCCATAACAATTTACTAACAACTTATATTCATATGCAGAAATTTATTTCTAATTTATAAAGAAATTACTTAGTTGAAAAGAGGCTTAAATGAGTCGAAAAGAGGTCGGTATTAAAAAAAAGCGACCCTAACATCAGATTTTTGACACACGACAACACCCATACAACGTAAATTGGCATTGCTGCCCGATATTGAAAATAAAATAATACACATACATTAACATTACATACGGTAACATTTTACTCTTCACTTTTTACTTTTCACGTAAGCTCTTTTTACCACTAATTAACTTATTTTTCTCTATATCACATTCAAATATTTCCTGTTGAAAATCGATACGTGGAAATATTCCACGAGTTTTTTATTTTATTTAGTGAAGTACTAGTACTTCAATTTGGAATCAGGTGCCATTTGAGTAACACACAGACAACAAAGGTAAGTATATTAAATCATTAACAGTAAATTTTCAATGTTTCGAAAATAATATTGAAAATATTACAATTGGTTCCGAGTAACGTGTGTATTATAAAATACAGGCTAACAATCGATTCGGTTTCTAACCGGTCATTTAATTTAATCATTTATACATACACATTCCATTTAAATTAAACTAGCTAAACTCTAATGAACCCGGAATCATAATTAAATTCCATTAAGTCTACTACTGTGTTGCCATTAAAGTGAAACATTTCAGCAATAGTAGATTTAATCTTGGCGAAAAAAATCACGTAAGTAATTAACTTATTAGTAATTTTAAAGATACAATTTAAAATCTGACGACCACTTTTGCCTAGTTGGTAGGGACCTTGCATACGAAATCGGAAATCGTGGGTTCGAATCCCAGTAAAGGCAAATGCCAGGATAATATGTAGGTATTGGAGGGATCTCCAGGATAATATATACTTATATATAATTATATATAAGTATATATTATAACGTCGCCTAGTACCCATAGTACAGTAGCCGGCTAACTTCTTGCGCATTAAATGACGTGGTGGGGGAAAGTTTGCGCATCCTACACTTACGATCAAAAAAAGGACCCCGCTTGTATGGAATAACATTTATTTGTGTAATAATGTGTATGTGTATTTTTTTTACCAATACGGGATACTCGTAAATTATTATTACTCCAAAGGAAAGAAGGCAAAAAATATGCCTAGTGACGTAAATCCCATTGAGATATCTCAAAGAATTACGAAGCGACAACCGTTTTGAGAAAATGCAAACTTTTTGTGACGTCACAATCCGCGAGGCTGCCGCAGAGCGCGAAGCGCGCTTGCCAGGCCGCGTCGACGGCGGGGCCGAACACGATGGGGCACGGCAGGTTGCCGGCTTATAGTGACGTCACCAATTGCGAACGTCATCGTTTCATATGAAAATGGATACATTGTACAGATATTTTTGTAAAAATTGGATGTCTGGTGTCGTCCGTTTTTAGATATTTAACATTTTTATATGTACTTGCGCTTACTCAATGAGCTGTTTCCTGAACCCAGGCTTGTAATTAGACTAATCATCTCTACAAGAAGGCTACGATGGGGTAACTTGAAGGAAACGCGACGCCAAAACTTTAAGGAAGTATAATTTAAGATTGCACTCAGTCGCAATTAAAGTTTTGACTCGAAACAAACAAACTTTGGATAGCAAATTGGAATTCCAATTTTTAAGTTAATCAGTACATGTAGAATTTCAAACAAACATAGATAAGGTTTAGAGTATTAGGTAAGAAGAGTATTAGGTAAGAAACTGTTTAATTTATCAAAGACCTATTACTTAACACACTTTTGGACCGTCCTTTGTAATAAGGCAAAAACTGTATAAGTATTTTTCTGTATACAATTGAGCACGTATCAAATTATTTTGGTCCTAACGTGAAGCCAGCAATAATCGATACTTGTTTTCTTTAACCGTTGAAAAGGGCAGGCAATTTTTTTTATGTGGCAACACTGAGCGATTGTGTGTGTCTAGTCTACTTTTTAGTACAATGTTATACTAAAAATATTTTTTGTTCCGTTCCATCCTGGTGACTCAGCCAGCCAGTAGTTCTGATGCAAGGGCGTGGAGCCCAATATCACGCAAACGGATCACTGAGTTGAAAAATAGCTTATAAGATTCCATAATATTTTTGAACAAGCTATCCAAAGGTTTGGTTTGGGTTTTAGAGAAAAAAACAATTACATCCCCACTTTACGTGAAGGGGAGTTATACCAAAAAAAAACAATATTTTATTCTACCATTTTGGCAGCGTGATTGATTTATAATACCAATGGCGAATTACTGCTTTTTAGTTATAAGGGTAACTGAACGAAGCCGCAAACGGAAAGAAGGACATGGCGAAACAATAAGGGTTGAAAAAAAAGGGCTGAAAAATGTATCTTTCGTTGTTTAATTTCCAAAGCTGCTGTTTGCTGCTGAATTTGAAAACATTGAATTAATCAATTGTATTAAGTAACTGATTAGCCATCGATTAGACATTCACTAACGTGGCTATCTCGTTAAGTTTATTTTTTATCTGGCCTAAAACATCAAAATGTGTATCTGGTACACAATGGCCCACAAAGATGGAGCACACAATGATCCACTACTACTGGTACAAGTCATAGTAGTAAGTCTAGTTAGTACAACTTTTGCCAAGTTTAAGACTTTATACTATATACTTTTATTTGGTTTGATAGTACGAAAATTGCGATACAATACGCTATGGGTGCCTTTCCACCAGAGATGCTGTAGCTACGTTTCAAATATATTGATTTAAACTTTCACGATTCTCACACACGTCTAGTATAAACTAAACGGGACGCTTATAATTAACTTATTTTATTTACCTCACTGAGGTCTCCCGACGTTTCGGATGTGTTGCAACATCCATGGTCACGGGACAACTGGCTTGAGCGGGTATCAACATCTTCTTGCTGCGCGGGTTTTCCGAACTACCCGCATTTGGTCTTTATTAACCACTTGTACACTAGGGTTGTCACCCGGCCGACACACAACACTAATAATATCCGGTGATATAACGGACGATGTTTTTTGACGCTGGCATTTACTTATGATCGGGTTCCACGAAGATGAAATCTTAAAACCGTCGTCCCGACTCCCGGTTGAAATTACGATGTTTTCTGATTTCAACGGCTTCACGTATTTTTCTACATCTATACATCCGAAACGTCGGGAGACCTCAGTGAGGTAAATAAAATAAGTTAATTATATGCGATTAAGTCCCGTTTAGTATAAATAATACGTTTCAAATGTATGAAAACATAGCATAGCATGACATAGCATAAGACACCCTAAAGCTAGCATAGTTTTGTGCATTTTTTGTAGTCCAAGGCTAACATTTTCATATGCTGTGGAAAATTGTGATGAATTATTAGTTTACTGCCGCTGGTTAAATTTTTTTTTTTTAACATAATGGCCTCATATTCCCCGTATTTGGTACAGAACTTTTATTTTTATTAAATACCTGCAATGATTAATTGTGTACTTGGCCAGTTCATTGAATACCTAGCATCGATTCAGCCGTGGTTCAGCCTGTACCAGTGAGCCATTTCTGTTCTTCATAAAAAAAAGTTATCTCGTCTTGTATTGGAGTTTAGACAAAGACATTGATGCAAAATTAAAGCCACATAAATAACAAATAATCCGGTACCTATATAAAATATTGGAATACTTTCACATTAAGACTTTTTTTGGTGGTTAATTGTTAGCTACCTTACCCTACATTAAGCATTTTGTCGATGCTACCTGTCTCTAATTCATATATGATACCAGAAAGCATCAGAAACGGATGTAGGGAATTATACAACATAGATTTTGGTCACATTATATGTATATTTCTTATTTATCAAGGGTTGCTTAAAAATCCCAATCAGGTCTCATTCAGTTGCCAAGTGACAAAATAAACGAGGTCGATTAACACTTTCGCTGCCAAGAACGCTACGCTCGTAGCCGATCACGTGGTTTCGCTCATGTAGCGTAAAGCGACTACGGCGTAGGCGCCCGCTAGGCGGGTTCCTGGCAGCGAAAGTGTTAAATAAAAACAAATAGATGGATCGAGTGCGCACGTAAATCGAACTAACATTTCCAACATGATTGCAGCTTACCTAGTGTTGAAACTGCGAGTTTGGGCAAACAAAAAAATTGCATTGCGTGTTATGTTTGCAAAAAAGGGAATTAAATAACCCCGAATCAAATTCGTTTTCCAATAAAAGATCAGCAATAATCCTGGCGTGGTGGAAATGGACAGATTCACTCACTTCCAAATTAATTTCAAAATTGTTTTTACTGCCGCCAGTGTTTTAGTGCCACAGTGCTTTATTAAGGTAATACTCTTTGAGAGGATACTGATAAGACAGTTGATCACGACGGGTTTATCTTATGTACCTAATTGAGGAGTTACTATTGTGACCCTCCGTCTCCATCATCTGACCAGCTGATGGTCATCCGAATTACACAAGTGTACACACAGTTTTCAACTTAATGAATTTTAGGAAGTTGGTAAAATTTTAATAGCAAGATTTGACCCGAAGAAAGAAACATTGCAAATTTAATAAAAGTTTGTAATAAATTGGGTAAATCGCCAATAACTGGCCACCGTTATACTAAATTGAATTATGTTTGTAGGGGAACAGAGTTAATTTTTAATATGATTATTATTGGCGATTTTCCCCACCGTGTATACATTTTTAGGGTTCCGTAGCCAACAAGGAACCCTTATAGTTTCGCCATGTCCGTCTGTCCGTCCTTCCGTCTTTGGCTTAGCTCAGTAACCGTTAATACTAGAAAACTATGATTCAGCATGGGTATATAAATCAATCACGCCGACAAAACTGTACAATAAAATCTTGAAAATATTTGTTTTTTAGGGCACCTCCTCTACACCTAAAGCGGGGATGTTTTTTTTTTCTCGTTAAACCCATAGTGTTGGGTATCGTTTGATAGCTCGTTCAAAAATATCATGGGTTTTCAAGAACCATTTTTCAAATCAGTGATTCGTTTGCGCCCTAATTTTTGTTCGAGACATGTGTCTCCCCCCTCCCCCCCCCCCCCCCCCCCCCCCGCCGGCTAAATGGCTACTACTGGGGATGTGAAAATATTCGTGGTAGGTATTAGTATATATATTCATTTTAAAAGGAAAACTATCACAGACAAGTAGGCATAAGTAGTTACCGAGTAATAGTCGACCAACTTAATGTGTACTTGGAAAGGCTAACTTTCGTACAAATTCGGCCGACGCAACCGCACCGCACGTCGATGCAACTAAGACAGACAGGCAACTACGGAACCTTACACTGCGCGTGGCCCAACACGCACTTGGCCCGTTTTTTATTTCTTGCTTAGGTATCGTAGTCGTTCTACTAGTGATCCAAATTGCTGAAGCTAATGTCTTCTATATTATACAATACTCGCAAAGTTTTAAATCGATATGACTAACGAAAGTGGGTTAGTGGCGACTTGCAAGAACATATTACATTTGTACATATATTAATAGCTATTTCTGTTGAATCCAAGTGCCTAATTTCTTAGGTCTTGCTAATTCTCGAAACTTTTTGCCATATAATTAATGGTCATGATAAGAATTAGCATAAACAATTATTGTCAATGTAATAATTTTGCGTATTATTATATATTATAAGCTGTGCATATGCAAGAGGAGCATGACTGCCCAACGAAAAGGAGTGTAATGTTGTCTGAGTCTATGTATGTAAGATTATTTTAAGTTTTTTACTTGGACACCCCGACCTGAATGTGCTATACACATGACATGACACACAATGAACACATTGCCCAAAGTTTACTAAGTTCATTACTTTAACCAACACCTTAGATCTAAAGCTCAGCGTTAGTCCAGTCCATTCACGAGACAAACAATATTCCGACGAGCGAGCACCAGCAAAATTTAGCCGGAATCATTTATAAATGGGGGGATGAACGGGGCCCGGGGCACGAAATAGGAGGGGTAGGTGCGCTTCTGCATTTTGCATGAGTCCACGGTACCTATATCTGTTGTGTTCGTTTACACAGACACTGTGGCTTGTTATTTAATAAATATATATATAAAATAATAACAGAAAGTGCAAGTGCTTTACGCTGTAACAAACAACCTCTCACGCTAATCGAAGGGCGGAACGATATGTATTCATTTTTCGGAATAAGGTGCAAATGTGTAAACATATCTTTGATGTCAACCATATTTCCTTCATTCCGCCCTGAGTATTTAAATGTACTTCTTGCTAATTATCGTATCGCAAGTAACAAAATTATCCTAGAGTGCGTAATTTATACACTAGCACTAACAACTCTCTCCTAATGGTTCCAGTATGTCCTACCATGCATATAATTAAGTTCCTTTCCGCTTCTATTGCATCTGTTCTTAATATTTCGAAGTTTTAGAATTTATTAGTTCTATATCACAAATACATTTATTTACTATTCTAAACTTATAATAAATATCTGAATTGAAAAAAATATCAGCCAGTATCAAATTAAGCATTGGTTCTGTCACGAATGATCTCAGCTTCCCATGAACGGAAAAACATGAAACTTTTTTTTAGTACCTTATTATTCTAGCTTCCGCTTAGGATAGTTTCTATCCGACTGCCACGGTTAATTCATTTTCAGAAACATGTGACCTCATTTTTTTTTTCATTTCTTCTTCTTGAAATACTAGCTGCCATTAACTTTCAGTGACTGCAAAATAACGGGCTTGCCTTAACTATTCAATATTAATAATTTCGATGCGTGTGATAGACCTTCACAAAACGCATACTAAACGATAAAGCATAAAAAGAAAATGGAGACTTATATGCGCTAAATTCGAAATAAGGTGTAATTTCAATAAATGTATCAACAAATTTCAACAAAATAACGTCAAACCAAACGTACATCTACTAAACTTTAATCCTTTGATAAATAAAATGTTTTTTGTCCCTTTTTTACGGATGTCAATATCAGAGTGACAGATAAATACGATTTTAACAGCATTTTAGCTAAAATAGGTTTGTTCAACGTTTTACTTGATATGTTAAATTAGAACTGCATGTTTCCTATGTCGAAGAGAAGAAATGCGTTGATTCCCACCACATTCCCATGCAAACGAAGTCGCAGGTACAGCTAGTAGATAATAAAAAAAAGAAGATGATAATATTGTGTTTTCACCATGAAACCTGTAAGGCCGATTAACCAACTCGTATTTTTACATCAATAAAAATATAAGTGAGCGATACGATTCCACAACATATCGGTATAGCATGATATTTGTTATTAGATTCCAAGCGGTATGTGGCCAATCTCATTCATCAAAATGTACTGTACCAACTATTAAACGTGGTCTTAATGGTCTCAGGTACGTTGGTTTAAAATATTAACTCTCAGAAACGTGGCCGTAGCGTTGATCGTTACGGTAAACTTCGTCTGGATCAAGCTGTCTGTGAACCAAGTGCGGATTTCATATGACCAAACGATGACGTTCGTTTGCAACGCATAGGTATGTTTTTGTAGTTCTGAACACAATTATGGAGAGGGGAATACCCCGGCCCCGTAAAGAGAAGTCAGAAGTATAAGTTCGAGCTTAAAAATCTATACGTCAATGGTTCCAAAATAGCACTCGTTCTCTGTTTAGAGCACTAATTGTCCTCTTTTGAGGACAAGAAGTTGTAAGAAGCATCTTTGAGTGGCACCCGCTATTGCATTTGGCAATTTCGGCACAACAATTTACAGCTCTGAACAGAGAACGTGGGCTTTTTGGAACCATAGACGTAGATTATTATGCTCGAACTCATACTTCTGACTTTTCTTTACGTGGCCGAGGTACACGTATACATTTGCAATCACTTTCTCGGAAACGGCTCTAACGATTTCGATGAAATTTGGAATATATAGGCGTTTATTACGGGGGCGAGAAATTGATCTAGCTAGGTCTCATGTCAGGGAAAATTCTTTTTCTCCGTATTTTCATCCGAGCTGAGCTCGGTCGCCCAGGGACTGAGCTTTAAATTGGGGACATCGATATTATTGACGTCGACTGCATTAGGTAGGAGACATCGTCTGTAAGTTACTCTACCTGCCTAACTGTATATGTACAGTTTACGTATATGCATCTATTTTATAATATAATAATATTTCGGACAATCTTACGAGTACACAAATCTACCTAGTCCCAAACTAAGCAAAGGTTGTACTATGGGTACTAGACGACGATATACATACTTTTATAGATAAATAAATACTTAAATACATAGAAAACATCCATGACTCAGGAACAAATATTCGTGCTCATCACACAAATAAATGCCCTTCCCGGTTATTCGAACCCGGAATCTCTAACTTCGTAGGCAGGGTCACTACCAACTAGGCTACAGAGGTCGTCGCCATATGTTTTTCGTAGTAGATCTAATGTTAAGCCGGTTATTCACAACCGCTCCCACAAGCCAAAAGGAGTAGCGCCGCGCAAAATTCGGTCTATCAATGTCAAAACTGGACTTTAAAATATGTCTGGCATGGCCCGTTGGATATTATTTAAACGGAAGGAAAGGCAGTGCGTCACATCCGAAAGCAAGGACTGTGAATGTAAAAATGGGCATTTTCAATAATTCGTGCACCCAATTACCGTGAATTGTTAAATAAAAATCGGCCAAGTGCGAGTCGGAACTCAGCAATTAGTGCTCCGTACATTCAGTTATTTTAAATGATTCATACTTTATATCCTGATATTGAAGCTAACTACCACTAACTAAACTGCTGCTCATCTCATTTTTAGGTGTCGGGTTCAAAATTTTCGCAGCAAGCTCTCAAACTTGAATGGTATAAGGCAACAATACGATTCACCTACAGCTCGGTATTCCAATTTTAAATCAAATATAAAGAACCTCGTACTTTGATGCTATTTTGTTTCTAGATTTTAACCAAATAGAGTCAAGAATATGTAGGACTGTTAAAATATAGAACACCAAAAGCTGCTTGTTGTGTTGAAATGAAATCTTAAGCATAGTATTATTTGTGTGTTTTAGTAACCCAAACGAAACCGCATCATAAGAAGATTCAATAGGAGTGTTTTTTCTAGTTCTCAACTGGATTGTTTAATTACAAAATCCAAAATAGTCATCGATATTGATGCGTCATCATTATATCAGCCGAAAGACGTCCATTGCAGGACATAGGCCTCCCCCAAAGAGTGCCTCAATGACGAGTTCTGCGCCACCCGCATACAGCGGACTCCCGCGACCTTTACCAGATCATCGGTCAACCTTGTAGGGAGTCTACCCACGCTGCGCCTTCCGGTACGTGGTCGCCACTCGAGAACCTTTCCGCCCCAATGGCCATCATCGGTTCTACGTGCAATGTGCGTCTGCCACTTATGTTGTGTGTTGTGTAATGGCTAGTTACTTACTCTACTTTACTATGTTGTGTTAATAACTTTAAATTTTTCGAATCCGCGAGCGATAACCTCAGACCAAGAAAAAAGATAGACAGAGCATTACGAAAAACATAGTGAAGCCGATTTTCAACCAAGCCAAATAAGTTTAGCACACGCTCACGCACACTTATACAAACAAAACAATTGCACAAAACTTAATATGGGAACACTATATAAATAATGTGATAAGTGTGATAACTATGACGCCTCTATTTGGTTTATTAACCTTTGGTCTATGATCAGCTTTAAATATGGAACACTAAAAATAAACATTTATAAAGCACGGAGTTCTTTATTTGAATTGGAATAGATTATGACAACAGGCGAGGGTATCATGACCAAATTTCAGCGATACTGTTAAAAGGCCAGGTCAGGAGTACCCGCAACCGACGAGCCTGTATGAGGAGATGTATGGATGTGATCGAAGCGAAAGAAGTATTTAAGGACCGTAGTATTTGGCGTTCCTTAGTCTCTGCCTACCCCAATGGGATATGGGCGTGAGAATATGTATGTATGTATGTATGACAACAAGAAATCTTATTTTTACTAGATGCAAATTATTCGTCGGTTTCATTCGGAAATACGGAAATATAAACTATTCACAATCTATCTTTAAACTACCACACACCTCTAGTATACAGGGTGATTCAGGAGACGTGAGCAGGATCAACCCTACACATACAGTTAATGTTAATGGATCTTTTACCATCGTAATTAAGTTAAACGCCCACAGTTTTTTTTTACATTTTGTGTAAAAGTTTCATTCACAATAAATCATGGTCACCCTACACAACTAAAAAAAAATTCACGTTAATCTTACCAATGCTGGTACGACTGAGTAGCTTATAAACTATTGAATCCGTAGGGTTGATCCTGCTCATGTCTCCTGAATCACCCTGTATATTGACTCCCAGAACCGCAACAACTACACCGAATCGAAGGTCAGACTTAAACTGGATCGTGGGTAATTGTTGAAAACACCAGACCTGCGTTGTCTAATTACTTGACATCGGGAATTTTTCGGCTTCGGTCGGAACACGAAATACGATGCTGTGTTTTCATTATATCAATATTCATTTATCAGACTGCGAAGTGCAATGTACGTCACCAGCACAAAACAGATAGGTACAGAAATCAATCTACATACAAAGTGCGCTCGAGCAACGCACACATAGACACTGCTCACGTACACGATATCTCGGACCGGTTCGGACCAGTACGAGCGCGACTGCCACCCGTTTGCGACGCGTCTGAGAACTTTTTTGTGCAATAATTGAGCAACAAAAAAAAGTTATTATAACTGTTCAGTGGACGGTTGTTTAAATTCAACATTAAACGGTGAATTGTCGTTTTTTAAGCTAATTTGTAATATAACAATGAAATTTAAAATAAAATATTTTAGTCATTATTAATTTATATTTCCATTTTTCCTGTTTCATTCTCAACAATAAATCAAACAACTGGATTTTTGTATCTGTTGATGTCGATAACATTCTAACGTGACGGAAATTTGATAATTCATAAAATTAAACGAACGGATATATGTATTCAGCACGGCTAGCAAACGACGACACGCGAGCTCTCTCCATTTTTCTCGCACTATCCGTTTCTCTCTTATTAGAACACTTAGAACAAGAGGTATAGTGCGAGAAAAATCGAGAGTATGTCGCGACCGTCTCATAGTAGACGTGCTGTCTTGCCCTATCTCATCGGTTAATAACAATCTTGCAGTCCGCTTCGCAGGACCGTTTGAATGCAGCAATTTTACCAAGATAGTTTTTTGTGCATAAGCCATAGTTGACAACCCTAGAGCGACCGCCGAGCGTAGGCATAAAAAGTGAGGTACATACATGTGATTGACTTCTGTATTTATCTATTTTGTGTCACCAGGCACGGCTATACTGAAGAACCAGCGTAAAATGAGACGCTATACCGATTTTATTTACTTTAATTCGTAAATATAATTTAAACTATTAAAGCTAGCTAGCTATAATTTTGCCGCCATCTACACACAATTTCCGTTATGCATCTGTTTTTCCAAGCTTAATTGGCTATAGTTTTTGAAATAGAGCTGGGGACAGCATTGTATGAAAAAAAGTTATTTTGGTCATATTTTACACTAGTAAGAGCTATCGTAATAAGAACTCAAAATGTGTATACCGCCTCAAAATTTTACGAGCTTTCGAATGATACCCCACACGTTCCTTACAATCCAAAAAAAATATTGGGGTTTACACCTTTTTGACTTTATTTATGTAATCAGGCCATAAATTTCTATATCTATACCAAATTTCAGCTTCCTATGTCAAACGCTGTTTGAGAAAACTGGCTGTGACAGACGGACAGCCTCCGATTGATCGCATAAGTGTTCCGTTGGACCAATTTTGGTACGGAACACTAAAAATTAACTCGGTGTCAGTTTTGTAACGGCAATTGGACGTATTTATGCAGAAGGGAACCAACCCACACATCACCCAAAATTGAGTTAAGTATGCAGAAGGCTTTAAAAATGTGCCTTATACCCCCTACATAAAGATCAAAGTCGTAAGATCATTCGACATATGAAAAGATTCCGTTGACAAAGTTATCAAACCACATTATCATTGTTTCATAAAACTTTAAAAAGATCCATGCTGTATGGTAACTTGCTAATATTACATTATATTTATTTGAAAAGATCCATGTCACGTGGTTCACCGTTACAGTATCGTTTCATTTACTTCATAAGAGTCCATGCGGGTTGGTTCTTGTTTGCATAATAAAAACTGCAAAAGTTAACACTTTCAACAAAGATCCACATCACATGGTTCCTGGTTAAAATAATCTAGTTTATATAAAGTAAGGAACCAACTTCATTGAATCTGGTTTGCATAATTGAAATTGGACGTACTTGTACCAAATGGAACCAACCTACACATTACCCAAATGTGAGTTACATGCAAAAGGCTTTAAAGATCAAAGTCGTACGATCTGACATAATTTGACGTATTTATGCACAAGGAAACCAACCCACACAATAATAGTTTTGAGAAAAAGAGGTTTTCGTAAAAAGTGTACCTAAACTGCATCCATAAATAAGAGTCTTAAAAGGTAAACAAATATGGCGGAATGGATAACCATAGACTACTATAGTGATGTGGTGTATGTCGAATAATGTCGATGTCGGCAACATTACTATAGCGGAAATGATGAATTACGATGATAAATGATAAAAAACGTGAATAATTTATTGAGTATAGGGTTATAAACCATCTTTCAATAGAAATTTCCTACAATGTAAACAAAAAACTAACTTAAAAATTTAATTTACCAGACATGTTGCTTTCACGGGAATATTGACATAAGTGATTAGTCAATTTTATTGATAAATTTTATTGTCGTCCGTGTGCCCGGTAGGGTTAATTAAAATTGTGCAATATAATTATTGTAGAATATTATTGTAGGTGGGTAAAAACTAAAAGTATTTTCAATGAGATTTTAAGCAATACTAAACACAAAACAAACATGGTGTTGCATACAATATTCAACAAAATAATAAAGTTATCTTTGGCAACCAAACAGATCGCAACGAAAGATTACATTGTAGTTCGTTCCAAGGCTGCACTCCGTTCACTATGACAGCAGGACAGCATAATTAAAATTTTCTAAGTGTGAAAGAGAAGGCACAATACGGTTGCTGTCAGAGCGTAGCGTTGTTTTTTTCTGTGTGCGGTTTTCTAGTAATCTCATTGAAAATGCTTTTTTTGCTAGATAACCGGACAGAATTGAAAACATGACCATTTACAATAAAAAAATTACCATTTACCATTTAAGTTAGCCAGAGTAAGTTAATTAAGCGTAGATTAGATTAAGGCCCTTAACTATGTACATTTTTTTTTATTTTCAGCCATTTGCCTCTGACATGTCTGCAACAATATGTTTCGGCAAACAATGATTTTTTTTAGAAATTTGGCGCACCGGAATACTTAATATTTGTTTACTAGCTCAACATCACTGCCTCGACCAAAGACTACTCTGCCATCGAGTTTTTATCGATGTGAAAGAACATCCCATCCCTATCCACCAAAGACAATACAGAGTATTTAAAATGTCAGTTGTAGGTTTGAGGTTACAGCGATCTCGGTTTTCTGCAAAAAAATAAGTGTTTTACGATAAAATTGACATATTATTATAGAAATAATGGTGTTGCACGTGATTACCTAGATGTTACAACAATTGCCTACTTGTTATTGCGTGTGATTACACCAGGAATGTGTATTTTTCTACCGGTAAGTGGTTTGTTTACATTTTAAGACTCTTATTTATGGATGCAGTTTATACATTTTTTTTCCATATTTTTAGCAAAGTTGGATTGCCAAGCGTTACAACATGGTATTGTTGATATTTTGTTGTTGATATCATGTCAAGAATATGTAGTTTTAAGTGTAGTTTTCTCTTAAAAGGGCAATGGTTCCTTTTAGCAAAAACATTTAAGTGAGGGTTGGTACCTTGTAGATTGAATAAAAAAATATACACACTAGTTTGAATGTACTTTATTAACAAAATGTTTACAATACAAAACGTCTGCAAATGTTTGAAATATTATTCTCTAATCTAATCCTCCCCAAACATTAAACGCTTTAATTAAAAATTTAAGAGAAAGATTTTATCACAAAGCCTTCTTAGTTACTCGCTAGTTTCATCTTCCACTTCAAAGTCAGGTTCACCCGTAAAAGCCTTCCAGATCATCCTCGAATTCGAGAATTAATCATCGATCATCGAGAATTAACGGAACGTAAAAATTGTGATGGCCCTGTGGAATCAGATGAAGAAGGCTCTTCAGGTATTTAACTTTGCGTCGGCAACAGGCTTTCTTGATGGCCAAAGTGGTTCCATTAATTGCTTGGCAATACTTGATGAGACCCTTCCCCGAATATTACATTTTTTCCTAATATCTACTTCCTTAAACTCTTAAAAACTCTTCCAACTTCTGTCAATTTTTTTCTATTGGTAATATTTTCTCCAACATTAATGGGAACGTCTTATTTTATGGAGCGATTCATGTAGCGGCCAAAATCGGAATATAAAGCTTGTGTTGATGCTTAAAGCGATCTTAAATGAACATCCAATGCTTGAACAGATTAATTTACGATATCTAGAATTGGGATTGGGACACAGCTTTCTTCCAAATGATACGGATCTCCGAAAAATAGTGAATGCTTTAAAATGGCTACAAATAATTTATACGCCGGAAGATTATATGAATATAATAAAAACTTGCAAGAAAAAAAAATGCCATGACAGTACACCACCGCATGGATCCGAAATAATTTTTGTCCTCATTTATGTTGGAGAAAAATATTACAAATAGAAAAAGATAAGTACAGATGGAACGAAAGTGTCATGGTTGCCCACAAAAGAAATAGAGCTTAGAAAACATGAAATGTTTCAAATTTACATGAGATCTAACTTCATTGAAGAATTTAAGGAAGTAGATATTATGAAAAAAGTACTCGGGGAAGGGCATCATCAATTATTACCGAGCAGTTAATGGAACCACTTTGGCCATCAGGAAAGCTTGTTGCCGACGCAAAGTTAAAGACCTGAAGAGCCTTCTTCATCTGATTCCACAGGTCCATCACGAGTTTTACGTTCTGTTAATTCCCGACGAAAGCATCGAGGATGATCTGGAGGGCTTTTCGGGTGAACCTGACTTTGAAGTGGAAGATTAAACTAGCGAGAACTAAGAAAGCTTTGTGATAAAATCTTTCGCTTATTTTTTTAATTAAAGCGTTGATGTTTGAGAAGGATTAGATTAAAGAATAATATTTCTGATTTTTTATAACTTTTGTATTGTAAACATTGTGTTGATAAAGTACATTCAAACTAGCGTATATAATTTTTTTGTATACCTGTTTATAGTCCCTATTAAATCAACAAGGTACCAACCCTCACTTACATATTTTTGCTAAAAGGAACCATTGCCTTTTCAAGACAAAACTACACTTAAAACTACAATTTCACGGCATGTTTAAGTAAAAAAATATCAACAATACCATGTTACAACGCTTGGCAATCCAACTTTGCCAAAAATCATGAGGTTTTTTTTTTGTATACACTTTTTTAACAAAAACCTCTTTTTCTCAAAACTATCATTGTGTGGGTTGGTTCCCTTGTGCATAAATACGTCCAATTAAGCATTCAGTTTGTATAAAAAGTAACTTTTTCTGTTTAATTTATGAATGATATGCCTATACACTTTAATTAAATGTGAAGAAAGTTCATTTTCACATGATTAGTATGCTTAATTTTCGTTACAAAACTGACACCAAGTTAATTTTTGTTTAACAACTTACGCTTTTTGAACACATCACGCCACGACGCCAAGACAATTGGAGTCGTTGAGAATGCTTCCGCTGGCATACCCGTATGAGGTCAAAATATACTTCGGCGGTGAATGCGCAGCAGGTTTAGGTACGAACGCAACACCAGTCTAAACATAATGAGTTCATTGACAATCGATATAAGGTTTCGTAATGTATAATAACGACTATTCTTACATTATCCTCTTGAGATAATATTGAACTTACTAACTTTAACATTGTCTGCTATTAGACATTGTTATGAAAGTCAAGACCGTGTTGAATCGGAATTAATGGTTATCTCAGTTCACATAAGACAAAAATTCCTTTTAATTTCACTGAGATGCATTCAGAGTTTTAAGGAAAATCATAGGCACTTGAACAAAATAAACACTCACTATTTAATTATACTAATCGATAGGATCAAATCTTTACAATAATCATTTGGCCACAGAAGTAATAAAGTCCAATATTTGTCTAATTAATTTTATCTTCGTTTTAATTTAGTTTCTTACACTGTAATAAATGTGCTTACTATGCAGATTGTGGTCCAAATTGTAATACTGTAAACAATAGTACATTGTTTAACGAGGAGCGTAAGCGGAATATAGCGAACAAGAGTATCAGAAGAATCTTTTGATGACTCGAGTTTGCAATGTTCTTACGCCCGTGTTATACACAATGTTTTTCATCACATTTGCGAGGAAACAAATACATTTTAGATGAAATGAATACAAATCGTAATAAAAACTGCAACATGTCAGTCGTCCATTTTGTTGAATTTGACGTGAGGCGCGTATGGCAAAGACCCTTCGGTATACAGCCACGATTTGAAAACACTTAAAAACATTTTACATAGACACTGAATAACTACATAATATTAAATCTGTAAATATTTCAGTTAAACATAAACATTATTAAGTAGTTTTTCAGACATCGTATTTGATATAAAACCTCTTTGCTTTGTAACTGCCGCATGAGTGACAGATACAATTTAAGAAAAAAACCATTACGTCCGTGGGCGTAACACAGGCTATTACAGCTCTATATGTCTGCGCATTATGAAGCTCTTTTCGAGCAAGTGTGATGAAAATTAAATTTGGTATTAAGTACTTAAAGGTAACGGTTGTAGTACCTGAACGGCTTCTCCCACTTTTTAAAAATAATCCATTATTACAGAGACCGGGTAAATTATATTATCAACGCTACCGCTGTAATGCAATAAAGTCAGTTCATTTTGTTCAATATGATAATTGTATCAAAGTCAAAAAGGTTAAGTGGATCCGTAAAAACCTACACCTTTCTAAATTCAACAAAAACGGTCGTAGATGCCCCGTTCTGGAACTTCCTAAACCTAAACTAGAAATACTTATACAATAATGGAACATATTACCGAGCAATAAAATTAAAGTAAAATTAAATCGCCATCCAGATAAAGGCTGTACCGACAGTTCCTTCGTACACAGTATAAAATCTAAACTGATAGATAAATCTTACTATCCCATAGCGGATTTTATGGTAGATACAAGCTTATAATATTTTTGCCGTCATCTATACTTATAATAAATCTCTAAATAAAAAAACAGAATCAGCCAGTATCAAACTAAGCATTGTTCTGTCACACATGATCTCAGCTTCCCATGAACGGACATAATAATAATATAACACTTTTTTAGAAGTAAATGATTATTCTAGCTTCCGCTTAGGGTAGTTTTTATCCGACTGCGGCGGGTAATTAGTTTTTCGAAACATTTGACCTCATGAAATTATTCATTTCTTGTTCTTGAAATCCTAGCTGCCATATCTATCAACTGTCAGTCTAATTAAAAAGAGATCTTTTGTTCCGCGTAAACACTTAACGGTCAATGGGTAGGACCTACTCGAAAGGATTATCTATTATGAATTCTATTTTACACACATCTTTAACCTGAGAGTAGCTCAAGTCCATTTCAGTCATCAGATGTTTTATTTATTTAATCGACCGAGCGAGCGAAGCGAGCGAAGCGTCTATGCTTCAGCTTGGACGAAAAATCGTTTTCGACCGAGCGAGCGAAGCGTCTATGCTTCAGCTTAGACGAAAAATCGTTTTTCCTCATGTCCGGATGTTTGGATGTCCCCCTGTTCTCGCCTAGAGCTCACATTTCTCAGCCGATTCTCATGAATTTTTGTGAGTAGGTTCGGTAAGTATACAATTTTTTTTTGTCGAGTCAGTTTTTCGAAATTTTCGAAAATGGCGGATATTTGGGTTGAAAACGTAAACAATTACAAGAAAGGGGTCAGCGTTGACTACTGATTTGGTACAAAATTTATGTTCCGTCCACTGTATCTTGAACTCCGATTATTAATGACGGTTTCCTATGTTCGAATTTCAAATAAATAAAGCGTTCCATTTTTAAATTTCGAATATCTCAAAACTTTGGAATGTATATTATTTGGATTTATCCAGCATGCTAGTGGATCAGGGACAGCTACTTTATAGGGAAATTACCTCATGTGTAATTTTGTCAACTTCTTACCGGCAACGAAGTGCAGACCAGGCACATTTTAGGGGCATTCTGGATCGCTTGAGCGTTGGAAACTCAACTAAACGTGATTGGGAAACCTTAATGTCACGAGAAAAGAGTAGAATATGTAACATGGAACAACGGCTTTATTCCGATGCAATGAGGCTGTACCCGGAAAATAGGATTGTAAGTTCGTATAATATTGCCAAACTAAAGGACCTTCAGAGACCCACGGCTGATTACAATAACAAAGAAGCTGCACAGGCATGTGCAGATCAACAAGCACAAGGGTTAGAGAAAACTCTCTACCTCTGTGTTGGCAGCCGGGTCATGCTTAAAACTAATTTGTGGGTTAAGAAAGGTTTAGTAAATGGTTCCGTTGGCACTGTAACCGATTTGGTGTATCCACCTAATCGTGCACCTCCCGCTGATCGCCCTTTGGTAGTAATGGTCAGATTTGACAACTACAATAGCCCAATCATAATGGGATCAGTGCCTATATCGCCGCTGTCACGAGAACTTGGCGTTCCAAGGAGCTCACATGTTCTAGAACTTAGTTTACTTATATTAGCATGTGCAGTCACCATTCATAAGTCGCAGGGCTTGACGTTACCGAGGGTAGTGGTTGACCTTGGGTCTAGAGAACTTGCTGTGGGTTGCTCATATGTTGCACTTTCACGGGTTCAAAGACTGACAGACTTAATTCTGGAACCCTTTAATTTTGATCGTTTAACCAGAATCAGGGCCATGAAACTTCTTTTTCTACGAATTGATGAAGAAAAGAGACTAAGCAGATTGGCGGAACAAACCCATCGAGACTATTGACCGAAGCCGGTCCGTTCCAGCTTGGCCCAAAATCTATCTTTCGTATGTTTGGATGTCCGAATGTCCCGCAGTTCTCGCCTACAGGCTGCCGTTCTCCGCCGATTTTCGTGAAATTTTGTAAGCAGGTTCAATAATCTATAGGTACCTACAATTATTTCTTTTTGACACATCAATTTTCTTTTTTTTTTCAAATTGCCACTATTTTCACACATTAGTATAACAAAATCGGACTTAATTGCGTTCAAAAAGGTGTTTATTTAATTACCTCGACATTTTGACGTTTTTTTGATGATGGCCACGATTTCAATTCAACCATGGGTTAAAAAGGTATAAAATTACTAAATTCAACCGTTTTGAAACAAACCCGCGAGGTCTACAGCTCACAGAGCCATATAAAACATTGTTAAAAAAATATGTAGTAAAGAAACTCAACATAAACTTTTAATGCTGCAGCCTAAGTCCTACGTGTTGCATCTATTGCCACAAACATCTACTAAACTTTTATCCTGTTATTCATAAAACTTAAAATACCTCTGATAAATAAAATATTGTTTGTCCCGATCTTACGGATTGAATATCAGAGTGACAATATATTGAAATAAACTTTCACGATTCTCACACATATTTTATACTAAACGGGACTTAATCGCGTATAATTAACTTATTTATTTACCTCAATGAGGTCTCCCGACGTTTAAATAAGTTAATTTTTTGCGAATACCTAAGTCCCGTTTAGTAAAAATTATCAGAGTGACTGATAAAGAGATACACACACACACACATGACAGATAATTTTAAAGGCATTTTAGTTAAAATAGGTTTGCTCAACGTTTTACTTGATAGGTTAAATTAGAACTGCATGTGCCCTATGTCCACGAGCAGAAATGCTTTAATTCCCAACACATTACCGTGCAAACGAAGTCGCAGGTACAGCTAATAGTAATTATTATAAATTTCTATATCTATCGATATTTACCTAGTTTTAAATGAAGTGTGTGTACTGAACTAGTTATAAGTTATTTGAATGTTACCAACCACCCTTCCAGTGTAGTTGTATCTTAGTTTTAAGTATTAAATTAAATATTATTATTTCCTTTATTTATCTCTCTTCTTTGGTCAAGCTTTTTAACTAAACTAACTACAAACTACAGGTAAAAACATAATAAAAAACCTATTTGAGGGTGCCTACGCTGCCGGTGGTCAGGGCGTCCGTGGAGTATCCAGGAGTACCGCCTTCTGTATTTGACCCTTGATCCAAGCATCTAGCGAGAATCTCTTAAAATGTCGGCGGAGACTCTTTGCATTTAAACTCTTCGCCGAAACGACTATCGGGACATAGACCGTCCAATACACATCCCACATGACATTCAACATTGATTACCTAATTCATAAACGTTTTTCTGTATTTAAATATATTTTAATAGTTACCAAAATATTTTATGTAAGCCAAATAATACCTACATCTGTGTTGCTTAGCACATTGTAAGAGATTTGTGGGATATTGTCGTGTGTCTTGATACTTACTTAATATTTCGTCAGAAATATTGTAGATTATGGTTGCGGGTTAAGATAAAAGTAAAACTATTTCCGATAAAGTAGTTTTATTGAGTACAGGTACATAAATACTTGGGATTAGGTGTCAAAACGGATCCCGGGCTCCTTTAGGGCCCAACCACGAAAAACGCTAGGAGGATGACAACCAGTACATGTTCGCACATTTCTAGTGGATATTCATCCTTAGTAGGTATACCGCGTGTCCGTCTATACGTTAACCCAACGTGTCTATGACATGCACGATAATAGCCACGGTATAGGTAGTTTGTGACGATATCTGAAGTAGTAAGTATTCGAAAGTTATTTTAACGCTGCGAGCTCAGAATTAAGGTTGAATGTTTGATGAGGACGCAGGTACTAGGGTAGGAAGGGAGCGCTCCTGGAGTCGCTGGCATGGGTCTGCATATTGCATTAGATTTAAATTGTTTACGTCGTTAGGAAAGAAACTTTTCCGACCTGGACGAGAAGCGGGAAACTTCGCCACGAAGGCCGGTATTTTCTTTTTTCAGCATAGATAATCGTGAGAATTGTTAGCTACCCTTATTGCTCATCTGTATCTCAAATTTGGCTTACATAATATATTGCATACATAATATACTCGGACATGTAATTCTATTTTAAAAGGAAAGTGTTCTCAACATTCTCAAGTAGTAGAGTATAACTAAAACAAATCGAATTCTGCTTCGGTTCTGGAGCGAAAATTGCTAGGTATTTCAGAACTTCTAATTTAAATATTTACCATGAATTTGAATTTCGAATGATGCGGAATATAGTCTAAGGTCCATGATAACACCTTGAGCGTTGAATGTCCCCAAAGGTGATGAAGTCTTAACGTCCGGAACTCATCAAATCGTACCATAGTTAAAGAAAATACATTTTTCACTAGTAGTAGGTACCTACTTTATCATAATGACTATGAAAAAGTAGCACTGCGTATTAATATTATTTGTCCTGCCAACATGCTAATCCGATTAACAATTGTATAAAATCCTATCTTATCGTATCCTGAATTTATTCGACACAAAAATAGTTGATATTGTATGGCCGTAATGTTGATGTAAGAGTTGTCCTCCCCCCCCCCCCCATCCAGGTGTCACCCTTATCATTAGCAAACTAGATTTATCTGTTGACTGCCGATTGTTACCCCTTTATTCCATTGACGATGTAAATAAACAAAAAATAGAGCCAAAGATGGACCTCCCGCGTAACGGTACATAGGTACTAATTGTCATAGAATAATGACGTCACAGTTTTTTACGTGTAGGTCTCTAATTAATTTAATTATAGTATGGAAAATCAAGTAAATTGTTATTTCGGTCGTGAAATTACATTTATTTTACTTTTCACCTCACTTTTAGCTCGGAAAGCCCATTTTTATTCTTTAAAAATAGATAGCAAAATTGCGTATTATCCACAAGAGTGCAAATAATATTTGAAGTCTGAAAGTGTCATTAGTTACTTTTTCAAACATAATAACATGTAAGCCAGTCCAGACAGGACAATTTGGCCCATCTGTTTTTTTTTACAATCGTTTATTAAGTTCCACCTCGTCCCGGTGTGTCTGTAATGAAATCTTGCTAGTTAAATTTGACGTACTTCCCGGTGAGCGATTGAGCTGAAATTTTGGGTATGAGTATAATTTGGATGACAATTCAATATTATGGTACCATCGAGCTGATCTGATGATGGAGACAGGAGGTTGCCATGGGAATTCAGTCCTTAACCAGCGTAATCCCGTTGAGTTTGGGCTCGTTAGAATCGTCTCAATAAGTAGTCGATGACGGTATACAGAATAGTACTGTCGGCAATAAAAGCTTGTACCAAAAATGTATTTTTTGTCAGAAACTTATTTTTTGTTATGTAGAGTATTTTCCTCGCTTTAGTGAGGTGAAAAGGTTTGTGTTACACACGGGTGCAGTTATTTAACGTCTCGTGTGTTGCAACACTCGCAACGCTCAGGATTATATTTCTGAACCACTCGCTTCGCTCAGAATTCTATTTACGAACCATATAATCCATTCGCTAGATTTAAGTTCAACCCTAGAATCCATTCGCTAGCTCGCAGTGAACGAAAAAACTATAGAAAGCGAGCTCCTTACAAATTTCTACGGTATGCGCATTTTTGAACTAAACGGTTGCCTGGCATCGTTTTGGTCACCCCGCCCCTAACCCCGCATAATGGCAATGGCACCCATTCTGTGGGGCCATTTTGCTACGCTATTTAAACATCTATAGTTTTTTCGTTAGCTGCTAGCTCGTGTTTCATTTCCACACTCGCGGTTAAAATACATCTTTGCAAACTTGTATATTGTTATACAACCGTTTTCCCCACGAAGGGATAAAAACGAATATGTCGAGTCCAGCCGAAGCTTGACCCACCTTGAGATTACGATCGGCTTTTCCCCAAGTCCTCGTAACTGGCAAACCTGGCGTGAAGTCACTACCACCAACCCCACCAACGCGCGCCGGCTAGCTGCTTGTTCAGTACCTTTATATGCATTTAAAAGCTTCGGCTGTACTCGAAATATTCGATTTTATCCCTTCGGGGGAAAAACGGTTATATTTAGAGGTTTGGTATCTTTCGCATTTTTCGATTGGTGCACTGTGAATGGTGTGGTGATCATTTTAATTATGATTCATAGCGGATTATTTATAGCTATAAAATGTCGAAATAACCTTGTTTCTCTTTTTGTTACATGATCGTCAAATTAGAATCAACTACTTATGCATCAAAATAGACTACATCGGGATTAAATTACCGGAATTAACCGGTGTAAATTCATTGTGATCGGCTGATTTGCCTGTAATTTTGTACAGCGAATGTGCCTTTTAATAAGGAGCCCTTTGATATGTAGACCGTGTCTACGACCTATCATACATTGCGCAATTTATACATTGTAAACCACATAACCTACTACAATGACATTCGCGGAAGCAGTCGTATTGACAAATGACGTCCCATTGCAATTCAAAACAATTGAGTGTTTAAACAATATCTCTTGAGATGTGATGTATTATTAAACGTAGTCGGGTGTTATTATCCATACATATTGTTCAATGGGTCATACGACAATGAATCAGCTTGCTTTGCATCGCTATATAAATAAGAGCGCTATGTACCGTCGCATTTGGTCGTTGAACACTCTGTCGAACAAGCTGATCATGCAGAAACTGTTGATCTTGATTATACTGTTGAACCGTAACCAACTTGTGAAATGCTCCGTTATTGATGCGGTGCTTGACCAGATGAGTGGTATTAAAAGCTTCTTTGTTGGTGCCTTTACCACGATACGGACTCGCCTAGACGATGTTTTAGAATACGCAAGAGGTGCTCGTGATGTGAATACCAACGACACCGGCCCAAGTCGGGTAATGTCATCCGTCTTTAGAAAAAACCCACTAAAAGTGCTTCATAACAGAAGACCTGAAGTGAACATCATGTTTAACAGGCCGGCGCACATCCTGACTACTCCGCAGCTCGCAGCCACTCACGGAAGGATCATCGAAACCCACGTGACGTACACATTGGACGGCTACATTTTAACTTTGCACCGCTTGCATACCACAGCGCCAAAGCATCCTGGCTATGAACAAAAAAGGAGAACTATTCTGCTTCATCACGGACTACTAGGCAGTTCAGCAGATTGGATACTTCTTGGGCCCAAAAAGTCCCTTCCTTACATTTTATCCGACGAAGGGCACGATGTTTGGTTGGCAAATGCAAGAGGCAATTACTACTCTCGCTCTCATGTTTCGATGAATTTTAACTCCCAAGAATATTGGGATTTTTCCTTTCAAGAGATTGGTGAACGCGACCTGCCGGCAGTCTTAGATTACATTAGGAAAACGAATAACAGTACTGAGCAAATAGACTATATTGGTCATTCTATGGGAGCGACTGCTTTATTAGTCTTACTTTCAGTGGAACATAATTATAATAAATACCTTAGAATAGCTTTTTTGCTTGCTCCACTGGCCTTTATGGCACATACTCGGGGCCCCCTGGAGAAGCTGGCGGTGATGGACAAGACAGAGTTGGAGAAACTACTAGGCTCGACAGAGTTCATGCCCACTAGACGAACTACTTACTCTTTAACCTCCATAATGTGCGAAGACTTGGAGGTTTATTGTAACAATCCGCTCTTTTTTCTCACTGGGAGCCCGTTGCAAGAAGGCTCAAAAACAACGGAGTTCACAGATCAGCTCCAGGAATACGTTCCAGCTGGTGGATCAACAAAAACAATCGCACATTATTTAGAACTGGTCACCAGTAAAAAGTTCCATCGCTTTGGAAAACCTGAATGGAAATATAAATTAAAATACATAAGCACCCCGTTGTTAATTTTAAGTTCAAGCGAGGATCTTATATCAGACGCGAGTGATAACCAAATGTTGTATCTTTCTGTTTTGAATCCCTTGGGCCACATCATAATCAAAGATCAGAATTTTAGCCACTCTGAGTTTGCTTGGGGCTTTAATGCGGACTTATTGTTTTATTATAAGATAAGGGACTTGATTGACCTGGGTCCAGATGTTGTCAAAGTATAATTGATTAAGAATTTCGTTGTTTTTCTTTGAAACTATCATTTACAATCAACTGCGGTTATTGCATAAACACTGGTACTGGGGTTAAAAAATATAAGCAAGCAATAACAGAATGTACAAGTTGAAATATGTTAATATTGTAAATAGTTAATTATATTAATCGTTCATCAAAGCTATTTTGTTGTTTTTGTTTATCCGACACTTTGACATTTGGGTTTGCCAATTTTAATTGACAGAATGTTACTTTCAGCTCTATATGAGTAAAGAGGTTGATGATTAAACTCGTTATTCGCTCATAAACTACTATTAAGAGCAATGACGCGTAGTAGCAGTATCCAAGAGGCAACCGGATGGCTCGCGGTATTCGAGCTCCTGAAGCGTTGTGGAACTGAGCCAACTTGGCCATGTTTTTTTTTATGCTATCCCTCCTTATGCAACATTTTTTATTCACTGTTCCCCTCCCCTATTTCCGTTGCCTCTGCAGTTCGGGTTGCTCAAGGCGGTTCCATATCACTTCGGGAGCTGAAATACCGCGAGCCGTCCGGTTGCTTCTTGGATATTGCAACTACACGTAGGCTACGGCTTTAACTATAGGTACCAACTGCTTCTTTAAAGTGAGCAGGGCCGGCCGGTAATGCCGGTATTTTACTTCCAAATTTTTCATTTCCTTATTTAATATCCTTACTTTCACACACCTAATCTGTTTTTTTAAATTCAGAATAATAGATATGAAAAAAAATGACTGGGTTGCACTGGTGTAACAGTTTTTCGATCAGGTCACGTGTCCGTCTTAGGAATTTTCAATCCGTCGAATCTTACGGTCACGTGACCTGTAGTAAGTTTAACAATTTTTCCCCATCACAAACAAGTGCACAGCGCCGCTAAAGAAGTTTTCACTTCAAAATAACCATGTGCTAGTCGGATCTCGGCAAGTACTGTTCCGTTCTTTCAGTTGTTTTACTTTATTCACACTTTACTAACTTAACTCTTTTATCTAGTCATTAATAAAGTAAAGAAGTAGGTACAATTGCAAAAAAAAAACATTTCGTCTCAAGCAGTTAGTAGGTAGTAAGGGTCATGGAGATAAGCCACCACGGACAGACAGATCGACAGATGGACACGGCGAAGCTATAAGAGTGCCTTGTTGACTACAGAATTAAATAACTTTAACCGTATACTATTAGACTCTAATCGATTTTGGCAACCTTTGTATTGTAAAGGCACAAATCAATGAATGCATGTCGAAATTTACGAGAAACAGTTTCGTTAAGCAATGTACTTCTTCTGGGAACAATTGATGGCTTGGTAATTTCAACATAGACGCCCGGGGTCAAAGGTACCTACAATTTACTGCGAGTGCTTATTTGAGACTCACTTGCCTGTTTATGTGACCGCTTGGTTTCGTTTTTGTTTTATATTTTTTGCGCCTAGAAAGTGATAAGAAATTGATGAGTATAAGGTTTACAAGCATCCATTTAATTTAGAATTTAGTTTTTTTATTAGGTCCCTTTAAGACGGATGGGTGAATAAAGTGATCTTATACTCTTGAGGTGCATGTGTGCTTTAAGATGCGCACTTGTCAAATAGCGACTTGAGAATAATGAGAATACCAAACGGCGCCTGGTTCTGATCGGCCGTAGCGCCCAGTTCAATACCGTTCTTGATTTCACTAAAAACCAGCAGAATTGCTGCCACAAATCTACCGTGTTTACTGTGTGTGGTTCATTTACATGGACTGTGTAGCAGCCGCGGCGTGTTCAGCGGCCAGTCTCCACGCCACGACATGACACGAGTCAGCAGCGGCGGCCGACACGTCGCGTTGATTTCCCGGGCGGCCGATTTTCGCAGCGGCGGATGACGCTAAATTTGAAGTTGGTCAATTAGATGATTGTTTATTTTTGTAACTGGCTTAATTTTTATTAAATGTACAAGTTAAGCAAAATGTATTTCGCAAAAAAGGATTAGGATGGTGTACGAAACGCATATCGGAATTGGTTTACTTAATGTGCCGGTAGATGGCGCTGTTACATCCGGCAAACTAGCGAATGCTAGTTCAACGTAGTTTCGTAAGGTGTTAAACCTTTTTGGTATTTCTTGTGAAGATTTGTAGTTACAGAATAAACATATACGTCTGTTTATCATTAAACACGGTGTTTGTTCTTGCTTCCCCTTTGAGACCCTAGTGCAAATTTGTACATGGTCCCTCGAATCGGATAGCCTTAGTAGCCATTGGAGTGGCGTTTTTGGTAGTCTGTGCGGACTACACTTCGTACCCCGTGCTTAGCAGTGGTTCGCTGCTTCAAAGGCCGGGAAAGTTGCAGCCTGCCGAGGTAGCCAGCGCCATCTAGCGTTGGAAAGTCAGCAGTTTCCTGTAAAATCAATTCAAGACTTGGAGCATCGAAAGGCGCGAGTGGCGCCATCTAGCGACGAGTAGCCGGAAGCATCTCTAGCGACGAGTAGCTGGAAGTATTCTCAGTAGAGGCGCCATCTGGGACTAGCAGACGACAAGGAAGTTCAACGAAGTGTGACGTCACGTATCAGGGGAGAGTGAGTGAGCAAGTGCAAATCGTGAGTACTTTTAAATTCATATGACACGCGAGTTTCAACTTTAAAACGACGAATAAATTGGTGAATCTATTGTGGAATTTTGAACTTTATTCGAAAGACCGTATTTAGTTAAAAGAATTGTTTACATCGACTTGGAAAATTTCATCAGCGATTTATATGGACTTTCAACTTAAAATAATCGCCTTAGTAATTTGTATTGATTATTAACATAGAATAATTTGTAGTTAGTATTAACTTAGAATTATAAGCGAAATCCTATTGGAACGGGGAACCTACGCCCAATTCTTCCCAAGTGCTACTAAGTTCCAAACACTTGTAAAATTTTGCGGATTTGGCTTGTAATTTATTCTAAGTGTGGTTTCTTTGTCACAATAGTTTGTCTTTGAAATTAGTGTGTGGCATTGCTAGTTGGTTTAGATTATGGACGCGTTACTTAACTATCAGGAGGACTTGTGTACTCGTATTTTTAAAGCCAGAGTTAACTTTAGAAAGTCGCCCAAGGAGCGCATAACACAACATTACTTGGAAAGTAGGTTAGAAGCTTTAGAACAGCTTTGGTCTGAGTTTAGAAAAGGACACAAAGACTTATTCCGATCACCAGACCTCACAGCTTTAAAAGCAAAGTCTTATGTTACGGGAGATACATATGATAAAACGGAGGAAGAGTATACTGATTACAAATGTGAGTTAAAAGACGGATTAGCTCAGTGTGCTAGTTCTCTGGTTAGTCAGTCTAGGCGTAATGACAGTCAAGATAACGCGTCCTTTAAGCCAAATGTAGTGAAACTTCCTAAGTTATGTATTCCTAGTTTCTCGGGGAAATATCATGAATGGACGACATTCAGAGACTTATTTGTGTCCATGATACACAACAATGATTCCTTAGACAGTGTTCAAAAATTGCAGTATTTAAAAAGTTATCTAACTGGGGAGGCTGAGCAGTTGCTTCGTAACATACCTGTTTCCGACATAAATTATGCTAGATGTTGGACACAACTAGAGCAACGATATAATAATAAAAAATATTTATCCCATTGTATACTTAAACGATTGCTAAGTCAAAAGAGTGCAACGACTGAGTCTCCAGGGTTCCTTAAGGATCTGTTGGACACGTCGAACGATTGTTTAAGTGCACTGTCGAATTTAGGCATTGATGTATCTACGTGGGACATTATTGTCATTCATTTGCTGTCGTTAAAACTAGACCCCGAATCGCGCAGGCAATGGGAACTTAACGTGGCAACTAACTCGGCTTCAGACGCTTTACCTACGTTTAGCCAATTTAAAGAGTTTTTAACGAGTAGATACAGAGCACTGGAATTTCTAGAACCGAGAAGCGCTAATAAGACCCCAATTGCTTACGGGAAGTCGTTCAATAGTAGTAGCCATAACCAACAAAATGTACTCCATGTCGCAACTGCAGATTCACTCGCGTGTGAATTTTGTACCGAGCCTCACAAGCTGTGTTACTGTAAAAAGTTTGCTGGTGAGGATTACGTCAAAAGGCATGAATTTGTTACCAAAAATAAAATTTGCTATAATTGTCTAGGCGGTAACCACAATGTAAGATTTTGCCAAAAAGCCACTAGCTGTAGAATTTGTAAGAGAAAGCATCACTCCTTGCTTCACCCTAAGGATGTATCCACTTCAACTGCCAATCCGAAGTTAGTAGTTCAGGCATCTGAAACTGGGTCTGGGGAGGCCACGCATATCGCAACAGAGAAGGAAGAGGTCACGCCGATAGTCAGCTGTTTTACGAAAGGGGTAGATCAAGGTGAGGTATTGTTACCCACCGCGCTTATTAAGGCCGAGTCTAAAACAGGGGACTATCAGGTTATTCGAGCATTTATAGATCAAGGGTCGCAGGCTTCATTTGTGACGGAAGCAGTTGTACAAGCCTTAGGGATAAAGAAAATTCCCATCAAGAAGTCACTTTCCGGATTAGGTGGTTGTCAATTAGCGGTGTCACCTAAGTATCAAGTTCAACTAAAGATTCAATCGATAACCGATCCAACTTTCAACCTCGCATTGAAAGCTTATGTTTGGAACAAGATCACTACCGATCTTCCTGGAGAAAAAGTAGTAGTTCCAGAGTGGTTGGAGCTTCAGCAGCTCACGTTAGCGGATCCAACCTATAGTAGACCCAACAAAATAGATATACTACTAGGCGGTGAAGTTTACAGCCAGATTCTAAGAGATGGAGTGCTGAATGGTCCAGAAGGAGTGCCATTAGCACAGTGCACCACACTCGGGTGGATTTTATCTGGGGCAGTAGGCTCCGCGAGCGTAAACGAGAACTTAACCGTTTTACACGTGCAAGTTAATGAAGACGACATGCTAAAACGTTTCTGGGAAATAGAAGCCGAGCCATCAGGTCACACTAAGCTGTTAACAGATGAAGAACAAAGATGTGAAGAACTTTTTGCATCCACGACTAAGAGAGACGCAGAGAGCAGGTACGTGGTGAAGTTGCCGTTTCGGGACAATCCAACCTGCAAGGGAAATTCACGGCAGATAGCAGTCAAAAGGTTACACACATTAGAAAGAAAATTCGGAAGAGATTCAACTCTCAAGGCACGATACTCTGAAGTAATAAAAGAGTATGAACAGCTCGGTCACATGGTTCCCGTGATACAACCGGATCACAAAACGGAAGAAGCGATCTACTTACCTCATCATGCCGTGATCCGCGAGGACAAAAGCACCACCAAGGTCAGAGTCGTGTTCGATGCCTCCTGTAAATATGACGACGGGATATCACTAAACGATCAGCTCATGATAGGACCTACCTTGCAATCAGAACTACGTCATCTCATTATGCGTTGGAGGCAGTACCCCGTCTGTCTAGTGGCGGACATAGTAAAAATGTACAGGATGGTAAGAGTAGCCAACGAGGACACAGACTTTCAGCGCATAGTGTGGCGCGAAAACGCTGAAAATGAAATCAAAGATTACAAGTTGCGGACCGTCACTTTCGGAACTGCTTCAGCGCCCTACTTGGCTGTAAAGGCACTTAATCAGGTAGCATGTGATCACAGAGAGCAGTATCCCATAGCTGCACCACGCGTCCATAAAGAGTTTTACATGGACGATTTGATGACCGGTTGCCAGTCCGAAGAAGAAGGTCTACAACTGTACCATGAAATGAAAGGCCTATTGAATGAGGGAGGGTTCGTGCTGCAGAAATGGGCTAGCAACAAGAAAGAGTTGTCAAAGCAGATCAATAGACGAGAAAGAGAAAATCTGGGAAACGAAGAAGAAAAGAGTCACCTGGAAATAAAGACAGATAATATAACTAAAATACTCGGACTTACCTGGAACCGGGATGACGATGAATTTCAGTACGCGGTAAAATTGCCGCCGCTAACGCCACCTGCAACAAAAAGAAAAATAATTTCGGATGTTTCACGTTTGTTCGACCCATTAGGATGGTTAGCACCGTGTGTTATTACAGCAAAAATGTTTATCCAGCGTCTATGGTTAGCAGGAATCGGCTGGGATGAGGAACTACCATCTGATATACTACAGGATTGGTTAACTTACCGTGAACAGCTAGCTCACCTTATAGACTTCCGGATTCCAAGATGGCTTCACACGCACGCTAATGACACACTTCATGAACTGCACGGTTTTTGTGACGCATCAAACGCCGCTTACGCTGCTGTCGTTTATCTTCGAGTAGTTGACTCAACTGGGAACGTACATGTGGCTTTAGTGGCAGCCAAGACAAGAGTATCCCCTGTCAAACAGGTCAGCATACCTAGATTGGAACTTTGTGGGGCCGTACTTGTGGCTAAACTGCTGGCCGAAGTTGCGGAGGTCATGAAAATACCCAAACCAAACATAAGAGCGTGGACGGATTCCACAGTGGTTCTGGCGTGGCTCAATAAACATCCAAGCAGCTGGAAAACCTTTGTAGCTAACCGGGTATCCGAGATATTAACCACCATGGATTCTGCGCAATGGTCTCACGTCCCTACAAAAGAAAATCCAGCAGATTGTGCTTCACGTGGGATGCAACCAACAGAATTAAAAGACCACGACCTGTGGAAGTTTGGCCCTAAACTTCTGCATGATAAGACCATTCATTACTCAAAGCCTAAGAATAATAATACGGATCTTGAACAGTCGGCAAGAGTTCATGTAGGAATAGTAGAAGAAGCGTTCTGGAACAAATACTCATCTCTCAACAGGCTTATACGGGTTGTTGCTTACTGTCGACGTTTTTTAAGAAAGCGCGATAGCCCACTGAATAACCCAATCAACGCCCGATATCTGCAAAGGTGGGAGTTGGATGAAGCAACCCTGACCTGCATTAAGAAGTGTCAAAACGTTGAGTTCAAGAACGAAATAGAGGAAATCAACAAAAACGGGTACATTCGTTCAAAGGCCTCTAAGATTCGTTCTTTAACACCGTTCCTTGAAAATGGTGTTTTGCGTGTAGGCGGCCGATTGCAAAACGCTTCAGAGTTAGAAGTAGCAAAACATCCGATTATCTTGGCGTACGACTCGCATCTGACTAAGTTGATTGTGGCAGATGCCCATGAACGTACTCTTCATGGCGATCAGCGAGCTACTCTGAACTACTTAAAGTCAGCTTACTGGATAGTACGAGCGAAGGACTTAGTGAAACGACATATTCACAAATGTGTGCGCTGCATTCGTCACAAATCCAAGGTCCAAACTCAGTTGATGGGAGCCTTACCTTTGGCTAGAGTTACTCCGGATAGAGCTTTTATCCGCAGCGGAGTGGATTATGCAGGACCCATCAATTTAAGAACTTCAAAAGGCCGAGGACATCACTCATACAAGGGCTATGTGTGTCTGTTCATCTGTATGGTCACCAAAGCCATACACCTAGAGGTAGTGAGTGAACTTACCTCACGTGGATTTCTTGAGGCTTTCAAGAGATTCACATCCAGACGTGGCCGCTGCTTAGAAATTTACAGCGACAACGGCACAAACTTCGTCGGAGCTGCTAAAGAATTAAAGTACCTGTTCAACGCAGCGAAGTCAACTATGATCCAAGAAGTAGCGGAAGGTCTGGCTTCAAATGGTACTACTTGGCACTTTATCCCTCCTAAAAGCCCGAACTTCGGTGGATTATGGGAAGCAGGGATTAAGTCCACCAAATACCACATCAAAAGGGTCATTGGAGAGTCGACACTTACCTATGAGGAAATGGGAACTCTGCTCAGCCAGATCGAGGCCTGCTTGAATTCACGCCCTATCTCCATTATACCCAACGACCCGAATGAACCAAACCCTTTAACTCCGGGTCACTTTCTGATAGGAGAGCCTCTAGTTACAGTCCCGGAAATGAACTATGAACGCTCGAATATTAGCACTCTTAAGCGATGGCAACTGACCCAGCGTATGCTACAAAACTTTTGGCGTCGTTGGTCAAACGAATACTTAACTCACTATTTACAGCGGTACAAGTGGGCACATCAAGTCCCCGAACCTCATGTAGGGGACATTGTTTTGGTGAAGGAGGATGATCTCCCTCCTTCTAAGTGGCTTTTCGGCAGAATCATGCAGAAACACCCTGGCTCAGATCACCTGACCAGAGTGGTAACTATCAAGTGTAAAAATACGCTGATAAAGCGACCAACGTCAAAACTCTGTGTATTGCCGGTGGCTAATTAGTTTTTAAGTTTATTGTAATTTTAAGATTATTATGTCATTACTCATTATAGTATAAGAAATGATCCGCCACCAGCTTCATTTTCAGTTTATTTTTAGTAAATGGAGTAGCTTTATATACAGTCAAACCCTAATAACTCAGACACTTCACGGTGAGCGGTCATGATGAAGGACATGTTGTCCTTGGTGAGCGGTATGTACGAAACGCATATCGGAATTGGTTTACTTAATGTGCCGGTAGATGGCGCTGTTACATCCGGCAAACTAGCGAATGCTAGTTCAACGTAGTTTCGTAAGGTGTTAAACCTTTTTGGTATTTCTTGTGAAGATTTGTAGTTACAGAATAAACATATACGTCTGTTTATCATTAAACACGGTGTTTGTTCTTGCTTCCCCTTTGAGACCCTAGTGCAAATTTGTACAGATGGGTTGGGCACGGAGTACATTTGTGTCAGTCTCGGTGGAACAGATTTGGTAGCCTTTGTTAGAGCTTTCAAATTATTATATTTCAAGGGTACCCCAGTGCTTCCGTGATAATATAACAGGTAATTTGGTGTACATTCAGCATCAGAAGTAGCTACGCAAAATAACACAATCAAAATTATCTACGCATTCCATATCCTCTTGGCATGAGCATTGTGTAGGTGATTTTGAGCACTTGGGCCGCGTAGCTGCTTTTGTTATTGACTGTATTGAGCAATTGATCCAACTGACCTAAACCATGTGACCGTATCCGCGGAAGCTAAGCAATATAGCGGCAAAGGCTTTGCTTAGGTGAAACTCGGCTCTCGCGCACCTTCGAGTCTGAATTCACTCGAATGTGGTTAACTGTGACACTTGTTGTAATCACGAAGATCACAAGCCATCAAAAGAGCACACCGGGCTATGCGATAGAACGCGATTCCGTAATTTGGGTTTACTGGCTATCAAAAATCGGCTTTGTCGGACAGAGGACCTTTTGTTCGTTATAGTGCCTTTTTTTAGCATTAGAAAGAAGGATAAAGCACGAAGCACGAGGTCTTTTATATAAGACACTTTATGCCACACAACTGTCAAAGTATCTCAAACAGCCATTAAAAAAGTCTTATTTTGAAAGTATTTATCCCATCAAAAACATTACATTTACTTAAAGTGATGCCAAGACTCCATAGCTCATACAGCTTTCAGCATGAAAAAGATATCAGATCGCAATTAGCGCCAAGCTTCCTACTCCACACGGCGTAACTCTATCACTACCAGCCACGCTTTACAAATTCTACATCTTGGCTAAAAAGTATAGCTTTGTTGGGCACATACCGGTCGCCGCATAGACTTTCACGCCGAATAAATTTATGATGATATTAATTAGTGATGGGTCTTTACTTTTTAGCCAAGATATAGAATTTGTAGAGCGTGGCTGGTAGTAGTAGAGTTATGCCGTGTGGAGTAGGAAGCTTGGCACTAATTTGCGATCTGACATCTTTTTCACGCTGAAAGCTGTATGAGCTATGGAGTCTTGGCATCACCTTACATGTAATGTTTTTGGTGGGATCTCATTCCTTTTTGTAAGGTAATTTCTAAAGAAGTGAATGGGAAAACCCATACAAACTTCCATCTTCTAACTTAAAGAGTGGCGGGTGATTTACTAAAAATCCTGAAATAAGTATTTTATTATTTATAACAAGGAGTCCCTATATAAATTTTCAGACCCCTAGCATCAAAATTTGCGGAAATCTCATACAAAGTTCCACCCCCGGGGGTAGAAGTTCCAATTTTTTGAATTATTTTGTTGACTGTGTACTAATACTAGCTTACATACCAAATTTCAGCTTTCTAAGACTTCAGGAAGTACCCTAGAGGTTTTGATGATCAACATCAGTGAGTCAGTGAGTCAGTGACGAAATCGGCGTCAATAAAATCTTAAGTATAAGAGCTATGTTACTGAAACTTTATATGTTTAATAAGTCTACTATTGACATCATATCCCGAGAATTTTGTTTATCTGGTATAATCCAAACCCAAGTTACGAGGGTTCAAAAAAACGACGAACCGCTTCGAGAAAAGGTAGATATTTAGTGCCCTTGCGTTGCGCTTCGCTTGGCTCGTCTTGGCGGGGGCACTGCCGTGCCCCCAGATTGACTTTGATATTTTAAATTTCGTTATTCAGTTCTGGAAAGGTTGCATAATAAAAAACCTAAAGAAGAAGAGGTTTGAAACGATCGGTTCGTTTTTTTCGCTGTCGACATTGTCAAAATTGTCAATCGTATCACGTTATTTTTCTTGCTTTCTTGATAATCAACAAATTGTTGAATTCAGATTACGAGATTATTATACGAGTATCTATTTGTTAATTAATATTCAGATTTTATTTTTCGTTGTGTGTGGTGGCGTGCGGACTGCGATGGACCAACCAGAGGCAGGCCCAAGTGGCTTGCAAAAAAGACCGACTCGTTCTCCCCCAAACCTTTTGCCTTCACCAAAGAGACAGAAACAGAGTACATTAACAACAAATGAGAAACGTATGGTGGTCAACATTTACAAGTTAATGTGTGATAAGTAGGCTCATTAAGTAATCAAAATAAAAACATGTATGTAGTACTTACTTAGTTTTATTTACTTACATAGGTACTAAATTGGTGTGGAAATACGCACATTTTATTTATTACCTACATACGAAAAATACAAAATGACAAATATATGCCTGTTAAGTTCTCGTTCTGTTAAGGACTTGGTAACATCTAATATTTGTCCCTAGCAGAAAAGTTTGACGACGACTGCTTCTTTGTTTACCGTATCGCTAATCCTAAAAAAACGGACTATAGACACTATAGTACTATTATTTATTGTGTGGTGTGTGGAGCTGCTACCCACCTTACACCTGCAGGTCCATGTTTTCCCTGTTTTTGCTAAAGCTAAGCTAATTAGTAACAAAAAAAAATTGGGTTCAAAGTTTCCAAGGCCTATACTGTTTTTTTTTTTTAATAAGTTTCGTGAATCCTCCTAAGAACTAGATTATACACTCTGTATATAATCATCTGTAAGGGAAATACTCCAAGTTATTGTATGCATTACAAGTAAATTAAGATGTCCCCAAAACCGTAATTTGTACACTGTACACGGTTGACTTTTCTTAGGCGTAAAATAAATGTAACAAAGGTAATGTGTATATAAAAAAGTTAATAATTACGAACGATTAATCAAAGTATTGCCGATAGGTACGAGTGACTGGGACCCGGGCGAGGTTAATTAAATGTCACGATTGAAGCTGACGCCATCATCCACAATACATTTTTAGCTTCTGTCCGCATCCGACCCCGTCTCGTTTTATTTCAACTCAATGACTGAAGGATGCAATCAGTGCATGCCAATGAAAATTGATTAAAGGTTCAAGTTGTCAGAGGGGGTGATGATTACGATGGAGAACATTTAGATCAATCAATTTGAGTAGTTTTTTTTATATTTACCAATCCTTCTGTTAAAACAGTTATCGATACGAAACGTCAATTCAGTATGTTTTTTTTAATATTTACGCACGACATTTGATCTCGAGTGACATGAGTATAGGGACTTCATTCGTTTGTCTATGATTTAAAAAAAACCATTCGTCTTTGAGGGTGGATCGAGTTGCCGCCATTGCTGTTGTCGTGTTATTGTTGGTTTTCTGCTGTTACGAAAGTAGAATTGTGAACCCATCTTAGAGTACTTATGATATGTGTGTAGAATGTAGATAAATTAGTGTATGCAACTGTACATAATTAGGCCTTAAAGAAGACATTATTTTAATTAAAAAAAACAATATAAACTGCATTCATAGATGTTTTGCAACATACAACTGACATTATAATTTTAAAGTAGGTACCTACTATTACTAATGAATCAGTACCCACTTGAGAAGTACGCATCATTTCTTTATTATAATTTAAGTGCATGATAAAATGATAAAGACATACGTAATAGGGGTAATGAATAATGTCATATTTTCTCGAAAAAGCATTAAAAATGTAGTCAACTGAAGAAAAAATCAACGCAAAAGGTTAAATAATCACGAAGTTATAAGTATCCAATGTTTTAAGAAGGGGTATGTTCTGTCCCTTTTTCGCAAAACGTAACTTCATATGAAGCGATGACGCTGGAAGATTGTGACGTCACTAATAGACGGCAATGTACCGTGCCCATCGTGTTCGGCGCCGCCGTCGACGCGGCCCCCTGGCAGCATCCCGTAACGTGACGTCACACACTGTTTGCGTTTTCTCTCTCTAACAAGCAATATTAAAACGGTTGTAGCTTCGTAATTCTTTAAGATATCTGAATGGGATTTTCGTCACTAGGCATATTTTCTCGAGGAGTTATAAGGTCATCTTTTTTCTCTTTATCACAGTTTGTAATTTTTAAAAATTATAAAAAAATACTAAATGTAAATATTTTTAAAGTTTCTTTCATGGGGCTATAACATATCATTTTAGGTATATTTGGCAAAAGCTACGGTAGCCTAGCGGTTCAGGCATGCGGCTGTCAAACGGCGGTCGTGGGTTCGAATCCCGGCTCGTACCAATGAGTTTTTCTGAACTTATGTACGGAATATCATTTGATACGAGTATTTACCGTTAGCTTTTCAGTGAAGGAAAAACATTGTGAGGAAACCTGCAATACATCCACGAAGAAATTCAAAGGTGTATGTGAAGTCCCCAACCCGCACTGGGCAAGCGTGGGGACTACTGCCCGTTCCCTCTCATCCATGAGAGGAGGCCTGTGCCCAGCAGTGGGACGTATATAGGCTGATTTATTATTATTATTATTATTATTATTGACAAAACATGATTCAACCGTATCATATCTCGAGGAGCCCAAACGTGGTATGTTATGAAAATGATTTTAATTTTAATTTAAAACAATCACAACTAAAGTTTAAAAAAAAAAGAAACTAACTTAAATAAGCTAATAGCTCCCCCCGCGACCCCCAGAGGCAAAGGTGCCCATCACGCTCGCGGTATTACCCCGTTGAATCGCGATGGACAACCTTTGTCTCAGGAATGACCCGGAGCGAGGGTCTAAACTACTTCTAAAAAGACGCCGCCCCAACTCCCTTAGAAAAGTCCTCGCCTCGGCACACCAACACCCCGACGTTTCCACGGCTAGAGGGGCAAACAAATAGTTGGTGAGTGCCGCGTATTTCTCTGTCTTTCTCACAGCCGCCAACTCAGCCGCTGCTCCTGCCGTTCGCACAGTCCGACCAATGTGCGAAGCAGCAAAAGTACTCACGCACGTCGCGTCCCAGACCAAGCACTTGGCACTTGGCTCTCCCAGGGCACAAGGGTCAGACCGTCAGGTCTTTTCCCATCCGACCGACTTAGACCTGGTGGCTCCAATACACTAGGGACATTGGCAGACACGAGAGCTCTTTTAATAATGTCATTAAGAGCATGGTGCCGCGGAAACCTGCCCGCACATCGGCAACAACTCAACGCGTGGTGGCCATTACTCTCGACCGTGGCGCCACAGATGCATGTGTGGGGTTCGCAGACATCGCAGCCAAGGCGAAGAGCGACAGCCACCCGCATGGAGTTGTCGTCGAGCAGGGTACCGAAATGAGGAGAGGGAAGCGCATTTAAAACAAGTGAAAAAAAGATTGAAATATAATGATTCATATATTTTTAAGGACTGTTCAATTTACTAAGCGGACATCAAAAATAGGTTTATCTAGGGAATTCTTATTACAAAAATAAGTTTATAATGATGAATATTTAATACTCTTTTAAAAGATCACTCAATAATAGTACCTAAAATAAAACAAAAAACTGTTAAATGCGGATCAAAATACAATACATATTTCGTAGCAATTGCTACGCGCCCATGCGCGCGGGCGTAGACCCTGGCTACACCTTACAGTTGCAGCATACCGCAAATACTTTTTAAAGCCTAGTAGTAGAGATTTTTAAGCTACATTTCATACCAAATTTAATGGCACAAGTAGATACAAACACATAAGTACGAGTAACAGCTTCAACATAAAAAACAAAACAGAAATAAATACGTAAAAAATGCTGGGATTTTAAATTTAATGTCCATTGCAAAATAACAGGTCACAAACAAAACAAATAACAGGAAACATCGTAAAAAACAAAACAGAAATAAATACGTAAAAAATGCTGGGATTTTAAATTTAATGTCCATTGCAAAATAACAGGTCACAAACAAAACAAATAACAGGAAACAGCGTCTTGAGCTAATTAGCACTGGTAATAACACGGTTAATGACTCATTAGTTGTTTTCACTTCCGATGCCGAAAAAGGAATGTTTTAATGTTTATTTAGGCAAACAACGGTACAATAATACTTAATACTACGGCGATAGGATATACATCAACCAGCAATGTTGCCACAACTTATTAATACTTTTTTTTTTTATTAGGGTATTAACCAAAACCAACAATGTGAATACATGCTAGTTTAAATTTAAATTTAAGTGAAAAAACAAGGTAACTAAAGTTAACTTAATACTACGGCGATAGGCTATACCAGCAAAGTTGCATATACAGAGTGTTAACGGGGTCATGATCCGGAATGACAAAAAGCGAATAAGATGATCATACTGAACAACCTTTCCCATGGGACCAACCACGAAATCGCAAAAAAAAACCAGGTATTCCATACATAACTCTCAATTAAATCGCAGTTAACTCACAGTTAACTCTTAATTGGCTCTTTTTTTTTGCGATTTCGTGGTTGGTCCCATGGGAAAGGTTGTTCAGTATGATCATCTTATTCGCTTTTTGTCATTCCGGATCATGACCCCGTTAACACCCTGTATATGTATAGGTGGTGTTGTTGAATGTTGCAAACAATAAATTGCAAAACCTTTTATGGCCTCAGGTAGTATGACAAATAGTGGGTAACTGAGAAAAATATCATGGCTTAGCTTAATGATTGCCATCCGAGCCCTATGACCTAACTAACGACGAGACCAATGTCCCGCGTTGTGCGCCGACCGACCGAGACCGAGTTTCACTGTCCCGCGCGGTGCGCCGACCGACCGAGACCGAGTTTCACTGTCCCGCGTGGTGCGCCGACCGACCGAGACCGAGTTTCACTGTCACGCGTGGTGCGCCGACCGACCGAGACCGAGTTTCACTGTCCCGCGTGGTGCGCCGACCGACCGAGACCGAGTTTCACTGTCACGCGTGGTGCGCCGACCGACCGAGACCGAGTTTATAGATTCCTGTCTATAAAGTCAGTCTGAAGAGGAAAGACCACTGGTAATTTTTCCATACATACGTTCTCGACTGCTTCCTCCGAGGTTTTTGACCGAAGATTAATTATTTTTTTGAAATAGGATCAATATCGTCTATATCTGTGTCGCTATGTTTTGATTTTTTTGATATTCTTATTTTCATAAGTGGTAGTTTACCTCACAGACCGATTACATAGGCCGTAAACAGAAGCAATTTACACAAATGTATTGAAAATAAACGCAAAAAGGAAAACTACCGGCATTTAATATTTCCTTCTCGTTCATTTCCGAAAATGTTGTTACAATTGATTAAGTTTCGGAGGAGGAAACAGTGGAGAGCAAAACCTCGATTTTAATGATTTTACTTAGGACTTTTAGTCTGTGCTGCATTTGTTCTTATCGCACAGATTTTTGGGGCGATAGCGATCTGCTGAATACGTACACAGACAAAAAAGTGATAGACAATAGTCGACACTAAAGGTCGATATCCTAGTGATGTGAAAAGTTATCGACAAATCTAAAAGTTCTCATAGATATCTCTCTTCTCTTTAAATGGCTTTTTGTGAGCAGTATAAAAAGGGAAATTCACATTTATAATTGATAGTCAAAATAAAGTTTTATTTAGAATATCATAATATCGTAACATACCCGGACAGATAGTTCACCATATAAAAATAAATAAATAAATAAATATTAGGGGACAATCTTACACAAATCGACCTAGTCCCATAGTAAGCTCAGTAAGGCTTGTGTTATGGGTACTAGAGGACGATATATATATAATAAATATAAATACTTAAATACATAGAAAACTTCCATGACTCAGAAACAAATATTCATGCTCATCACACAAATATTTGCCCTTACCGGGATTCGAACCCAGGACCTTCAGCTTCGTAGGCAGCGTCAATACCCACTAGGCTAACCGGTCGTCAAAATAAATAAATGTATATTAAACTGTGATTTAACCCGTTATTTTTTTTAAATAGGCAGGGCAAATTGACTAATAGAAGGACAACTTAGCGACGTCAAGTAATTTGAAAATTAATCGTATATTTTCAAACATATTTGTAAAATATGACGAAAAGTTAGAACGAAGTTTGTTGCTAAAAAATCTTTTACCAATATTTAAGATTTACTTAAATATGTGTTGTTTTTTTTTATAAATACAGCATTTCATTGAATTTGGGACGATTATATTCAACTTATAAACAAGTAAAACTTTCACTCTCTGGAATTCGAACCCGAGACCTCTAACTCAGAAAGCAAACGTGTACTGCACTAATCACCCCACGACGTGACGTACATTTACTCAAAATTAAACTACTTATTTGTGTCGTGAAAGTCATAATTTGATAGTCAACAGTGTCAACATTGCGGAGCTGAGACTGCATGAATTTCATAACATGTGTGCGTGCGTGCACACATGCTCGCGCACGGCCCCGCCTCCGTCAGAGCGACAGAAATATTGTTTAAGAATTGTCGAATCTGCAAAATGGCTCAGCTAATGTACGGTCTTAATAACTACTACTTTCGAATAGAAAACATTTAATAGATATTCTACATGCAACCGAGTTCTATTTACTTTACAAACAAGGAATATGCAAGTGATTTCTATAAGCCTATAGAAATCACTTGGATTGTAGCCATTTATTTCAGTGTCACAGAATCTGATATTAAAATATTGTTTTTCATTTAATCAAAACTATTTTTTTAATCATTTAATTATAAATGCATAAAATCTGCGGGATAATCAAGTTCACGAAACACAACGTTATTGGCAAGATAGATTATGAAATGTATGAAAGTGCAAGTAGCGATCGAATTCCGATAAAATATTGCACCTGCCTTTGTATACAAAACGTTACCGGCAAGTGTTTTTTTAAGTAGGGTAAATTAACGTAGTCCTTTGACTTAAACATGATGATATTAACTAAGTTAATGTTCTAAACTATCAACTTCGTATTTTTTTTACAAGTTTTTAATTCAATTATTTATTTTATAATAATATACAATAAGAACTAATTAAAAAAATATAGAAAACAAACAAAAACTAAAGTTACCTAAAAGGTCCCCTAGGTCAGATCCCTGCGGAAGGGTTCCCATAAGACTGTCTGCGTTCCCCCTTTGGATAGCTATGCCGATCTGTTGGGCAAGAAACAAGCCAGCCCTACGGGCTCCGGATAAACTAACATTTTTTTTTTAATTGGCTGAATAATTTGGTGGATTTGGTGGGGTCCAGGGTCCGAGCGCGAGCGTTTCGACAGCAAAAGCCGCAAAAACATGTCCGTGAGGCCGCATTTCAATTAACAACAAAATTAATTATTTTTGTTTTTTCATTATCCCTAATCGCATAATCTCCCATTCTTATAATTTTACTTCCTCACTATATTATGGTAGCCAAATTTTTGCTTGCAAATGTTTACAAACGTGTTTTTTTAGCATTAATTTTATTTGCAATTGAACAGTTTCGACGGAGCCCCGCGCGGCGGGGCTCCTATTTCTGGGAAGTTTGCCCTTCGGGCATCTGAAGCTACCTAACGAACCTAACCTACCTACTCTTACGCAATGGGTTTCCTGCGGGGATGGAAAATTGAGGCGTAATAAAATACGATACGGGAGTAACACGACTGAGAACGTAAGCTGCAGTGGAAATAAGCGACGAGAATAATCGCGTTCGGAAAAAAATTAGCAAAGAAAATGAGCTTAAAGAAAAATTGTATTTGGGGTAAGCGATGTAAACAAACCATTTTATTGACAACTAGTTAAGTACCTACTACATACATATGATAAAAAAATCTAAATTGGAAATAATTAATAATACCTTTTTTGTATAACGTATAATAATATATTTCATTCATAATTTCAGTTAATTAATTACCTAGCGACAAAAACAAAAAAATATCAAACATCAGTAAAATTATAACTTAATTCGCTCTTGAAAGGTCGGGCAAAATATTAATGAATGTTAATCTTTATTTATATTTTTGTAGGTTAATTCATATTTTCTCATTACAAGGTCATGCCAAAAGAAATTAGATACTCAAAAGTTACAAAGTTTATACAGTTATCTATTGTTTCGAAGTATTTACCATGAACACGTATACACTTTTCCATCCGTCTAAACCACTTGGAAAATACTGATGACCACTATTCAGACACCTCAGAAATTTCATAATTAACGCAGCCAGGGCATCTTCTTTGTTCTCAAATCGCTATCCTATTATTATTTCTAGAATTTTTGGAAAAAGGTAAAAATCATAGGGTGGGGCAGAATGGTAACGTTTTGTGAACTGAAATAAGTAGTCAAGTGTTCTAGCAGAAGTGTGCGGGGCAGCGTTGTCGTGGTGCCAGAGCAGATGCTGGGTTCCTGACTTCGGCCGCTTGTCACACCAAGCTGACAATACTCTTGGGGCACAAACTGTCACATACCATTCTGAATTAACTGTCCTTTAATCTTCTAGCACTATCGTAGCAATATGTCCCGTCTTGCAGAAAAATGACGCAACCATGTTTCTGTAAACTTCGTGCTCGGTGACATTTTGTCGGAGTCGGCTCATCTTCAAAGCACCATACTATGGACTGTCGCTTTGTTTCAGGATCGTAGTTATATAAACGTTTTTTTTCTCGCTAGCGTCGAATTTATTAAAATCATAAAATTGCACTAATCCACGCGACGGTCTTTCTGCAAATCGGTGAGTTTGTGCGGCACCCATCTTGAACAACGCTTATGAAGAAACAGTTGATCATGAATGATAGTTTGCAATGCTGCTAATCCAATGCCCAGTTCACGCTCGAGCTCTACATATGTAATTCATCGGTTCGCATGAATATATTTTTCCACAGCTTGCACATTTTCTTGAGTGACGGTGGTTGGCCGTCCTGTCTTCGTCTCATCTTCAAAGCTCTCCCGTCCTCTATTAAATTCAGCAAACCAATTAAAACAGTTGCAATTGAACACGCAGACTCACCAAAAGTCAAGTCTAAAAGTTCAAATCACTCTTGAGGTTTGAAACCTTTTTTAAAGTCATAAATTTCTAATAAATCATAACACGAAAATCACGTCGAGTGAGCTCCATTGTTGCGGCAAATTCTCCCCAAATTCAACCAGAAAAAAAAAATACTATGATTTTCCGAGTGTTCCATTTTTGAATTAGCCAATAACCAGCCTTTACAATGGTGTTTAACTTCAAATGACCATGGAATATCTAATTTCTTTTGGCATGACCCTCGTATTTGCTCTATAATATTCAAGATAAAGCATACGGAAAAGTTAATTAATTAGTGCCGGTATCATACTGTAGTATGTCAATTTGTTGCTCAATTAGGTGTATTGTGATTTAATCTAGTTATATATATAATTAATAAAAAATAAGACATTCGCGTTGTCGTCCGAAGCCAAGTCACGAACTCAGTGACGTTTGTGGGAGGCTTGTAGCATACATTTTTATATTTGAGCGCCTGGGGTCAAAACAATTTTAATACTTACAAAAACACATGATTATTTCAGATCAGTAGCATCTTCAATTTCTTTTATAAGACTTGCAGTCCACATATATCTCTAGAGAATCAAGATAATTCTATAGCATGTAAACAAGGACATCTAAGAAAAAACAAAGAAAAAAATACCAATTGGACAAGGTGTTTTCTTTGGCCGATGCTGCCGATAACCATTGTTGTTCAGGCCTGTGAATTATATACTAACTAGTTATCTACCGTGTAATCTAGAAGAACAAATCTTTTACTATTACTTCTTATTCTTAGATAATGAAAACTCTTCAATAAAATCGGTGTATTTGTTTGGATGTAAAAAATAAACCAAATAACGACGGAAAAAGTTTCTTTTTGAAGCTAAACCAAAATATTTTCAGCATAATAAATATGCTCCTAAATAAGAAATATTTAATAATTAAAAATCGGCCAAGTGCGTGACGGGCCACACGCAGTGTAGGGTTCCGTAGTTGCCTGTCTGTCTTGTTACGCGCTCCAACTAAATGGTGCGGTTGGGTCGGCCAAATTTGTACGAAGGTAAGCTTTAGGTTCGCCACAGAATAAGTAATAGTACTACGTACGGTTTTCTGTTAAGAAGTTCCCTGTTTAGGTACGCCAAACGTGCCTAAATATCTCTTTCTATCCCATGCAACGCGCTCTTTCGGAGGCGGAGCCTTAGAGCTAAGGTTGCCGGCAGCTCAATCTATAAAATTATACGTTACGAGTGCTTGCGTGGCTAGTAGATACTATAACTTATTCTGTGCTCGGGATGAAAAGGGATTGTCGGCCTCGTATCTCTATACGGCATCGCTGTACGCTCATTACTTGGTCGGTTATCCATATTTTCACAGCCTCTGCACTAATGTACTATTATTTAGATAAAGCCAGTCAAGTTTTGGTACATACCACTATATTTAAACCCAGGAAAAGTTCAGTTTAGTTTGGAAAGGGAAATAAATTGCAAAATAATGTGTGCAATTAAAAAAAAATTGGGTTACCCGTGCAAAGGACGGGTCGCCAGTTAATCCATACAATTAAAATAGTCTATATCGTGTATACCAATTCCACTATGCTGCAATGAAAATTGTAATCGCGCGATATGGTGTAAGTAAAAACTTACCTTATTTCTCAGGGGTTGGAGAACTAAATATACATCGTACAAAGACGAACTAAAGGACTGAACTGACTATTCGTACCTCCTTCCTTCGTAGCGTTGAGGTTTAAGAACGACCCGGCAACTGTGTCATCATCGTGTCCGAGTTCATAAGTGCAGGCAGTGTCGCGCAACTAGGGACAAAAAGAAGAATGACATCCATTTGCTCACATTCAGATCAAATCTGACAAGTGTCAGAACAAGTGACAAGTTTTCTATCTGTGCTTCTAACGTGGCGGACACATGCTATCACTTACTTCCGTTCTTTCTCTTTCTGTCATTCTGTCATTGCACAAACTATATAGAGATACTACGTGCATTTGGATGGTTACCATGTATATTGTAATTTCAGGAGAAAACATGCGTGTCAAACAACCAATGCTTTTGATGAATACATTTAAAACACGTACTTCATTATTTTCAAATGTATGTATAAGATTCTCGTCATCAACCAGTTTAAAGCCAGCAATAATAGATACCAAGAACTTTAGGTACCTACCTACATACAAGTTTGTTTAACCTATAATGTTATACTTAACGAAATATGGTAAGTGGAAGGTAAGTACGAAATGTCGAGCGTAAACATTGATTTACTTTTGAAAATCAACGGAACTTGGATAATGAAGCGGGAGCTGTCTTAGTAACAAGAAGAATTATGGAAATCTATTGGGGCTGCTTGCGAACGAAAAAGAGATAGTATGGACAAATTGGTGAATTTTTGTAAACAAATATAAATTATAATTTCTAAATGGGTGTGATATAAACTGACATAAAACATTTATTATCCTTTTATTATTTTGTTAGTGTCGATATAGTGCAATAATTTGCTCTTCATGCAGTGGACCTGACCATCATAATTTATCGATATCGATAACGGTGCATACTAATATTATCGATATCGATAATGTTCAACTACATCCCTAATCCCTTTCGTGCCATTTTGTTGGTACGACTTACTTCCGTATTAGATTTTTTAATGTGGTATGGCAAAATAGCTAAATTCAATTGAGTTATCATGTAAAAATCAACTGACAATGTCACTGTCATCCAAAACTTAGTTCGAAGTCCCGTCTCTTAGAACGTAGTAGTTATATTCTCTTTGAGTGCAGGAGCGCTGAGTGTCACATGATAGACAATAGACAATGTGCACGTTTGGCTTCTTAACTGTACACTTCCGCTCCATTTATTCCATCATGCACACCTATCGTGGGAACGGCAAAAATCCCAAGATACACAATAAATGAGATAATATAATATTAATTAGGTCACAACATATTTTGTCACAATTGATCCATTGTATGGAATTGCTGTATATATAAAGGTAATAACTGGCTGTTGCATTCATGCTCCGTGCGCGATACCACTCAAGTCAAGCTCATCATGCACAAACTATTATTCGTGGTAATGATATTGCTGAATTTTAACCAACAAGTAAAGTGTCGCTCTATTTTTGAGTACATGTATTATAAGTTTATGGATATAAAAGATGCAGTTATTGGCTCTTTAACAGCGGTACCAGCACACATTCATAATGCTTTAACAAAGCCATGGGGCCCAGGGATTGGGCGAGATATACCTGGAAGGTCCAGAAAACATCGAGACATTTCACGAAAAAGTGAACCTGAGCCAATGGAGAAAACGAACCAACAGGGAAAAGTGGAAGTTAACCTTATTTGCAAGTGGACATCACATTCCCTTACTACTCCTCAGCTTTCTGCCATCAACGGACGGGTCATGGAAACCCACGTAACGTACACTGCAGATGGCTATATCTTAACTTTGCACCGTTTGCAGTCCAGTACTCCCAAAGATCAAACTGACTATCATCACGGAAAGCGGACTGTGTTACTCCACCACGGGCTACTAGGCAGCTCAGCAGATTGGATACTACTTGGACCAAATAAGTCACTTCCATATATTTTATCGGATGCAGGTCATGATGTCTGGTTGGCAAATGCCAGAGGCAACTATTACTCTCGACATCATGAGTCAATGAGTTTTAACTCGGAAAAATACTGGAACTTTTCCTGGCAAGAGATTGGTGAATACGATTTACCAGCTACTATAGATTACATCAGGAAGACGAACAACAGCACAGAACCAATAGATTATGTCGGCCATTCTATGGGAGCGACAGCTTTATTAGTGCTACTCTCAGTTAATCGTAGTTATAATAGTTACTTTAGGTTAGCTATTTTACTGGCGCCACTTGCATTTATGAGGAATACTCAAGGCCCTCTGCATAAGATGACTACAATCGATAAGACTGAACTAGCGGCACTTTTAGGTACGAGAGAGTTCATGCCTGCCAGAAGAACATCTTTGTCTTTGTCATTAAAAATGTGTCACCGCTTTGAGTTGTTTTGCGACAATCCACTGTTTTTCCTCGCCGGCAGTCCGCTGCAAGATGGAAGCTGCACTACAGCGTTTAAGAGTAAGCTGCACGATTACACTCCTGCGGGTGGGTCTGCAAAAACAATTCGGCATTACTTGGAGTTGATACATAATAGACAATTTCATCGCTATGGAGAACCAGATAGGAAATTTAATTTAAAATTCGTAGTTACTCCTATATTTATTTATAGTTCAAATAACGATCTGATATCTAACAGGATCGATAATCAAAATTTATATCTTTCTTTATCGAATCCTGTTGGTCATATTATAATCACAGACAAAAATTTAAGTCACTCAGAGTTCGCCTGGGGGTTTAATGCAGATGTATTGATTTATGACAAGATTAGAGATTTTATTGACATAGGTCCAGATGTTAATGAAATCTTGCGGTGATAACAATTATTCAAGCACATAGAAGTTTTTAATGACGACATAGTGCTATGTTGAAAATGACGAACACACATTAAACAAACTAGGTACTTATTTAAAAAAAATGTTTCAATATACCTAACCATATCCCGATTACATATAAGCTAAGTTTGCACTTCACTGTATTTAAAAACCTTTACCTAATTCAAATATTAACAACATGCATTCTGGTTTTACCGCAACTTTACTGAATAACAGAGTGGTGATTACGTAACGTAACTTTTCGAACGTATGTTAGGAACTGTCATATTAAAAAATACATTTAGGCCTATATAGCCTGACAAGTTACTTTCCATCACAGTCTAGCTTAGTAACAGGATTCCCTTTGGTATCCTTTGGGAACTCGACCCTAAAAAATATCTTGTTGAATTCCCTGACCCCAATTATGTATATTGAGACACCAAGGTTGTGGTTCTAAGTAATTAGAACTCGAAAGATTTTTTCATAGAAAATTAAAATGTATATTTAAATATCCCATTTTCCATGCACTTGGATAACTCTCATTTAAAATCATACCAAATTTCAAATTGATAGCTTAACTTAAGTTAGGTAGTTCATCAGACATTTCACTTTGTGACAGACAGACAGACAGATGGAGTCGCACCATAAGGGTTCCTTTTTTACCTTTTTTACCTTTTTTGGTACGGAACCCTAAAAAGATGGCCGACGGAGGAGTTGGTTCCTATCAAAAACGTAAAGCTGTATCTACCTACCTACCTAGTACCTGAAAAAAAAATGGCAAAGGCCCTCGAAGCTGCCATTTACCTTTTATAATAATAATACACAATAAGCAAAAACAAGGCTGATATTCGGCGATTTTAAAAGGTTTTAGTTCAGAAATCCCGAAAACAATACACAATATAATATTGCCAATACGGTGAGATATTTATTTCAAAGAAAGACGGAAGGAAGGATTCAGCAGCATTCCGTTAAACAATGTACTAACGTTTTCTAAAGCGATTTTGCTGGATTGGTTAGTTTGTTGAGGTTTAACTAATTTGAGGTAGGTATGTGTCTAAATAATGAAACGGTCTCAGCATTACCGCCACTTATTATTTATTTATCGTATGGCAAATACGTGTATTTAGAACCGTGAGATCTTCGAAAAGACAGTAAACGCTTTATAATTGAGGTCTGTGGTTCTGAAAGCGACACGAAGACTGATGAAAAAGGAGTCAGTAACCGAAGAATATTATCACATTGAATATTTGGAATTTACATACGCCTATTTTGCTAAATATTTCTACCTACACTGTTAGTGAAATTAGTCGCTTTTGAAGCCCTTGTAGGCGCAAGTAAATCGGAGAAAAGCTACGTGCACAGTCATGTCAGTTTTCGTCATTCTGAATGTTGTTGCACATTTTTATGGCGATTGACAGCCACTCATTATTGAAGTCCAATACTTTAGAAAAAATCATTGCTAGTAAGCTTTTTTGTCGTACTGCATGACAGTGCGTGCGTTTTACCGCTATGTATTAAGTAAATATTATCTGTCAAATGCTACCGGTTCATTTTATGGACCAATAATGTGTTTTTAGGGTTCCGGAGCCAGAATGGCAAAAACGGAACCCTTATAGTTTCGCTATGTCCGTCCGTCCGTCCGTCCGTCCGTCCGTCCGCAGCTTAGCTCAGAGGCTCTTGGTACTAGAAAGCTGTAACTTGGCATGAATATACATATTAGTCATGCCGACAAAGTGGTAAAATAAAATCTTGAAAAACATTTTTTTTAGGGTACCTCCCCTACATGTAAAGTGGGGATGATTTTTTTTATTGTCGTTAACCCCATAGTGTGGGGTGTCGTTGGATAGGTCTTTTAAAAATATTGGGGGTTTGTGAAAACAATTTTTCGATTAAACGATCCGTTTGTGAAATATTAAGCCTTAAAGTGCTAATTTTTGTTAGACTCCAGTGTCCCCACCCCCTGCTAGCTAAATGGTTGTTTTGGGATATGTGAAAAAATTCATGGTAGTAGTACATATAACGAAGTTAAAAGGAAAACTATCACAGCTAAGTAGGCTTTACACGTTTACGAGTAATAGTCGACCAACTTATAAAATGTACTTCAAGAAGTAATAGTTTCGTACAAATTCTATTGTAACTTATTATTATACATATATAATGGTACGGAACCTTTCGTGCGCGAGTCCGACTCGCACTTGGCCGGTTTTTTTAAATAAATGTATAACTTCGTTAGCAGCGTAACTGCTTAATACAAAATTAATTTAGTATGGGGTGGCGCATCGTTACTGACGATTTCTCAATATAATTTGAGACATTGGTGCCGTTAAGAAGCCTAAGTCTTCTGGTAGATGTCGCTACACGCCTCCCTAAGGCGTTATAGGAAGGAATGATTGAAATATTTGGTGGCCGAACCGGATTGTTCCGATAGCTCAGTAGGTTAGTAGCGACGGGCCATGAATGCCTGTGGTCGCCGGTTCGAATCCGGCTCGGAGCATTAAATTTTTCAATTTTTCCTTTATTTAAAAAATGTATAATTTCGTTAGCAGCGTAACTGCTTAATACAAAATTAATTAAATAATGTGGTTTCAAATATGGACCAGGGGTCCATGGTTAAAAACACTTATTATCTTGAAAAGACCTCGTAATAATACTGCTAATACAAAGATAAAACTTTAATAATCATCAATCCGGAATTACTATTAATAATGAACATTTATTTCGACACATTATTTCTTTATCACATTTTCATAAAAAAATGTAATGACTAAGGATCAAATAGTTTCTTGACTGATTGGCGTTAGTTGCACTTCTTTCACTTTGAAGTCCTGTGTTTTATTTAGGAAAATGTATATAATAGTCCATATATGGGGATTTTCCTCTATTTGTTAAACTAAACACAGGACCCTTACCCTTACTTCTATGAAGTAGTTTAACGATTAAAAATATTAACTCAAAGCAAATACACGCTGTCCTGACTAATAGATGTTGGCAGGTGACAATTGTTGACTAAACCATGAGTACCATGCAGGTACCATGACTAATGCATATTATTGGCATATGTAAGTTGTTTCTAGCGCCACTTAGTCAGAGTTATATAGTACATTATTGCCGTGGCCGGGAAGGAGGTAATTGCAGGCTGAGTATTTGTTTAAACGGACGAGCTTGCGAGTCCGTTTAATTATACTACGAAGCCTGCAATTGCCATTCCGGCTGAGGCTAATATAGTGCTTTTCTCAAAAATGAGGGAACAAAAAATACTTCATTTATATAAACTTTAAATATCGTTGCACAACGTGAAAATATTTACGATTTCCCGTCAACAATCAACTTTATTTCTCACTTAATTCACATAAAACAACGTTTTTCAAGTCCCGGGAGTCGTACTTTTGCTTGGAGCATTCCACTAATTCTAAATTACTAGCTATACAGACTTTGCACACGATTAAGATACACAATATAAAAACAACTGAAGAGGGTGTTGAGATTGCCTTAACAGATATACAGAAGAACTCCACCCCTAAGTAGCTTTATGTCTAAATGAACACTGCCCAGTGTAAAGAACGACCCCGAGGTTTGCCCCGTAAACTCTCTCTCTCTTATACTACCTAGAAATGAGCAAAGATCATAGAAAAAATAATTCTGATTTACACTTGTTTCTCACTTTTAGAAAGCCATATAAGCCGGCCACTATGCAGTCTATAAGCCGATGGTTGAAGGTAGTAATGAAAGAGAGTGGTATCAATGTTTTAATTTTCTCTACACATTCGACCCGCCATGCCTCATCCTCAAGGGGCTATAGAGCAGGTCTCACCGTAGATAACATTTTAAAGGCTGTGGGATGGTCTAATAGGTCTCTCACTTTTGCCAGATATTAAAACAGGCCTCTCTTAATCAATGAGCAAACTGAATTTGCCCGGGCGGTCTGTATTCTGAAAATGCATAAACTAGTATCATAAATTATAACTGATTAGAATATTATTGACAATGTCTTATTAGAATATTATTGTCTGTCTTATTATACAATTATTAGAAAAGTCTGATTAGAATGTTATTATTAAAGTCTGATTAAAATAAGACAATTTTATAAAAGATTGTGTATAAGTACCTATACCTATCTCAGCCTCTATTGTTTAATAGCAGGATAAGTGTTACCTAGTAGGTCAGAGCAGTTTTCTCACTGCATCAGAAGATACCTTGTTACCTAGTACATTACATTATTTTTATGTAAGCTTTTGGTTTTAGAAGTGTTAACGTTTTGGTTGATTTCTGAGAAATATAATGTTCAGTTCTCTTACATGCTTTATATTTTAAACCTTTAAATATCTACACAGTTATCTCGGACTAAAAAGTACGAATATAATGATAGGATTAAACCTTTTACCTGAAGTGAAGTTAAATATATCCTGATTATATGAAGTACTTAGATAAGGAAGGTCCCACCCTCCTCAAGTAACCAAGGTTACTCCCTTTGTATTTTATCTGTTAATTAGGACTCTTAACGAATTGATTGACAGCTATAGTGTTGCCAGGAACAGGTTTTTCTTTTTTAAATTGTGTCTATAAACTTCGCGTAGGATGAGCAAGAAAGGACGTTACTACACAGTTATCTCGGACTAAGCACTTCATATAATCAGGATAGAACTTTACTTCAGGTAAGTTCGTTTAATCCTATCATAATCAATCCACCGATAGTTTTCCTTACCGGCAGTTACGTTTTGACACATTTTCTACGGGTAATCTGTCAAAACGTCACTGCCGGTAAGGAAAACTATCGGTGGATTGATTATTGGAACCGGCCATTAGTAGTCCAGTAACTGACTGGTTGTAGTCTTGAAACCAAAATGTAACTCATTGAAACTCAATACATAATAGTGTACCTACCCGTTTTTAGCTCGTTCTGAGTGTAATTGACGGCTGATAATTTCATTTCAATTATGTATTCTGGAGCTATATGTAAGGTTTAATTGATTCGAAAGGTGTTATATGCAAAAAAAAATCTACTTATATTCTTCGCATGAATTTTTGAATGTTTAGACACAACATATTTATTTTCTCAAACATGCAACGAAATATTGACGTTGTGTTATTCATAATGGGCTTCGAAGTGTCACGTTTCGGGCGCAGCGAGACGAGAGACCCGTAATGGCATTTCATGCAAAAGTGGAGGCCTAGACCTGCAAGATGGTCTATTTTAATTTCCATTCCACAATTGTGGCACAGGATTACGGCGTTCAGCCATGAAAATTAAAGTTTGAATTCTTGGAGTTTTTTTTTTAATTTATTTCATTGCATGTTTGAGCAAAGCACTATACTTATCTCGGCGTGAAAAGGGGTTGCCAGCCTCATAACTATCCGACCTCGCTACGCTCGGCCCGTAACCCCTTACTTCCCGGCCTCTGTAGTAAATTTACGCCGACCGTTCTTTCATTGTCAAGATAGATATTCCTAAAATCCAGTGTGATTCAGGCCTTAGGAGAGAAGATAAACTGGACTTTTTTTCAAATTTAAGTCGCGCTGGCGTAGGTGCGAAAACGCGCGAGCGCAATAAGGACAGCTGCAGCTTCGACTAAAAGGATTAATTCTCGACTGTTTTGTCCAAACTTAACCAATCGTAACAACATTTTGGAAACTGAATAAGAAAAAGATATTCAGTGTCGGACTGTTTTGATTCTCGCGCTTATTGTTGAAGGAGTTGTATGTTAAGTTCATGTTTGCGGCCTGATTAAAGGCGCCACGCCGTTTGAAGCATTGTTTGCACCAACCTCTTGCCAAAATATGAATATCCAAAAGATACAATATATAATTATACCTTATTTGAATAGGAAACGAACGAGAACGATTGTATGGAAAAAATACCCTAAAGTATCCTCTTAACGCTTTGTACTTACGTCAGGTACAGCCTGACAAATTACTTTTTCTCAAAAATGGCCCGCAAAGTGAACGTAACTCGCTACATATTGGAAGGTAAAGTGTATTGTTTAAGGACAGATCTAAATTAAAAAATTAAAAACATTGCAGGCCGCCTGGAATGTTATATATAAATTCCTTTATTAATTGTCGAGTACCAAATTTTTTTTAAAGTAGAAACTGGCACATAAAAGACGGCACAGCTCGTATTCAGCCAATTCAACTCGTATTTTTCTGTTGCAAACACGACGTTTTTGCATGTGTCTCAAATAGTTTGCGTTTTTTTGGTGAAAAAATACACTTGAGATTCTGGCTGGCACAAAATATATACAGACGGATCTAAAGACGTAAGTAGTACGTACGTAAGTAGTAGGCCGCATACCATGATCCTAAAAATAATGTAAATAGTACATATAAGAAGATATGTATTATGTCAGCGGAACTATTTGCAATTTCAGAAGCCATGTCGAATTCGTTTAACCTAAAACATAAAAATGTCGTGATATTTACGGACAGCAAAAGCGCGCTACAGCACATAACTCGCTGCGCCTCTGGACACAGAGGCACAGCGTTAGCTTACACTGTGTTGCATAAATTAAGTACGATACCCACTGACATGACATTGAAATTGTAGTGGGTCCCCTCACATACGAATAGGGTTAAGAGGCAACGAGGAGGCCGATGCTCTAGCAAAAGACGCATGCACTAAAGGCGCGGATGTGTATATCTTTCCAAACTTTACGGAGAAACTACATAAATATAAAAGAAAAATTCATTCTGTCTGGAAAGAACACTTTGATGAACGTTCCAAAGAAAAGGGCGTTTGGTACAAGACGATGCAATCGGAACCTCCTCATATTCCTTGGTTTACTAACAGTAGTTTAAGTAGACAGTTAATTAAGATAGGTTTAAGATTACGTTCCGGGCATATTCCGTCAAAAAAATTTGCTTACTTGATGAAAAAAGAACCATCCCCAAATTGCCAAGTTTGCGGTTCTGTTTAAGATGTGCAACATATTTTGACGGAATGTGCACGGAATTAAAGCGATAGACAATCGTTACTAACTACCCTCAAGGTAAATAGATTAGATGTAGGTGCTTTTCAGAGCATCTTAACTGTACCGACCTCAGAAGAAGCTAAAAAGGTTTTTTTATATGTTACAGATTTTTTCAAACGGTACAAGACTATCCCATAAGTAGACATGTAAGAATACTAGTATAAGGTACAATGGGGCTGGATAATCATGTAACTGATTTAAGTCCCTAAATAATAAATAGAAAAAAAAAAAGTCTGTATTCTTTGACCGGTGGTCAAGGCTAACAGCATGGCCATCCTGAGTCATCCTTCTCCATCCTTCAAGTCGAATGTATCTAATGGATACCAGTGCCTTAATATAGGATAGAACTATGGCAGGATCCCAAGTACTAGTGTATTTAGGCACATTTGGACGCAACTTATAAACACCCTTGAACCAGCGTTTTATCCTATCATCCGCACCTATGCTATTTCCTATCACTAGAGACAAGGCTGACCTGTGACAATTGAAAGTTTTATAAGAAGCCCCTTTATCAATAGTCATTTATTATGTTAATATCTTTGGTACCGAGGCGGATAGAAAGTCCTCCTTTGAGGATGTACAAAATTGCCACCACTGGCGTAGACAAGTCTCATATTGCTTAATACTATTCTTAGACAATGAAGCTATCATAACCTCAATGGCATTATTCCGTAACATTCTTCTCTTCATCTCTTCCCTGACAATATGCAAGCCCCCAGGGTAAGATGATGGTGCAAGGGGTGCGCCGATTTGGAAGAGATATGAATAAATCCTTATCTGGGCCAAATGTAATAATTTCTGACACTATAAGTGATCTAAATAAAGGGTACCAATTTTGGGTAGGCCAAACCGGAAACACCACTATACCGGTTGCCTTGTCCGTTATGATTTTCCGTAACACCTTAAGTATTAATGCAAGAGGGGGGAATGCATAGAAGAACTCTGACCATTTTATAGTAAAGGCATCAATATTCCACGCGAAGGGATCTCGGTGCCATGAGACATATTTATCACATTTGTAATTGAGCCGTGAGGCAAATAAATCAATAATTGGGAATCTAAAGAATTTTGAATAGGTACTACAAAACACTGATGGAGATAATTCCCATTCCGTGTCATCATTTGAACTATGGGACTGATAGTCAGCCTCTAAATTATCCTTAGATCTTATATATGAAGCAAATATCCAGAGTTCTCTTGCTTGCCTCGCACCATTGCCAGATCTGTTAGTCAGCCAGTCCAGCGAGGCTATTTAATTTTGGAAATTGTATAGACCCCATTCTGTTTATATATGAAATTGCTGTTGTATCGTCAATTCTTAATAATATTTCACACTTACTTAAATGAGAAGCAAAACATTATAATGCGAAAAAAGCAGCTAACAGTTCTAGATAATTGATATGACTCTCTTTTTCCTCAGCTGACCAACTACAAATTCTCCGTTGCACCAACTTCCCCAACCAGATAGTGAAGCATCGCTATATATTTCGTTCGCATCGCTAAAAATTATATTGTTTAATATGGCAGTGACCTTTACTTATGTTGTTTTGCCACCATTTGAGGTCCATCCTAGCATCTTCACTAATCTCACCATCGTAATCACCCCCCAATCGTTCCAAAGCCCAAAATGTATCCCTTTCCAGGTTCTTGGTATAGACAAAACCATAGGATATTGCCATACATATTGAAACTAAAGTGCCCAACATCTTAGCAAATTCCTTGATTGTACACACTTGCAACTTTAAAAACTTATTGACCAGTAACAATAACTTCTCACATTTCAAATCTGTGGGACTGAGAGTCATACTATTCGAATTTATTTTGAAACCTAAAAATTCTGTGTTTTTAGTTGGAATAAGACTGCTCTTTTCATAATTTATAACAAAGCCGAGGCATGTCAGAAGATTCTTTACTATCTTAGCATTATTACTGCACTCATTATAATTATGAAGATCCAAAACAGTTCAAATCATCCAAATATATTACCAATCTAATACCTCTTTCCCTTAGAAATCCTACTACTGGCTTTAGAAGTTTGGTGGTAAGGTGCCGAACTTAACCCGAAGGCTAAACAGTTATATTCACATAGAATGTCATAAAATTTGAATCTTAAATACTTCTTGTATTCAGCATCAATGGGACACATATAGTATGCATGTTTGAGATCTATTGTACACATGAAATCATCCTTGGATAGCAATTTACACACTGTCCTGATATCCTCCAATTTGGAATGGTGACAGACTACAAATTTGTTCAATTTTTTAAAATTCAAAATGAATCTGTAAGAGCCATCTTTCTTCAAAATAGCACACTAGATAGAAATTGGTTCGAATCATCTTAGATATCATCTTCCTAGATATTACTCCAAGATCTAATAAGTCCTGAATCTCCTTTGAGATAATTAGTTTCTCTTTGACTAAGATTCATATTTAAAATATTAAAATATTAGATTCAGAATAAAGGTGGATTCTTCTTGTACTTCTTGGTGCAGTACTTTGGCGGGCGTTCCGCAGGGCGGTGTGCTATCTCCTCTCTTATTTTCTATCTTCATTAATTTCATCACACATAATATCTCCTCTCATTATCATCTTTATGCCGATGATCTTCAGATTTATACACAGTCCGTGCTTGGTGATCTCCCTTCTGCCATAGAAAGAACTAATGATGACTTGGTACGCATTCTGAAATGGAGTCAACGATATGGTCTGAGTGTGAACCCAGCGAATACCCAAGTCATTATTATTGGCAGCAGCAATCTGATTTCTGGAGTCGATTTTGTAAATCTCCCTCCAATACTTTTTGATGGGATTCAGATTGATTATTCGATGCAAGTGAAAAATCTTGGGATCATTATGGATCGCTCTTTGTCTTGGGTGCCTCAAGTGAGTGAAGTGAGCAGGAAGATATTTGCTGCAGTGGGGTCTCTTAGGCGGCTTCGTAATTTTCTGCCTACTGCAACTAAAATTGCGCTTGCTCAAACTTTACTTCTTCCTATTCTTGATTACGCTGATGTATCCTATCTCGACCTTTCTGAGGAGCAGCTTAATAAGCTTGAGCGTCTCCAAAATGTCTGCATTCGGTTCATATTTGGGTTACGCAAATATGACCACGTTTCTAGTTTCCGTTCCAAACTCAAGTGGCTCCCTATCCGTTATCGTCGTAACTCTCACATTATTTCGCTTCTGTTTAGTGTCCTATTTAACCCTGCAACTCCCCGCTATCTCAAACAGCGTTTTAGTTATTGTTTTGTCGATTTTCGACCATATGTTATTCCTACGTAGCTGTAATGCATTTTTACCCACAAGTTTAGTCTTAATAAATCAAGTATAGAATCCAGACGCGTTTGCTTTAAAAATCACCTGCAATCAAAAATGAACCTTATTACGTAAAGAACATGGTCCTTCGAACCGGATGATTGACAGTGACTCGCAAAAATAATTGGTTCTAGACAAAATCGGTGTAATTTCGGTGAAATAACGTTATACATATACATGTTGAAATGTGTTAAAAACATTGAACAATAGTGTAACGAGTGTTAATTATGGCAAAAGAACTTTAAGGATCAAGACAATTTAGTGTTTTTTACAAAAACAGTTTCGTAATTTATTACGAGTGATTATCGGACAAAAGGACAAGGTGTATCGTGCAATCATAACGTTCGTGTTGCTTATACGTAGACAGTACACACATTACATAGTGAGGCGTTGGTTTATAGCCAATATTGGACATTTTCGTGTGGCGCGCGTGTACCCTACGCGTAAAAAGTTTACAAAGACGTGGAACTTTCCTACAGGGACGTACTAGTCTAATAGAATCTACACTATTCTGCTATTACAATGGATCAAATAGAAAGAAGTATACTGATTCAAGCCGATAAATTAGACAAGGTGAAAAAAGCGTATGTTAACTACAAAAAATCACCTAAAGAGAGAGTTACGGCTGGTTATCTAAAGAGCAGAATAGATACACTGGAAATGTACTGGAAGGAGTTTTCGGGCGTACACGAAAAGTTAATTATATTGGTGCCAATGGATCAGCGTCAAGCAAATAACTATTTTGCCGACAGCATTTTTGAAGAATTTGAAGAAGCTTATTACACGTACAAAGGCGAAATGATATCCAAGTTAGAAAGTTTGGTTCCGATGAAATGTGAGTCTCGACAAATATCTACTCCTAGCACATCCAGTGGTGAAGTAAAATTGCCACGCATTTCACTTCAATCTTTTAACGGCAACTACACGGAATGGCAGTCATTCCATGATTTATATGTGGCATTAGTGCATAACAATGAATCCTTACAAGATGTTCAAAAGCTACACTATTTGAAAGGCAGTTTAGTTGGAGAGGCAGAAGCATTATTGCGTCAATTTTCAATCACAGCTGAAAATTATACAGAAGCTTGGTCGTTGCTAAGAAAACGATATTCTAATAAGAGATACATAGCAAACTTTGTTTTTAAGAAATTCTTTACACAGAAATCGGTATCTCAGGAATCCGCTACCGCCTTACGGCAGCTATTGGACACTTCAGTAGAATGTACGAGGGCTGCCTTTTAAGTTGTGTCGTTTGGAAAAACTAAAGACAATTTAAGTGTTAAATGGTATTTATTGTTTTTCAAAGTAATCACCGTGATATGTAATACACTTTTTCATTCGATCGAACCAGTTTTCGAAACACTTATTCCAGTCCGAAGTCGGGGTCTCCAAAATGGCCGTTTTGTATGCCTCAACCGCTTCTTCAGGCGTCTGGTACCGTTGACCACGAAGTCGTTGCTTGATTTTTGGAAAAGTAAAAAAATCGTTAGGGCTTAAGTCTGGACTGTACGGCGGGTGTTCCAGAATTTCGACGTTTTGCTCTTTTAAAAACGCAATAGTTTGCCGGGCGGTGTGCGAGCTCGCATTATCGTGGTGCAGTCTTATACGACGTCTTGGGTTATTTTTTCGAAACTCGCCGATGACTTCTGGTAAACAGACAGTGGTATACCAGTCAGCATTAACCGTTTTACGATCCTCGAGCACGATGGTGGCAACGTGGCCACTTTTCGCCACAAACGTGGCGACCATTTTTTTCGAAGTGCTCCGTGAGCGTATTACTTTGGTCGGTTTTGGCTCATCTTGGAACACCCAAACAGTCGACTGCTGTTTAGAATCGGGATCGTAGGCATATATCCAAGATTCGTCACCACTGATAATGTCGTAAACATGTTTCGAGTTTCCTCGGTTGAATTGCCGCAGAGTTTTGCGACACCATCGAACGCGAGCCGTTTTTTGGTCTTCACTGAGTAAATGTGGTATCCAGCGTGAGATCAACTTTTTTACGCCTAAGTGATCATGCAAAATACTGTGAACACTGGTCCCTGAAATACTTAAGGAAGCTTCTATCTCACGGTATGTCGCATGGCGATCTTCGATGATCAGTTGCCGTACAGCATCAATGTTCTCCTGGGTTACGGCTGTTTTTGGTCGACCTTCACGATGTCTATCACCAAGACTAGAGCAACCACGTTGAAATTCTAAATACCAGCGTTCCACAGTCCGAAGGCATGGTGCTTTATCATTGAAAACCGTAGTCAACTCTTCGAAGCACTGAAGTCGCGTTAAGCCCCCTTTGAAGTTGTAAAAAATTATCGCACGTAAATTTTCCTTCGAAATTTCCATTTTCACAACTGACTTGTCAACTTTGAACGAACGCTGTACTAAAACGGTTGGGCCGATTTCGAGTCATTCTTTTGTTTTCGATTTCTAAATTCAAATATTTTAACGTGACACTAGTTCTTTTTTATGCAATCACGGGAGGTTTGCAAACGACAGAACTTAAAAGGCAGCCCTCGTATGAGCGCATTAAAACATTTGGGATTACCTACGAATCACTGGGACGCAATTGTGAACTACTCAGTGGTGTCAAAACTGGACTCGAGTACCCATAGAGAGTGGGAAGAATTGATTAGCAGAGATGAGACGGACGACTTACCTAGTTTTGACAGATTAAAGTCGTTCTTGGAAAACAGATTTCGTACGTTGGAAATGGTGGAACCTGCAAACAAAAGCTACAAGCCTGTTAAAACTAAGATGTTTCATGTCACCGCACCGAAAGAATTGAAGTGCACCTTTTGCAATGAAGATCATTATATCTATCAGTGTAAACAGTTTCCCAAGCTATCCATAGAAGATAGGTCCAGCTTCGTTCAGAAAAATAATCTCTGTTTTAATTGCCTAATACCGAACCACACTGTATTTAAGTGTAAACAAAGAACAACTTGCCAGATTTGTAAAAAGAAGCATCACTCGTTATTACACCGAGATAAGAAACAAGCAAGTGAAGAAACGCACACGTTTGGAGAAACAAATAACAACAACCAAGATAAAACACAAACATTAGTAGCGGCGCACACGTCGAGTGTCCCACAAGTATTACAACCTGGTCAAGACATCTTATTGGCGACAGCACTGGTGCAGGTCACATCAGAGTCAGGACAGTCCCACGTGCTGCGTGCTCTCCTGGACCAGGGTTCAGAGGCTTCCTTCGTGACCGCAAGGGCGGTCGAGTTGGGTTTAAGGAAAACTAAAGTCAGCGGAGTAGTCTCTGGTGTTGGTGAGGACAATCAGATGTGCATAAAGCATTTGGTAAATTTACAAATTAAGTCAAGGTACGATACTTCCTTCTCTATTAATGTTAATGCTTATGTATTGAAGTCGTTACCCGTCAGCTGCCAGCTAGGGAAATAAGAGGTTTTGTTTGGCCTCAGGTCAACGAAATAAATTTAGCTGACCCTACCTTTAGCATTCCAGGGAGGATTGATATACTCCTAGGAGCGGACATTTTTGGCGAAATCATAGACGCAGGTTTAATGAGAGGACCAGGCAACATTGTTGCACAAAAAACACACCTGGGTTGGATTTTGTCGGGAGGTACTAATCAGTCATTTACTGTTTCACAGCATATTACTAGTCTGCATGTTAACCGACAAATAGAAGAGGACAATAATCTCCTGAAAAGGTTCTGGGAAGTGGAAACAGAACTATACACCAAGCAGAGCATGGACCAAGGAAGAAACAAAATGCGAAGAAATATATCAGCAAACAACAATGAGAGACGAAGACGGCAGGTATGTGGTACAGCTTCCCTTAAAGACAAATATAGCAGACACCGTAAAGTCATGCGGAAACACAAAGCATCAAGCGGTAACTAGACTGGAGCAACTGGAAAGGAGGTTCGCCAGAAATGAGCAGTTAAAAACTGAATACACAAGAGTTATACACGAGTACTTACAGCTAGGTCACATGAAGAAGGTTGAAACAGACAATGAAAGTAATGCAGTCTATTTTGCTCATCACCCAATAGTCCGACAGGATAAAGAGACGTCCAGGGTAAGAATTGTATACGACGCCTCTTCTCAGGGGTCCAACGGATGCTCATTAAACGACAGTATGATGGTGGGACCCACCATTCAACCAGATCTGCGAAGTCTGATATTTAGATGGAGATCTCACAAAATCTGTGTTGTTGGCGATATAATAAAAATGTATCGTCAAGTGAGAATGAACGACAAACACACAGATTTGCATCGCATAGTGTGGCGTGATGACACATCTGAAAGAATTGAGAGTTATAAGCTGCTTACCGTAACTTTCGGGACATCAGCTGCTCCTCATCTTGCTGTACGAACTCTTCAACGCTTGGCTGATGATGAACAAGAAAACTACCCTCGAGGAGCGGCGGTAGTTAGAAACTCTTTTTATATGGATGACCTCATGACAGGTCATGAGGATCTCAATGAAATGAAGGCTACCTGTAAAGAGATTGACAAACTGTTGAAGGCTGGGGGTTTCCAGATGCAGAAATGGTCTAGCAACTCCGAGGAACTCCTCAATGATATGGCTGAGGCTGAGGAAAGAGATTAAATTAGATAAAGTTATAAAAATACTAGGACTTACCTGGGATAGAAAAGATGATACCTTCAAAGTTTCAGTTAACTTACCAGCTAGCAGGATACCTGTAACCAAAAGAGTGATATTATCTGATGTCGCTAGTCTGTTTGATCCTTTTGGATGGCTCTCACCTGTTGTGATAACTGCCAAAATTATGATCCAGAAATTATGGCTCTGTTGTCTGGAGTGGGATGACGAGTTACCCTCCGAGCTAGTGGATGAGTGGATGAACTTCCGAGATGAACTTCACGAGTTGCAAATAGTTGAAATCCCACGTTGGATAAAGATGTCATCTTGCTGCAAAGAAGTGCAGCTCCACGGGTTCTCGGACGCTTCAACCCTTGCTCTTGCAGCCGTGGTTTATGTAAGAGTTGTAGACGAGCACGACGTGGTTCATGTCACCATATTAGCCTCAAAAACAAAGGTAGCCCCTCTGAAACAATTAACTGTTCCACGGCTGGAACTGGTCGCTGCAGCTTTATTGGCAAAGCTGTTGCATGATATCTCCGAATTGTTGAACATACCCATGGACCGAATCTACGCTTGGACAGATTCAATGGTGGTTCTGTCATGGTTGCAGTCACAACCAAGCCGCTGGCAACTATTTGTTGGTAATAGAGTGTCCGAGATTATCCAGAATATAGATAGCGACAGGTGGAGACACGTCCTGTCTGCTGATAACCCTGCTGATCTCGCCTCAAGAGGCGTTAAGGCAAGTGATCTGACCAATAATGAACTTTGGTGGACTGGACCTGCATGGTTGAAGACCCAGGACACTGATATTCTAAGACCCACATCAATCCCAAGCACAGAATTAGAGAGCAAGAAGTCGTTTCACACTCTGATACAAGACACTCCCATTTGGGAGAGATTTTCATCAATGCTCAGGATGAAAAGAGTAATAGCTCAATGTAAGAGATTTTTAGATTACAAAAACAAAAGATACGATATCTTAAGCGCTGCTGAATTGAATGATGTTGAAGCCAGCTGTGTGAGATACTATCAGAAATTAATATATGCGCAAGAATTTGAAGATCTGAAGAAGAAAGGTAAAGTTAGAAACAAAAGTTCTTTAATCAAACTTACACCTTACTTGGATGATAACAATTTGCTGAGAGTTGGAGGGCGATTAAGTAAAGCGAACTTGCCTGATAACGCTAAACACCCGATCATCATCCCAAGCAAGCAGCATGTTACAAAATTAATAATAGCAGATGCACACACAAAAACCTTACATGGTACGGTCCAGCAGGCAATGACGTACATCCGGACCAAGTACTGGGTAATAGGTCTGAAATCAGCAGTTAGAGATTTCAGTCGAAAGTGTATTGTGTGCGTAAAGAATAATGCACTAACAAAGCAGCAACTAATGGGCCAGTTACCCAGTTCGAGGGTCACTCAGCATCGCGCCTTCTTCCACAGTGGAGTTGATTTTGCTGGCCCGGTGTATTTAAGAACCTCCAAGGGTAGGGGTCACAAAGGGCTATATCTGTCTGTTTGTCTGCATGTGCACTCGAGCAATCCACCTGGAAGCAGTGACTGATCTTACCGCTCAAGCATTCATAGCGGCATTTAGAAGGTTTGTCGCGAGAAGAGGACACTGCGCGCAAATTTGGAGCGATAATGGTACAAATCTCGTCGGAGGAGATAAAGAATTAAGACAAATGTGGTCCAAGAGCACTAATAGCGTTGCAAAAGAGATAGCTGAGCTCTTAGCCAATGATGGTACGACATGGCATTTTGTGCCCCCAAAATCACCCAACTTTGGAGGCTTATGGGAGAGCGGCGTCCGCTCCGCAAAACGCCATCTAGTGAGAGTTAACAGTACTACAAAGTTGACATATGAGGAAATGTCAACGTTGCTGGCACAAGTTGAGGCATGCCTAAATTCACGTCCTCTCTGCCAATTAGACGAAACTTTGGATACACTAAACCCTCTTACGCCTGGACATTTTCTTGTTGGTGAATCCGTAATCAACGTGCCTGACGTAAATTACGAGACCAAAAATATAAATTTGTTAACTCGCTGGCAACTTGTACAATCGCAAATGCAAGATTTTTGGAGGAAATGGCATTCTGAATATTTAAATACACTCCAACAAAAACACAAGTGGTACGACGTAGTACCGTCACCCTGTATAGGAGATATTGTAATTATAAAAGAAGAGGACTTACCACCAGCTAAATGGCTGTTAGGAAAAATCACGGCACTGCATCCCGGACCTGATAGCTTAGTGCGTGTCGTAACAGTCCAATGTAAGGGTAATCATAGTTTAAAAAGACCGTTGTCAAAATTAATATTGCTGCCTAAAACGGCGGATTAATAAATAACATCCGTGGTGTAAATACTGAGCTATGGTGGGCGGTTAAATCTATTTTGTATTTTAGTCATACATTGTAGTGTAGAAGGTGAAGCTGGCCTACTGTAGTTGTTACACATATATCCAATACATAAGCACAATTTTATTGCAGTAATACCTTTTAGTTTAAACAAACTTAACAAATCTGATAAGCACACTGTTCTTAACTTACCTACTGTATTCTATGTTACCATCGGATTAAAATTACTAAGAAAATGTTATACATTTTTAAACATATGTTAATTTGGTTGTTCATTAATATGTGATATTGAAACTTCAATTAACATATAATTTCAACTGAAGTCGCGTGTTTGATAATGAGTTTAGAAAAGTTTATTTTCATTATATATTATGTTGTTTACTCACCTATATTCTTACCGTTTATATGTAACATGAATAATTTATGTTTATTATTCAGATATTACCTAGATGTCCTAGATACTAAGTACTACCTACAATGCTAAAGGTCATCCAAAAGGAACGAAAAATCCATACCTACTTTAGTTTATACAGTCCATTAAAGTTAGATCTATAGTAAATAAGAATGTTGTTATGGTTGACGTTCCTTCCAATTATTGTTATAAAGTAAGCAAACATACTTTGTTTTTTATTATGAAAACCCTACGAGGGTAAGAGAATATTATTATCAGTATCGTTTTGTTATGGCTTGCGCTAGTAATTATGGTGAATGTATTGTGACTTGAGTGAATTGTTTCGTGATCTTAAGTTTATTACTTAACTTTATTACTGTTGAATGGTGTATTTACCTAAGTTATGTTTGTGCCCGTGATATGCCTGGAATGCATCGGTTCAAGAAACAATTCGCGTAAGTTTTAGGTTAATTAGGTTGTATAAGTGCTTAATTTAAAAACTGTTGGTTTTGGTGGGCGGAATGTTTTGTCGATTTTCGACCCTATGTTATTCCTACGTAGCTGTAATGCATTTTTACCCACAAGTTTAGTCTTAATAAATCAAGTATAGAATCCAGACGCGTTTGCTTTAAAAATCACCTGCAATCAAAAATGAACCTTATTACGTAAAGAACAGTTATTTTAATTCTGTTAGATCTTCTAACAATTTGCTATTAACTGTGCCTTCGTCATCTTCGAAATTTTACAGTAGTTCGTTTACTTTTAAGGCTATTCGACTGTGGAACTCTCTCCCTCTTGATATAAGACAAGCTAAATCTATCGGTAACTTCAAATCTCTTCTTAAAGAACATTATTTGTCTCTCCCCTAACCCTGATTGTCTTACTATTATTATTATTGGCTGACTGTTTATGTATTATATTTATATATTTTTATTTGTGTTATTTGTATATATGTATGATTGTGTATGTATGTTTATATATAGAGCTATTTATGTACGTGTATTAATATAATTATTTTGATTTTTGGCTTATTATAATCTCTACACCACCTACTACATAATCTACTTTTATCTCTTTCTCCAATACCCAAAGGTTGTCTGGAAGAGATCGCTCTTCAGCGATAAGACCGCCTGTTGTCTACCTCTACCTACATGTTATTGTATTGTTTCTCTTTTTAACTGCTTTGTTTGTGTGAGGTGTGCAATAAAGAGTATTTGTATTGTATTGTATTGTATTTAATTGTTTTGAAAGGGAGGGCTCCAAAAAGTAATTTGATACCCTACTATCCACGATAGTATAGTAGGATCTTGGGTTATATCTAACCAACATGACTTATAATACCAAAGTCTACCTGCAAACGGTACCTATAGGGATATCTGGCACGTCCTCTTTGTCCCATCATGTGTGGCTTGTTTTCCCGCTGGGGCCGGAAGGGTAGGCGAGGTGAATTGAAGCGGTGAGCTCCTCGATAGGATCCTCTGGCTGGATGAACTGGGTTGGGTGGGTGTGGGCGCTGGAGGGGCTGCTGAAAGTTTTTTGCATGGAAGTGCAGATGGCAAAGGATTCTTGAGACATTTGCTAGCTGTTTTATTATTAGTAAAAAAAATCGTAACAACTTTTTTCTTAATGTTAATCTGAACGCGGCTAGCTTTAGCCATAGAGTTTACCAAATGTCATGAATGACAGTTATGACATTGACATTGATGATTAGCAAAATATGTAAAGCTTGTTCATTACTATAAGATAGATGTGATTGATTTTATGTGAAAGAAATAACAAAATCCTAAAATAGAGGTTTTAAATGTTGTTTCATTTGTCTTTACAGGTAAATTCTATTGTATAAACAAATTCGTTTTAATTAAGGTTAGATGAAATAAGTTCGATTTCTAAATAAACCTTTTGTCTTTACAGAGAAACGCAAATTTCGCCTTTGTTTTATTTACAACAGTATTATATATATTAAATTTATCTATTTCCTTCTTTGAAAGGGAATTGAGGATGTTTGAAATCCCTCCAATGGCTAGGCCCAGCTCCTGCTGCCTGTCCTCCAGCAGCTTGTCTCTGTATGCTTCTTGATGGGGCATTTAATAATGCTATCAATTCTGAATTGAGCTTAGGTGCGTCTAGTAATTTGCAATTACTGGGAATCAGTACGGCCTCTAGCAAGTCTTGCTTATTCTGCTTGGCTAGACCCTCCAGAAGGATCTTGGATTGGGTATTATAGATCTCACTGTGGACCTCCGGACCATAGAGTCTGGCCCCGCTGGTGGACTCACCTAAAGCTGATAGAAAATCTCCATCCAGAGCCTCAGGGTCTTGGCCCTCTGTATGCTCCTCAGCCTCCCTTGGCTCTTGGGCCACGCCCATTACGGATTTTTCAATTCCTCGCATTCCTCTACTAAATAGTGATCCACTACCACATCGTTCACTTCGGGGTCTAGTTCCTCTTGAGCTAAATGCATAAAAAGATAGTTTAAATAACAATTTAAACACCTCTCATCTCTATCCCACGGATAAAGTGCAATACGCGTCGCACGAGTATGCGTAAATTGAGGTTATCTTGAGGACTGACCCTTAAAATAAGTGACATCCTTCCCACGGAAATAATGCACCTTTATTTCCTCGTCTTAACAATTAGTACCTACGCTTAATTTGAGGCAAAATATCCACGATATCTGAATGCCTCACTTACCTTCGGTTTTCCGGTACTTGCCTATACGCTGTTCATACTTTTCGATCTTCTTGCGAATATCACATTCCCGCTTGCGTTTAGGCATCTTTTTGCTTAATCTTCACCACTTAATGAGTTTAATCAAGTAAATTATATATTTTTACTAGATTGTCTGAAAACTTGTGTCTGGGCGCGTTGAACGCGAAAAAACGATTGATTGACAGCTATAGTGTTGCTAGGAACAGGTTTTTCTTTTTTAAATAGTGTCTATAAACTTCGCGTATGATGAGCAAGAAAGGACGTTACTACACACTTATCTCGGACAAAGTACGAATATAATTGGAACCGGCCACTTGTTGTAGTCTTGAAACAGTACTATATCAACTCTTTAGAGACTTGTCTTGTCACTGTCTGGAACGTCAGTTGGGTATTGAATACAAGAATATGTTGGTATCAGCTCAATAGTTTTATTTAAATAATTCTTCTAACAATTTTAATCTTCTTCTGGCCACGTGTTGCCATAAATGTGATATAGGTAATAAACTTATTATTTTAACACATGTTTCCCTCATATAATGGCAAAAACGTTGGTTTTGGAATGCAAAAGTGCTAACCTGGACTTCGAAACGAATGAGTAATGAGGCACCGTAGTTTTGGGAGGACATACTGCATCCTGACCCTCCATTTTTTTTTAACGAGAAAGGCCAAAAGTGGCCTAAATGCACAATATTTTGTAGGTAGGGTTTATAATTACGGTTTAATCGGTGTTATATTGACATATACATCATCTTTTCATTAGATACAGTTCTCCAATGGTATAGCGTAGCAAGTTATTAAGAATATTAAGTTAAAGTCAAGTTATTGACTTAATTTGAAGTAAGTAGAATAACATAACGCCAGGTGCAGCTCACTCCGTTGTTTCGTCGCTCCGCTACAAGTACTCGTAGTTGGTACTTAGCTGATACCTATAATTCAACATTAGTGGATGCCAGGCGCTGGCACGGAACGCACGCATTCGCGTCATTTACGTCATTCGCTTCTCAATGCAACGTTTAAGTTTTTTACTGTGGATTTAAGGAACCTTATCTTCGTAGTAATTTATTCTGTGATAAGTTGATAACACGTAAAACGAATCTTTATTGAAATCATAGGTACAGAGAACAATGGAAAAAAAAATCTACCCGAGTGGCAACTTGATTAGATTCAAATTACCTCGCTGTGTCTACGGGGTAAACCGTTGAGATGAAAAAAAAACATCAATTTCAATCATCAATTATTTCTATATGGAGCTGCTGAAAAATCCACTGAAAGCCTGTGATTGCAAATTGTGAGAGGTTCCATTGAAGAGGATAAACGCTGATAAACATGAAATAGTGAAAGTTGCATACAGGCACGAATAATGCGTCACAGCTGCAGCCACCGCCTTTATTGCAAAATAAAAACATTAAATATTGCTACTCGGCGTGGGGAGGGCTCCACAACGATTGGACCATTATAAAGACGCATTCACAATGGATTCATTTTATTATTTATGAGACATGCAAAGTACCCAATAAGATGAAAAGAACTTGGTAGTGTCAGTATCTGCGCGAACATGAGAAGTTAAATTTCACTCACTTTTTATGTTATATTTAAGCGTGGGTAATGAAATAAAAATAAGAGTCTAGATTGTTGTTTTTACTTTTCAACATCAGAAGGAAATTAAATTTTCGTTTTCCCGGAGATAAAAAAACAACAGAATTATATAAATCCTCGTAGACCTAAGTCGCAATTCCCGTAAAAGTTACAAGGCCTCAGGACACTTGACGCAAGTCGGCTCCGAAACAAGTTTACTATGATAATATTTTTCTGTCTCTATTATTTATAACTTCTAGCAGCCGATCATGAGACCCGCAATACAAAGATTCTTGTAAATCGAGCATGCCGTTTTAAAATGAAAACCAAACTACGTTTGTATGGAGAGTCAAGGGTCCTGGGGCACTTAAAGCAGGTTAAATAACCTACCGATGTAGCATCACATTATTGTGTTCTTAAAGTGAGCTGTACGTGTACGAGGTAGTCGAGAGGTGAGCGTGAAATAAATCCACCAGTAGTAAAAGATGCGTGAGTGAGCTACTGTCTGCATATAACAAGGTTAATATCCTAAATGTAGGTGATGTAATGTTTATCTTAAATTTCATGGATAAAAATAATCAACTCAACGAAAAAAAAATAGAAATTGTACTTGAGTTATAAAATATACTTACCAAAGAAAAATACCGCAATTGTTAGAACACGACAACCCACGACAATCTTTTGATAGTTGAGAAGCATGAAAATAAAACATAAAGAATATATCACTACAAAAGCAGCCTAGAAATTAAGAAACAAGTAGATAAGTAAAAAATAATTTCCTTTAAGAAATCAAACTAAATTTACCTGGATACTCTAATAGAGTATCCAGGTAAATTTAGTTTGATTTCTTTCTTTAGTTTGATACTTATTTCAGATATAAGGATAGAGTCTATCCTTATATCTGAAATAAGTATTATACTTCGTTTGCAGTCGGGATACCTAGTGTTGAAGTATTATAGGTAGTTACTGGGTCCTCGGACTCCATTTCTCAGCCTTAAAACTTCGCAAATTCAAGAAAATAGTTTGTAGCGATTTCAAAACGGAGATGAGAGTCATGAATCGTTTCCACTCTATGTCAGTAAACACAAGTAAACTAATCAGCCCTCCTATTCTGTAACTTGTTTTAAGCTCACCTCAACGCTCACCCACAAATATATCTTGATACCGCAATGCGTAGTAACTAAGCGTAGGTAGAGGTCTAGTTTCGTGACGGGTGACCGGCGGGGTGAGCCGCTTTAGCGCGTAGCGAATAACAGCCCAGGTACTTTCAAGAATATTCTACTTCCCACAACATATTATCACGTTTGCCTTATAGTTGACTGGCAGACAATGCTTCCGGCTTTTGTACTATAATGAGGGTACAGATACATACAGGGTAGGTACATCGGTTGCAGTAAATATTCATTAGCTAAAATTTTACAATATGGAAGATAATGTTTAAAAGGGTGGTGACTTGATTTGAAGAGAATTTGAACCGTTAAACTATGAAAATGATACGTCATTATTTACTCATATTCCCGTAGTATGGCTTTTGAATAAAAACCGGCCAAGTGCGTGTCGTCCTTGTTGATTACGGAACCCTAAAAACAACATACGTATGTTTGAGATTTAGAATGTGACCGGTTTTTTTATAATACTGTCACTGGAATTGAAATCGCTTTGATCCAATTCGGTCAACTGAAATAATCTCAAGTGTCATCCTTACTAATATTATAAATGCGAAAGTGTGTGTTTGTGTGTGTGTTTGTTTGTCCTTCGTTTGTCCTTCTTTCACGTTGCAACGGAGCGTCGAATTAATGTGATTTTTTGTATGGTTATAATTTAGAGGCTGGAGAGTGACATCAATCTAATTCCCACGGGAAAATTCAATATGTTACATTTTCCTATAACCACGCGGGCGAAGCCGCGGGCATCAGCTAGTACTAATTATAAGTGCGTAAGTTTGGATGTTTAAATGTTTGGATGTTTGTTACTCAAACAAGCTTAAACGGCTCAACCGATTTGGATGAAATTTAGCACAAAGATAGTTTATAATATAGATTAAAATATAGAATCTTTTTTATCTCGGGCCAACGCAGACGAAGTCGCGGGCGGAAGCTAGTAAGCTATAATTTATACGCGTAATACGAAGTCACGGGCAAAATCCAGTCTTCTGACAAAACCTTGCAGCTTATCTTAGGTATATATGAAAAATAGGTCAGTAAATGTAGTTTTATACCATGTGCACTCAGCTTTACTAAATTTTTATCGCCCTTACACAATATGTTTGCCCATGAGATGGAATTATATGGCAGATTAATGTATCGGTCATCGTTGTGGAATCAATAATATTTATTATGCGTGACGCTATTGTACATTTGTACGTATTATGCCACTGCGCCCCTCAGAGGGGACGCACGTGTTTTTTTTTTGCATGTTTACTACTGCGGGCTAGGGTGAGCAGGTTGATAACTTTTTTAATAACTATTATTTTATTCTATAACACTTGTTTTGGCAAGAGTATATTTAAAGGGAAACTATTAAGTGAAATACCGATCTTACTAGCCTCCACCTCTATTATCGACGCTGTTTGCATCATCTTGTCATAGGTTTATTACAACAATGATGATGATGATTCAGTGAAAATAACTAGTGTCATTAGTTACACTATATATATATCCCTCATTTGATCTCATTTTATTTGATCCAAAAATCTTAAAGCTAAAAAAATTCGCAAAGCGAATAATATCAGACAAATAATAAACAACAAGACGCTTCATCGAAGATAATTCCCTTAGGCCCGGAGGGGTAGGAAATAAAGATGGTAACAGAAATGACAATGTGGGAGCAACAGGTCCTGCCCTCGGCCTCGTGCTCAAAATAGCTACATCGGTCATAATCCCGGAAAACAAGGCCTTTTCCGCCGTTCAGAAAGATAATGAAAAAAAACTTCTTTCATGTTGCAAATATACGTTGATCACCTGCGCAAGCAAATATCGTAAATAGTACAGCATTGTGTGTATTTGTTTGTATGATTAAATGTTGGTTAATTCAGAAGCGCCAAAGAAATAAATGTTCTATGTAAAAAATATATTTTACAGTACCGCACTAGTGCAGAAAAGAGCACTTTTCGTGCATATGTCGAAACTTTAAAGAGCCATATGTACATTAAAACGTTGTACGGTACACGTGCGAATAGGTAATTCGCAACTCGTGTCGATTTAAAACACTCCCTTCGGTCGTGTTTTAATTTATCACCACTCGTTGCGAGTTTCCTATTTTCGGCACTTGTATCGTAAATAACTATTTCACGCCACTGCTCGGAAATGTGGCAAAAAATGGTAAGAATTCAGGCTTCAAAGCTGAGGTTAGTTGGACGTCGTCGCACGAACAGGCCATCTATGAGTTCAAACTGTCCAACAATGTTTTGGTAGTCCAGTTTGAACAGCGATTCGACCAATCACATCTCTCCCGCCCCTGCCCCCACCCCCGCCCGCGACCGCTCGCGTGTGGAGTGGAGGGCGCGCTGCTGTTGTTGCTGGCGGGTGTTTCATATTGTGATCTTTAATTAGGTACTTCATTTTGTCTTATAATAGGGGCGTAGACACTAAATACAATAATCAATTATGTCATATTTTCTCGAAAAAGGATAAAAAATGTAGTCAAATGGAGAAAAAATCAACGCAAAAGATTAAATTATCACGAAGTTATAAGTGTCCAAAGTTTTAACCCTTGGCATGCCTGGTGAACGAAAGTCACACTGTATGCCTGGTGGGTCTGACAAACCCGTAAATGTAAAAAAAAAATTTACATATGAATTGTTTTTTTAACTTGTTGGTCTGTGTGTTTTTGGTTATTTTGTACATTATTTTTACTAGAAATAAATACAAGTCTTAATCCAAGAAACTCCATAAGAACTTATTACATAAATAAAAACATTTGATATTTCCATCAACAAAAATAGACTCTCATGTCAAAAAACATAAAAATTTAACTTATACCTAAGATCAACGTCAGTCTTAGGTTTATTTAAGGCACTGATATATATTTGTGACTATCTATAAAATATACTCGTATGTATATAAAATATATACGAAAAATAACGTAAATGTACTTAGCGATAAAATGTTACGCCGTATGCCTGGTCGGGTTTCTCAGGCCCGCGAGCACTTTACGCACGTCCAAATCAAAAGGGTGCTCGCGGCCGACTGCGGGAGCAGCGTCAAAACGTCGGGTAGTTCATGACGCGAAGCTACTCAGAAACGCGACGCGGTAAATTTAAAATTTCAAAAAATAACGACGGATTTTTAACAGCCCGGGTCTGTCAGACCCTACCAGGCATGCCAAGGGTTAAGAAGGGTTATGTTCTGTCCCTTTTTCGCAAAATGCAACTTCATATGAAACGATGACGCTGGAAGAATGTGACGTCACAGAAGACTGCAACGTGCCGCGCCCCGTCGTGGTCGGCGCCGCCGTCGACGCGGCCCCCCGGCAGCATCCTGTAATGTGACGTCGCACACCGTTTGCGTTTTCTCTCTCTAACAAGCAATATTAAAACGGTTGTAGCTTCGTAATTCTTCGAGATATCTGAATGGGATTTTCGTCACTAGGTATATTTTTTTGCCTTGTTTCTTTTGGAGTAATAATAATTTTCGAGTCTACACTCGGATTATAATTATGTATTTGCAATTTCCTCGCAGTAGGCGTGAAAAGCACTATGTGCAATAGATGGACTCGTCTCCTTCGAGGTCCTCACCTGCGGCTTGGACCTCGAACACACTCGTTCATCTATTGCCTACTTTCTAGCCTTTACAACAATGTACTAATTCAGAGCAATGACGCGTAGTTGAGTGACCAAGAGGCAACAGGATGGCTCGCGGTATTTGAGCTCCCATCCGGTTGCCTCTCGGTCACCGAAATTATATACCTGTATCACTTTATCCATGTCTTTCCTATTGATAGTGGTATGTAACTACTAGAGTCGTAAAAATCCTACAAGGCTTGTCTTTTTAACCGACTTAAAAAAAAGGAGGAGGTTCCGTGAAACATGCCTGCTTTGCCCGGTTTTTTCGGAAAAACACGAATATCTCAAATTTTTTATATGGTAAGATGATATTTTTTTTGCTTAACGAATCCATCGTACCTAGTCATACGTATGTGTTCATGAAGATAAATATTTTTTTAATTAACACCTATTCCAAATTTTCATCGATTTAGATCGCGGGTAAAGTTATCTGGACTTTTGCCAACATTGACCATGTCGAATTATTGACGCAACTATAGCTCTTACGATGTGGAGACAAGACTCAGTTCAAAATTTTGGGCAAACATGGCGTTCCATTTTAACATCTTGGTCTTAACTACGAAAAGTTTTACACAGTACAGATAGGCAATGTTACCTAGCTATTGTCAACTTTGCCATGTAAATCCATACACCTCACATTCCACAATTTGCTGCAAGCTCCTGGCTAAAGTTAAAGACATGTATGACTCAAAGTAAAGTCATAAATATAATCTAGTTTCTACTAAAAATAGTAAGGTTGTGGTTGTGTTTCCGTTCATTACCAGATTTGTTGAAAATTAAATTTTTGGGCAAAGTTTTGCCTGGTGGCAAAGTAGGCATGTTTCACGTTTCTCAATTCGGTTGTATATATATATATATATACTTATTACTAATCCATCGGTTTCGGAATCGCTAAAACTTTTATTTGTACAGTCAAGGGTATTACAATACGCACATAAATAAGGACATAAATATATGTACAAGCCTTTATGACATTGATTATTTATGTTCGTATTTTACCTAATACCCTTGACTGTACATACCTAATGATTATGTGATTCCGATAACTATAACAAAATTTGTATTTATAATGTTTAGTTTCTGTAAGTAACTTATATTTTGATAATAAATTTTTTAATGATAGACTTTAAACTTATCGGAAATGTAAAAAAACGTAGATTCACTATACATTTTTTGTTTAGGTACCTATATTGATACCTATGGAAAGGTCATTCAAATTAATACAGCCGTAATATTGCGGAAGACCAGCGCTGGCTGCAAAGCTAGCAACATGCTGAGCTGTGTCCATTTCGTGGCAAAGCATTTGCACACAAATGTGCTTTTCAATTTGTTTTTTTCGTGCCACCTTGGAACAAAAATACTTATATAAACTATAAGTTTGTTTCGTCGGTATCTCTTTTAAAATTTTGTGCAAGTGCATTAAAACGACAATCACGGCTGTCACATTGATGATTCCAGGCGAGTTCACAATATATAGGTCTTTTGTAGATGTCTGCCCGGGAGTATCCCAACAGCTGTTCAAAATCATAGGAAAAATAAAGCTAGCTTTGCTTGCACTGTTACCGCAGTCATTGAGCGAGTGCTGTAAAGTGGGTTCTCGATCGCACTGGCAAACAACGTTAAGAGGCTGACAAGACCTAATTTGGTGAAATTGATGTTTATTAAGCAGTTTTTTAAGTAAAATTATTTGTTTTGGCACATCAAATAAAATATCTGTTAATATTCACCATTTTTCAAAGACCGTGGACGGGCTCGATACATAATTGGGCGAAATCGGCTCGATAGAAAAGAATTGCAAAGATTGGTCTTAGAATCACATTAAACGGTTCTGTCTCTGTTTTTTTGACGTATGGCTCTGCAATTAAAAACATGAATGGGTCATTGTCAGATTAGGTGCGCGTCTTTTCGGTGGACATTGCCAAAGTTAAGGGCTTTAAAGCCTAATTTTTGGTTGAACTCTGAATCCGCAAAAACGGCGTCGCCTCTTCTATAATTCTATGCGATATATTATATATAAACATAAGCCCTTAACTATTGCCCACTGAAAAGACGATTTTTGTTTTACTGACTGACAATGACCCGAATTCAACATATTCATACCTATACCGCTAGCAAGTCTTATTTCACAAATTATCCACCCTTTTTTTATTTCAATATTTTTGTACTATTATCTTCAAAAACCGGGCCGCCCAGTAACACTCGCTCTCGTTTACTCCGATACAAATAGACAGTGTGCGCGCTATCCAAAATCCTCAAGGGCATTTTGGTGTTGACAGCGTCAGAAATAAACACGCTGATAAATAGTTTAAATATTCCAGCAGCGTTTAATTCGTATTCTCATTTATTTTCAATGTAAAATATTTCCTGCGGAAATTAAGAAAGACCCCTTGCATAGTAACTAGACTCGCGAGAAAAGGCGGGGCGCAGTTAGTCACTATGAACGATTATTGCTTATACACACGCCTCAAAAATGAAACGTAATCTTATTAGCTAGATTTACGGGTCATTACCGTTTACTGGGGACTTATTTAGGGTTTTAGCTGGTTTAATAAACTCGTTATTTCTATATTTTATATTATTCGTTTCTGTAACACTAAGGGTAGGTTGCACCAACTTACCGCGTGTTCACACTGCGTCCGTTTCCGTGTCCGGGACCCATCCGTCTCTTTCGCACTCGGAAAAAGAGGGATGCCTCCCGGACACGGAAACGGACGCAATGTGAACACGCGGTTACGATTACAGACCGGCTGTCATCACATAGAAACTTGTCAAAGTTTCCATACTATCAGATTTTAACCAACACCGCTTATGATTACAGAACGGTCTGGTGCAACCCGCACTAAGGCTCTCGCTCCCACTCATGTGGACCAAATGTGTAAAGGCGCGTATGAATTTGAGCAGTCTCGGGTTGAGCTATGCACGGCTCACCGACTTCGCTCAAATTCGTATCTCTATCTCTTCTCTTTATCTCTATATCTCTTTGTCGGCGGTCTTTTGAGCGTGCTCAAAGGCGCCTCAGTGTGCGTGCCTCCCGTAACTTGGAAGTGTATCCGAGCGTGCCGCAGACAGAACGATGTAATTTTCTCTTCTTTTTGGTAACATTTCGGTGAATTACAATAAACGCAGCCGCGGCGGCTGTCATCGTGTCCGACGCCATTTTTAACAACGGCACAATGTCGGCTCGCCGCGAGCCCTCTGCCTCGCCCGCGCATGTTTATGTGCGCCGCTCGCGAGCAGCTCACCGCGCGGGGCGAGCATGCCTCAGGCTGAGCCGCTCAAATTCGTACGCAGCTTAAGGTCAAGTACTAGTGTGAAAATTGAATGATAATTAAAGTTTTTGTTGCTGAATGGCCTACGCCGTAGCACTATGAGCGCAGCTTGGCGCTAATTGTTTCCGTAGCGTACTTATTAAGTAGATGCGTGAGTTGTGCGCAGCCAATGTGTTTTCCGGTTTGTGACCAAACTGCTTACAAATACAAAAAAGTGAATATCATAATTGACAGTTTACGTTTTGGCACGCGCTGAAATAGGCAAACTGGAAAAGGTACTCACAAATACTGTTCATTAAAATTTATTAAACAAAGCATTCTCTACGACACGCTGTCGGTGTGAAATATTTCTGCGTAAGCAATAGCAAAAATATTTTATTAGTCTTCACCATTATTGAAAAAATATTTATCTTATACATTGTGATCTTAAAACCATATGTAGATAAAGATAAGTACGTAAGTTTACGGTCATTACTTTACGCAAATAATGTAATTCATACCATTAGTAATGCAGCCACTTACACGGCCCACGTAATTACGAATAGATTTTCCCTTAAAAGTAATACTGGGAGACATTTGACCAGCCCGGGTAATTTGGGGTGGTAATGTAACAACTTTCGTCGCATTTACCCCAAATTGCTAGCCCGATGTTCCTCGGTACAAATGTGGGCATCTCGAGGGTAAAATATAAAAGTCGTTTTGACTCGTTAGAAATGCAGTACTTTTTGGTTGATTGTAAAAAAGCTGCCTTTAAACTTGTCTTAATTTATTATGGTAAAGGGTTAAACCACAAATCAATAGAGCTAAACTTCTTGATTAGGTTTATTTAGTATTATAAATTTACACTACGTTCGTACCCGATCCCGTGGTTTTACTCGTATGTAGTGGAAAGCGACTACGTCGCAGTGAATGGGTTAACCTCATCGAGAGACACGTTCTGCGTCGTAGCGTGTAGCAGCGTTTTCCGCCGCATTGCCGATATTGCTCGTAGAGGCATGAAGCATTATCATGATGCTGTCAAAATCATAGAGTCATGCTCCTCCCCTCGGTCTCGTCCGGAGATAGAGCTGCAGCTGGAGCTGATCAGAATCAGAAATTTATTGAGAAAAAACACATCATTTTATATGTCAGGAAATAAAGTGGGTGTACTCGTACATGCCATTTTCATTGTAATAATCATACGTAACATTGAAGAAGTTAGTCAGTCTTTAAGGGTATAAGGTTTCCCAGACCAAGGGGTATGCGTAGAGCAATTCCATATCGTGAGAAAAAAGGCCTTTCAGGAACTGTATTAATGTGAATGCATGTAGTACCTTGCCAGGACTTAACCTCTGGCAATTATCGTGTATAGCAATGATGTAATTTAAACGAGGTAGACACGTTGTCCATACGAAATTCTGTTTAATAACTACAACTTAGAAAAGTTGAAAAACCCTCGACATTTTCATTTCAAAGTCCAATATCTCAAAAACGGCTGAACGGACTTTCATGAAACATAGTTAGGAAGAACTCTCGAAAAAACCGCATTCATATCGGTCTATCTGTTTGGGAGCTACGATACCACAGACAGATACACAGATACACAGACAGGTTAAACTTATAGCACCCTCTTTGCGTCGGAGGTTAAAAATAGCTACCAAATCTGACAGTATATATGTTTTCATTGACGACACGAAACCAAGGCAAGTTGGTGCAATTGACTCAGTTTTAGTGTGCCACTTTTGAAACGCTTATAACCTATCTACCTCTTTTTTAGGGTTCCGTAGTCAACGGCTGGCGGCAAGCTGTAACTCGGCATGGGTATATAAATCAATCACGCCGACAAAATAGTCGAATACCATTTAAAAAAAAAAAAATTACCCCCCTAAACGTAAAGTGGTGATGTAATTTTTTTCTCTTCTTTTTACCGAGTGAAAGTCGACCAACTTACTTGAAAAGGCCAACTTTCGTACAAATTCGGCCGACGCAACCACACCATTTACTTTGCCCGATGTCGATGTAACAAATACAGACAGGCAACTACGGATCCCTACACTGTGCGTGGCCTGATATGCACTTGGCCGGTTTTTATTATACATCATTGCTTTATTGAAGCCGATTTCTCAGGCGATTGTTTTAATATAATGGCTGCATCTAAACTTAACCGTAAAATGCCAATGAAAAATATATTGCGCAATTTCCTTTAGTTTAACCCCGGGTTACTTTGAAAACTAATAATAGTTTTTGAAGTATTTTATTTTGCCCTGCCTTTTTCAAAACATTTTTAATAATAAATACCGTATAAGTACGTTCTTAATTAAGTTTTACCTGAAGTTTTATCTTTGCAAGTACTTTCATCTGCCTCTATAATGTCGGCAATCACGAGACTCGTCTAACTGCGATTTCCACTACACGAGTTATGTCATTCTAGAATATCTTTGTACCCTGTGCTCGCTGCTATTGATGCTCTTCGTCAAAGAGTCATGTTTGAAGGATTATACGCTTGTTTGAGCTTCATTAACTAGCTAACACAACTAACTCAAGCGAGATAATATTCCGATAAATATTGTGAAATTCATGCATATCTACATTTTCTAGTGATTTTTATTATAATAAAATACGTCTCCGCTCTCCGTATTTAAGAAGTGCATTCGTTTGTATTTTCCTCTCAATGTAACATTTCTGACAACGTTTCTGCACGCTTAGCCTACAAGAGAGTCGTGCTCAAATTTCTTGATTTTACATTTCGTAGTGTGCTCTAAAGTCTCAACGATACATTATTATATAATTATAAATATACATGTTAATTAGGTGCTTAAAGTGAACACATGAGGTCGATTGGGCAGTTAACGTTCCACGAAAAGTGCAGGATATTTTTTTAAGCATAAGTTAAAAGGAGGCGCTGATCTTATATGTTTTTATTTATGGATTTCTTTGAAGGATGTCGTTGTCGAGGAAGAGATTGTAAAGCGCTTTAAAACGGCGTAGAATATGAATGGATCATCTTGCTTTTGTATGAAACACGACACAAGCGTTCAATATGTCCGCAACAGTTTCTAGGGAAAATATCGTGCATAATAGCGGATTATAGGAACATCGCCGAGGTTTGTGCGCCGGGTAGCCCATGCCGTCGCAAATTGTGGCGGGCATTTTTATCGGTGCCGATGCCCTAACGATTTTCGGCATGGCTGGTTGCAAAATGTTTTTTTACATGAATGTTATAAAGTTGTCGTAATTTCTATAGACACCGTGCTCTGTTAATATTTAAAATATATTTAGAAGATGATACACCTGTTTTAAATGATCAGTAAACTTTAAGTTACCCTTCTATCAAACACTTCTATCAAATGCTTGCAAGATAAATTAAGCGTTTTTAGCATTTATGAAGACAGATTTTTCTAAATAAAGTTGTGTTTGCAATCAAATGGAGGTGACGTATCTTTAATATACCTCACCCATGACTTCGTACGCAAGTAATTATTTACTAGTGGAGTGTAATTATAAGTACTCGAGTCCAACTTATTGATTTTGGATTGAATATAGTTTTCACATGAAGCCAACGAAGAGGGGTTAGTTGACAGTTAAGATTATAATTTACTTAAAAAAAAAAAAATTAACCGACTTCAATTTAGTACTCTATTTTATACGCTAAGCCACGAGAACATTTCCACATTTATTTTCCAATTTACCACATGAACTGATTTCCGAGAGCATGCGTTGATTATTAGAGAAAAAAATCCGAATCGCTGTATGTGGCCCGATATTATTATATCTTAGGTACTTCATTAGCTGCTATTTCAACGGAATCTTATCAGAATCTGTGACGTACTTTTTTGCTTTTAAGTACATAATTGAGGAATTCCATCAACTCTCTGTGGTCTTCATCATCAATTCCACTCCACCAAATTTATGATTTCCGGGTGTAAACACGAGATATAATAGAAAATACCAAAATCACTACACGCGTGCCTAATATAATTGAGGAGTTCCTCAATTCCTCATGGATCCCATCATCCAACTGAATTAAAAAAAAATGGGACCCACCTGGAAGCATATACATACAAACAAAAAAAAAATTACGAATCGGTTCATCAATGACGGAGTTATGAGGTAACAAACATTGAAAAAAAAAAAAAAAAATACAACTGAATTGAGAACCTCCTCCTTTTTATTTAAGTCGGTTAAAAATACGCCGACATCACATTTACGCAGTGCGCCATCCCACGACTTGCAATTTTTACGCATTCGCTGCAAAAGCGTCATAACGACTAAAAATTGAGAAACTAATTCCATATTTTGTTAGTAACAATTGCTTCATCTATCCCTATTGGAATGCAGATCCATGGAGCATGCCCGGATAACAGAGTGTAGGTAGCCTATCGGCGACCATTTGCTGTTGGCGCACGTCTTATAATGGACGCCGATTTCTTGCGTTACATAAACCGGGTGATTTGCGATTTAAACGCTTTCACTTATTGCCGATTAGTTTATTCATACTTTTGATTATGATGTATCGTAAATTGTTAGTTAAAATCAATCTTAACCATTCCGGATCATGACCCCGAAATCATCCAGTATATTCGAAGGGAAACCGCATTCACATCAGTTGTTTATTCAAAGTTTTTTTTGTTATATGTACTATTATTGTTTTTTTTTGTTTTCTGTTCAACGATGTGATACAAATTGCATCGCGACGGCAGATCCTCCTCCGAATTCCTTTCCAGATAACTTCCACGCTTCCGCACGATTTGCCGCTGATTGCTCCGCCGCGCCACGCCGACGAAAAAACAACGTGCGAAGGGCCTCCTTGCCTCATTTTAATTCTACGTTAAGGGTAGGTATATTTTTTTGTAAATATGTGAAAAAATTGCCTTGACTTATTTCAACCACATTTTGGTAAATATAAAGAGTGTAAATCATTCAGTTTTCAATTAATATAATAAAAATGAATGTTGTGATTTGACGTAAAATAGATTTCTTGATTTTCACATCTTATTAACAGAAAATTTCCCATCAAACCGTTTTTAATTTAAACGCTTCCACGGTATACGGTCGCTATTTATCGTAAATATTAATCTGAGTGGAGGAAAATACCAATTTATGACTGCAGGAAATGGAATCGGGACGGAGTTAGAGATTTTTCCCGTTGAGTGATTTTATTTATTGAATTTTATTATAGAATTATAGCGGAGTAGCTATGACTATACCAATTGAAGATGTCAAGGTACTCATTATAAGGAGTAGTAGGCTAAGTGAACCTTTTAGATTTTTCCTACTTTTTATTTTAACATGATTACAATTAAATACCTACATTCAATTGAAGCAACCACCACATAATTCACTAAAAGAATTTGTTGAATATACATATTATACATATCTCTGTGACCATTATTTATATTGCAGGTTTAAACAACCGTCAACTACATCTTAAAATCTTGCCTTGCGTGTTATTCTTACTAAGCGTCACGGCGCTAACGCAGTAGCTATATATATATATATATATATATATATATCTAAATATCTATTGTTACGTTCTATTTAATATAAGTAAGTTCTTAGTTTTAATCAAAATATAAGTATTTTTACACAGTAGATAAGGAAATTGTAATGAGTGCTGTTCGCCAACAGACTGTTATGCAGTTTGGCGTAAATTTAACTGTGAATTATGCTGTGTAACCCGGGTGCGTAACGATGACTATATTTTTTTATGAATTAATATTAGTCGCAATAACACTATTTTCATATAATTCTTGAGTCATACATATAACAATACTTAATATATTTACATACTATATAATTATAATTTTATATAATGATAATTTCATATAATAACATTTAATATTAACATACTTTAAATATAATGCATATTTCCTATACTTAATGAACAAATTATATAATGCTAATTTCTTCTAACGCACAGTTAGCATAATATTGTTTTGGTAGACTCTAAGGCAGATCGGTGTAGGTACGACGACGAGCCAAGCGAAGAGGAGTGTTAGGTTGAACTGCGACCCTACAGCGTGCGAGCCGAACGAGCGAAGCGAGCGTGCCGTGGCAGCGTCCGGCGAAGCACCAGAAATGAACGCTTTTTTACTGCTAATATTATTTTTATTATATTATTAATTAATAAAAATAAATAAATAAATATAAAGGGACAATCTTACACAAATCGACCTAGTTCCACAGTAAGCTCAGTAAGGCTCGTTGTCGCGAATGCTGGGCATCGCGATGACGTTTAAACACCATCCACAACTGGCAACATTAACAGGAAGGTAGAACCTCTATGGTGAGTGAACTATTGTATTTATTACTCTATGGTAGATGAGCTTTGTCAATCACTCAGTGCTTCCGTTGCGGGAGCCAATAGCCATTTAACTGTTGAACCTAACCGCTTTAACATGTGATAGAGTGAATTGTGCCTGTGAGGTTGCCGATGCTCATTCCATGGAGAAGGAAGCCACGCCAGCTGGTTTCCTGCAAGCTAAGTGTCTCAACCTTCTAAGATTTCATATAGTTTTAGCTTTCAATTACACTCATACTTACTGTAACGTATACTCGCTACCCAGGTGAAACTACCCCCTTTGGCCACCGCTATGGTGTCGTGTGTGGTAACGCTTTATGTTGCTCGTTGATATTATGGATATTGATCCCCCTAGTTTGACCCTGACACTCTCACTCTCAAGGGAGGAGTGAGGAACCACCATGCTCTCGCGGGAACTCGTGGAGTGACCGTGTTGTATTGTGGCTAGAAGGGCATCCAGTTTTCTCCCGTGAAAGCGGGGAAAGATTCCCCACCGTACCGGTGCTGGTGACGGCGCTGCTGCGGGCAGGACTGGCTTAAGTACTGCATTTGGGTACGGTGGGATGTGGACTGGGTTTAGTCGGGTGACGTTCTGAAGCTGATACCTGTCCAGGCTCCCTGGAGGTGTATAGGTATAGCGCCGTAAAGCCCGTGTATGCCAGGTGCGCCTGGGTGCTGGGTCATAAGACGCTGTAGGGGTGGCCGGTCACACTTCGGTGCCTCGTAGGTTGGTAGAGGACAACTCGAATATGACGGCGGCCTTAGAAGGCACCGGTATATTCGTGAAGGATCGTTTGATGGGAACTAGGAGGGCTTTGTAATACCTAATAACAAGACTGACTGACTTACTTAGCGAGCCCTAATAGGACGACCTCTATATTAATGTATTCCTTGTGTTATGGCTGAAGCCCTGGCATCAGGTGGCTTGAGGCACTTGGTGACAGCGGTGAAGTCATGAAACACCTTTAACAACTACAGGTGGTACGTGGCAGCCTCGCAGGGTGTCAGGCGACCTAGCGCGAGAGAGAGAGAGGAGAGAGACAAGCGGGAGACGAAGGTAGGGTTTATTCACCTACGTCTGTTTCCATCACGGCGCATGCCATATAGCTTCTTTAATTTTCTCTACCACTAGAGTTACATCCCCATATAAGGCATGCGTCGCGATATGGTGGAGGAGCTGGGATCGAACCCGGGGCCTTTACAAAGCCCTCCTAGTTCCCATCAAACGATCCTTCACGAATATACCGGTGCCTTCTAAGGCCGCCGTCATATTCGAGTTGTCCTCTACCAACCTACGAGGCACCGAAGTGTGACCGGCCACCCCTACAGCGTCTTATGACCCAGCACCCAGGCGCACCTGGCATACACGGGCTTTACGGCGCTATACCTATACACCTCCAGGGAGCCTGGACAGGTATCAGCTTCAGAACGTCACCCGACTAAACCCAGTCCACATCCCACCGTACCCAAATGCAGTACTTAAGCCAGTCCTGCCCGCAGCAGCGCCGTCACCAGCACCGGTACGGTGGGGAATCTTTCCCCGCTTTCACGGGAGAAAACTGGATGCCCTTCTAGCCACAATACAACACGGTCACTCCACGAGTTCCCGCGAGAGCATGGTGGTTCCTCACTCCTCCCTTGAGAGTGAGAGTGTCAGGGTCAAACTAGGGGGATCAATATCCATAATATCAACGAGCAACATAAAGCGTTACCACACACGACACCATAGCGGTGGCCAAAGGGGGTAGTTTCACCTGGGTAGCGAGTATACGTTACAGTAAGTATGAGTGTAATTGAAAGCTAAAACTATATGAAATCTTAGAAGGTTGAGACACTTAGCTTGCAGGAAACCAGCTGGCGTGGCTTCCTTCTCCATGGAATGAGCATCGGCAACCTCACAGGCACAATTCACTCTATCACATGTTAAAGCGGTTAGGTTCAACAGTTAAATGGCTATTGGCTCCCGCAACGGAAGCACTGAGTGATTGACAAAGCTCATCTACCATAGAGTAATAAATACAATAGTTCACTCACCATAGAGGTTCTACCTTCCTGTTAATGTTGCCAGTTGTGGATGGTGTTTAAACGTCATCGCGATGCCCAGCATTCGCGACACTCGTGTTATGGGTACTAGACGACGATATATATAATAGATATAAATACTTAAATACATAGAAAAACTTCCATGACTCAGAAACAAATATTCATGCTCATCACACACATATATATATTTGTCCTTACCGGGATTCGAACCCAGGACCTTCAGCTTCGTAGGCAGCGTCACTACCCACTAGGCTAACCGGTCGTCAAAACAACAATATATACTTACATAGTACAATTTGTAAACCGTTATGTTTGCTACATTTTCTTTTGATAATAAAATATTATTCTACTTGATAGTTATGATATTATACAGCGTGTCTCTGACTTAGGGGCTTTAAATGCAAATGTCCATTACGGTCCTGAAACTGAACCACTTTTGTTCCGCAACTTTGTAAAATAACTATTATTTCTATCATTTATTCGTGTTTGAACTTTAACTGTACCATCAATGCCAAAAACAAAAACATTTATTTGTAAACATAGGTGTACAGGTCTTACAAGGATTTATAATAGTGTGCTCTATGTTTAGCCATTAGGCATACAAATATTTCAGGTCGAGATGGAGCATTGTATAATAGATAAGTAGGTTAAGTAATTGGAACGACGAAACTGCGTCCTGTAACACAGGGTTTCCTAGCTCAGGACGCAGAGTCGTGATTTATATTGTAATGTTGCCCCTGAACAATAAACTTTTTCATTTTTTTTTTTTTTTTTTCAATGTATTGCAAACACGGCCTCATTATTTGACATCCATGACACTGACAAGTATGAAAACTAACTAATGGATGATGTACATTGAAATTTTATTTTATTTGTATGGAATAATGAAAATATAAAAAGAACGTATTTTTGAAAAGTTGCAAAGTAAAAGTAGTTCCGTTTAAGGAGCATAATTGACATTTGCATTTATAGCCCCAAAGTCAGAGACACGCTGTATAACTTGTATACAACATGAGCATTATACCATATAATGATTATACAAAATAAACATATATTTTGAAATTATAACCAACGTTTATTATATACAATGAGTGATTACATATATACCTTGAAAATATATCAAATGTTGCGCGTATAGCGAATGAAATTATGAGTAGTATTTATTTTTATACCAATCATTACACACCCGTGTAACCATTGTTTTGAAACAATAAATATATATATATATATCATAAACGTCAATTTAAATGAATATTCTATATGTCACATACTGCGACTGCGTTTGCATCTATTCTCATTTACCATTATTTACTTAATTTTCTTTGAACTACCTCACCAGTTATTTGCAACCTATTCATTTAATTTAATTTGTTCGTAGTGTTTTTCATGGCCATTAACTAAACAGACAAAACTAATTTGTTATCGGAATTTCACTAGCAACGCACTTTTTATATTCAACAGAGTAAAACGGCAGGTAGAAGTTTAATTTTACTCCGTTGAATAAAAAACGGACCATAGCAACGGTGATGTGATGTATCTGATATTCGAAGCTACTTATTTTTCTGTTAATATCTCTTTGTAAATCGGTAAATGTATATCTCGTATACCTACAGGTAGGTATTTAAACAACTTCCTAGATGCTTTCTGACTTTAATGCAGCATGTTTGTACGTGAAATTTTTAATATATTAGAAAAGTTGTGCGCTGGGACGAGGCAGTGCGGAGTTTGCTGTACCTACTTTAAATTTTGTTGCTGCATACTCGTTTTATTTTTATTTTAATAGGATTATAGCACAGCTCTAAATGCGGGGAATAAACTGAGGCTAATTAGGTTCGGTATTAAGCTCTGCGCGACCGAAACTCTTACCTCGTTATAACCGTGCGTTGGGATACACAATATGTTTTTCGCCCTTAAACATGTAAGTATTATCTATGCTTGACTCTATACTATGAAGTAGTAATGCACAATTATGCGATCAAGTACAATCATTTGTTTCATAAATAATAAACATGAATTTATTGTACCAATCAAAGTTACAAATAAATATAAAATGTAAGTCATTCGGTGTAAAAAGTAGACTTTCGTTTTGTCCATACGCCATCAAAACTACTGCCTACTATGCTACTACATTGGCACAACTAGACTATCGTTTTACGGCCATTCCCAATAATCAATCCATGGATAGTTTTCCTTATCAGCAGTTACATTTTGACAGATTACCCATAGAAAATGTGTCGAAATGTAACTGCTGGTAAGGAAAACTATCCGTGGATTGATTACTGGGAATTACACTTAATACGCTAGTGTGATCAATGATGCGTGTAATTTTATGAATTTTAATAAATACGTTGCCAAGTTATATTTAGGTACATCTCCCTCAAATATGTATTCATTTGTAACTTTCGAAAACACGGATCAGCTCAAGGGAAAAAAGTCAACGTCGAGCATCAGACGAAAAAGAATTACTGAAAGACAGTACAGAATTGTTTTAGGTTGTCTAGACTTGGGACAGGACGGTAGCAAATTCAATCAGAAACGGCTTTTCAAAAATTCATGGAGTTATATCACTAGTTGACCGCGCCACATTGCCGTGAGCAGAAAACAAAAGCCGTTCCCCGATTCTTCGCGAACAATAAAACTTATTCACACATTGATACAATTTTTCGTTTATTTTCCTTATTAGAAAACTAGGGCACCTGGCACCTAAGGCGTGATAATGAATCATCAATGTGTGTTTAAACATTAAAAAGCGAGTTAAGTTAAATTTAGTTAAATCGTGGTTCTGTTTAAGGGATACCTAGGTAACCAATAGGTCGAGGTGTAGCAAAGGGTAACCAGGTAATTCATGGTAGTTGTATACATGTTTGTGTTTTGTAATTTAAACAATACTATAGGATCAAATCATAAATAATTTACTTTAAAAACAAAGTTTTAACCGACTTCAATTTAGTTCCACCAAGCCACGAGAACAATTCCACATTTATTTTACAATTTACCACATGAACTGATTTCCGAAAACAAATGCGTTGATTATTAGAAAAAAAAAAAAAAAAATGAAAAGTTGTTAGATTAGAACAATGAATTGATGATTATGTGAATAGTGTTAGCACGTACGAGGGGCGTCTGAAAAGTTCTAAGCCTAAGATAGAAAAAAACAATTTACAAAAATGAACTCGTGTTTATTTTTCAATATAGTCTCCTCCTAAATCAATGCATTTTTTACATTTTTTATACAGTGCTTTTAGGCCATTAAAAAAATAATCTTTATTTTGCCCTTCAAAATGCTCCTGTACAGCCGCCTTCATCTCTTCGTCACTTCTAAATCGCTTTCCCCTCAACTCTTTCTTCAAATTATTGAATAGAAAATAATCGCTTGGGGCTAGATCTGGGCTGTAGGGTGGGTGGTCAATTTCCTCAAAACCAACTTCCTTCAGAGCACGCCTCGCAACATTAGCGGTGTGAACGGGTGCGTTGTCTTGCAAAAACAAAATGCCTTTCCTTAGTTTACCCCGCCTTTTCTCAACTATGGCTTGTCGCACCTGTCTTATTAGATTTGCATAATAAATTCCGTTTATCGTAGAGCCTTTTTCTAAATAATCGATTAAAAGAATGCCATCACAGTCCCAAAATACCGTAGCCATTAACTTAGAGGCCGACTTTTGCACTTTAAATTTCTTCGGCGGCCTTTCACCCTATCAATCCACTGCATCGACTCAGACTTAAACTCCGGATCATACTGTCTGATCCATGTTTCATCAACAGTGACTATTCGGGAACAAACTTCATCTAAATCATCTTCGCACAATTCTAAAAACGCCCGAGAAGTTTCCACACGACGTACTTTATCGAAGGCCGTTAGCATTTTCGGTACCCAACGAGCACTGACTTTACTCATGTACAAATGTTCATGTAAAATTTCTCCGACTCTTTCTTTACTAATACCTAAGACCTCAGCTATTTGCCAAACCTTCATTCTTCTATCTTCTAATACCAGCTTTTTGACTTTTGCTACGTTTTCTTCGGTCACTACCGATATTGGCCGCCCTGAGCGGGGGTCGTCTTCGATCGATTCCGGTCCGAGTTTAAATAAGCGACTCCACTTTTTGACTGTGGCATAAGAAGGCCCAGAATCACCGTAAATAATAGCCATTTCCTCAAAAATACACTGCGGTGATTTGTCACTTTTTGTAAGGAATTTAATTACAGCACGGTGCTCAATTTTCGTAAAATTCGTTGGTAATTCACACATGATGTACTTTTCCGTTGAATATCTCGAAACAGAATAATAAAAACGTGACATGTTATTTTTTAATAATTTGTTTTTAAATGGCCTTTCTAGTATCATAAACGCATATATAACCTCGAAATACCTTAGGCTTAGAACTTTTCAGACGCCCCTCGTATGTGTTAGTCAATTCGTGGAATAGTTTATGACGACATGTAAATCGACGTTATGCATTTCGATACAATGATAGACACCCATTTGTATACGTATAGATTCTATCATCAGACATCTGACAATAACGGGACCAATTGGCGCGCTATCAAATACAAAAAAATGCCTTCAAATTGATTCCGAGTTAACAACATAATGAAAAACAATCGAACTGAAAATCTATATTTTTCGGATGTCAGGTGAAAATACTCGGGATTTAACGTTCAAGTGGAACCACGAAATTAAGGGAACCTATCCCTTAATTCCGCTTTTGTACCTACGTTTTTCTTAATAGTTTTGCTTACACTTTTATGTCCAAATTTGATACACAACTGAATATTATGAGTTTGTGGGGACGTTTGTGATGCTTAACGACTACTAACAACATACACAAACCGGAAACATTGACGCTTCATGGCATCACCGAAATACAGGAAGGAAATCCTGGCTGCGACTTCCGCACTGAGTTTCGTACCTCAAAAGGAAACAACGGAACCCTCATGGTTTCCCCGCTAGTCGACTGTTTGTTTAAACCTTTTTTCCAGGAAATAAATATTTTATTCAATAACAAACTAAGGGTGGGTTGCACCAAAGAACAGTAAGCGGTATTTTCGTTAAATCTTGATTGTATGGAAAGTTTGTCAAGTTTCCATGGAATGACAGCAGCCGGCGATATATTAATCGTTTATCTAGATAAATCTGTACAGAACATTATTTCGTTGTGGACATAAATATCATATAAATGTTGTGATTTTAGGACTCCTACTCCGCCGCTGCAAGCCTCACTTAAGTGAAACATCAGGTACCGGTCCAGCATATTTCATTGGCAGTGCAGCGGGGAAATGCCGCGAGCATATTGGGCACTTGTACCGGGATCTGCAAAATGCGCCAACCTGAGCGGGTTGACTTCGGTAAAGCTTGTTACGGATTAAATTATCTGTACGCTATTGAGCCAACCTGAGCGCGTTGACTTCGGCAAAGTTTGTTACGGATTATATTATCTGTACGCTATCGACGATGCATGTGGCTGATTGCGTGAGTGGGTTTTTTGACGAAGTGTGTTGCAGATGATTACTTTGTTTTAGACGAAGCCTGCGTTGTGGATTTATTATTTCTTCATTTTATTACTATATTTTAAGTTTTGGAAATAAATTTTAAATTCTGAACGTTTGATATTTCGAAATAATCATCTGTTTTGACAATATGATTTATGATTAAAATTTCGCAAGTGGGTCCGTGCGCCACGAAGAGCTAATGATACATTTATTCACAAACACACACACACACACATATTAAACAATAATGTAAACAAAACAAATAAAACATGAAACAAGTGTGCGGTATATCTAACATTAGCATGGGTATATTAGAGTGAGTGAAACAAATTTGGGGCCTTTAACGGCTGACCTAATAAGACACCAAACAAAGCTCTTCACTTCGCATCGCAATGTGTTTTCATTATATTTCGCGTACTTTGTTACCAAACAATAAGTTTGTGCCAAAATTTCATTTTTGGTATAAGCTATTATTGCCGACTGTACTCTTTTGCACAGTCAAAACTGTTCCAGGGCGCCGATTTTTGAATTTCGTGCGCTCATAAGAGAAAATGCGATTGTAGTGTCAAAATTGTAGGCACTTTTTTCTCAAAGTCTACCGATACACTGGAACACGATCAATATGTATCGTTCACTCGTTTTTAGGGTTCCGTACCCAAAGTGTAAAAACGGGACCCTATTACTAAGGCTCCGCTATCTATGTCTATCAGGCTGTAAGTATCTCATGAACTGTGATAGTTAGACAGTTGAAAATTTCACAGATGATGTACTGCTGTTGCCGCTATAACAACAAATACTAAAATCCCGGCCAAGTGCGAGTCGGAGTGGGGCTCCCATACAACAGACATGATTTTTTAGCCGTTTTTATAGATAATGGTACGGAACCCTTCGTGCGCGAGTCCGACTCGCACGTGGCCGGTTTTTAAATTTTCTATCGCTATTTCATATTAACATTTCATTGGTTTTGTCAGTTTTCGAGTGAGAGCACTCGAAAATCAAAATTCGCCTCCCGCCTGTGGTGAATGTTTCAACACGACGGGTTTATTTTCTGTAGGAGATGCTATGGCCACCTTCCGTCTCCATCAGCTGACCAGAGGGGCTACCGCGAAAAGAAAACGAACTTCGTGCGTGTATCTCCCTCTCTGTCGCACTTGCTAGTTCGAGCGTCAGAGACGGATATACTGGAACGAAGTTCGTTTTCGTTTCGCGGTTGCCCCTCAGCTTTTTGGTACGATAATACTTCATTGTCATACTACTTACACATGTGTTAGTCAATTTATGTGGGAGACTTGAAACGTCCAGATATTTAATGACATATTAAAGAATAACTTTTATACTTCTCAGATTACCTAGGCGGCGCGCCGGGCCGATTGTCTTGGTGACAAATGGATGTACAGTCAGCGCCACATACATCAGTACTCTTCAGGGTGTTCATAAATATCTGAACATGCACTGTATGGCTTTGACAATAAAGTCGTGCTCAGATGTTTGTGAACACCTTGACCGCTCAGATGTATGTGATGGCGACTGTACCTAATGGAGGGACGACGGACGTTGACGTTGATGTTTCACTTAGTGTGGCTTGCAGCGGCGGAGTAGGAGTCCAAAAATCACAACAGTGTGCGTGTGTGTGTGAGGGCGTGTGTGTGCGTGGGTCGCGCGCGCGCTTGTGCATGTGGTGCGTGTGTTATATGAAATAAAATAAGTGATTTGACATTTATTGCGTGATCGTTACTAGGATTCAATTTAAAAGCTATTTAAAGGTTATTTCAGAATCGTGCTTCTGCCTCTCACAATACTCGTTTTAATTTTAATTTAAATGTCTGACTACCGACTGGCGGTAGGTTGTTCCAAATCTTTGAAGCACGATATTTGAAAGAGCCTCTAAAACCAGCTGAATAGCATCGAGGAATATTTAAACAATTTCTAAATTTAGACCGTGTATTAAGGCTAGGTACATCCTTGGACCATCTAAACTTTTCTGAAAGGTATTCTGGCCATCCCTTCCATACCCAGAAGGTATTAATACGTTCTGAGTCGAGCTGATGTGTACACGAGACTTCATATTAAAATTTTTGTTTTTTATTAAAAAGGGAGTGCCATGCGCTCGTCTAGGTATATAATAAAAACGGGCGCAGGCGTTCTGCACTCTCTGTATTACATTTTCAGTTTTACCGCACAACCTAGGTCCGTACACTGCACTGCAATAATTTAGTGGTGAGAACACCAGAAGATCAGTCAATAGAATTCTGACTTCTTCAGAATTATGCTTCCTAATATTGTACTATATTTTGAGTTTATAGAAAGCATTTCTGATTTTTTCGTTCACATGCTTAACAAACCTTAACTTACTGTCCATAATAAGTCCTAGGTTTCGAGCTTCTTTCTCAATCCGTTATTCTACTTCATATTTTAGGATTGTGGTCTAAAACGTTTGAAACTTGCACTGTTGTACCCAGTATCTACTAAAAATGTAGATTTTCGCCGGATTCAGAACCAAATAATTCTTCGCAGCCCATTTAGAAATCTCATCTAAGTCTGTCTTTTTTCAATTTGGTCAGTGCCTCTACAGTGTCTTTACAGTTTAAACTATAATAAATCTGTGTGTCATCTGCGTACAAATGATATTTGCACACTTGTAACTGTTCAGGCATGTCTGCTGTGATAGCAGATGGAATCTCGGAAATAAAGTCTCTTTGAAATGGGACATACTCGTATTCAAACTACTGAACTGGTTCCGCGCAAATGGCCTCGTTTTGAACATGTCAAAAACTCTGATTCTGCACATTACGAGTAATCTAGGTAGACTTCCAGATCCACTAAATATAAGCATCCACTGTAATTTGTTGCCACAATTAAGACAACTACTAGATACTAAATTCCTCGGCATAACATACTCTGGACTCAGATGGGATGCACACATAGACAGTTTATGTGGTCGGCTGTCTGGTGCATGCTTCGCTCTAAGCAGATTGGCACGCGTTTTACCCCAAAACAACTAAGATCTTGTTACTATACTCACTATTTCATTCAGTTATGACCTATGGTCTCGAATTGTGGGGTACGGCTGCAGAGTTGACCCGCACATACAAACGAACTAAAACTAAAATAAAATCTTGTTATAAGATTTTATTGGAGTGTATCTTCAACTAATTAATGCCAAAAGCTTCGGGTGAAGGCGAGACATCATTATTTTTGCGTAATTTTAATTACGTAATAAGATAAAGAACGATCTTCACAAAAGATCGAGTTTTTCTTGCATAAATCATGCAAAAAAAATTACAACTTTCAGTGAAGATCTAAGCTATTGTGTGAGGGCTCTTGTTTGCATTACAAAAACATTAAAACCCTTTGTTTTCTATAATACGCCTTTAGCATAATACAATTAAAATGCGGTTTGGCCTCTTAATCATAATTATAGCTTGAGTGATGTACAGACAACCTCAATACGTGTTTTATTAGTTAATCTATCCGCTACACAGGTATTTACGTACTATTATTTTACGTAGGTATATTTAAATTTCGGTAAGAGAAAAGCATTTTCGAATTTTAAAATATTAATGAAAGAATTGACTTGACTATAGAAGAAAAGCTTTTATAACAAAATAACACTTTGACAGAGAGCCAATTACAGGATTTCATATAAATTTAAATATTTATTAAGACTGAAAAAAAAAATATTGATTTTAAATTACACATCCAACATGCAAACAAAGTCCAAAAGTCAAAAACCATTATAAACTTAACACACACTTTGGCTTAACAGGCTTAAGTGACCGTTTTGTAAAGATCGACTTTAAGATCTATGAAAATACGAATAAACTTTCTCCCTGCCTAAACCGTGAAAATATATCGTAGTTATATACTGAATACGGAATACGTATAAAATAATCAGAATACGTGAACATCACTAAGAGTTTCCACAAATGGATCACTTTCAAAGCGAATAGACAAGCCCCCGTACGTCTGAACGCGAGTCAAGCAATTAGCAAAATAAAAGAGGTGCTGTGACGAAATTGAATTAGTTTCAAGCTAGCTATTGACAGACTTTGAGGTGAATAGTGGTGTTGGGTTTGACTCATCGCACTCACCGGAGAGTCGGACTGAAGGGTTGTAGTTGACCACGCCTTGCAGCCGGCATTATGGCAAAACCCAGACCATCTCTAGTGGCAAACTTGTAACGACATCTCCAACTTAAGCGTAAGTTTTTTGATAAGTCAGTGTTTAAACGATAGGGAGGTGGGGAGTTACAGGTGGTGAGGGTGCGAGGGGAGGCTTGTAGTGATGGAACATTCTATATTTGTCGACGTTCATTACTTTAGTATCGATATCGATACCGATAGTGGAGTAACCGACGGATAATACATTCCAAATAGTAAACGCGTAATTCTTGGGTAAGTAATTGTTTGAATTGGTTAGGGAATAAAAATCCTAGAATAATAATTTTAATGGGACTCATTCACCCTTAGCAAACAAATGAGTATTGAAATAAATAGCATATAACCGAAATGACTGCTTTGATATTTAATAATGCTCTATAAAGGTGTTGGTTGAAACATACCCTAAAGTGACTTCTATACAACTGTAAAGGTGGTCTGTTTTGCATTATTTGTTAGCGAGTCGAAAGAAACCACGAACTTGGAATAATAAAGCAAGTAAAAAAAACAGAAGTTAACCAGAAATTTTCAACAAAGCACACCACTTGCATCTTATCTGTAATTTCCACGTTATCCACGTTAATCCCCTAGCCTGATCCCCCAGGGGAATTAGCGGCAATTATTTTATATTCAACTAGGAAAAAATGATAATGTTCGGTTATGGCGCTTCGCCGGACGCTACCGCGTCACGCTCGCTTCGCTCGCTCGGCTCGCGCGCTGTAGGGTCGCAGTTCAACTAACAACCTAACCGTTTTTTTCCCCTGGGGGATCAGGCTAGGGGATTAACGTGGACAACAGCGTAATTTCAGTGACCTATGTCAATTCAGTTGGGAAAATATCACCGTAATTATATAATATTTCGGAGAGAACAACAAATAAGTGAATCATTTAACTGACGACCGCTTTAGCCTAGTTGGTAGTGACCCTGCCTACGAAGCAAGAGTTCCTGGGTTCGAATCCCGGTAAGGGCATTTATTTGTCTGATGAGCACGAATATTTGTTCCTGAGTCATGGATGTTTTCTATGTATTTAAGTATTTATTTATCTATATAAGTATGTTTCTCGTCGTCTAATACCCTTAGTACAAGCTTTGCTTAGTTTGGGACTAGGTTGCTGATTTGTGTAAGACAAATATATTTTTTTTATTTTTTTTACGATGACTACTTAACCGAAACCAAATTTCGTACCAGTATTTTACTGAGTGAAAAACGAGTGATCTTATTATGTTAGAAGCTAATGTGAAACAAAACCAACGACAATCTAGCAAACCAAACCACATCGAGTGAGTTAAGAGTCTAGAGGCTCTCAATTTGTATGGTATTTGACAGCTAAACGCAAACGCGGTCGTAACGTTTTGTTTCGGTAAAACTTATACTAGAGCCTTAGGTGCCCGTTTAATCTTCTAGGAATAATGCAATTCATCCTAATTAATTATGGTATGTTACACTGCACTTTCATGTGCAATTCGGATCTTATCTTTATTTATTACTAGTTACTAACACCTTGGGTCAAAGATAATATTTATAAATTCAACATGTAATCTAACCATAAAATGTATAGGCTCAAGACCAGAGGGGTCACCACGAAACGTATTGAACGTGCGTTAGGACAATATTTAAATGTAATTTTTCCATATAAAAGTGACAAATAGATCTACCTGACGCGCGTACAATGCGGTACGTGATCGACGTGCAGAGGGGTAATCACGTAACGTTTTGAACGCGCGTCATAATTCCATATAAAAAGTGACATTTAGATCTACCTGACGCTCGTTATGTGATCGACCTGCAGTTCTATTTGAAATGCGAATAATATATAATTTGTAACAAAAAGGTATTTTTCCGCGTTGTTTACATTTCAAGCAGCAACGAATGCTTCAACGTGTAACCAAGTGATTATAATACTATTATAATCTGCATTTGCTCCCACCCGACGCGTGTAACTGCTTGGCGTATGTAATGATCCGCACGGCCGGTGGTTTCATCGACAGCAGCGGGTCGAGCCTAGCCCGTCACTGTGAAGCAACAGGGTCTCGGACGCGTGCGCGTTGCCACCCCAACTGGCATAAATGCCCCTGCGGGTCCGTTTCGCGCTCAGATCCACGTCCGCAGCCGCCGCACTCCCCCGTCAGCAGCCCTGGCCACCGCGCGCAGCTACGACCTCGTAGCAATGTTCATATCACCTGTATAAATTTCCGTCGCAGTTCTACACGTTGACTCTAAATTTACAGAGCTGTGTTATTTTTTGTGGCCATGACTTTTAAGTGACGATGAACGTTTTGTGCTGTGGTTGTGACCCGTGCGAATTTTAACAGGTAGGTGATTTTTTAATGGTTTAGTGAAATGTTTTTATTTGGTAAAATTTTTAGTTGTTTTTGTTTTTAGTTTTCAGAAACCACAGTTCTTAGACGCGAATGCTGACAATGCTGCATGAATAAATATCTGATTTTGATTTATTTTTTTATTTTATGATATTACGTTTTTAGCGTTTATTTCTGTTTGTGTACATATATTGTCTCGTTTTAACAAACAAGTAAATGATGACACAATTAAAAATAAAATGCTTCACGGTGTTTTCTCATACTGCATGCGCGCTGGCCTAAACTTATATTTAAAAAAAGGAATATCACTGCATGCGCGCTGACCCAAAACTTACATTTAAAAGGAATAAGTTATTTCCAATAAGAAAAGATCGCTGAGTGCTGTGCTAGTCCTTGTCATAATGAATTTTAAAATAAGTAAGTACCTACTTACTGACAGGTCTTTTTCTAAATAAGATTTTACCAAAAGAGTCCTAAGAGGCAAGGAAGAAGTGACCGGGTTATCATCAAACATTGTTCCAGGAAATGTTTTATTTAATAATACCTTCAAGATACTTACGTTTATTAAAGTTATGGTATCTGTTTGGGCAACCAGGATTTTAGAAGTATAACCTAGGTACTGCTGCCCGACTTTTTCTGTCAACCCTGTGGTTACAATTAAATATAATCTTAGCTCGGTAATGCAATTACGTAATCCACAATAATTTTATTTTAGAATTTGACCAGTTTTGTAATCAGTAACAGAAATAGCAACATATTAAAATTTAAAAAAATATATAAGTATAAAATAAATTGGAACAGAATAAAACTTAAATTCTACTTTTATGAAACGGTGTTCACCAATATTGTCAAAAATTATGTTAAATAACACGGGAGTTAAATAGCTATACATCGGTATACTTGTGTAAAACACATCAAAATATGGACTATTCGTGCAATGATCACATAACATTGGCTCCGAAAAAGAAACAATTAAGTATTTGGTTGAAGGAAGTTCATTGGTTCTGTAAGATGTCAACCTGAGCTCCGACACGATCGAGTGATTGATTAATGGATTTCTGAACTGGAGGCAATCGCAGATTACATTTCGTGTTCCTATTTGATTTTAATGTGTATCGTGCTCTCGCTCTGACTTGTTAGCTCGGCAAGCGAGAAAGCGAGCTCGAGAATCACAATGAAATGAAAGCAAATTGTATGCCTCTGATTGAACCTCTTTGTGAAATATCAAAAGAGTATAGTTCTTTAATATCAGCAGCAATGTATAATATTTTTCTATCCTCTTCATTCTACCGCAACACAGTGCATAAATATGATATATTATTATATCATAACACGAGAGCTAAGAGGGAGTTTTGTCTGTTAAAATAATATTTGTAATCTTAAATTTGAAATAGATTCGCAAGCATTACACGTTTCATTGATTAGGTAATACCCACATTATACCAACGCATAAAACATTAAGAGCAACCAAGAACATATTTGTATCATTGTAATTGGTGCCTTCATTAAGTTGAAAAAATGTCTGCAATACTGACGTGGTCAGTAACGTTTTGAGACCGCTAACGGTATATCAAATACTGTGTTATGGATAAAACTTATTACAGTCCTTTTAGAATTCAGTTACAACGCTGATAATAATTAAACACTCTTATAAGACTAAAAAGGTTGGAAAAAAAACAAAATAGAAGATATCAGAAATGAACCGTAATAAATGTAGGTAATTATCGAAACGGTATAGGCACACCCAGTCTGAATGAGTATAGTCGCCAAAATATCTGACACACTCTAACGGCTCTACAAATGATGTTTAAATATTTTAGAGCATCTTGTGAAGACAGATATTCACACAGGTTGTACTATTTAGTAGTAAAAATCACTTACCAGGATACCATTTATAATTATGAATAAACTGAAGTAAACATATACCTATAGATATTCTTGGCTACATTAGAGCCAATATTTTATGCAAGCATTGTCACGCCTATAAATTAAGTCTTTAAAATTCATGCAGAACCATACCGAAATTCTGAATTCGCAATGCAAATTTAGAAAACGAAATGTAATATGAGTAGATCTACTTATTTGAGTAAAATTCTAATAATTTATCTGTTAGGTCTCGTTCATTTTTATAAACTCAAGCCACTAGAAGTGAGCCTGGAAATGTGGTAAACGTCCTGGAAACGTCCCCCGTTTGCGTAATGTATTATTTTTAATGAGCTCGATGAAGTATACCTATATGTGAAGAGGCTGGTGTTTGTTTTCACGGCGGGACGCATGGCGCGGCGCGGCGGCGGCTTGGGGCCTTGTTCTTGGCTCACTCTCCACTGCGCTGCAAGTCGGAAACGGTATTGGCAAAGTGCGGAATGGATGTAACCTACCGGAATAAAGTTGTAAGCGAGAGCAGCGACATTTCGCGCCACCTGCTTCAGACCATACATTAACGTACGTGGACGGCATATCCACAGCCGAATTACAACTTTTTATTTTACCACGTTTCTGTATTTGGTTTCTGCCTCGAATCGCTAATTGAAATATGTACAGTAATGCGCTGTGCATCATATATTATAGGTACTATAATACTCATAAAAGCGGGTATTTATTTTCATTATTTAAAGCATATCAATCTTCCGTCACATCGGTATAGCCCGCATATTAATATAATTAAAAAGGGTCCATATTGGCTGCCACAAAATTCGTTGACCTATTTTTTTATACTAACGTATTTTTGTCTAACTTTTTTGTTCCTAAATTTCTGTAACTATCATCGGAAGTCATAATGATCAGTTGTCCTAAAATTTTTCTTTATAATTTCATTACTAAGAACTTGTCAGTCAGTCAGTCATACTTTTGTTAATCATAACAGATTTCTTCATAACGGACATATATCAAAATATTGTTAGTCCTAAAATCATAACTAAGAACGTACTTCAACTCCTTATTTTCTTTTTCCTAATGAATAAACGCTTTCGCTAAGTAAATTAAAAAAAAATCGGTTCTAGCGCTTCGCCGGCCGCTACCGCGGCACGCTCGCTTCGCTCGCTCGGCTCGAGCGCGTAGGGTCACGGTACAACTAAAACTCCTCCTCGCTTCGCTCGTCGTCGTACCTACACGAACCTGCCTTAGGCTACGTCCGCACAGACAGGCGGCTAGTCGCGAAAATTCTATAATGTTCGTTTTACTAAGCTACTCGCTAGGTGACTCTCCAGGCTCTAGACGCTAAGCAAGCCGCCTGTCTGTGCGGAGGTAGCCTTTGAGTAAAATAGGTGACCCCGGCGGTTTCGATGATTCGGGTAATATGATTATTCAGTATTAGACAATAAAATCTAAGTAAAAACGTTAGAGAAAGAGACATGTTGAAATAATACTAATAATTACACGGTTCAACTCAGGTATTTAATGTCACTAGACATAGTTTTCCGTATATAGGATAAGTAACATTTATGATGAAAAATAATATTAAAAAAAATTTTAGGATTAAAAAATGTATGACATTATGATTTGAATTAAACGGACAACTGAGTGTTATAATATAATGAAAAAAATATATATATGGATAATATATGAGAAATTTATGATTATTGTCATTATGACTTCGAATGGTTATGACTTTATTTATTAGGACTAACGATTATTACGGCGTAAAATTTTATGAAGAACATTTTCAGACTTCCAATAATAGGACTTAAAAAATTAGGTGAACAAAAGCGCCCCCAATTAAAAGTTGACTACAAAATTCTCGTTACTGCCTTAGACAAGTACCTATATTACAACACAAACGTAAGCAACCTGCAGCTCAGTAAGATGGAATGGAGGAATAGGAAATATCAGTAAGAAACAGTAAGTACAACTAAATTTTAAATTAACGAATGCATTATTCAAATTACTTTACTCATATTAAAATAGCATTTTTAACATAATCAAACTTAGTAATAGTGTGTAATCTGATAGTGTAGTATTTTACTAAATAACAAGATGTTTGCGGCGGGTTTCATTTATGCGAAGACGTAACGTGATCATCTAAACAAAATAATAATTCTATTCAGATGATTTAGTTGCGCAAATGACTTTAGTTTAAAATTTGCGAATAAATCCTGGCAGATGTAAAATAATGTACCTACTTACAACTTCCTAAGCTGCTTATAAATAAATAAACTTAAAATAAAATAGCCTTTTATTTCTTGCGAATTTTTACATTTTTGGTATTTAGAGTTAGTCTTAAGTTAACTAATTATATAATGTTAGTTCTAGGGTAGTTTTAAATGAATTTTAATATTTGGCAAGAACCCCGTCTTCGCAGGTGAAGGCCTCCTCCAGAGTTTTCCACTCATCTCGGTCTTGAGCAAATTGCATCCAGTTTTGACCAGCTATGTTTTTTATTTCGTCTTCCCATCTAGTAACAGGTTTTCCTATATGCCTAAGCTGCTTACTAGGTTTGTAATTGTGCGTAAAAGTTTAACACTTCTGGCTTTGCACCAAATTCAGTTTGTTTTAATTTTTTCTCTTTTGTTGGCGGTTGATGTAGAGGTAGGCGTAATTTTTTGACCGACTTAAAAAAAAGGAGGACGTTCTCAATTCGGTTATATATGTATATATATACATATATATATATATATATATATTTTTTTTTGTCAATATTTGTTACCTCAGAACTCCGTCATTGATGAGCCGATTCGAAATTTTTTTTTTGTTTGTAAGTATATGCTTCCAGGTAAGTCCCATTTTTTTTCAAAAATTCAGTTGGATGATGGGATCTATGAGGAATTGAGAGGACTCCTCAATTATATTAGGCACGCGTGTAGTGATTTTGGTATTTTCTATTAAAACTCGTGTATTCACACCCGGAAATCGTATATTTGGTGGAGTGGCATTGATGATGAAGACCACAGATGACTTATGGAATTCCTCAACTATGTACTTAAAAGTACAAAAGTATATAACAGATTCTGATAAGATTCCGTTGAAATAGGAACTAATAAAGTGCCAAAGGTGATGATGATCTTGGGGAATCGACGGAAGTCCTGAAATATTATCGGCCCACATACAGCTATTCGGTTTTTTTTCTAATAATCAACGCATTTGCTCTCGGAAATCAGTTCATGTGGTAAATTGGAAAATAAATGTGGAATTGTTCTCGTGGCTTGGCGGAGTACTAAATTGAAGTCGGTTAAAACTTTGTTTTTAAAGTAAATTATTACATTGTTTATATGTGTATTGTCAAGTTCCGGTTGCACAAACTGTTGACAATATGTCAGTGTCGTTTATGTATGTTCGTAAATTCTCGTCTAAAGTCACATTGTGTTAATCCTTTTTTTTCGTTATTTATGTCCAATAATGGTCCTTATAAATGAAAACGTATTACTGTCATACCTGTGTATATTATACTGTCCTATAATTTATTCTCTTCTAGACGAGGGGCACTACAGGTAAAATAAGTACAGTCTCAAAAGCGTAAAATATTTAACGAAGATTCATTTTAGAAGGAAAACATGCCGAGATTAAGTCGGTCTTTTTTATAAAATTTAATCTCGATAATTTATTTTGGGGAGCGGAGAAAAGGGGGTGGGGTTGGGAGGCGCGCGGCATCGGTAAAGGTGAACATCTATGCACTCGGAGTAGGTACCTACAACCAAATATCCTAAGACGCAAGAATCTCTCACTAAATTGAGATTCCGTACTAATCGGACGATTTCAACATTTTGATGCTAAAGACAAAAGGTGGCCATAGCAACTCCTAAACTAGATGAGATAAACCCTGGGTGTTTGGAATCATTAGAAATGAAGATCCCCCCTAGTAGTGGATGACAGGGCAAACATTTCATAAATTTAGCATATTATAAATTGAAAACATTTTCCTGGAAGCAATATTCTTAACTTTAATACGATTTGATTAAAACCATTTTATTATTCCCACACCAGGTAACATCGAATTTTCTATCTAATTAAAGCCGAACACGGAAAGTTTCCTGTGAACCATTTCTCCCGGTAACTAAACCCCCACCGCCCCCTGTGCCCAGTGCGACGAAATGTGAAATTTCAATTCCACAGTAAGATTTTTATTAAAGTATAGAGGCTCGGGAACCGCTCGAATATAGTTGGAAACAAATAAACGACTTTGCCGAACTTTTTTTCCTTTTTATACATAAAAGCGTGGAGTTGATTTATCGCCGAAGCGGCGAGCGATCGTTGGTCCTGCGTCGAGCCGACGATCGGCACTGCATTTAAATATTTTATGCCAACTTTTTTGCACAGCTTATTGAATTAAATATTGAAATTAAAACATTTCACACTTATTTCTGTTTTAAAAATAACTTCATACAACATCACACTAATCTGACCTTGGTATTGAGATCGGAACCTGCCTTTCGCGGGCAAGACATGTCTTACAAATTAATCTACAGACCCAGAATGGCTAGAAGCATTATTACAAACCCTGGTAAATAAGTTAAGGACTAAACTAATAAATTTGTAAGAAATAATGATAGTACTTTCGCGCAGACATACCTAGTAGCAAAAACGATTAGTAGGAGAGCCCACGACACTTAGCCTAGTCCGATAAGACTTTATTAGTCACGTCATTAATAGATGAACACGACATGGCGATGTTGTTAGTCTTGCCGGTGTTTTTGCATTTGCAAAAACACCGGCAAGACTAACAACAGAGTATATCCGAAAATTAATAATTTTGTTTCCAGCTACTAGGAAACGATTGAACGATTTCCTAATCTTCCAAATCTTCTAAATCAATTAAAGAAGAAATGAAAGTCAATGTCAAAATTAGCAGATGTTCTAAATAAAGTAAGGTTGTGGCGGTCCCTTCCGCCTTAACAAAAACCTAAAGACAAGTTAGTTTTTGTTTCGTGTTAATAAGGTTGGTACATACCATGTTACAAAAAAAACCTTTAAAAGAGCCTTTAACTTTAGAATGAAACTAACTACATAGCAGTTATATCCGTCTTCATAGCTAGTTTACTTTTAGCGATTTAAAGTGCTTTTAAAATAGTTCGAAAGCCGTCAGCCCGAAGAAGACTGATGGTGAAGGCATCTACTTAATGCTCACTTTGTGTTCGAGTCTTCCAATGCATTTAGCCTCATGTTAGGTGTGAGCGAACAACATTTTGTTTCTTTAATTTCACATATTCCATACTTATGCATAACTATTTGAGGTTCTTTTCCTTTTATAGTCTTTTATTTTTCAGGTAAGCGACTAAGAGCCTACTTTCTGTTAACGACGTCGTAAGTATCCCGGTAGGTAGGTAGTTTTATTATTTACATTACATAAACACGAAAAACTAAGTTCGGAAAGTCGGAATCACTAATTGCAAAATACCGATTTTTATAATTCCAAATGTGTTAAAACTCCGAATATGACTATTCCGATTCTTCATAAATCTGAAAGGTTAAAATGTCTATCAGTTACAATTATGACGATCTAAATTCCGAATTTCCATACACTAAACAATAAGAAGTCCGATTGAATAATAATCCGAAATATCACAAATTCGAATTCCGATTACTAAAATACCGATTAGCAGAATTCCGAATATCATTAAACCAACCAATAATAAATATAAAACCGGCGTTCAAAAATGCCAATTTCGTAAGTCTTAATAAATAATAAAATTACGATTATTAAAAACACGAAATGTATTTCACCTAATGTCTAATTTCCGAAAATTTAGTGATGAAATTTCGGAAAATTGATAGTAGGAACTACCTATTTTTGTTTTCGGGGCCAATAACACTTCGTGCTTTTTAACCGACTTCAAAAAAAAGAAGGAGGTTCTCAATTCGGTTGTATTTTTTTTTTTTTTCAATGTTTGTTACCTCAGAACTCCGTCATTGATGAGCCGATTCGAAATTTTTTTTTTGTTTGTAAGGTGGGTCCCATTTTTTTTTTAATTTAGTTGGATGATGGGATCCATGAGGAATTGAGAGAACTCCTCAATTATATTAGGCACGCGTGTAGTGATTTTAGTATTTTCTATTATATCTCGTGTATTTGCATCCGGAAATCATAAATTTGGTGGAGTGGAACTGATGATGAAGACACATATGACTTATGGAATTCCTGAATTATGTACTTAAAGTACAAAAGCACGTCACAGATTCTGATAAGATTCCGTTGAAATAGCAGCTAATGAAGTACCAAAGGTGATCCTTGTGGAATCGACGGAAGTCCTCAAATATTATCGGGCCACATACAGCGATTGGGTTTTTTTCTCTAATAATCAGCGCATTTAGTCAAGGAAATCAGTTCATGTGGTAAATTGGAGAATAAATGTGGAAATGTTCTCGTGGCTTGGCGGAGTACTAAATTGAAGTCGGTTAAAACTTTGTTTTGAAAGTAAATTATCATTCTTCGGGATTATAAAATCGGTTATAAAATCCATCGAAATTCTGAAATTCGGTGCCTATAATAAAATTCGTGTTTTTTAGTAAACTAAAAAAAAGTCTTAGGAATTATGAAATTCGGAGTTTTGATAATCAGAATGATCAAATTCGGATTAAAATATTTCGGAGTATTTGGGTGATCCAGTTTTATACACTACTTTTGACCGCATCCATTGGTTTTATTTAGTAGTGCAACATTCATGAACACACGTACGGTAACAGCGAATCGTTTGAAATTGACGAAGTGTGTAGTTCGAATAGCTGAAGGCAATGTAAACAAGTTAACTGTTCAAAAAGCAGTGTGAATTTTAAACGGCACACTGACGGAATTCCGCCGGTGTCGGCCCCGCCTAACGCGCCAACCGAAAAGGTAAATGGGTCATAAAGGCATATCAATATTGACCGCGCAACTCCCATCCAACGTACATCATAGCCGTTATATTGCCCATATCTCACGTTATGCGGGGAAGCTTTTTTTTTCAGTAGTAATTTATGAACGTGTCGCTCATTTTTTAAATAAAAGTCGCAACGCAATTTTGTTCGGAATATTGATCTACACTAATTATTACCTCACTCGATCGTGCACTTATAATACGGAAATGGATTATATACTCGAACAACCCTTAATTGTATATTGAGTAAGTACCTACTCGTAGAACTGCTTGCTTAACAGATTCTACAAATTCCAATTTTATAAAGAAAGAGATTTAATTACTTGTTTATTTCAAACTTTCATTAATTGGCCTTTCTTTATAATTTGGACGAGTAAACCTCATTTAATTGCGAAGTAGGTGCCGTGTATTTACAGACCACGGCGCGAACAAAAAGATAAAATAAGAAAGCTGCTGTTCTATTTAATCCTTAAATATTTTATTTCAATTAAAACCTTCAATTGTGTTAGCTTGGCCCTATAGCGAACCCTGTTTTCTCTTTAAAGGCAGGTTAGTACTTATTGTAAACCACCTAGTAATTGACATTAGTCCACTATCATCACTGAACAGTTCAATGCGAATGTTACAATGGAAATATGTAATAAAAAGAATGTCCATAAATAGTAAATTGTATGACAAGGGGCTAAAACAAGCCATATCAGCACGAGATGGTTATTTTCCCGAGCGAAGTGAGGGAAAATTGTTCGAGTGGTAATATGGCTTTTAGACCAGAGTTATACACTCTACTTTTTACTTAGACTGCGAGAAAATAGTGAAAACAAAGATTATCCATCCACAATCACATTAAATAGACAGCAGTCTATCCCGCTCAATCTAATAGCTTATGTCATGTCTGCAGGCCACCCCGCTTTAACGTTTGGATGAGGCTATAGACGGCCAAAGGCGTTTATTTTTTAATAGTATTGTGAATTCGGGAATAAAAAACGCCTAATATTTGAAATTTATTCTGTTTCCTGATTGGTTGATTTTAATATATAGCTGTATTCTGATTAGTTGATAGCATATACAAATGGTTTTTTAAACAGTTGTGATTGGTGGATTAATACGTTGAAGTGTTTTCATTGGTCAAATTAAAATGTTTTTAAATCATAAATATGTTTACACATTTTACCTAGGGGCGTAATATGACACACTGCAGCATGAGAACTGAAAATTTAATTTCATCATCATCATCAAGCCTATATGCGTCCCACTGCTGGGCACAGGCCTCCTCTTATAAATACGTCCCACTGCTGGGCACAGGCCTCCTCTTATCCGTCCCACTGCTGGGCACAGGCCTCCTCTTATAGATGAGAGGGAACGGGCCCAATTATAAGTTTAAAACAAGATAATTAAAAACTGCTGAATAGCAAGACTCTAATATATGAAGTTCTAATATATGTCAAACATTGTTTCATATTATTTGTGGTAAAGATCAAATTAAGGTGTATTTTTCAAACGGCGTACTTTGGTTCGTATTAGCACAAGAGACCTTTTTAAATTTCGCGATGTGTTGGGCCCGGCTGATAACACTTTATGTTCACAAAGAGTTGTTTTAGGCCCCACTTTACATAATGAACTGGTATAACGTCTAAACGGGAATAGCCTGTTTTATACAATGTTAAAGTCGCTCTCGCGGAATATGCTGGAATACATGCGGCTAAGATAGAAGGTTTGTGCAGAAACTGCTAAAGGTTTCTCAGCGTTTATTGTTTAAACTTGTCAATGTACGCAAAGCTGTCATGCTATTTTTTTCTCGAATTATGATATAATTGATCATATTTAAAATGTTTGGGATAACAACCCGTGGCAGTGGAGCGGGCACCGCTAATGAATTTTCACACAAGGCTACGCCGCCGTGATTGTAACTTCTCGACCTTTGCGCGCGTACAGTCAAAGAAATTAAAAAATGTACTTTTTTGTCCTTGACATTATTTCAATAAGGGATGAAAAGTTTATTTTAAATTATATTTATAAGTAAGCTTGTGAGCACTGCAAAATCATTCGAAACTAAATTTCCTCAAACACGCGTCACAATATTTTCCTATGGGAATACAAGCGATTTAAATTAACTGTTCATTAAGTGTAGCCACCTAACTTATAAATAACTATTCGCATTTTTGTCGTTGTTTAATCTGGATTTGCTTTCTTTAATTTCGCGGATTGTATATTTACTGAAGGACAATAATATTACGAGTATTATTTTGTAGAAATAAACAATTCAGAGGGCGGCCGCTACTGACGCTGGGTGCGCCAGATAACGCCGGGCGTGCGGACGAATATGTTAGCGACACACCGACTTTTAGCTGATGTAGACGACACCGATTATCATCTTATGCAAAGTTAGTCTCCAGTCTAAAACGGCTTAGAAAATGTTCTAAAAATATACTAGAACAATGTACAGAGTAGCGTTTCTACGGGTGAAAACATCGTAAAGTTACAGGGTTACAGTCAGCAGAGATAGACAAACTATTTAATATGGCCAAGCCAAGTAGATTAGCCACCAATATTGTATAATGCCCTAGACACAAGTCCGCACAGCAATGTGCACCGCCATGCGGCCACGTGTGACCTCAATTGAAGAATCTGCACCAAAGATTCTGGAATACTCAGAGTATTACTCGTATCTACGTTCACTATTCAAAGCAGATATTGAAAACTGTAAAATTTTGATGGATTGATCCAAGAAACGAATATATTTCATACTTGTACTTTGTTAAAACCAAACTTAAGAACCAATTAATTACCTTATTGATAACTAGCTGTTGTCCACGTTAATCCCCTAGCCTGATCCCCCAGGGGAAAAAAACGGTTAGGTTGTTAGTTGAACTGCGACCCTACAGCGCGCGAGCCGAGCGAGCGAAGCGAGCGTGACGCGGCAGCGTCCGGCGAAGCGCCATAACCGAACATTATCATTTTTTCCTAGTTGAATATAAAATAATTGCCGCTAATTCCCCTGGGGGATCAGGCTAGGGGATTAACGTGGATAACGTGGCGTATTTAGAACTTGTAACCGTCTTAGAAAAATGATTGCTATTAAATGATTGACAAACAAAGTTCTACCATCGTAAGGGACGATTTCCGAGATAAAACTATCCTATATCTTTCCAAGGGTCTCAAATTATCTGTACGAAAAATGTCATGTAAATCCGTTCAGGGATTAAGCTTAAAAGGTAACAGTGCGATGAGTTCATTATTTTAAATTGCTAAATTTCAATTGAAAACTCCGTTTTTACTTTAATATCTTAAGAATCATCAAGACGTTTCTGCTTAAATTGTATATTTTTCATAATTTATTAAAGAAAGCTACATTACTGGAAATTTTTGCCTAAATCCGTCTAGTAGTTACTCACGTTAGTTCGGGCTACCTGTATAGTTCTGAAAGCAAACTTATCTAATGCTAAAAGACGTAGAACTTTCATCTCCATCTACCGTATCCATTTAACGGTGTTAAAGAATAAATTATTTTGAATAAATATCCGAAACAAACTTTTTCAATTAACAAAATAGTCCGCAAGTTAAATGAAACATTACCTTCCTTCGGTTCTAGTTGAATCGCAGTTCGAACCTAACCTAACCTACATTTCTGGTAGCTGTTCAGTTCTGTAAGGGTCGTGGTTCTAACTGAACCTAACCTACTTTTCTGCTAGCAGTCAGATTATGTATTTTGACTAATAAATGGCTTATATAGTATATGTATGACCTAAGAATTCCCTTACTTCAAATATTACTTGTTCATCAAACATACTTCCAACCCTTTTTAACCACCTTAGAGGATGATTTTTAAGAAACTATATTAGTTTTCTAGTCTTTAACCGAAGTTACAGATCCCTTACTTTAAAATTGTCTTGTTCCCCGTACAAACATCCAACTCCTTTTAGCCCATTTAAGGGATGCATGTTTTTAACCGCCTTATGTAAACAATTTCAAACAGTCTAAAACAGAAGTTACAAATCTCTTACTTTAAAAATTTATTGCTCTCCATACAAACTTTGAACCTCCTTTAACCCCTACAGGGGATGAATTTCAAAAAATCCTGAAATTAGTTTTGTAGTCTTTTAACATACCGGCTAAGACCGAAGTTACAAATCTCTTACCATAACATTTTCTTAGTCGCCATATAAACCTTGAAACCTGTTTTAACCCCTTTACATGTAAACTTTGATGTACCTAGTTAATTCTGTTATGAATAATGTACTCATACTATTAAGAGTCTATTCTTCTAAAGATAGACATTTTGACTTGTAAAAGTGCCCTCGTGGCTTATTTGTTGAATAAATATTTTGATTTGATTTATTCAGATAAGAAATCTTTATACGTCTCCAGCTCAAAAAATACTGTTTCTCATCCAAAGCTTGCACCCTTTTTAACTCCTTAGGGATATAATTTTCTACAACGCCGGAAGTACTTGTTTATATTTTAATAAGTAATCTTTCTACAACGTTTCAAGTATCTAGCTCAAAAAAAAGTATTTCCTATACAAACCTTGCACCTTTTTAACACCCTTAGAAGTGGTTTTTTTTTAAACGCTGTAATTACTTTTTGTATTTTATAAGTAATATTTCATATAATGTTTTCCATATGGCCTTTCCACCCCCTAGGGGATGAATTTTGATGAAAACACCATGTCGTCTGTTGACAACCAAAAGTCACTACCAAAACTGTCACTGCTCTTCAAAACCTCGTATCTCGGTACGTACCTAGCCGATATCGAGAGACGACTTTTTATTTAAGTAGGTATTTGTTACTTAGTGAGTTTTGGTTGTCACCTGACGATGTCAATTATATGGTTTATAAGTAAATAACGTAGGTATAGGAACTTTCATATTTCTAAGTTTTTAAAAGAACGTCTTCTCGGTACAACTCCTATTTCACCCCTTTAGGGGGCAGCTTAATAAAATATATTTCTGGATAGATCTACATATTATAAAAGAAACCTGCTGTCCTGCTTTCTTGTTTCTAGCCACTATTTATCATTAAAAATCACGCATTACTTATAAATGTGAACTTACAGGTTTTCAACCCCTACCTTAACCCCTTCAAGGGATGAATTAGAAAAAAAATCCCTTATCAATGTTTTTGACTGTGCGTTAGGAGCTTGTGACCGAAGTTTTAAATGGCTTACTTTAAAAACGACATGTTTCCCATACAAACTCTCAAACTCTTTTTTAACCCCCTTAGGGGATGAATTTTTATAGCAAAGCTAAATCATTTGTTTTGCTTTTTAGTAAGAAACCTTCATACGAAGATTCAAGTCTATATACCTTTCCAAATGAACGATTTCCATGCAACGGTTCGACCCCTATTTCACCCCCTAAGGGTTAAATTTCGAAAAATCCTTTCTTAGTACACGTCCACGTACTTTAAAGAATATATGTTCCAAATTTTATGCTTATAACGTAAGCGGTTTAGGCTGTGCGCTGTCTGTCAATAGATTAGTAACGCAAGAGTTTTATATATATAGTTTAGGTCAGCATTAGATCACTTTGTATGGGAAAAATACCCTAAGGCCACGTGGTCCGATCGGCTCCCTCCGTATCGATAACTCCCGTACCTGCCATTCTGAGGCGCTACCACGAACTTCGAAATTCGAATTTCGGGTATGTCCATCTCTATCGCACTCCCTTAATCGAGTGACAGGGATGCATGTATTACGAACTTCGCTTTTCGAAGTTCGTGGTAGCGCCGCTGATGTCTGATCATATTATGACAATTGTGAAACAGGTGCTGTCAGGGAATGGCAATTTAGCTGACTATAAGGAAAATAATTTCCTTATATTCTATAAGTCAAGCTAAAGCTACAAGACAATTATCTAGAATTCATCTATAGTTAACTAATGTTGGTTGGTTTCCAAATCATAAAGAAAGAAGTCAACGTAAAGGAGGTACATTAATTTGGTAAACCTGTGTATTTACTTGATAGACATTCGCTCCGTCTGAATAAAAAACGCAAAGAAAAAAAATGTTCTTCTGCTCCGGAGGGAACGGTTCGAGTAATGGCGTTGCATTTTGAGTTAAGGATGAAAGTACTCGCGATGCATCGCTACTTGAAAAGGCGGAAGATTCAGAGTCAGCTTTTTAAAGGTAAATTTAATCTTACAGAGATTTATATTCAGAAGTTTTAGCATACCTATGTCGTTATGTAAAATGCGTAACGAAATGTTATTTATTTACTGCTAACTGTATCTGCGCCTTCGTTTGTTGGTTGACTGTGTTTCGCTGCTTTTAGCGCATATATTAGGTTTCCATAGGTATCAGAAACAATTATTTTATAATGCATTATGATAATAATGTGCGTTTCGTGAAGGTCTACTCTACCGTACACCGGATCGATACTATTAATAGTTATGGCTAGCATGTCATGTTGACGGAACTGACAGCAACATTAATTAATCGTCCAAGTTGGATCAAAACTATCCTAAGCGCAAGCCAGAATAATAATATAGCCAAGAAAAATGCAGAAGCAGAGATCCTTCGTGAAAAAACAATGTCTGAAATGATACGATTTATTATACGAGTAAGTAGAGAAACAAGTACCTACCTATATTTAGATAGGATTTTGTGCAGGAACATTTAAATAGTATTTAGTCAATTTGTAGGCATATTCGATAATACCGAGGTAACTACTCATAAACACGAAATCATTAATTGACGTGAAAATAATTGCTATTGCAAATAACATTGTGAATATTACCTACGAGCGCAACGTTTGTATTTGAAATATCTTATTTATGGCGAGTTAGGTAGTGGTTATTTATTCACATGAAGTAGAATGAAAGCGTATTAAATTATTCAACAATAAGCTTGTAACGAAATACGCTCTGGGCTGATGCCGTTGCTTAGTTTCCCTTGCACCCCTCGCGAGGGGCTGCCACGTCGAAATTATAATAGGGCAAATATCTTTCTTTGCAGGAGTTGTGGCATAATTTTAAGGTATTATATATTTCAATAAGTATAGTTGTAGTATAAGCTATTGCCACTCAGTATATTTATATGAATAACCGCTAAACAGTATTTAACACTTTCGCTGGCAAGAATCGCTACGCGCTACGCTCGCTAGGCGGGCTCCTGGCAGCGAAAGTGTTAATAATATGTATGTATAGATTTCAGGACCTACAAAATATACCTATGATCTTATAAAACGATCTGTGACAATCTAACTCAAAAATGTAAAGTTCACGCGCAGATGAAACACGTTAAGTATATAACTTGTCAACTACAATAATTATAACCGTGTTGTACAAGTATGTAGTAAAAGGACGTCGCATCAAAACACCGTCAAAGCTTTTCTAATTAACTTGCTTCAAGTATTTTAAATGAAATTGAATATTGTGTACCTAGTAAAAGTTTTTACGAGGGAAATAAGGTCAGTGAGGGTGTTCGGGAAACGGTTACAAAGGAGCAATGTAACTTTCAGTACGTATTTACCGCAGACGCGTGCCCGTGAAGTTTCGGCTAACGAGGGATCCGCCTGAAGCTACCTGACCCTTTAGCGTCGTACCTACATTATTTAATGTTATCAGAACTGCCTTCTTAAAACCACCCGTTGCAATGCTAAAACATGAACTTCCTTGTAAATAATCAATTAATACAGGCTTTAAATGATTATTAGTATCTAGCGGGAAATTATTTTCCACTGCCAAACTGCCTTAGCCCACGGCTGCTTAAATATGTTTTCTGGATCTTTGTCCCAAAGGAGTTTGTATAATAGTTCAAAACTCGGTTATAAGCATGCACAATTTTAAGAGATTTTTAAAATCAAAATAATATAAAATTAACTATTTTGCGAAAGAATTAAAATATTTGGAATAACACCGAACCTATAAAAAATTAATGGATCAACAATATTATACTAACACATGACTATTTATTCAATGCTAAAGCCGTGACTCACCAACTGGTTCACCAGTTAATTATCCACCACTCATTAAATTAGTAGATCGTTGGTGCCTACGTTCATAACGTAACGCAGGATTATTCTGATGTATGATTTAAGCCGTTCACTGTGGTTACACCTTTTAGACAACATTTCCGAACGTCCATTAAAGGATTTGGGGGATTAAACAAGTTCCCTTTAAGCTAAATCTTGTTGCCTTCAGTTTTTGTATACAGGCGCACGGTTTACCTTAGCCGGTTATCACTGCGTTGCGTTAAATAATAATATTTAAGTACCTGCAATATATTTAACCATCTCTTACAACTAAGTAGTAACTAATTAGGTATTAAGTGGATCTGAAAAATCTTGTATAATGGAATACATTTATGGCATGTCATTACACGATAGTAAATATTAATAAAAGTTATATTAACTTAACGCTCATTTCGTCAGGTAAAGTACACATTATTTTACGATGTCAGTGTTTAATGATGGTCTCTATATTCTCGCACTACTAAATATGAATTGTATACCAGCTGTTCGATCACGTCACGCATTGCACCTGCGTCAGATAGATCTAAATGTCACTTTTTGTATGGGAAAATGACAGTTTAATTGTCCTAACGTACGATCGAAAAGTTACGTGATCAACCGTCTGGATAGGACGTTTTCAAAACTTACCTCACGTTCTTCCCAATAGGATTAAGAAACGGCAACGAGTACTCTTAATAATTATCCGTTGACCGTCGGGCGTCCGTTGGCTCGTCCAGGCCAATTAGTCCATCATCTTTAAACCAATCCCTGTAAGGTGCGCAGTGTGTCAACCTTTTTAAAGGCGCCACCAGTGACTAAGGGTAGTATGGTAAAAAAATACAGAGCCGCCAACCACCGTTGTTCTTAAATGCGCATTTCAAAAAAAAAAACCCTGACTTTTTTAAACGATATTTTCGCTTAGAAGCATGATCTGTTTCCATCCCAATAGGAGAAAAAAGTGTCCTAAAACTGAGAAATGGGAACACAATAAGGAAAAAAACATTGAGAAATGTTTGTCCTATTAGGATCGAAAAATCTCATTATTCTAAGTGGAAATTACATAAAACTCCTAGAAAAAATTACAATGAATAATAGAGGCATTTTTTTTTAAAACGCTTAACTATATATTTCTTTTTTTACAAATATATGCAATCATCATCACTTTACTACTATACTTAAAAATACTAGTAACTACGAACTTTCAAGAGGATACGTTGAAATGACTGTCCGAGCGGGTACTGTCTCTGTATGCGTCCCATGACATGGGCAGGAACATCATACACTCGGTGGACCCCTAACATTTCACCACAAGCAAGGGCTTCTGCGTGTAGGCTACGAGCTACTTATTCAGTGGGTAGTTACATCGATACTTCGCCACACAAGCCTTCCAAAGGATCAGGACACCTTTGTCCCGCGAGCGGGAAATGTCTATGACAACTATAATTGAAACATAACTTAATACGCGGATCGTTAATTAATACGTGCATTCACCCTACTAAGCGGACAAAATATATGGCTGATAAAAATTCTAGTGAATTTGTACTGATTAAATTGAAAGTAGGAAAATTGTATGCTGTCTCACGCACCGGGAGCGATCACCCTTTGTAAACAAGAAGCGATTTTACTAAAAATCTCAGATAAAAACAACGTACCTACTAAATTGTAGGTTAAGCACTTTTATGAACGTTTGTTTAACTTGCACTATTCTTATGTAAGGAAATATGTAAGTATATGTATAAGTTGTCTTTCAAAATGTTCAAAACATTTTTCAGCCAGTTGCCAGTATCCGATTGAGCTGGCATATTTTTGTTAAATCAGAGACAATTCAATATCACCGCCCGAATTGACCTGATGATGGAGACAGAAGCTGGCTATGGCGTTATTACCTTCTCAACGAGTAGTTCCCGACTAAAATTACTATGCAAATAAAAGTTATATAAAAAATATTTTGTTTACAGAAACATTTATTTAGTATCATTACAGTAGTTTATCTCTAACCGGCCCAATGACCCTAGTATCCGTCGCACATGTTCTCCAAAAAAATGTAGAATTAACTGCGTAAAAGCGGGTAATATGCGGGGTTAGATTATTTACAATGAATAAGTTTATCTTTACCTATATCTTTATTTTGCATGCATGCCAATAAATTCCGACTGATTGTGCCCATTGCGTGCTGCTCACGTCCTGAACCGAATTTCGTCTTATCATTCGTCCTATGTTTCTCTTGCATTTTTGATCGAAACCGGTTTATATGTATCAGTCTTTGTCTGGCTACCTCTTATTTTATATAAATATATATATTGTAAAATAAACCACTGGTACTGTACACAATTTAAATTAGACCATCGATAATTAACAGCGTTAGGTGCCATTGACGACTAGACGCGTCCTTGAGAACGATATACTTCGTCAATTAATATCATAGGATATCAGTTATATACGATGTTTGGGTTTCATTCAAGTTCAAAAATCCGCATTTGAAACATTAGAAATCTTATAGTAACAATAAACATTATAGGAACTGTAGAAAGACTAAACTAGCCTCCTTTAAATAAAATACTATTTAATAAGTTAACTGAAATACAGGCCATAAATAAAATACTTCTGATCGTCTACTTCAAGAAGTGCGAATAGGACCACGTTGTGTTAAAATCTCGTCGTAAAATGTCGTATATAATAATAATGACAAATTATGTTTCAAATGAAACCGCAACAAACGCAAAAAATAAATGTGAATAAATAACATTCGTAATAAATAAAACGAATGTAAATAAAGTTTCGAAATGAATCAAAACGTGAATGTAGTTTAATCGAAGCATTAAATAATGCGTTAAAAAAAAAAGTCAAAAATCATACGTAAATATACGATCAAAAGCCGCAAAAACCGAATTAAAACACGTGAAAGGTAATTTCAGTAATCGCTAACATTAGGTGCTGTAAAATTATAATCTGTCAATAAATTTTATCGTCCGCAATAATCAATTAAGTCCGCAAATCAAAATGAACATTCAAATTCAAATCAACAATAATAACCTTCATAAGTGAACATGTAACTCACCCTATCAGCAACAACTCGACAAAGATAATTGATTTAATTAGTTAATTACAATATGTGAATTAAGATTATCCAACATAGATATATTTCTAACTTAAGAACTAACTGAAATTATACTATAAAATGTATATATAAGACAACGATGACCTGTAAAAAACAGACTACAAGGGGACCTTGGGATTTCAGACCTTAGGTCTTGAAAATCTATATCTATTGATATATCTTGAATCTTTCGAGGGCTCTCACACCTACACCCCCGCCATCCAACAGAACCCGTCATGAAGCAACCCTATCAACCCTTACTAAATATCTATTTGATTCAAACCATCTCTCCTACGCATTCATCATCTTACACGATTCTTAAGTACTTAAGTACTTTTAGATGTACTTTTCAACACATTTTCTCGTAACGCACCTCTTATTATGTCGCTTTTAGGCTCATAATCCTGGGTATTAAACACGCGTGTTTTATAACATTACGACACTCGTGTGTTATGGTTATATGTACCAAGATGTATGCATGAACACGGTGCAATTAACCGGGTTGTATAGAATGTACAGCTTTTTTTAATTCTCGGCAAATGGATTGATTCTTACTCGACAAAACAAATTAAATCCTTTTTGTTAATCAATTGACTATTTCTTTTTGTTTATGATATGGAAAAATTTACTTTAGTATACTTCTGATAACATTACTATTCACTTTTGATAACATTTTACATAAATTGATAAAGATAACATTTTTAAAACGAAAATATTTATTTTATTTTGTATTGGCTATTTAGAGATTTCGTCTAAGTCTGGCTGTCTGGCTTTACACATGCGCGCGCCCTGTGCAAACTTCACGAAATAAAACTGTTGCGCGCCATTATAGGTTATTTCACAAATATTTGTAAACATTGTTAATGCGTGTTTGATTATTATCAAAATTGTTGACTCGTGGTGACTAGAAAATTGATAAACAGAATGGACGCCACTGGAAATTCTTGGCGATGTACAAATATATGACTAAAACCCTGTTGCCATCATTAAGTAATAGTTATTTATGATACAAGTGTGGAAAGTAGGTGATTTCGGAAATCATCTTTACGCGCGTGTATCATACAACGTTTTACTATGCCTTGTGTGAGGAAATATATGAAATGGTGAAATGTCGGTTTAAAATAGATAGGTTAAAATTGAAGAACCTAGGTAGATTGTCAGGTACCTACTTATTATCTGGAACTGCATTTAACAACTTCTCCACATCTTTTGCTGTCAAGCTTATTCACTTAAAAGTTAAATCCATTGTACTGTCGTTTTGCAATAAAATTAATTTTGAGTAACTATGTAATATTAAACAACAAAAAGACGCTGTACCGTCGTAGTTCCAAGAAACATACTGACACTATTGAAACGCAATACCTAAATCATTATTATTATTGCTTACTCACTTTCACTCGATATTTTTAACTTATTTACATAAAATAACTCCAAAGTTCCAACAATCACAACAATGGCGGGTCTTTTAGTTTTAAATACATGCGCGGTCAACATATGCGCATTGCGCATGTGCAAGTCGCCATACTGTCGAATCGCAAAAGGCAAAAGAAAGATGCATTCAGCCAAACACTCACTTGAATATTTAAAATTAATTAATTTATTGACCAAATTCAAAATTAATAAAGATTAATAAATCATTTTATGCATTATTAGTATTTATGTACCTTTTATATTGAAAGAAAACGTGTAACTGAAATATTTGTAAAACTTTTCTCGAGTAATAAAAACTCTTTGCGTCGGGCTGACGACGGACATAAAAATTAAAAAAAAATTGAAAAGCACGATTTGGGTGCTTGGAAAACGCTCTTTTCGAGCACATGCATTGTAAAAAATATAGCTTGGCAGGCCTATAAAATGTTCATCTTATGAAAAGGATTTTTTCGTCGCAAAATGTGTTGAAAAACGTCGTATGAAACGCGTGAGCTTTGATAACTACATCCTCGGCTCTCTTATCACGCTCACCTGCGGTTCGCGTGAACAATTCCGCCTCTGATTTAACTGTCAACATACCTGACTTGTATCACAATGTACTATTTCGTAGATTGCCAAATAACTAGTTTACATACAGGTTAATTTTAATAAATTACGCAAAGCATAACGCGCAGCAGAAATTACGCATACCCTAAACGTTCGCGCGGCCGCGGTATTTGTAACAGAAATAGTAATTGTTGTCGATTATGTACAAGGTGCTCTGAATACCATTTATAAGCTATAACATCCCCTGTACTTGTCTATCCCTTAAATTGGACTGCATTGTCACTCTACTTCCACAATTGACGCAGATGTCAAAGGTCCGTATAATCGAATGAGTTACATCCCAGAACAAACAGAGCGTAATGTTACAGAACTCAGGTCTTGGTTGAATTCCTATCGTGTGGTGTTAGTTTTCACGTCAGATGCCTTAGGTGGAAACTAGAGTTGACTCCAATAATCCAGGATCTAGTATCAGCCAAAAAGCTTTGCATCGAATGTACCTAAGTGCGTGTATATCAAGTGAAATCTAAGCTCGTGGTGTGTCAGCTAATGTATGTCGTGTAAGTGTGATATGTATCTAAGTGTGTGTCCATTGTAATCCGGCCAAAGCCACGAAATACAATGGGTGTGTATAAGAGTTTTGTATTGTAAACACTATCTTGTCACAAATAATAGAATCAAAAAGCCATTAAATTCGTAACAGTACAATGCCATAGAAATGTAGAAAAGAGCCAGTTATAAAACTATGATGTGCGTGCGCTTCCCAAGTTTCAATCACATTGCAATGCCATCATTTATTCTATTCATGCATTCTTAATTTAGAGTTTCCACTATCTGTCACTTGCTTAGTATAGTTTTCGGGGATCCCATCGTTGATACATTTTGAGTTTTCGGGATCCAAGAATGGGATATAAAAATGTCAGTGGGTGGTCGCAAAATCTGTTATTTAAGATACGCTGATGATACAATACTTCTTGCTGACAAGATATAGAAAATAGTCTTAGTTTCAGACTGGAAATAAATAGGGATCAAACAAAGATAATGGTAGTAGACAGTGCCAGCCAAAACAGACCAGAGACCCAACGAACCGTGAATTGTCATAGAACTACATACATCTATCTTGGTTTCACTATTCCCTACACTGAGGGCAGTGATCAGGAAATCATAACACGCTGCGTTCATTAGCTCGGTACGGGTAAGATATATATTATATAATGGAAAGACATGCAAAAATATATTTTTTTGAAACGGGTCACTTATAATGTCGAAAATCGAGACATGTTTCGAACCGATTCGCGATTCCTATTTTGAGCATACGTGTTGCCGGCGCGTTTAGCAGTGTTAGACTTATTCAAGAAACATCCTTTAATATCAATTCATTCTGAAAAGAATTTCCTTTCAAAGAGTAGTTTTTAGAATTTCCATGAATCCCGGTAAAATTAAAACAAACAAACCAAATATTAATAATACTTCTGTAGAGAAATATGTATATGCATATCAGAAAACAAAAAAGACACATAATAGTGATACTCGTAAGGACGGATGAATACGTACATGCGTATTCCCATATTTGGATTTTTTTGCAAGTTTTCCATCAATCATGGCGTTCCCAAGGTAATAAATAAGTCGATATAATGTATGATACGATTGAACATCCATAAGCAATAACAGAGCATTACAAAAGTGCACCCGTTTGCGTTCCCGAGGACTGATAGTCCAGGCAATGAACTGACAACTTGTATGGAAAAAATGTCAATTTTGGAAATAATTTATAATAGCTTATTTTTTATGTATAACGGATATATTATCAATTAAATAGTTACCCAGCGATAAAATCCGACAAAATTTCAGACATCGAAAAAATGATAAGTTAACTGACTTCTATACAGTCAGTAAAAATATGAATAAATGTTTTTGTCTTTATTTTGGTTCATTTACATTTGCTCTATAATATTCAAGATAAATCGTACAAAAAAAGATAATGCATGCTTCATTTAAATCTACATAATTACTTCCGGGTGGAAAGTTTGTCGGATTCTTGACTAAATCATCTTAGAATAACATTTTCAAATGAAATCAACAAAAAAAACGCTATTATAAATTAATGTTTTTCAAAACCGTATTTTGCCTGGAGTATGAATCGATCTACAGTATTGCTGCACCGGCCGGCGAGGAGGCTTCCTATGCAGGCACATTAAAATAGCTACGAAAGTGCTCTTTTCAAGAGATTCGCTGAAGCCAAAGCTGAATGCGCACCGTTTGGTATTGAAGGTGTTTTGAGTGGATGAAAACATGTGTGCTGTGCATACATATTAAGTAATGTTACGTGTAGGTATATAACTTTGCATTAACATCAGATTTACTTTGTATGTTTACTTAATGAGTTTAAGTTTGCCCAGGGTGGAGTAACGTACTCATTACTGCGCCCTGGGCAATACTAAAGTTGGCTGAACAAAGTGTAAGTTGACACATATTTAGCAGCGTTATAGTTTACATTGTGTCTTTTACGTGATATTGACGAGTCGCTGTTTCCGCCAACTTTTGGGAGCATGGACTAAGTAATGTATGCATTTGGATTTAGAAGAACGACCCTTGTGTCCATCACGGCATGATACATACATAGGTACAACAAAAAAAATGTGTTTTCATTATGATTTCTAACATCACCTTGCCTAATTGCTACAGCAGCTAAAAATTCCGTCGTCAAAGGCATGATGATGATTCAGTTTGAAATGAATGCGTTTAATGCAAAAATAACAGCACAAGTAAGTAAAAGGACCCACGTCAGGGCAGATCCCGGCCTACATTAAAGAAAGAGGCTTATGTCTATACATAAATCCGAATTAAAACAGAAGAGACTCGAATAAATAATGTTGGCTCGTTATTCAGAGGCCTTACGTCGTCCGGCCTACTTTATACTTACGGCCATGTTTTCATTTTTCGTATTTAAAAACTCTGGTAATTATGAGTAAGCAAAATTTTGCGGCAGACGCACTTTCCCTGTAACGATTAATTCATGGGAATTTTTATTTAAGGGACCGCCAGTCAACCTACCAACTAGCCTACCAACAAAAAGTTAGCTAACGTCCCATGAAATAACATTGTACTGATATTAAAACGATTCTTACCTAGTTGGGTATTGAAATGTACGTAGAATTCATTGAATCCATTTTAAATGCTGTCAAATATGTTCGATCAATTTGTAAAAAAATTCAAAGTCAGAAAAAATATGACTACTTAACAATATAAAAAAATCTTTCAAAACAAACTGTACGAGCCACATTGGTCCGCAAACGGCAAACGCAAACGGTGGCGGCGCGCCTGGATGGTCCCTTCCTATTCCACTGGGATAGGTTGCACAGGGCATCCAATTGACGACTTGCAAATAGTAGGTAATGTAATACCTACTAACATGGTTTTTAAGACCTTTATTACTAACGAATTATGGAAACACTTCCGAAATAAATTATTTGATTTGATTTGATTTTGATTTAAAACAAAGCCACCAGAGAAAATATCGTTTTGAGGAATCGGAATAACCACATCCCAAATATCCCGCAACCTACGCAACTGATTGAATGCTATCCACGATGTTAATTACGTGACGCATAACATTGCACTTTCACACGCAACTAGTCACATCACAATAACCACATTCATCCGAATCCGAATGCACAAATCAATGTGTACGCGTGACTAATGTATTACGACTATTACAATCTAATTACAGTTCTCGTTATTGTTAAATGGAATGACTGAACAATAGCGTGTTGTCTATAAATATATGTATCAATTCACTGGTATTGTTTGATGCGTGAATTCTTGATTGGTGTTACCTTGGTAACGATTGAAATAGTATTTCAATATTGTTGGAGCAGGAACGGATCCGGTGCCGAGAAGATATCTATATAGTTAATTACAATCCATTGTTAGTTTACTATACTCGTATTATATATATATACTTATGAACAGTTTTTAATACTATAATAAAACTGGGTTGATATTACCCTGTATCTGTCTTGATGGTCGCCTCGCAGTGCACAGTCAGGTCAAACCATAAGTCACGTAAGCAACAATAAATAATTAATTTTGGAAGGACTTCAAAAACTGAGTAAATAAGTATAACAAATACAATGCGATCTTCTGTGAATTTCGTTGCACAAAAGGGAACTTGAAATTGTACATATTCTTTTATTAGGTAGGTACCTATTCCGTAAACATACTCTAAATATAAGTACAATAAGTATAAGTACTTACTAAACTTTCAATATTTTTATTTTATTTTACATAGAAAAATATGTGATTCTGGACATGAACTACATATTTACGCGGAGCCTTGATCCGATGTGATCCTCAGGTGACTACAGGGCCGGCTCGTTCCTACCCCAGCTCCACTGCCATTCAGGGAGGCAACGCGGCCAGCCTTATGGCAACCTGCAATCTGGCTTCAAAGAGCTCAATCTAGGTAATTTAGTTTTTTTCCTATCTATTATTTTGGTGGTATTTGGTCTGTTTCATAAATTCATCAAACTGCAACGCACGCACAATATTCACATATAGCTTTGTTGCTTTGCTGCTGTGCTACATAATAAATTCGGGAAAAAGTATGCCATTTGGAAATATTTCGAATATTACCTGCATTACCTGTTATGTTGGCTTCGATTACGATATTCGGTCCTGCATTTCATTAAAATACCCTTGCTCGAAACGGTATGTGTGTCAGTCGAAATCCCCTTTTGATGACATGATTACGCTGTTAGTTTCAAGCGTGCACTACCACATATCGGTAGCAAGCCGGTGCGACGGCCTCAATAAACTATGTAACAGATTTGAAATGGAGACTGGATTTTGGACATACGGTTTCCATTGCAACGGTTGAATCTATGTATACCTCGTTAAAACGTATGCAGACATACCTATGGAGGCAGATCGGAATGGACTAATTAACGAGAGTTCTTTCGTCTGGCTATATTGTAGGTTTAATTGCGACTATGTTAATAGGGGTATTAGCGAACAATAATAGATTTTTTAATAAATAAACGAATCCATCCGGTATATATTCTAGCACCGGTCTCGTAGAAATAAACCAATTAAATACCTGTTTTTAAAAACTTGTCCATACACTTAGTCTATTAACTCATTTATCTGACTAAAATTTGACAGGACACATATATGCACACTTTGCATACAACTCCTACATGCAACTTATAGTTTGATAATAGGTCACTAAAGGACAGTTAGACACACTATCAATTATCTATGCCTTTGCACGATACCTAAAATGCCAGTAATTATTACCCAACGGCATGCCCGCGCATGTTTTAGCGAGATTTAGATCGGATTCGATTGCGAATTGTTCAACACAGTTTGATTTACGTATTGCTTTGTCTTTATTCAGCATTCAAAGCCTATTGTTTTCATGGGATAATGTATTGTACTTGGTGACGTATTCATCAGTAAATATATTTGTTTAATTAATAATGTACAAGCTCTGAACAATAAAAAAATCTTTAGGACAGTTATAAAAAACATATTTTTGACTTTTTGAGATGTGTCAAAAGGGGGAACACAAATATATTGGAAAATGCTTATAGCATTTTGGAGAAATTTGACTGCCCAGTTGTAAAACATTGGAACACAATACGTATGGAAGACAGGATACCCATGTTCAATGTAAAATCAATTTTTAACATAATTAAGTATTATTATATTATATTAACATATTATAGTCATGTAAGTGAGCCAATGTTACTAACAACGCTTTGGATGTTTTATCAGAAAATAAATGATTTAATTATTATTATTATTACATTATTATGCTTATTACAATAATGTTAGAGAGTTAGATCAAATCTAGCGAATCATATTTTTATTACCATCAGGTTTTACAGGGTTACCACAAAAACTTAACTCAACAAAAACAGGATACATTCCTTCTGTTTCTTCTTTAAATTCCAAATGATGATTTCTTTAAGCATCAGAATACCTACAAAAGTATTCTAAATTTCAGCTCAATCGGATACAGGCAAGGGCCAAGATTTAACCCGCACATACCTATTAACTAACAAAGCAAGATAAAAACATGAAACACCCGCGTCAAAATCAGGTCAGTAGTTGCTTTATGCAGTAGACTAAAATAATGTGTCTAATATTGGTAACCCTCTGATACAAATAATTCATACACAAAGTGTTTAGTACCGATCTTAAGAAGTCAAAGGTGCTTTTGAACAACCCTCTCACTCTATTAACATTTGATTTCCAAATAATTACCGGATGTTAGCTTAAACTGGAAATGCCATACCAAAATAACAATAAGCCGACAGAGACAATGTCTCATTCACGAGATAATTTCCGGGGACACGGTTCAAGGATCTCGGCAAGTCTACAGGAGAATACTGAAAATATTACTTTGGAGATGACATAAAAATGTCCTTTAAATTCTCGGAAATCCGGTAGTAGACAACAGTCTTACAAACTCATGGTAAATACTCGAAAAACATCACACTTTAACTCATTTTCTATAAGCACTATAAGATTGAATACATAAAGATCTAAAAATCGAAGCAGTTTGACCATATAAAATAAGGATTATTTCCTTACAAACAAAATACCTACGAACAGCGTGTTTTTGAGGTTATATTTTTTTTTACAATCTAGTTATGTCCTTATTTGAATTGACCTTCACAAAATCAACCCAGGGTAATCGTGTAATTTTCGAACGCGCGTGAGGACACAACAACTATCATTTTTGGAAGGTGGAAATGACAATACGCTAACACTAGTTCAAAAATTACGCAACTGCCCTGCGGATTTAAATTAAACTTTTGTGGTGGGGAAGTAGACCCTTTTGCATAGTTTTTATTACGACATTAAAGGCGCTCTCTGGGTGCTACATTGCGATGCACTCTACGAAGCACGACCAAAAGACCCGGTCGATACCAACATTTAGTGGTAATAAAACCATTGTCCAAGAGGGACAGTTTTAATAGCACAGGGTTGTTACGTTTTAAGTGGGTAAATCCATGATTCAGAATTACTAAACTATAAATAATCCCTTTAGTTAAAAAACTGATTGTTAGAAGTATTGAAAGGATATATCTATCTACCTTATATACATATAAATAACATTGTGTTTACAACATAGATTACCTCCATGTCTGTGGTTTACAAGTAAATAGGTAAATGGTACACAACTATAAAAGAATTTGAAAATGTAGGAATAGAATGATTACTTTTTGAACACTCGTAACGTTAAACGGCGTTTATTACATTATTTTTGGGATTATTATCCAGTGTATTATTATACTGTCGTTATCGTGAATTATAGTTTTATATCCCGATTGAGATTAGTTTGTACCTCGCAGCAAGGCATACGTGCACGGTACATTCGTAAGGTAGCTAGTTTGCTAATCTCTAATAACCTCCGGAGGAAAAGTATAAATTATATCATCTTTTAAATGATTACATATCATTTAGAGAATTTGTGAACCCCTATGAACTTATTAACTAGGTAAATTATTTATTGATGTTTATATTCAAATCCTTTAGCCATATATATGATTGATAGCGCTTCAAGGAAGGTCATTGCGGTGCCTATCTGAATGCATTTTACTACAGAAAGTGACTGTAAATAGGTTAAACCAGATACGGCCAGACAGTAATAGGATCTTAATCAGAGATTAAATGTCAATTTTGATTTGAGTGAAATTGTAATCTCAGAATAAAGTATGTTCTTGTTTGGTCAAATTGACACCGAACGAGGTATGTATGTAGACTGAATATGTACTTAGTAAGGGACTTCCACTACCACATATTCAGTCAAAAAAGGTCGTTACAAATATCATGCATGATCGGACCATGATATGAAACGACGTAGCGATATCTTACAAATAAGAATCGGTTGGAACGAACCGCCAACATGACTGAAATGTACACATGGAATTAAATCCATTTCCATAGTTCACCTGTACACTCCCTCCGCCAGACTAATTTGCATGGTGCTCGATTATAGCGAAAGAGGGTAGTTAGGGCGAAACGGCCCTGATGGCATTTCAAATGAATAATTGCCTGGCAGATTTGACGCGAGGTATTTTTATTGCCTCGCTATATGAGCAATATTCGAAGTTTGATAAGCATCCGCTATAAACTTTTTGGGCGTTTGTCATTGTTCGGTTACGTACATAGAACTTCGAGGCTGATAAATGTTAGTTGAGAAATGCGCAGCGGATGAAATTATAATATACTATTGCCTATATACCTACTTACTCATACCGTTTTATCGTTTCTGTTAAATGTTAGACCTTAAATCTCAGAAACATGCAATTATTCTTTTATACTGTATACTTAAGTTTTTTGTTTGAACGGGTTAGGAATCTTCCAATAATAAGTCATTTAAATGTTGTTTTTGTAGGTCCGTGGGTCATATTAATATAAAATCTCAAACGATTTTTACAAATGAGTTCAAATAACACATGGTCACACACACAAACACTAGCGCCCGTTGACATCAAACTCGGTGATTACTCTCTTAAGTAAGTGGACAGGTTCAGGTAACGGGGGAGTACTGTAACATCTAAGTGCCACCTTGATGATGAAGTAAACAGCAGAATCGGGGCGGCTGCTGCTGCCTTTGGGAGACTTCGCGTCAAGGGGTTCCGGTCATACGACATAAAGCTCAAAACCGAGGTCCCTGTGTACATGGCAATACTTCTGCCCAATCTCCTGTATGCCTCCGAAACATGGTCTCTCTACCGGAAACTCATTCGCGTATTAGATAGGTTTCATCTCAAATGCCTGCGTGACATAATGAACATCTCCTGGTCAGACCGTGTCAGGAACACGAAAGTTCTATGCCGTGCTAATGTTAGCGGTATTGAAGCCTATCATAAGCGTATGCAGCTACGAGGGTCTGGTCATCTCACCCATATGGCCGAAGAACGAGTGGCTAAGCGTATCTTTTATTCAGAACTGCAGGATGGCAAGCGAAAACAGGGCAGCTTCTGCGCTATAAATATGTGCATGTAAAGATGTGATATTCAACCATCGCGCTCGGAGATTTTGGCTCAAGATCGGTTAAAATAGAGACATGCAGTGAAGGTTAATGTGCAAGCCTTCGAAGAACGAAGACGTAACGTACTCGACGCTACCCGTGAGGAGTTGAAGGCTCGACCACCTGCGGGCATTCACTACAATTTTGTCGGAGGGGTGCTGACCTGTAGGGAATGTGGTCGCACATTCTCTGCAAATATATAGGCTACGTCAGTCACCTGAGAGCTCAGGAACGATGCTCCAATTAGCCATTTTTCCAGTCGATGTGGTAAAAATCGGCCAGGATATTAATGATGATAATGATTATGATGATGAGAGCTTTATATAACAAAGGATGGCGTATCAAAATGCCTATTTCTTTCATTAGTATCTACGTCTTAGATTTGGACTAAGTAGGTCGGTTAGTGGAGGATTTTACCAAACACGGCAATTCACTGAGTAGTTAATAGTAAGTCACTAAATACTAGTGATGCGTGGTGGCCGGGAAGATTGAAACCTATACAGCAACGGACGCCAACGTTGCCAGCAACTTTGAGATGAACAGCTATCGTCGCTTTCTTTAACTTTTGATATCCAGTTTTGACTAAACGGGACTTAATCGCGTTTATTAACTAATTTGTTCACCTATTTGAGGCTTCCCGACTTTCGACTTGGTGAATAAGTTATTATACGCAATTAAGTTCCGGTAAGTCAAAAAAATGTGCTGTGAGAATCGTGAAGCATGAAATGAATAGTGCTATTCGATATATTTTTGGGCGAGTTGAGAGCATGTTCGGGATTGGACTTGAAAGTCGCAATCTAAGAATTATTCCTTACGAGCGATGGCATTTTTGTGTAAATATATTATATATTGATCAACGCTTGGTGAAAACACTGCTTGAAAATATTGCTGAATTTAGAAATTTCGAAAATAAATATACTTTATAAAATAAAATATTTTGAATAAGTATTTTTTTTAAGGAGCGGGTAATTTTGAAAACATTTGGGGTACCTAATTTAGAAGTATTGATAAAATGGTTCTTATTGCATTATCAGTCTAGGGTACCAATTTCTTTTTTGTTCTAATTTACCCCTTTAAAATATCCCATTGAATATAAGTTTAAAAAAAGATGTTGTCTTTATATTTTTCATTTAATTTTCGAAATTACCCATGTCGTGTAACTCAGAAACCCGACATGTTAAATCATTTTCTGATTGCTTTAACGTTAGATTAACATTTTTAACGCATTGTTGAGTAAGTCATAACGGTCTAACTGAAGTGTTTAACTGATGAACTTTCGAAAAAGTACATATCTTCGAATTTTACCCGTAGGGTAAAGTCGAATGCTTCTTCAAAACTTCAGTTAGACCGCTATATTCTACTCAAGAATGCGTTTAAAATTACAAACGATTGTTAAAACAATCAGACTATTATTTTACTCATCAGGTTCCCGAGTTAAATGACACGGGGTAATTTCAAAAGTCCTCAAGCTACACCAAAGTGGAGTAAACTCGGAAATTTGTTCGAAGTACACGTATTTCCACAGCTACTGACCGGAGCGAACAGAAGCGGCGGGACAGATAAACATGGCATCTTGGCTTACTTATTAATATTTAAGTCACCGAAGGAACTTGAATTATCTATAGGTGTTTCATTTTTTTACAGCATTTTGCGATTCAAATCAAGAAGATAATAATTGAACGAGCGTTTCAGCTTGGGCAATATGCACGAATATCTCTTTTACCGGCAGCATTGTCGGCAACATAGGCAACGTTTTGGGCAATATTCCTGGCAACAGCAAATCAGTACAGCACATTAGTAGGCGTTTTGCCAATTATAATCATCGGTTTCGCATCTGTCGGAGAGAATGTAGCCCGCCATGGATCGCCGCTACATCGACCGGCGAAGAGAGTGTTTGCTCACAGTTGCCTAGTAACATAAAGCTTTTATGGAAGGAGCTCTCGCACGACGCAACGTTAAACATTAATGACTTTCTCTTTACAATATATACTATTTTTATTGTTTTATTTGTACTGTTTAACCAAATTTAGCTATTTAATGAGAAAAAGGGGAAAACAGATTTGCAACTTTATATTTACCGTTTTTGTTGTTAATAAAATCCAAAACAGTCTTTAAAAAAAGAAAGCGACCGGGAGAGCAAGTTACAGTAAGATTCTTGGAAGCTGGGAAGTAATGAAAATCCCTCGGTAATAATATCTTCTAGGATATCTCGTTTAAATGTATATTAATGCATGACGTTGATGAAGTACCATATAATTCGTTGGTATTCTAATAAAAGTCTATGGTAAAAACAATGATGCTTTGAGTAATCCTGTATTGCGTGTTGTTACGGGATTCCGTCCAACAAATACTTCACTTTCGGATACCAGCACTATCTTTTAGTATGTTGTTAGGCATTCTCCTAGATCACAAAACTGCCGGGAGACAATCTCTAAGGAGTATAATGACGTCCGCGAAATCACCGCGGCCGTTTTTGGAAAAGTTTTAATTACATCAAAACCAATACACAAGTGGGATATGAAATGAAAGTTGAATAAATTGTTAATAACACGTTACACACCCGTAACAAAACAGCTATAGGTACTAATAAATAAGTTTCTCAAAAATACATTTTTGGTACATGCTTTTATTGCCGACTGTACTGTTCTGTATACCGTCATCAACTACTCATTGCGACGATTCTAACAAGCCCAAACTCAACGGGGTTACGTCGGTTAACCCTTGGCATGCCTGGTAGGGTCTGACAGACCCGGGCTGTTAAAAATCCGTCGTTATTTTTTGAAATTTTAAATTTACCGCGTCGCGTTTCTGAGTAGCTTCGCGTCATGAACTACCCGACGTTTTGACGCTGCTCCCGCAGTCGGCCGCGAGCACCCTTTCGATTTGGACGTGCGTAAAGTGCTCGCGGGCCTGAGAAACCCGACCACGCATACGGCGTAACATTTTGTCGCTAAGTACATTTACGTTATTTTTCGCATATATTTTATATACATACGAGTATATATTTTATAGATAGTCACAATGATATATCAGTGCCTTAAATAAACCTAAGACTGACGTTGATCTTAGGTATAAGTTTAATTTTTATGTTTTTTGACATGAGAGTCTATTTTTGTTGATGGAAATATCAAATGTTTTTATTTATGTAATAAGTTCTTATGGAGTTTCTTGGATTAAGACTTGTATTTATTTCTAGTAAAAATAATGTACAAAATAACCAAAAACACACAAACCAACAAGTTAAAAAAACAATTCATATGTAAATTTTTTTTTTACATTTACGGGTTTGTCAGACCCACCAGGCATACAGTGTGACTTTCGTTCACCAGGCATGCCAAGGGTTAAATACTGAACTCCCATGGCGACCTTCTGTCACCATCATTAGATCAGCTCGATGATACCATAATATTGAATTGTCATCCAAACTATACTTATACCCAAAATTTCAACTCAATCGGTCACTGGACACAGGGTCAAAGGGCTTTGCTGGAAAACAACTGGCAACTGTTGCCTTTTTTTTTTGATGGCATAACAATTGTTTGTATGGAAATACTCTACACATCTAACAAGGTGGCGTTAGTGTGCGATAAAAAAAAGGCCGGGTTGCACTCCGGGAGTGCCGGCAGAAGTGAAAACTCAATAACATTGTAACAGTTTTTCGATCAGGTCACGTGACATCTTACGGTGTCACCTTAAAAATGAATTTGGCGCAAATTTATAAACAATTATAAATGATTTAGGCGGACGGGCCGCGGGCGCGTTGGGTGCGACGGGCCGGCTCGCCCGCCGCCTGCGGCGAACAAAATTACCAATTTGTTTTTGCCATTGCCAAATATTTTTCAAAGCTTTATCTCTTTAGGAATAACGTCCAAATTCGAACTATTCGAATTTGCAAGAACAGCGGACGGCGGCGGTGAACAAAATAACAATTTGTTTTTGCCGTTGGTAAATATTTTTCAAAGCTTTTTCTCTAGGAATAGCATCCAAATTCGAACTATTCGAATTTGCTCAATAGCAAAACGGTGAAGGACGCGTGAACAAAATTACAAATTTATTTGCAGAATATGCTATTGCAAAAAGTGTTTAACGGCTTTATACTCTTACGAATAGCGTTCAGTTTTGAATCAAGTCGAATCGGCTAGAAGCAAAATATTAAAGTTTGTGACCTCCTTCACATCTGACGTCACAAAAATCTGTCGCGTATTTAACAATTTTTCCCCATCCCAAAAAGTGCTCAGCGCCGCTAAAGAAGTTTTCACTTCAAAAAGGGACCAATTTTGACCAAACCCCTTTAACTTTCAAGATTTCATTACAGACATCGGGACAGGTGAAACTAAATAAAAGCTTGTAAAATTAGGGGACATCCGTAGAGATACAGATGGAACTAGTCCTATAGTAAGCTCAATAAGGCTTGTATTAATTATGAGTACTACACGACGATTTAGTAGATATAAATACATAGAAAACATCCAATACTCAGAAACAATTATTCATGCTCATCACAAAAAATATTTGCCCTTAGCGGGATTGGAACCCAGGTCCGTCAGCTTCATGACTGGGTAGGCTAAACCGGCCGTCCAATAATATATGTATGTGTACGCTACGGCGTAGCCATGCAAAGTGATTTTCACATTCTCTGTCAACCTTTGCGTAGCACTACGCGCAAAGCTGATACTGTTATTTACTTCCAGTTTTGGAAAAAAATCCTATTTTTTTTATACTCTGTAGGAGTGCCCCCTTGCTAGGCAAAGGGCTCCTATAGATTAGTCCAGATCCTACCATATTAATGTATCAAATCTGTTAATCCACTTGTGTATGCTTGAGTTACAAATATCTACATAAACATACAAAGTTCTACATTGAATATAATCAATAAATATGTATAAGATTTTTATGCCTCAATAACTTTTTTATCCGTGTCCTCAAAAAGTGCCGTGCCGTGCCGTGCCGTGCCGTGTCTTTCAAAGGTAAATCATCCGTCATGTAAACTGTGCAATAACGTATGTTTTAATCCTGTACTGATTCAATAAATACGGGCATTATTCCATTAATTAATTAATGTCATTCGGCTTACAGGCGGAACAGTAAATACATTATGTGGCACATACATTAAAATATGAACAAAAAATATAGACATAAAATTATATTGTCATTGCCCAAAAATATATTTACACCCTACTTACAAACTTTATCTTACCGGAGATGACGATGCAAAGGGGCCACGCCGTTTCGTCGCCTAAATAGTATATTTGTTGTTTTTAGTTTCGTGACGCATTGGTTATTACCTACTGTAATGTCACGTAAATGTATTTGTCAATAAATAAATAAAAAAAGACCGGGTTGCACTCCGGGAGTGCCGGCAGAAGTGAAAACTCAATAACATTGTAACAGTTTTTCGATCAGGTCACGTGACCATCTTACGGTGTCACCCTAAAAATGAATTTGACGCAAATTTACAAACAATTATCAATTATTTAAGCGGACGGCCCGCGGGCGCGTTGGGTGTGACGGGCCGCCGGCTCGCCGCCGACGGGCGGCGGCAAACACAATACCAATTTGTTTTTGCCATTGCCAAATATTTTTCTAAGCTTTATCTCTTTAGGAATAACGTCTAAATTCAAACTATTCGAATTTGCAAGAACAGCAGACGGCGGTGGCGACCACAATATCAATTTGTTTTTGCCGTTGGTAAATATTTTTCTAAGCTTTATCTCTTTAGGAATAAGGCCCAAATTCGAACTATTCGATTTTTTTCAATAGCAAAACGGTGAACGACGCGTTGGTATTATTACAAATTTATTTGCAGAATATGCCATTGCAAAAAGTGTTTAACGGCTTTATACTCTTACGAATAGCGTTCAGTTTTGAATGAAGTCGAATCGGCTAGCAGCACAAAGTTACCTCCTTCACATCTGACGTCAGAAAACTCTGTAGCCTATTTAACAATTTTTCCCCATCCCAAAAGTGCTCAGCGCCGCTAAAGAAGTTTTCACTTCAATAAATAAATCTCTTTATAGTATTAGTATACGCTGTTTAAATGTTGAAGTATGTATCTATATAATGTCCTTAAACATTGACTGTCCTGTTTTGTTACGCTATTAATCGACCGGTAGCTTGAATTCGTGTCGCAAAATTGCCCACCTACGTGTTCGTTTTATACTAGCAAGTTTTGCTCGTCGAACTTAGGAGTGTAACTCATGTCTTCGTAGTTATGTTTACGGTCTACGAACTTGTACGCCAGCAGAATGCCGCACACCAAATTACAAAGTCCTACAGAAAGCAGGAAATTGAACATATTTCAATAATATTATTTTGAAAGATCGGAAGCACGATTAAAATGACAAAGGTTCGACAGGGATTCGGGACCGAATATGGTGCTCAAGCAAATTCCAACTTTAATCTTGTCTGGTTTAATATGCTTCGGTGACGGTTTTCCCTTAACTGAACCATTTACAACTTTATTAACATATCCGTCTCGCTCCCGCGATAGCGGTTTCCGTATAAATCGGCGTAAACTTGCTTTATGTCTTTTGACGCTTCCCCCGTTATAAGCTTAAATTGTGATGTAATTTTGCACGCGGCACACGTTGCTATCGCTCACAATAAAACTTCTCATTTTACCTGTTCGAGTGAGCGGCCGGGCCCAAGGAAGCAAACACAAAATAAGTTAGCCGTGGGCCGTAACAGTAATAAAGCTTTTACGATTTCTTTGGTTTAGGACGATAAGGATATATAATGTGCATTGCTAGGTAAGTAATAGGGAAGATGCAGCTATAATATTTATTTGTGACCAAAATGTTGAAAAAACATAAAATAATAGCTACTGAAACGTTTTCATTTTTACTTAACTCATTTCAAACATTAATTACAATTTGAAGTAATGTGAAAGGAAACGTGTTTTAATCCAACAATCAGCGTCTGATGACGTCACTCCCGTCTAAAGTCAAAACTTAGGCAACTCTATGACATCTAGGGACGGACCACGGACAAACAAATATGGCGAGTGACATACATGAGTGACGTCACAGGAACTGTAGATCCGTTTAGGCGCGAAAGTTAAAATTGTCAGTTTTTAACAGGAATTTTTGACAATAAATTATAGTTTTTTTTTTAATGCTTTCGTGGGCAGACGTATGATTCTGAAAGCAAAAATGAAAATATTGCATCTTACTTATTACTTATGCGTAATAACAAACAAACAAGATGAAAACTAATTTTCATTATTGACCTTATTGAGTAAATATACGAGTTTTCATAGCTATAGTTAAGTAGGTATATATCGTAGATAATAGTCGATGGCAAATTGTCATTTGAATCAAGTTTCCAGCGACACTTATTTTCCCGTCGCTGACGAATAAAACGTGTGTTAAAATAAAACACATATTTATATAACCATCATAGGTACTCGTGATCACGATACGTGGGCACGTATTAAGTTTTTGACATAAAATCTATTGATAACGACATTATACCTAGCTAACATTCAAATCCTGTTTGTATCTTATAATCATTTATAATATTACCGCTGTGTCAAGTGTTATATAAATTCTTCTTTTTTTCGTTGTAAGTTATTGCTCTGCCCTACCAGGGTCATGTTTTAGTACATAATTGTAATTTAAGACCTATTGTAAAACTACATGGAAAAGCAATAAATGAATTATGAATTATTTCTGACACTGCCTCGAATATGAAATAGTTTGAATATTCACCCCCACCCATTTGTATTCCTATAACATAATTCAATCATTATCATTATCAAAATTAATTATCATACTGATTAATAGTGTAAAAAAGTTTAATAACAGTTCAACGGAACAAAGATTGCCAATGTCACTCTAAGTGTATACTCTAAGAAACCAAAGTTAATAAAACAATATTGGTATGCCGGTGCGCGGCTCAGCTTGTAGCATCCACTCGTAGCAGCACATAACAAGCCCTCCTTTCCAGATGCATGAAGCGGGAATCCGACAGTGTTTGATATTAATCTCAAAATCATCGGCAAAGTTGCCTTTATTGGTAAAATCTCAGGACGTGAATTGCATGGTTTATGGTTAGTCAAAATTAAAAAAAAAACACTTTCCAAATTTTTTTTTTTTTAAATGATTAAAAAAAAAGACCGGGTTGCACTCCGGGAGTGCCGGCAGAAGTGAAAACTCAATAACATTGTAACAGTTTTTCGATCAGGTCACGTGACATCTTACGGTGTCACCCTAAAAATGAATTTGACGCAAATTTATAAATAATTATCAATTATTTAGGCGGACGGCCCGCGGGCGCGTTGGGTGCGACGGGCCCTACGCGCCGCCGCGGCGCAACGGTGCCGGGTCCGCCGCGCCGACGGGCGGCGGCAAACACAATACCTACCAATTTGTTTTTGCCATTGCCAAATATTTTTCAAAGCTCGAATTGGCTAGCAGCAAAAAGTGACCTCCTTCACATCTGACGTCACAAAACTGTCGCGTATTTAACAATTTTTCCCCATCCCAAAAAGTGCTCAGCGCCGCTAAAGAAATTTTCACTTCAAAAATCTTTTTATACATGTACAGTGGCTATTTATTGTTTTTACGGAAAATATAGAAAAAACGTGAAAATTATTCCAGATTTAAAAGCAAGCAAGCAGCTCAGTTATTGATTATTTGTTAAGTTTAAGTTGCAAAGCCAAAAGACAAAATATCGAATGGCGTACGACAATTTCGTGAGCCGCGCGAAGAAATGCATGCCTTATCATTTTCAGAAAGTACATTTTTGTTTCTTGCACAATTTTTGAGAAAAGCACTAAATTTGTCTCAGCCGGAAGGGCAATTGCTGGCTTCGTATTAAATTAAAAGGACTCCCAAGGTCGTCCGTTTAAAATTAATACTGAGCCAGCAATTGCCTACTTCCCTTGCTTCGACAATAATATACATTACCTATGAATAGACTTTACACTTAAATAATAACTTTTTACTTCTGACTCAAACACGGAGCTTCGTATTTCAGTTTTTATTTTTACAATTAAATAATAGATATAAATTAATTTTCATTTATTTCAGACCACCAAGGGTCCATAAATGTTAATGACAAATAATAACTAGTGCTTACAGTTTATGGCTGTTAACGTAGGTAATGGTAATGGTTGATTAACGTAGTGAAATGTGGGTCATAAATAAAGGTGGCAATTATGAAAGTTTCAGGAAAAAAAAAATATAACAAAACAGCAAACACTTTGTAAACCATCGACTAAGGGACATTCATTGATTATTTTTCATCCCAGCAACCCTAGCCCTCTCGAATACGTCACCCACTTCGCAATACATCTATTGAATTGATTATACTCTTTTACAAAACCAAAACACCCATTCACACACATTGCCTTGCCTCAATGCTAGTCCCGGAGAATGACTACGGGAAACGAAACGTGATTTCAATTTTCCCTACATTTATCATAAGAAAGAGGGAAGGGAAAGTGAGGGGAGAAGGGGGCAATTTAAGCCACTTGACGCGGATTTGACGCGAAGTGCTTTCACGTTGGCGGCTAAACTGGTGGCTTACTGAATCACTCATCATTTGCCTTTGATGAGCCAAATTCGCTATTGCTGATATTTACAGCAGCTTCACTCGACTCGCTAGCCTGTGGCTGAATTAAAGTTTTTCCTGTATTATTAACAGAGACCGTAATTTTCATCATGGTGACTTCTCATTTATCCACTTTTAATGTATTAGTACCGATTTCGATATTCGGACGTAATTTCAAAATAGATTTTGAGCCACTTATTATGCTATGAAATTACAGAGAGTTCATTTGTATTTACGTTCCAACACATGATTCTGGGGATCGATTTTTAGGGTTCCGTACCCAAAGGGTAAAAACGGGACCCTATTACTAAGACTTCGCTGTCCGTCTGTCTGTCTGTCACCAGGCTGTATCTGAAGAACCGTTACAGCTAGACAGTTGAAATTTTCACAGATGATGTATTTCTGTTGCCGCTATAACAACAAATACTAAAAACAAATTAAAATTAATATCAAACGTGTTTTTTTTGCCGTTTTATCTGTCGCCAGTCATCTGTGGTCTTCATCATCAATTCCACTCCACCAAATTTATGATTTCCGGGTGTAAATACACGAGTTATAATAGAAAATACCAAAATCACTACAGGCGTGCCTACTCGTAATATAATTGAGGAGTTCCCTCAATTTCTCATGGATCCCACCATCTAACTCAATTTTTGAAAAAAATGGGACCCACCTGGAAGCATATACTTACCATCGAAAAAAATAATTTACAAATCGGCTCATCAATGACGGAGTTCTGAGGTAACAAACATTAAAAAAAATAATGATAAAAAATAAATAAAATAATAATAATAAAATAAAATACAACTGAATTGAGAACCTCCTCCTTTTTTTTGAAGTCGGTTAATCGTACACTAGCCAATCACTGAGCATCGAATCAATATATTTTATTTAAATAAAAAAAATAAAAAAATATTAGGGGACAATCTTACACAAATCGACCTAGTCCCAAACTAAGCAAAGCTTGTACTATGGGTACTAGACGACGATAAACATACTTATATAGATAAATAAATACTTAAATACATAGAGAACATCCTCCATGACTCAGGAACAAATATTCGTGCTCATCACACAAATAAATGCCCTTACCGGGATTCGAACCCAGGACCGCGCCGCTCATATTTCAAAAATAGCATTTCATAGTTTTTGACCGTTTTCGAGAGAAAGAGTCGAGCGCTCGTAAGTCAAAAATCGGTCGCCAGATATTCCTCATGTACGCGGTTTCATCCGAAAGGAGCCCGGGGGCTCCCCGCTTTGGCACCAGGCAATCTAAAAAATCACTAACACATGAAAAATGATTCGTATAACTATTCATATTTTATTACATGACTATCACACTGATATTGTATATAAATGTGAAAGTTCGTATATGTGGTCAGAGAAACATAATAAGAAAACATTGAAGTAAATTGTATTTATACAACAGATATTAAAAACTTCAACAGCGCGATGCAGAAGATCATCAATTTCCACGCAATACATTCTAGCCGTAGCATTCTTCAGATTTTTGTCGGCGTCTGAACTCTGTCAAACCATATGAAACGTATAAAAAGTTTGATGGAGTTAAGGTGACCCGCAGACCAAACTTGAGAATAACCGATTGGATAAAGTCGTGTTTATGTAACAGCGACATCTTTTGTTGTCAAGTGGACGCCGCGTGGCGGCGATGACAACCAGCATTTTGTTCGTGGCAAAATTTAGCAAAAACTTTTGAACATATTTTGATGAAATTTTCTAATAATGTAGTCTAGACCTCAGAATAGGACATGTTACCTTGGCATTTTTTTTGATATAATTTCTTCAGAGGGTGATATAAGGTTTGAAAAATTGTGTTTCTGAACGAAACCATTTATTAATTACTTTTAAACGAGTGACACACCGAATGGTAATTAACTTAACTTAGCCAGCCATAAGGCACCCATAAGGGCACCCTACCGCAGAGCGCCGACCTCGGGCACTATATTGTAGGCAATTTGTAAATATTAAATTTTTAGTTGTAACTTTATTTCTGTAATAGTTTTTAAGTTGTTAGGTCTATTTGAACCATCAAATTATTGTAATAAAGTAAATAATTTATTATTAAAGATGGAGACTTGGAACTTCGTAAAAAGGTTCTTTGATGAAATACAAGAAAAATAATTTCAGCGTTTTTGAAAATTCTGTTTTTTTCGAGCTAGGGACTTGAAATTTCGTAAAATAGTGCCATATAAAAATACAAGAAAAATATTTTCAGCGATTTAATTAGCAGTTAACAGAGCTCGTACGTTTCGTTCCGATGACGTAAACATTTATTTAATTTTGCTCACAGGATGTTGTGATAAATAAAATAAGTTTAATGAAGCTTGTTACCGAACCTACAAAAACGGAACTTTTTATACAGTAGTAAAAATAAACACTACTTACATACAATTGTGACAATAGAATAACTAAACAATTACAACGTCAATTTATCGTTCATCTCAATCTCAATGACAATGTCAGTCAAAGACAATTTTAAGTGCTTATATCGTTTAATTAAAGTGGTTGATAACTGTTTACGAAAATACTACATATTTGAAATCCTGTGTGGTTTGACGTCATCGGCACGAAAAGTAGGTACGGGCCCTGGTTATTAGTAATGGTTTAATCATATCCATGATGTAAATGGTTTAATCATATCCATGTGTAGTCGACGTACGAGTTAAGAAAAGCCCTTATTTCTACACACCTACAGTGTGCCTTTCATAACCTAATTTTAAGGTTTAGCCATTAAACTCTAGGTTATGAAAGATGATAGCTATTTTTTAAAGATCGGTAATTAAACAGGCACACTTAAGCAAACATTTTATCAATCCTTACTGTTTCATGAATTAATTTTTAATCAAATGGTGAATTACTGAAGTACTACCTATTTACATTGATAAACAATATTTTTTCTTATTTGTACGTAAATAATGCGAAAACTGTTGTTCTAGAATGAGAAATGATACCTTTGCTAAGCTTTCCATTATTTCAATCGAAATGGTCTATACACAAACACTTCTATAACACATAGGTAATTGGATCTGAGGGGTGATCACGTAACTTTTCGAACGCACGTTAGGACAACTTAACTGTTATTTTACTAAGAGTTTCTAAGAGTGACATTTAGGTCTACGGTAGGTTACGTGATCGACGTGCTGGGCAAAGTTAAAATTAATTCTAATTCAAGTGTCGTGCTAGTAATATAGATCTAAAAATTCAGCACCATAAAAAAGTACAAAAATATGACCTTAACGGTGGTCAATTTTGCTATGAAGTGTAGATTCTGCCATATACAGGGTTTTCACACATGAAAAGGCACGCATTTCTCACTCGAACATCTTGGGTTACATGGAAGCCTTTCATCTCTCGGGTAACAATTACATAATATCCACGTCCCTGTGTTCACATGTGTCGTTAGTACTCGTACAGTACGAATATTGACACAAATATGGCCGGTGTTAAAATCGAGTTTTATTGTGAAATTTCGCGAGGGCCATAACGAAACAATGTTCAACTTGGCCAACCGTTCGAGAACGGAACAATAACGCTCTACTAACACCATATTGATAAATACCCCGCCTATGAGGATATCAACTGAAAAACTAGTGCAAACATTTTAGCGCGCCAGCGAGACGGGGTTTGAAGCGAAATATTCATAACTAGAATGCGGCAACCGTGGATGCGTTACCACGTTAATACCTAATAACAGGATTTTTAGGAGGTGTGTATCGCGTGTTATATAGCTTTACGCATTGCTCCCGGGACAAACCTATGTTCAAAATTTCTGCACCGACACATAAAATAGAGGCCTAACTTTAAGTGAATCTCAACTACACTATTGTAGAGGCTAGAAAGTAGGCAATAAATGGACGAGTGGGTTCGAGATCCGAGCCGGATGTGAAAGCATCGCAGGATACATAATTATATTGGAGCCATCTATTGCATCTAGTGCCTCATGCTTTTCACGCCTACTGCGAGTAAATTGCACATAAATATAATAATAAATCAAAATGAACTAATTAAAGATCTAAATACTATGGTGCAGCGCATTCGGTGCGGCTGTACGGCGTAGCGCTCTGTGATTGGTCGAATCGCTATTCCAACTGAAATATTTAAAAACATTGTTGGACAATTTGAATTCATTTTAGGCCTGTGTGTTTAACGTGCAGCTAACCACAGGTTAAAACCTGAATTCTGACCATATTGCGCCACAGCAGTGGCATGAAAAAACAATAGTCTCCCTCCACCAACAAGTAAACGAAATGTTCGCCAAAGTGGTGTTAAATAAATAAGTACCTCTCAGCGGAAGTTTACAAAGCATACTGCTGTCACAATTTTTGTGAGAGTCTGATGTAAGTAACTAACATGAAAGGTGCAGGTAGGGTTCGCGCATAACATAATATATCCTCTTCCGCTGATTTTGGACAATTGAACGTAGTTTTCCGCTCTTCCTCTCGAATCCCTTTGTATCGCGATTATTTTAATACAGCACCTTTATGAAATTCAAATGAGGCCTCGAGAGAGTCGGGACCCTTCGACCGCTCTTTTTATATTTATTTATTTCCGAAGCAAGAATGGCAACGCTAAGTTACGTGATTTATAGCGGAGGCCAGAGCCTCGTTTGTTTAGCAATATTGTGCTCAAAGCTACCTACATAGCGCATACACTCTCTACTAACAATTTATTCCGTAGTTTTATTTCGGGTCGACGCCTGGCTTAGGTGACTCGTGCCAGTGTTAATTACCGAATCGACGCTTTCATATTTTTCCATTTCCATTTGGAAAATCCAATGAATCATTTTGGACTAGACGCTCTCGTACGTCCATTGCGCCGAGCTGTGGTATGAGGTAATTAAGTTAGACTATCATGTACTTCTCATTCAGTTTTATATATGTGTTTTTAAGTTTTTGCAATGACATCAGGCATTGGTATCATACATGAGTACATTACCTCAGCATCATACCATCGATTTCCAATTGGTTACTTGAAATTGGTATCATTATGTATACCTAGTAACGGTTAACGAAATACAGGTACGAGTATTCTCTGTATATTTATTAATTAGGTAAAACATATAGTGAAATATTACTAAAACATTAAAGGCAAAAGGTCATAGCACCCAAAGCGACGCGACACTGCGGGCGGGGGAGCACCTTTACGAGTCTTGCACGTGCGCGAAACACTCATTTTAGATGAATAGCATTACACTACTGAGAAATAGGATTGCGCCGTAAATTTTCTACCGCCCAATCTCACAAAGCTGGGAAATGGTGTATAAAAAAATCATCACCAAACTCCTTGATAAAACCATTAAATACATCGGTCGGGTGAACTTAACCAATATTATATCATAAGTGCTGTATGTAATCTGCTGAAAAATAGGTACCTCATTGTTTCAATCTAATCGACGTTTTCTTTCTTAAGTAAGTGTTTTGAATTGTCTTTTGACAATAAGTGTCCTTGAACCGATGTTTAGGTTAACGGATATTAAAACTTGCGTTACTTTAGCATATTATTGCCATTACACACAATTTGCTATTACAGTCATTGCTATCCCTCGTCTAATAAAACGACACCCCACAAAACTGAGTTAGGTAAGTGTTTTTGAAACTCCACGCCGGCTTGCTTTATCATATGACCGAAGTTCCTTTCATTGTCCTTTTCACGTATGCGGTCAGTGCATCGTGCCGTTTCGCGCGGGAGAGAGTAGGAGCCCACTGTATGTGATCTCCGTCCCTTCGCAAATTGAAATCGCAAAGGGTTCATGACGGTGCCCGTCAATAAACATTGAGTAAAGCGAGACGTATCATTGTTCTCTGTATATTTTAATTATTAGACTTGCCTCAGGCCGACCCTTTGGATGCGAAGGCTTTTAATGGAGGAGATCTTCCTTTCGTTTAATTGATGGAAATTGTCAGTTACTTTTCTTTTACTTTGTTTAGGTAACTACTTGCGGCTTCCGTTTGGTCGTGGTAGTTTGTTTTCAAAGTACGTTTCATTATGAAAAGTGTAATTGATTTACTCGTATGTTAAGAACCAAGTAGGAATAGTACCTAAAGAGTGAAACAACTTAGAAAAGTTGAAAAACCCCCGACATTTTCATTTCAAAGTCCAATATCTCAAAATGGGCTAAACACATTTTCATATAACATGGCTAAGAACACCCGCGGGATAAAAAGATCTATTACATGTCTATTACACAAAAAAAACACATTCAAATCGGTCCATCCGTTTGGGAGCTACGATACCACAGACAGATACACAGATACACAGACACACAGATACACAGACACGATAAACTTATAACATCCCTCTCTTTGCGTCGGGGGTTAAAAAGGTGATAATACTATTGTTTGCTTACAGCTTTTAACTATCTTTTCCGATAACAAATGCAATCATCATACCTCAGGTACATGAGTACCTACCTATGTAATTACTCTCTGAAAAAACTCGCAAGCAAGATTTACATCGATAAGTTAGGTCTATTTGTCTATTTACCGCGTGCACTCGTTCTAACATAGTAAGGTTGTCGCGATACCAATTTTATTCCAATTCAATACCTACGTAGTCAAATAAACCCAACGGTATTTTAAAATTATGATATAGCTCGGTTAATCGCAACATGCCCGAGTACACCGCGTTTTCGTATAAAATAATGATTTGTTAGAATATTTCACTAACAATAAAAAAGCTCAAAGGTCTCAGTAAACGAGAGCCGGGCGTGGGTTTAATCGTGATTAAAAGGATTAGCATTAGCGCCGCATCGGTAGCGGCAATTTGTAAGTGATTCGCTTAGCCGGGACACCTATTTACAAAACGGCGCACAGTATAATTAACTTGTCTACAATCATACAGATTTCCGTATTTTGCCGCTTTGTCCGATCGTATCAAACAAGGTTTTACGATGACACCAATACCCACTCACTTGCTTTCATATTTTAAAAAAGATTGCCTAAACTTTTTCTAATTTTTCATTATCAATGCAGCCCATACTTCGATTGGCAACCATAGGTGCCACCATCAGTTTAGGAGTCTGCGAAATTGGCAACTGTGGTTGCCACAAGCTAGTGAGTGGATAATCATTATAATTATTTGATATGTTTGATTATTGAAGTATATTTCCAAATAATTCCGAGATTCGCCTACTTATTAAATGTCATCAACTTGTAAACAGCTTCATTGGCCTGTATTTTGTGTGCCTGTCGACATTGTTTTACGAAAAAATATTTTAAATAATGTAATGACTATGTACCTATGCTTAATATGAAACCATGGATATTGAACACTCGAATGAATACCCGTTTGATCGAATCCTGCTGAAAAATCTGATTTTGATCAACTGGGTACCTTGGCTACTAATATTTGAAAGTGACGATCTTAAAACACTTTTGAAATTAAAGAAATGCATTTATGATCGTCCAGTGCTATGACACGATTTACGACATAATCAGTGATTATGTAGTTATATAAACTTAATTTACATGTGTAGGTATCCACATTGATAACATTGTGGATCCACACTAGCAATTCAATTCTTAGAATGATATTGCAGCGTCAAGCGAACGATGCACTGCCACTTGAGCGCATAACCTAGTCGGCGTGTCAAGAGCTTTGATAAAGCTAGTTTGCGTGTACTGAAATGCTAATAAACGTAGACTATCCCTACGCTATGCGTCAAGCTCTAGGGCTAATTCCAGATACGCAAACATTATGATTTATGTATATTTATATATTGCTATTGGTTTTCGCGTGCGCACACCATTACGTAACATTAGTTATACACATTTGGATTTCATATTTTCACCTAATTACATGGCAATACATGGCCATAGTTTTATTGTATGTATATAATATATTGTATACAATAAGACAGTATTTTCAAATATTACAACTCTGATGTCTTTAAGACAAGAGTGAACAGGCATTTTCTAGGCGAGCGTGATGCATCTTTTACCTTGTCTTAATAACTTTCCATCAGGTTAGACAAAGGCAAAACGTAATCCCATTTTCATTAAAAAAACGATCTAATCGAATCTAATTCCTTCGTTATTAGTTATTATTTCCATGCTATCTACGAAAAGGAAAGCCTTTGATTAAGTGGAGACGATAGCTTTAGAAGTCTGGACATAATGAAAAAATATGGAAAATTATTCGTATACCACCTATTTTAAATAACTATTGGAGCCATTTAAATGACATTAAGTAGGTTTAATACGAACATAAACCATGGTATTCAAAAATAAATGAAAATTTATTATAATCGGGCATAATCGCCTACTTATTTTTTTACTGAGTGAGTGGTCCATACCGTACCCCCACTTAATAGTCACCGTATTAATCTTTACGTTAACAAAGATATTGTATTTCGTTAATGCAAAATTACCTGATATTACAGAATACAAATACCCCAAACACAACATGTCATCGCCAAACACTTGGCACTTCCCTGATCAAGGGACATGAGAACATTCCTCGTCTTATATTTTGTAAGGGAATCGGTCGGTATTATAAGTAGTTGCTCCCGACGACGTATGATCTGTACTCCGTGAAACACACAATATAAGTGGCAACATGCTGATTAGCTCACTATGCTCCTCACGTTACTCCCCTATGTGTCTCTCCCGATTCACCTTGTTAAGCTACTCGCTATGTACAGGTACATTATGTCTAGGTAACTATAATATGTCAAAGGTTAACAAGGAGTAGGTAATCAAACGTTAACCTGATCCGTACGAGTATGTGCTATTGCAGTTTGCGCCGAACAAAGACGAACGATATGCAACATTGACTAGGGAGAGAAAAACAAACGGAGCAAGGACTTTATAAATTGTAGCAAACATGTTTAGTAAACGTATTGTTTTGTTAATTAGTATCCATGTCGCAGTGGAATAGTATAATCCGCCGTTTTTGTATGCCTGCGATACTAATATTATAAATACGTGTCCGTCTGTCTGTATTTCTGTCTGTCTATCGGTCTGTCTGTTACATCTTCACGCTTAAACCGCTGAACCGATTGAGACGAAATTTGGTATTTAGATAGTTTGAATCCCGGGGAAGGATAATTTTTATCTCGGAAATCATCCCCATAGAGGGTAAAATAGGGGATGAAAGTTTGTATGAAGCTACGATATAAACGTGTTCCACTCGGGCTAGGAAGCTAGTAGAAAATAAATCCAACTAAAAAATGTTCCAAAATTGGGCTCTGGCTGAGTTTGGTTGGTAATAACATAATACAATTTACGAGGCCCGATAAAATGGTTACCGTTAAGTGAATAAATTCCAGGAACGTATCAGCATGTAACGCCAGCACGTCACATACCTATCACTGTTTATATACGCAACTACGACTGCATCATGATGCATTTTTGCTATCACCATGATGCATATAAAAGTTATTGCGGTAGGACAGTTACTACGATTCTCAGGTCCACAGTTGTTAATTTACCCAGGTGTAAAGTTAGAAATAGCTTGTGCAGTTCAGAAACAACTCACATGATAAACACTAATATTTAATAAATGATGTTGAAAGCAATATTTTAATAAGTAATTAAGTATTCTATAATCATCATAATTTTGTGAAACTTACAAACGAGGACCTACTTTAAGTTTGTCTATGATTTTGAAGTACTTACTAACTTCAGTGGCTCCGTGAGATGGAACACGCGAATCTATTTTTAATGTTCCAGATAACTTCAGCACAATTAAAGAAAAACAATTATCGTCTTACCATTTTGCAATATAACTCTATTAGTAGTATAAAACAAAGTCGCTTCCCGCTGTCTGTCCCTATGTATATTTAGATCTTTAAAACTAAGCAACGGATTTTGATGCGGTTTTTTTTAATAGATAGTGATTCAAGAGGAAGATTTATATGTATAATATAGTACCCGTGCAAAACCGGGGCGGGTCGCTAGTGTTAAATAATACGCACTTTCCATATATTGTTTATTTTATGTTCTTCAACATGTGTATGTATGTTCTTCAACAGAAATGATGTTTTTCATCTGCGTCCTAGATAAAAATGTGCTTCACGCCGTTAAATAAAACCAATCAACACTTTTCAAATTCATGCGCTAACTAACGCGTGACTGTTGATTCCATTAATACGTCCGAGCAGGTGCACACGGCGTATGAAAGAAATGGAACAACCGCTTTGGCAGAGAGAACACAGGTTTAACTCAATTCTTTACCTAATCTGTCAAAAGATGTTCGTGTGCTTTTAACTGTTCTACAACCAAATACAAACCTTTCATTCTAAAACATTTCACGATATTCTTAGTAATTGTAGTATTTGATGAAATCTCAACGGAAGAAGTTTTCTTACGATAACACATAAATCAAGAAATCTAGACTTTTTGTTTCATCGACTTGCAAATCATTTACCTCTTGAAAAGTACTCAATAAAAACACTTTTAGATTAATTGTTACTAACTTTCTTTAGTGTTTATAAGTAGGTTTGTTAGGATTTATAATCACATGCGTAGGTAACTAATGAATGTTGACGTATCGTATCATTTTAGCAGACTTTTCAAAAACAATGTTTCAATACTGCTTACTTACAATACTAGAAACATATATAAGAAATGTAAAAAGTATCGGTTGTATTTCTTTAACTTCATTATCAGAATGTGAGTTAAGTATACACCAAAAATACTTACACCAAAAATTGTAGCAAAGTTATTTTTGTTCTAAAATTCTGCTCTATTTATTTTATCAAACAATTAAGTAATGTTAATATATTTTTTTCGCCTTACTTTTGGCAAGTTTGTACAGTCAAGGAAATGGACACACGTACCTTTGTCGCTTTTGTCACATTGTCAACACAGCAAAACAGGTGCGTGTTTCGGTTTGTTACTGTGCGTTTAGTGTATACAAGAGTGGTTGGTTATTATATTAAAACCCGGTGGAGCCGCGATGACACGGTGATTCTGACGGCGGGTTCCCCTGCATTAATCATTCTCAGTCACGTTGTAATGTGGCGCCGCGGCTCAAAGCCCAACCCGTTACTCTATCTCTTTTAATTTTTGCCATGTATAAAATAATTACTTTGATATTACATTTATTTCAATCCTTACCTAAATATTACAATGCAGTTGTGTATGGGGACGAAAACTCAATATATAGGTTAGTTAGCAGCCTAGGTAGTCAATATTACTCTAGAATGACAGTGTTGATTGAGATGTAACAAATTATTGTGTATTCTAGAAAGTCTAGAATATTGCTGATATACCTGCCAAGGTATATTATTCATAGTTCTTAACAACATGCTTGTCAATTGATTGATCTACGTGGATACCTGTAGAACAAAACAGGCTTGTTTTCATACGTAGAGACAAACCTTTATCAATTATCTATTGACTGTAGACGTGCAAATAGTACTCTCGCCTGTTAACGTTAGGTAATTGATTTTTAGCAATGGATGTAATAGCGAATACAAAGAAAAGGCCGAATAGTTTTAGACAGGCGACCACGTCATAGAAAATGCATTGTGGGTAGACGTCCCTCTAGGTGGACTGACGATCGGGTAAAGGCGATCATTCAGGGAGGCAGTGCACGTCGTTTGGCTGATGATACGATGACGATGATGATAATAGCTAAACAAATTATTAATTATCATTATCGTGCATGCCAGAAACAAATTTCAGTTAAAATAGATCGTGAAAAATTTAAAACCCATGTCAGAAACTCAGAAATGGAACAACATGTGAAATAATGGTGACGCGTCGCTTTACGCGCCGGGCTTAACGATCACCGCGCTATCGTCGAATGTAGGGGTTTCTCATGCCATGAATATGCAAATACGACAGTTGAGCTGGCGATTTCCCCTTATAGATTAATAGTCCCGCCTCATTACTTTACTTGTTGATTTAACGGACATCTACACACGCATGCACTACTTAATCTATTTTAACTGGCAAACGTGCTGTGGTCGATAGGCCTATTTAATCAGTCTGTGCTTGATAACTTTGTATACATTAGTGACACCTAATTGCTCTTGTGCCTAGTGGTATATATATGTGTGTAATAAAATCCAACATTTTAATTTCACGTTCTTTGTATTTACTACGTTGGAATACTTAAGGGCTGTACTGTTAAAAACAAACCATAATTAAATATTTAAAAAACTCAAATACAGCATTTGAGACGTAGCCCGTGACATTTTATTTCTAATTATCAAAAAAACTAAAAGAAAGAGTCGTGATTTATTTACTGAGTAAAGAACCGGTTTAACACTTCTTGACCCTTTTCTCGGATAACCCTGGATAAGGCAGTCGGTCCGCCGATAACCTGCTCCCCGCCTGAACCGCCAAGAATAGAAAAATAATCTGTTTTCCCCGTACAAAGGGAGCGGGTGCGAGAATACATTACTTCACGTACCTATAAAACCACTAAGACTACTTTATTTTCTGATACGTTCCACTAGAAAGTTTTACAGAAATGTATTTTTATGTAGGTACCTAAGTGCCCTAGGATTTAAATTTAAGAAGAAAGCTTGGAAAACTAGCGTCCCTCATACCAACTTATATTTCTTTCCGAATGTTATTAAATCCTCGTAGTTGAAATAAAAAAACGGAGCGGTTAATAAGGAGATATAACTAATGCCAGTGACCGTGATTCAACAGAAGTTTACCGTCGGAGCGGAAAATTTCATATACCGTACTATTAAATAAGTAATATCCCGAATACCATAATAACATAATAACATACGGAATTTAATTCTAATGCACAAGTTACATTACTGGGAAGTTTCATCAAAACCAGTTTGGTTGTTTTTTCGTCAGGGGGTAAAAAATATCCTTTGAAACTTTCACGTTTATAATATTTCAGTAGGTAAGAGTAAAATAAACACATACTTTTATAGCCAATATGAAACTACTCAACTGTCATAATCCCATACAAAAATGACGTAGGTACCAAACGTTACGCAATCTACCCACTGAAGCTAAGGGTGGTTACCATTGTTTTACCAAAAAAAAAGTACAAAGATATCACTTCACTAACAATTTTACGCATAATTTCGTTTGCCAAATTATTATGTGTCAAATAGACTCTTCACAGATAATTATAACACAAACCCAATCTTTGGCAAGTCAACGTTTAAACAAATGACTCGCTTACCAACTGGTACTTTGACCAAACTTCACGAAGTCAAAAATGTTTCAGTTGGAAAAACATATTTTACAACATATTTTACGCAAATTTTACAACTATAATAAGGCAAATGATTTGTATCGTCAGGTTTCAAGCAAGTAACCAAGTGATTTTTCAAGGTGCATTTAAAAACGCTTTGCAAATTGTACTTAAATAATATGTTAGTATTTACGGCACGGTCACTTCACGCACGCTCGCTTTGCTCGCTCGGCTCGCGCGCTCTAGGTTCACGGTTCTTCCTAACACTCCTCCTTGCTCGCCGCCGTACCTACACCGACCTGCCTTAGAGTCTACCAAAAAATATTATACTTACTGCACATTAGAAGAAATTAACATTATATCATTATGTTCATTATAGGAAGTATGCATTAATTAAAAAGTATGTTATATTATAGTATTTTATGCATCTGGTGTATAAGAAGGGTCTTAAAACGCTAGTGTCGTGGGTTATGCCACGAGTGTTATACACCGTTGCATACAATACTTTTTCTACGACAAATTTTAAATAAATTGCATTATTTAGACTTTTCAGGCAGCAAGTTTTCTATTCGTTGTTTTGCTACTCAAGCAATTTCTTCAGAAGTGCAGTTATGAATTCCTTTGACCATTTTAAAAGGAATGTACACTTTTGTCTTCACAAACACGAATAATATCTTAATAGTTTAGGAGTTTATCATCTTTCGTCTTTTCATTTTGAAACGTAATTTGGTGGGAAATCAGAAATATGATACCTCTTTTTATGGTTTGTTTTGTTTTTCATTTGTTTGCACTTGCCATCCGAACCAAACCGAATCCGGACCCGAACCGAATCCAAACTGTTTATTATCATAAATAATACCAAGAATTTATTAAACATGTAAATTAACACACAATAGATGATGATTTATTATTATTTTAGCAAATAATTTATAATTTACAAGTGTTAAATCATAAATAAAAACTTTTTAATTCGAAAAATTTGCTTATGAAGTTGGTACCACTGCAATATAGCGGCTGATTAAAAAAAAGTTAGATGATTTGACACCGTGATAAACAGTGCTTTTATGTAAAATGTATGAACCGTAAAAGTACGCTTAACAGTGCGTTTATGGGCATTAGAGCATAAAGTTTTTCGACGACGTATCATCGGTGTCATTGTATTTGAGCTAAAGCTTATATAAATTACAGATAATGAAAAAGAAATAGAAAAAAATATTTTACCTACATCAATAAATCATAATGTAAAAAGATAATTGTATATATTAAGTGTTGTTATATGACTCAAGAATTATATCATATGAGCGTAATTGCGATTAATATTGTTTCCAAAAATGTTATATCACGCACCCGTCTGAATTTTATTTTCTGTGGTAATATTTTTGTCAATTTTTGTTTTGTCATAACGATTCATTTGACTAAATGTTTATTGTCTAAAGATTTTCTGCTTTAGTGTATTTGATAAAAGACCAAATGCCTGACCGTTATTTTCCGTGGTAATATTATGCTGAGTGGACCAAATGAAAATGTGCGTAAGTACTAAAATTATTCCAAAGATTGTATTACTAAACACAACGGTTGCCAAAACTTGTTTGGGTACTTGTTGGGGTTGAATTTTTACCACAATAAGTTTGGCAATACGGCAGGATCCCAGCTTTTTAGGGTAGGTACCTAAATACAAACGCTAAATTGTCATTAAAAAAGTATCAAAAGCGAAAAAAAGATCAATGCCGCTGACTTCAAAAACACATTTTTTCCTGCAAATAACTAAGTGAATTACTAAGCTTCAGTAAATTCCATTATAATCGTGATTTTCTCCCTTTCTCTTTTTTTGCATGCACGGCTGATTTCCTTTTGTGCGACAAATAGAATCAAATTACAAAATTGACTTCAAGAGGTTGAAATTATACCTGCGAGCAGTTAGGATTTAAATATCTTAGTTTGGCAGGTAGGCAAGTATCTACGATGTATATTGTTTATACTAACACTGTTGCATTAGGAATAATTAAGGACAACTACTTACTATACTTTAAAGTTTATTATTAATAAGTAAATTGTATCGTATTAGTATACAAGTAGTGGTACTGTGACAGAACTGGCATCTATCAACAGTGTTCTTAAAGACGAAATTAATTAAAAGCTTATTGAACTTCATTATTGATGAAACTTTTCATGATACTTGGTTAGATGGCGTTAAAATTAAGTTCAGATATTAAGTTACAATTATTACATTCAAATGTTTCATATTTTAAGACTATTGTCAGGTTATTGTTTTGATAGCTTACAGTTTATTTCTTAATGAATGGCGTTAGTTAACATTTAAGTACGGAATAGTTAAATTATAGAATATTATTCGATCGCTTTAAGAAGTAGTTGAGTCTATAATGTCCGTTAGAAAGTTCAAACAACGTTAACAATGTAATTGCTTAGTGATGAATATCCCTTAATGGTGATATGGCAAATTCATATAAACGTACTTATGGCGGTTAGCTTTTGTATTCAGATTGTCCGGTTTAAACACAACTTGCCTCGATATAAATAATGAACAGTCGATTCGTTAAGCTTTGCCTAGTTCTTCAAGTTTCTATTATCCCTAGTTGTAACCGCGCGTAGTTGCGTATGTAATTAGTGAACTATTCAAGCAACCAATATTTGCTAACATTAAGTACTCATCGGTGGCCACGAGGGCGTACTACTTACCTGATTTAATAAAGAACCAGTGTTTTATTCTACCCATTCTATTGTGCATGCTAATTTAAGATGATGGTATGGCTAATTTAAGATGATGGTATGGCTAATTTAAGATGATGGTATGGCTAATTTAAGATGATGGTATGGCTAATTTAAGATGATGGTATGGCTAATTTTGAGTATTTATTGAGTCTTCCACGAGTACAGTCTTCCAGTAGTAATTGAGTGCTATTCATACAAGCTGGTTATATTGGAGTTTGACGAGTTATTGTTTTTAGGGTCTTATTTTAAATTATACAGGGAGGAACATTTCCTTGGACTAAGCTGAAAGGACAGTGTTATATAAGTGACGTACAAACGATCTATTATAAATGTTAAGCTGGATTTAAAAGAAAAAAAAAAAACTGACAACCCTAATACTATACATAGTTATTATTTTCATTTGAAATTGACACATGTCACAAGTCACAAGAAAAGTTCACATCCGATGTTCACGTCATTGAATCTGCTGGATAGGGTTGAAACATACAGTTTTTTTCACCAAAGTTTAACAAGTTGTATCTCGGTAACCGTTAGAAATATTAATATGGTTACTAGGTGAGAAGTAAAGCACTAAACCTGATCTATATCCCATTTGCTTAAAAGTCCATCGATCTGTTCCACCCAGTATATATTTTATGACCTCTGAAATCTATTTATGATTTTATTTTATTGTGTTGTTATTTCATGCATCAGTTATTTATGTAGTTAATTAATTGTAGGATCATGGACCTACGCATGTTAGTATTCTAATTCTACGCTGTAACTTGTCATATACTTTACATTATTAGGTACTGCTTTCATGTTTGCGAGTGCGTAAAGCATAATTAATCTACCATTATGATTATTGTATGTGTTCGTGGTATTTAAATCTTACACTGTTCATTTAATACGTACATAAATTGGGTACAGATTTAATCTCTATATTAGTATTTCTTTTAGTCTTTAAGTATTCAATTCATAATAACAGATCCATAAAATAATGCCTCATTAACATGGTTTATGTGTTTGGAGGGTTTTGCGAAAATCTAACCTTTACAAGAAAAGGATATATATTGTGTCGGATGCGGTACCGTTCTACGGTTATTCAGAAGAGACTTCGTCATCGCCGTCACACCGTCAACAGCAATATGACATTCAACGGCAACTCTACGTGATATCACCAAATATCACCACCACGTGCTGCCAGAGGCTTCGTTACTACTGCCAGATGAAGACACGAGAGGGTTTGCTAACATCGCTCGAGCTGGCTGCAGATGAGACGTTTGGACCATCTGGAAACTGTTCCTGAATAGCGGCTATGAAGCATACAACTGTATGAACGCTGATGAAGAGATCCTTAAATGGTTTTCTGAATTTCGCAAAGCTTTCTGACTGCGGAAGCTATGGTACATGTTTAATATTCTCATTGCGCTTTAAATGGCATAAAATAATATTGTTACCTTACTGATAGGCTGAAATGCTATCGTTGTGCTGTATGATCTGGCTTAGTTATTTCACGTACAAATAAGATCGAGCGACTTGCTTACTTAATACTTTTATTGGAACTTAGATATCCAAATAATATTTGTACAGTTCGTCATAAATATGACGTCATTACGGCGCAGACTCATCCGGGTTATATTTTATTTATATCTACGATTAGGTACTACTCCAGTATGTCATACATATTATATATACCAACATATACATCTACTCATCAATTGTATTTGATCGGATTTGGTCACAGTGGCGTTTATTATTGCTGATCATTACAGTAGTGACGTAATATCACTAACTGGACTGTCAATCGTTTTATTACGAGTCTGTGTGATGTGTTCCAGCTACGAAAGACTTTGGTAGTACACGTAATACCCAGATATACCTAATAACTAATTGCGAAGCTATGGGTTTATTCCAGATCGATGAAATGCGCTCATCAAGACGATTAGGGACAGTCTTATCGGATTTCCCCGCCTGACTTCATCTTTATCTCTAATCTACAAGACGGGCTTTGAAAAGGGCTGCAGTCTTGGCTAGGTACCGGTGTGCCTTGGGATGCTTGCGTGATCATTGTATCATTTAAGACACCTTTAGGCCCGGGAGAGCGAGAAATCTGTACCGTTGTCAGCTGAAACTGAATCATCGAAGACCCCAATATATATTTACCTACTATTGTACTCTATTATATGGGCGAGATGAGGTGTGGAAGCTATACGATGGTACAGGCTATTGATGACTTGAGAAAAACTCCTTGCCGACGCAAGAATCTGGTCAATGCTGAGTCTTTGCGGCTGCATGGCTCAGTAGTGATATTAAGACTGATGAGCATACTATATTGGGGATGACTGTACGATTCGATTTGGATACTAAACCTGAATGGCAACAGCTTGTCTTGTTTGCATAGTACATAGTACTGTACTTATTTGGGTGCGACGTGAAGTTATAATCCCATCAATTATGGTGTATGCATAATCTAATACACACAGTGGCTGTGGCCGGAATCGGTTAACATATCATCATATATCTAATACAACTGGCTTCTAATGTAGCTTATAGTTGTTCATCCCTTTTGCTTATGCAATATAACGTACTCGTGGCTGTGGCCGGAATCGGTTAACATGTCATCATATACCTAATCCAACTGGCTTCTAATTTAGCTTGCAGTTGTTATCACGTTTGCTTTATGCAATATAAAATGGCTGGTCTCATAATATTATGGGCTACGCTCTTACTACTGCCATGTATAATGTTCATTCGTCAGGCGCTATTGTCACATATCTATTATAGTCTCTGATACGAGGATATTCCGTTTGCTCGTGTTAGGTGCTAGGTAGGGACATGCCCGAGGGGTTGGCTTGACGCGCCCAGGGGGTTAGCATCGGAATCGGTCCTCGTGAGACTCGGCCTCCGACATAGTTGCCAATACATATATGACTTATGCATGGTAGTCTTATGAGGTCCAGTGGCTTTATGGTTGCTTGCAAACAGCTATTTTACACCTGCAATGTTCTCACATCTTTTAGATTGAGATTTATATCACCTACATTTGGTAAGAAGCCAGATATTACCTTTCTGTTCCTGCCTTGTAGGAAGAAATATCATCGACGTCTCGACTTAACACGTTCTAGTTTTAAGGTTTATTAAACGTTATATTTTATAATAGCAACTTCTCATAACTATATCCGTCATTAATCTAACGTATCATATTAACCATTCTGTATTGTTAACTTCTAGGTACCTACTTATACTTTATTTACTTTAAAACATTTTATAATGATTTACTTCGCTTCACATTAAACTTGTCTATTTTTGACCACTATATAAACTATAACCTGCTTATTAAAGCCATTCTTTTATCACACATCCAATGACGGTATTTTATAAATAGGTTAGGTTCTTGTGTTTTAGTTCCTTTAGTATTATGTTCACACTAAATTATACTTTTGCTAGTAACATTTATAATCAGGATATTTTAGGGTGTTATTCAACTTAGTTAAGGTAATTTAATTTTAGTATATTATTTAGCTTCATTTACAATGCTTGTTTGGCCATGGTCTGGCTCAGTTGTTCGTACATTTTTCACACTTTAGAGAATTCTGGTTACTACATTTCACAACTAGATTTTAGTCCTGACATTAGATGATCACACCTTGAATTGTTTACTTACGTAGTTTTGCAATAATTTTTATAATTGCGTATTTAAGAATATACATAAATTATTTTAATAGTATTTTAATGCCAGGTTAATCAAATTGTACTAGAATAAGGTTGGCAACAAGGATTTTTGTTGAGTCTGCATTGTTTTCCCTTGTTTAGGTATTGGCCTAGGAATCAACGCGGATATCTAATAAAGTCCTCACCGGCTTTGTTAGATAAAACAGTCAAAGTTTCGAGTCAAATCACTTTCCTGAATAAATGTATTGTTTATTTGTTTTCTCTCTCTCATTCCTTGTTTGATTTATTTTCTTTCCCGTCAGTTAGAATCCTATTATATAGATTTCAGCAGCTTAAAGCTTCAGGAATTTTAGATTCAGAACTTTATAACTTCAAATTTTCTAGAGCTTCAGAGCTTCAGATTTTCTACTAGAGTAAGTATAAGAGTAGGTAGGCTGAAGTAGGATTTTAAAGTTGTTAGTAGGGACTGTAGGGAGGATGTTACAGTGCGATCGAGTTGATCTAATGATGGAGACATAAGGTGGCCATGGGAATTTAGTATTACCGACGTAACCCCGGCAATAAAAGCTTGTACCAAAAATGAAATTTTTGTAAGAAACTTATTTTATAAACAGTAAGCATCATAATATGTTTGCTTTGATTCAACTTATAACATTAAAATTACTTGACATATCAACATTTTGATTTTTTTCTTGTCGGTTTGTATAGGTATCCGCCCCGCTTCATATGAATTTCAGTTCATACATAGATTTGGGTGCTAGTTGTCTTTTGGGTGTATAGTTAAGAAAATTGAAGCTAGAAGTCCATAATTACTGGCAAGTCGGAAGTAGTTGACGCTGATAAATACCAGCTTATTAACAAACCGTGATAACTTGATAAGTTAGGGATTGGAATACCTGGCGTTCATAAACTTTGGCGTATTTACATAGCAAAACTGTCTTCTTCAATCATATTCTAATCGCGGTTTCATAATACTATACAACGGTAATGTGCACAAGACACCAACCAGAAATAAGCTCAAAGAGACTAATGTTTTTCCGTATCCCCATGATCACACTCATATTATAAATGTGAAAGTTCGTTGAAGTTGTCAGAGAGACATAATAAGCAGCATCTGAAGGAAATTGTAATTATACAACATAAATTGTGTCGCTAAACTTCAAACTCAGATAAATCCATTCGACCCTCTCTGCAAATATCTACCCTATTACCTTTTCATAATACCAAAATCGCATGATCTGACAGATGGATTTACCTGAGTTTGAATTTAAGCGACTCAATTAAAAACTTCAATAGTTCGATGCAGAACATCACCAATTTCAACGCGCCTTAGTCTCCAAGTAGGTCCAACTCCGTCAAACCATATGAAACGGTGACCCACAGACCAAATTTGAGAATAACCGATTGGCTAAAGTGGCGTTTACGTAACAGCGCCTTCTTTTGTTGTCAAGGGGACGCCGCGTGGCGGCGATGACAACAAGTATATTTTTGGTAGCAAATTTTAGCAAAAACTACTGTGACGATTTTGATGAAACTTTCTAATGTTGTAGTTTAGACCTCAGAATAGAACATAGCGTGGCGTTTTGTTAGATATAATTTCTTCACATGGTGATATAAGGTTTGAGAAATTGTATGGGAATTAATATTTTTTTTGAGATACGAAAAAAAAAGAAAAAATATCACCGTTTTTGAAAATTCATACCTTACAGGGGTAAAAAAAGGTTGTTTTTAGGGTTCCGTACCCAAAGGGTAAAAACGGGACCCTATTTACCAAGACTTCGCTGTCCGTCTGTCTGTCTGTCGCCAGGCTGTATCTGAAGAACCGCGATAGCTAGAGTTTTTGAGAGAGAAATTTTCACAGATGATGTATTTCTGTTGCCACTATAACAACAAATACTAAAAACAAAATAAAATTAATATTTAAGGGGGGCCCCCCCATCACCAAACTTTTTTTTTTTTACTGTTTTATAGATAATGGTACGAAACCCTTTGTGCACGAGTCCGACTCACACTTGACAGGTTTTTTTTTTTATTCATCCTCTAAAGAGATTAATTCTTGCTTGAAAGTTTGTATGTAGAAATCCAGAGTAAAGAACTCCACAATATATATTATATACAAACCATGATAAAACCAACGATTAATAGTATCGGATAAGAACGGTAGCGCCGTTCTTATCCGATACTATTAATCGTTGGTTTTATCATGGTTTGTATATAATATACCTATATTAATATATATTTGTAATCATGTTCCGATGAAATTTGCAGTAAATAGGGGATTACGGGGGCGAGAAACCGATCTGGCTTGGTCTTATTTTCGAGAAAATTATTTTTTTCCGTAATTTCTCGCAAAAAGCTGGCTGTATGCTTACTCTTCCACGACGACCAATGGTTAATCTTCTTTGTTGATGGCTGCGAGTTAGAACCCCAGCGAAGAGAAGGGTTTTGTTTTCTTGTTATCAGTTTATTTTGTAATTTTTTTTGGTAAACGATCAGTTATTGGTTTTTTGTTTAATTTTGTTTTAATATAAACATATAAGTAGGTTATATTTGCATTGAATGGGACAAAAAATTAAAAAGCAAGATAAAACCAACGATTAATAGTATCGGATAAGAACGGTAGCGCCGTTCTTATCCGATACTATTAATCGTTGGTTTTATCATGGTTTGTATATAATATACCTATATTAATATATATTTGTAATCATGTTCCGATGAAATTTGCAGTAAATAGGGGATTACGGGGGCGAGAAACCGATCTGGCTTGGTCTTATTTTCGAGAAAATTATTTTTTTCCGTAATTTCTCGCAAAAAGCTGGCTGTATGCTTACTCTTCCACGACGACCAATGGTTAATCTTCTTTGTTGATGGCTGCGAGTTAGAACCCCAGCGAAGAGAAGGGTTTTGTTTTCTTGTTATCAGTTTATTTTGTAATTTTTTTTGGTAAACGATCAGTTATTGGTTTTTTGTTTAATTTTGTTTTAATATAAACATATAAGTAGGTTATATTTGCATTGAATGGGACAAAAAATTAAAAAGCAAGATTGGGACTACATTCAAAATTTGTATCTATTGATAACACAATAACCTACAAAAAGAAGTGAGATCCCATATACTCTCTCTACTCTACGAAATATCTCACAACTTTTTACGGTGGAAGAGTTCCGAGACTTGGCGTCTTTTTTACATGGAATGTTTTTTATGGGATCGTTATTTCCCTAAACATAGTTACTCGTACTAACTAATTATGTACATCACATTTGTGTGCCCCATCTCACAGCTTAGTGCCCCATCACATTGTCAAGAACACGCGCCTCATTTGCCGTAGGGCTGCGGAGATAAACAAAGCAATGAAGCGCTTAATGGTTACTATTAACCACTAGACACGGTAATAAAAATATATTAGGTCTCTTTCCGAACCGGGAGCAGGCGCATGCTGCGGCACGCGATCCTTCCCGTGCGTTATTCAGTTACTATCGCCCACGGTTGTGGTTACGATATCTACGTACATTCTTTCTAGCCTATAATTACGGTAACTATTGCGGCAGGTTTCGGAAATACCAAGCGGCTTCAACTCTTTTGTAGGCGAAGACATCATGAAACATTTTACATGAAGAATACAGTTAAGCTGAATCCATAAAATATAACCCAAAAAACCGGCCAAGTGCGTGTTGGGCCACGCGCAGTGTAGAGTTCCGTAGTTGCCTGTCTGTCTCAGTTACATCGACGTGCGGTGCGGTTGCGTCAGCCTAATTTGTACGAAAATTCGCCTTTCCAAGTACACATTAAGTTGGTCGACTATTACTCAGTAACTACTTATGCCTACTTGTCCGTGATAGTTTTCCTTTTAAATTCATTTTATTTACTACTATAACGAATTTTTTCACATCCCCAGTAGTAGCCATTTAGCCGGCAGGGGGGGGAAAAACGTGACTCGAACAAAAATTAGGGCTTTAAAGCTAAATATCTGGCAAACCAATAACTGATTTAAAAAATGGTTTTATAAAACTCATATTATTTAAACGAGCTATCCAACGATACCTCACACTATGAGTTTAACGAGAAAAAAGAATTACATCCCCGCTTTAGGTGTAGGGGAAGTACCCTAAAAAATTTTTTTTTGTCGATTTTATTGTACTGTTTTGTCGGCGTGATTGATTTATATACCCATGCCGAATTACAGACGGACGGACATGGCGAAACTATAAGGGTTCCTTGTTGACTACGGAACCCTAAAAAGCTAAGTCACTGAGACATACCTACTTGGCAGCTTAATTTTCGACGCAACGACGAGTGTCACCGTTTTCCAGCCAAAGCTCGGAACTGGTTACTGGTAAACAGATGGTCGTGCCATGGTGTAAAGAGCAGTCATCAATAATAAAGCAATTTCAAAATATACACTTGTTAATTTATCTAATTAAAGTATCAATATCACAAGTAAATTTATAGGTAAAAAAAAGATTAAATATACTAATCTACAATAGTAATATTATAATAACGAAAAGGAAGCGAGGAGGAAGGCCTAGCATAAACTACATAGAGCAACTCAAAAAGAGAGTTGATGTTAGGTCGTATCGAGATGTCAAAGAGGTTGCCTGGGATCGGAGTAGATGTAGGGCTTTAGTTGAGCTACACCGACAAGAGCTTAGCTCTTAAAGAAGAAGAAAAGTCTATTAAAATGTGTTAGTCTGTGAGTAACATAGTAATTAATGTAATATGCTAATATACGTAATCTCCTCTTGCACTTGTGCGAATTCTTGGAAAAATCAATTTAAGTATACCAGTTTTAGAACGAATTCAGTTCAGGCGTTGTGAAATCTGACAGGTGACGGGAGGCGCTCACAATGGCCACGCCCGTCTTTATCGTTGAAAGGAAAATAAATGAGAACACTCTTTGTGCCTTAAGAGCTATTCGTTTTAAGTTTCATGTTGTTCTTGAAATCCTCCACAATCTTTTTGTTCCAGTGTTTGTGCGGTATTATATGTTCTACATAACTTATGAAAACATATTTTCATACACATCCTACCGTGCCACCGCGTACCTATCTTTTTTATTTGGATGACATGTCGCAATGTCGTTTGGATCGTACGTGATTTACCGCAGCAAATCACGAGACAGCCTCTTTTTTATGTTTTGTATGGAAGAAAAATTCGCGATAGCGTGGAAAGGAGCAGTTTGGTTAGTTCGTGCGGAGATTAGCGGGCGCGTCAGTGGAGCGAGCGTCCCTCGCCGCGAGCGCCCACGGCGGCCAGCAGCCTGCGCCCAACTCAACATCTTTTAACAAATATTATAGAAAGCTAGAAATAACTTCTATTACAGATATCATAACACGATACTGCAGCCATTTGGCAAAATTGGTTTGTGTTAGGCTATAGTTAGTAGGATTATTAGGTAGGTATCTAATTAGATTTTTACTATTACTTACAATTTGGGGGCGAACAGTTTGTGCGCGATATTGGCCCAGCGACAAAAGGGAGAGAGGGAGGACCTCCTGCTCCGAGACGTTTCTGGTGCAAAGGTTGAAATACCGTCAGCATTATGGCCGCCTTTGCACCAGCAATGGCGGTGAGTCGTTAATTTGCGAGTTCGCTGTTTGTGTTGTATTAATATTGTGTAATTTTTTTTTTACAGACATACTCAGTGATCTTAAATTATTTGTAGATTATATAAATAAAGAGATTTTCCCAGCCTCCTTAGTAAAAGTATGCAAACCATGGACGTATTTATACATTAATTTTACAAACAGGATTTTGTGGATAAGAAATGGAGACCCAGGGAAAACATTTCAGTTAAATTTTTGGTCTGTGTTTGGCAAAGTGTGTTCAGCTTACCTTTTTGCTTAAAAATAGAAACCGCAGTTGTGACCGCTCAAACTACATACAGAAATTGAGACCACAATAGAGAGATAATCTAAATATGATGGAACATCCAATCACTAATGGACGTCTCTGGTCGGGAGCGTTATACGCGTCACCCGGCATGCTATTCATACCCTGCCAGCACCAGGCCAATTTGACCTCCGATTCGTAATAACTACATGTTATTGATGGTCACATTTACGATGGTCTGCCTCAGCTAGTTGTCAGTAAACGTGCAAGGAAATAGATTTGTCGGTATATAAATGGTAGCTCTAGTACTTACTTATACATAAGGTTGAAAGCTCAAAACTTATGTATAAGTAAGTACTAGACCGCGAGCTAGAAGCTTTTTTTTGTCAGTCACTTACTCCCGGGCGATAACTTGTGAGAAAGTTAAGAATGTTGTATCATGAAGCCCCGTGGACGTCAGCTGCGGTTCCGTTGGCGAGTTCACCAACAGCAGCCACCCAACCAAACACGTAAAAAAAATAATATTGGTAATTTACCCTTCGATTCATTTTATCATCAAATGATAGTTAATCCAATATTATGACGAAACAAAATCGTCAGCTGGCTGTACAGTGGTGAAAAACCCGTCAGCTGGTCACACGAAAATGTAAAAAATATATTCCTACTATAAACGCGCGTTAAAGCGACGGCCCGATACTTTGCCATGCATTTTATAGCAGGCGTTAATCTGCCTAAAAGTACATAGCAAAGTATCGCGCCGTTGCTTAGCCGCGCGTTTATAGTAGGAATATATTTTAACATTTTCGTGTGACCAGCTGACGGGTTTTCCACCACTGTACAGTCAGCTGACGATTATTTTTAGTCATAATATTGGATTAACTATCATTTGATGATAAAATTAATCGAGGGTAAGTGGCAAAGTGTTCTTATTTTTATTACGTGTTTGGGAGGCTGCTGCTGCTCAACCCACCGACGGAGCCCCAGCTGACGTGCACGGGGCTTCATGATACAACATTCTGAACCTTCTCACAAGTTATCGCACGGGGGTCGATTGGTCACGAAAATCGTTTACATCAAGTTTACAAAACTTACTTGCTTAAACTTAGAACGCTGAATTCCATTTTTTTTTAAGTTATATATTCAATTATCCTGTCAATGAATTTAGCAGATGGGCATTTTATATGAATTGTGTACCCAATTAGCTAAGTCGTCAAATAGCCCAAGTTAGAACGTGATCTCAAAAAACGAAAAAATTACATTAAGTTTAACACAACAGGAAATAGACCCCGAAATATTTTTATTTAATTTAATTTCAGGTTGATTTATCGAAAATTAAAGAGGGAAACTAAAGTAAAATGAGACTACAGAAAATCTCTAATTAGGTACTTATCTAGTTTTTCTCATGACTTATCCTCAAATTAGACTCCACGGTTCCTTAGCACAATTGACAACATTTCATATTTTTGAGCCCTAAATTTTATTGGTTCTGTGTATTTGGTTTAAAAAGACAAATACGCTGATAGTTTATTTATTTCTCTAGGGTTCGTATTTAATTTGTCATTAATTTTTCAATATTTACTTATTCTAAAAGGGCGTAACTCCAATTCTACGCAGGAATAGCCTTTACCTTAGTCTTACCACGATCGAAAAATTGTACTACTTGTTAAAAAGAAACAATTTTATTGACGAATTTGGCTGTGATAAGGGATACCGATACTTACTGCATTATATAAATACGACACCTTGCATTCACACGGATCTTTGGAATTACTACTCGACACCACTCCGCTTTATTTTTATACGGTACATGGAAGAAATGTTTGTCCGGTTTCTTCAAAGAGTTATTGTTACAACTTGGCACGAAACAATACTTGGTGTACTTAGGAGGAGTAGACACCTCGTCGATCCACGCGGGTTTCTCCATAGTAGGCAATAAATCCCTATAATATAGAATCTTTTAATTTTATTTTACTTCCTTAGGTTACAGTCGTTAACATCGATAGTAAACAATTTACGTCAATGTCAAATTCAAATTTGTGACAGCAGAGCTTTTTTTTTCTGTAACATAAGGCACAGGCTATCCATTAACTATGTCGTAGAATGGGTAAAATTAGACCATAATTATTTTTAATTGTTTTTTAACTATTTTATTAAGCTATATTTTTTTTTTATAAATACAGTATAGTGTTCAGGGGGCAATATGCTTTTGAATCATATATTCATTTTGAAGTGTTTATAAAATGAAATGTTGTCAATTGTTCATGACCTGGCATCACTCGTTGACGCCCGCTATCCCTAGGGACTAGATAAAACCATGCGTTCTTTCAGAGTTAGTGCTTAGGTACCTACTTCTATGTTATCGTTTCAAGTTTCTGCATGGTGTCAACTGTTTAAACTCCCTTTAAACGGGGCCTGGTTGAATTGAAAAAGTAAACCATAAGGTAGTTATTTAACGATAGGTGCACTGCTATCATGTCCCCGCCAATCACGTCGCCAATCAATCGCTCATTTCGTACATTCACGTTCGCCGTTCTAGCGTTAACCGGTCCGTTAAATGCGGTTGGAACAACGTTTCCATAGACATACAGCGACGTTCATTTTACGTTTACGTCCGGGATCGTTATATGCAAGAGAACACGGGCTCGTGAGCTTGCATTTAAGCAGGGTGGTGGTAATATAAACGTTTTAGTATGCAGTAAACAGCAGTTTTAACACCCGATAGCCTAGGTTGGGGTATTTATTCCTAAATTAAAGCTAATTAATGGAAAATACGGCCGTGATACACACATCACACACACGGACAGACATCGAGGTGACTGGATAAGTACCTATCCCGTTTTACCAATTTTGGTACGGAACACTAAACAGACTTAGAACGAGTCCATGCAGTCGCATTGCACTTTCAGGAAGTGTCACCTTCTAATGAGAGGGCCGGTTGTTTCAAACCGTCGGTAGTCGTTAGTTATTTCCGTTAAAATCTGACTAGAGAGACTATCGGAAGGTTGACAGTTTTCGGCGGGATGACAGCTGCTGGCGGCATATTTCACGATTACCTGTAAGATGTGGTTGATGCAACCCGTATGCGGCCTTCAGATCTCGCTAAATGCAGTGCACTAACAGGGGAAGGGGAGATAAACCATCTCACTCCGATCTGCGAGTGTGAGTGAGTGCACTTAGCTAATCAAACCACGATTAGAATTTGATTGGATGTGACAGTTTTGCAAAGTAAAGAACTGATAGCTGTTCCAATATCAAACTCTTCGTGGTTGAGGAATATGAATGTGTACCAGGTGCGATAAGGTAACGTGCCATACTGCCCCCTCAAGGAGAAAAACCATAAGTGACAAAAAGTAAGTTTGGAGATAAATCCAAAAAACTTTACACTTCCGTTCAATTGGTTTTATTTCAAAGTACAACGCTGAAACCTGTGTTTATAAATCAAGATGAATTGTAGAATTTTAATACAACTTGATTTTGTTAATAATCTTTTTAAGTATTTGTATTAGATATTAAGAAAAAAAGATTCTGCTTCTTAAAAAAACATAAGAAAAAATCGTTTCAAAGCAAGAACAACACAAGTGCGCACTATGTTGTTTGTGTTAACTTTGCACTATAGCATCTAAGAAAAAACAACACAAGTACTCACGTACGCTTCTATTACTACGAGTATGTGATCTAGGAACTTGAAAAAGCACAAAAGGGTACTTGTGGATTATTTAATTGCTCAAAGTTTTAATATTAATCAAAATCACGAATTAACAAGATGTAGCATATGTTTCATTTTAAGTATTTTTAACTTAGTAATTTAAATTAATATTAAAATATGGTTTTTCTTCTTATGATAAAACATATGGGCACACATCCAAGACAAAGATTGAAAAACATCGGCGGTTACTTAGTACTTTTTTGCCTATGAACACGAAGTTATGACTTTTCTACTTAGAAGAAGAAGTAAACTTAACAAAATGACATGAACTTATGCTTGTCTAAATCCTGGTTTATTAGAGATATCCTAACCCGTGTGAGATAGATAAATCTCTTTTTTTTTTTTCCCGAGTCCGAGACTGTTAAAACACAATTTGACAAAAATTTAGCTTATGGTTTTTCTCCTTGGGGGGGCAGCATAGATTGTTGTCACAGTTGTGTTGAATTCGCATTCTTGTGCTCAACTACTAATTAGCTGTACCCATCATCCACTTGAGGTATGTCAATAAGCGTAGTTAAGCCGTGTGACTAATGCAACAAAAAACGATGTTTTCTTATTCAATGCAAACTATAACCGGGGTTTTACCGGTTTCACGCGGAATACACGTACTTACTTAGGTATCATCATCATCATATCAGCCGAAAGACGTCCACTGCTGGGTATAGGCGTGAAGAGTAGGTTATTCCTACTTAGGTAGTAGAAACTGATAAAATTTACCGATTGTTTTATAAAATTGATATTGGTTTTTGTCTGGGTAGTCGCTTTTTGGACGCATTTTAAGTATATAATAAAATGGTTTAATTAGTTTAAATGAATTTGTATTACTACACTTTGGTGTGAAAAGTCCACTTAATTCATTATGTTGTGACTATGGACTAAGATCAACCGTTTTAAATGCACTGACCGAAATGGAAAGCTAGATAATATATGACTTCGCGCACTTAATACTCTAGCATTGCCACAATTTCACTCATATAAATGTAATGGTGAGCGCAGCTGTTTCGCGAATTATGTGCCATATATTGCGCAATTTGGTCCACTAAGCCTCGCGCTTTCGTACTCCCGGTGAGTGTAGTTTTATTTCATGAGTAGGCCGACGCTACGACACTATCCATGCTAGATTAACATTTTTTTCACCAGAGCGTTAGGGCAGCTCAGGCTGAAAGTCAAAGAGACTTTGTTTTGTACGCGTCTCACGTCTAATGCGACAAAATGAACGACTGACATAATTTGTAGTGGTTTGGGGGGAAAGATGGGATAGTTAATGTTTTAAGTCCAATAAAATTAAAAATGCTATCGTTTTTAAGGTTTTTTGTTATTTTAATATTTGTCTCTGGTAACCAGTCATTCATAATCAATGTATATTAAGAACTCTAGTTTGATAACTCAATTTAATAAATACAAAATACCGAAAATATGCCGTCTCCCCATCTAACCTGATAGATGGGGTATGACGGGGTACCCATATGGGATAAGATGGCGTATCCCTTTGGGTTAAGATGAGGAAATGAGACATAGTGCATATTTAAAGAATTTTATAAAAAGCCATAGGCAAAAAGACACCTGTCAACGTATTGCTACTTGACGTCCATTAACGAGCTTTAGCTTTGGTAACCCTTTTGTTATTGTATCGTTTTACCCAAGACCCCATCATGCCCCCGCGTGCGTAATGTAATTCAACAAATTATTAAAAAATAAAAATGCCGTATTGAAACCAGACGTTACCGTTGGCGGGATAGTTGATCCATAGGAATAAATTAATACCAAATTTGTGCTGGTTATATTAAGGCAACAAACGCGAACCAAATACAACGCAAACATATTTAGGAATGTAACAAAAACATGCTTTGTACAATTATAAAAATGATGACAGCCTTTGTCCAGCCGGTCACTGTGCGAACTTATTAATATCATGGTGGTGCATCATCAGGCACTAGCGGGATTCTGCGAGCATGGTTGACATTTATCAAAACCCTTTACCCCTTTTTACTTAAAACCCTGTAAACTAACATTGTGGAATGCAATAAATGATTGAGTATTGAGTATTGAGTATCACTAATCGTTGTGGATAAGATATCCGTCTTATCTCGCACTCGCATACTTGTCAGAACGTGACGGATGTTTAATCCACAGTTATAAGTGATAAAATGGCAACTATGATAAGCCTCTCTATACGTATAGGATCCGTCTTACCCGTCATCCCACCTTGCCCCACCCCCCGACACAATATGTTTTGCGATTTATTTATTTTTGAACGTACGGTAGAATAATTCAACTGTCATTTTCCCATACAAAAAGTGACACTAAATGTCACCCGCCAGACGGTAAGAATTATACAAACTCAAAGGAGGCAGCGTGAAGCTTCATAATAGACTATCGTTCTTAAAATGGCTCTTACCGACCTCGTAACAACATTGTGCTGTAGCTGCAACGCGTGAAGGCGAGACACGTGTATTGTATCAGTCACCTGTACGGATATTTGACGGGATAAAGCCCCGTTTAAGCCGTCACAGCGTGTCTGATATTTCAACGCGCGAATTATGATAGGCTTTACAAAAAAGCGTTATTTCCCATAGAAGCGTTTGTCAAGATTGCACACACGCAATATTGAAAAACGCAAACTAATTCTAAACAACAATAATTCACCACATTGTTTGTTCTTCACAGTCCTGATTTATACTAAAAAACGTTTGATAATACGAACCATTAATACTTTAGTAGTAAACCGTTAAATAATTACAATATTTAGAATTAAGTACCTACACATAAAAAACATTATAAAACAACTATGAAACATAAACGTACTTTCACGGCCAAAACAGCAATTTACCCGAATGGCCATTATAACGGTTAGTACGAAGATAATGATGTGACGTCATAATACTATGTCAATGAGCCGTTTCGAATGTTGCTAGCTTTGACCCTCTTTTTTGTCGTTTTACGTGCTCTAATTATAGTTAGTCACATACAAACATTTGATCCAATCAGAAAACTGGTTCGAATGATATCAATGGTATAATTCGAACGCGCTTCGTTGTGTCAAATTGCAGAAGACAGTACTAAAACCTTAATGTATAGTACAAACTTCTGTAAAAAAATAAGACAAGTGGTATTTTTTTGCAAGGTCGTCAATAACATCGTCAATACGATTGTAACGCGATTGTATTCTGTAATTTAGGAATTCCTACGTCTACCTTTCGCTGGTTTCGGCTGGTTTGGTTTGCAATTAAGTAGCATAACATTGCTTTGTCCTCTGACTTCAATATGAAAATTTAAACCCAATGGGATATATTTTGTCATAGACTTGCAAGATTTGTCTTCAGACAGGCACCGGGACACGCGGAACTAAATAATAGCTTGTAAAAAGTGAACCTAGTTAGTTTTAGATGAGACACTCACCCATAGGAAAAAATAATCTGAGTTTTGTTTGGAATTAGGCAATAAATTTGCATTTTTTTTAAAGAATCATCCCTTTTCAACTCATTGATTTTAAAAACAAACATGAAGCAAACTATTTCATTGGTTCACATTAAATGTACGGTGAAAAAGGCAAACGGCGCGGGAAGAATTGCTTTTTACGGATCGGCTAACATTCCGCAGGTCCTTGAGGGGTTGGGAAGGAAACATGGGGGTGACGGGAGGCTACGCAGAAATGAATTGTTTTCGGCCCGCCGTGAGGTTACATTACGTTATTGCGTACCTTTGTGGCTTTTTAAGTGTGTTTATAGGATTTGGCCCCAGCATGACTGAGGTGGATTCAGTGATGCAGAAAATATACGGCCGTTCTGAAAAACTGGAGGATTGAAATTGCTTCATCGTAATACGATAGCCTTTTGAAATACTTCGCGCAAATAATCCGTTTATTGCCCTCAAAATGTGCTATTGGATACTCGGCCATATATAACTATCAGCTAACTATGGGCCTTAGTTGCCTGAAATAAATGTTTTATTTTATTATATTACTCGTACATATATAACGATAATAATGTTATATTTTATGTGGCTAAATAATTGTATTATCCAACAAACTAATTAAAATCTTTTCTAGAACCTTAACAACGCAATGAACTGTTGCTACATAGCAGTCAACATTTGCGAAGTAGAATAAATTATACACCTGTAGATAGTGATGGTCTCACACAATCACCTTCTTTGTCGTTTCACATACTATCCGAACATTATGATAAACTATAGCTAACAATAACACGTTAAATCTATAATAAAAATGAGGTAGTGCTTAATCTGCCTCGTACCGGGGTGTGACATACCAGTACAGTACCTAGACAAAATAATTTTATTTCGCTCGTTGCACGAAGAAATTATTCGAAAATGTGGAGAGGGATACTATAAAGCTATTACTTTGCTTGGAAAGGCCTGACGAAGCGTTTACAGATACGATACGAAGCTCAAGATTAATTTTCAAACCAGCTTATTTAAAATGAAAATTCTTACCTCTGAAAGTGCCTTTGAAGTCCTAATTAAAATAACGATACACTGCGATGCATTACTCACATTTTCAATAAGCAATGAAGTTCAGATATATACAATGTATTAGTTTTATGTTCATAATCATAAATTAACCCAAAAAGTAAAGATATTCTGCGTGTATTGTTTTTTTTTTCGTTATTTCAGTTGCTCTAATACATAGTGGTTTTCGGAGTTTAAAAAAATTTGGCGTGTGTTGTGATTAAACATTCTCACTCTGCTTGCCAGAAATTTTCCACCTTTTGATGAACAACTTAAATCTACAATAAATTTGAAATATTCTGAGAAATGTTAGAATTTCTGTTAAATGTTAAAAAATCATCGACTATAAAAGGGTAGGTACACGGTTTTTGTAAAATTGTTGGTATTTTATAGGATTAATTCCAATATATTTATCTCAGTCTTAGTAGGTAGTAAGTACGTGTATATTTTAATAACTTTGAGCAGAATAGCATAATGATGTGATGGCAGATCGTTAAAGGCAACAAGATATATATCGAATTAGTAACCTTATACTTACTAAGTATAGAAGAGTAACTCGCCCCGGAGCAGTATATCAGCCAGAGGCGTACAATACCCGCATTACCCGGTATCGTGTTATGTTCAGCTAACAATGTGCATCCTCATTAGCTAATCCACAGCTCTCAGAATAAACAATAAAATTACGATATTTTTACTGCACGAAGGAAAAATATAACTTATATATCCAAGTATTATAAGCCTTAAAAGGGTACTTGCAAATATATATTTCCGCGTGCAGTTTGAATTATTAATCGCAGTTCAAGCCGTTAACACATATTATTATGGTGTTTCCTTTTTAGGGTTCCTTACCTCAAAAGGAAAGAACGGAACCCTTATTCGATCACGTTTTTGTCCGTCTCTCTGTCTGTCAAGACCCTTTATCTCAAGAACGCCTGGTATGGTATCGAGTTGAAATTAAAACCATATAGGTACTTCGAATCTACGGTCCCTACGGTCCTACCCTTTTTGAAAAAAAAAACAAACTTCTATGTTAGCGAAAAGAAAAAATACGGCCGTTTATGCCACAAAAAACGCATATTTTGACAAAGGTAATCAAAAGTTATAAGGGTACTTTCCGTTGACCTAGAACTATGAAATTTATTGTCTTATACTACAAGTACAGGGAAAAATCTGAAAACAAATCGGTATTTTGAAATTCGTGATTCCGAATTTCGGAATTCAGTTTTTGTATTTATGTAGTGTACCCTGAGGCTTAATCGGATAGAACGGGGGTTTAAAATTACGCCGCACGTTATTAAAGACTTACTCGTATTCACAAGATGGGATTTTAAAGTAGGTACCTACTAATCCAAAAAAATAAAATTAAAAGTCCTCATTTCGTCGCGTCGTTCCCTGTACGAGGAGTAAGTTCTAAATTAATTCGTGAGCCTCCACATGTGTTGCTGTCTTCTCACCCTCGCTTTAAGCTGTTATACATACAAAAGAAGCCTATCAATGTTTTTTTTAATAATGTTTACTTCTTTATTTCAGGTACAATACAGAATATTTTTATAACATGGATTAAAGTGCGGGTAAGTGCGCTGTTAGCCCTATGGACCGCACCCGTCTCATGTGAAGAATTATATCAATGATCAGTTTTTATTAAATAATTCAATAAAAATACATACATACATACATTCACGCCTTTATTCCCAAAAGGGGTAGGCAGAGCACATGAGACTTTTGTTCCAGCGCGACTTTTAGCATAAATGTGGGTATAAAAGATCGACAAAGTGTTATATTGCAGTGATAGGTTGCTAGCTCATCGCCCACAACACACTTCAACCCTGTTCCCTTAGTCGACTTTTACGACACCCACGGGAAGAAACGGGGTGGTGAAATTGTAACCCGACACCACACGGGCAAATAAAAATACAGATAGAACTATATATGTCTTGGTCTCAAGGACATGCAAATTATATTGAAGAATGTATACGAGTATACTTTTGTACGTGTCAGAGGGAAAATGTAATAATCACATTTTAAATAATAATATTAAATTTTAAATCGATTAGTATTAAAATATGAATATGTCACCGTCAACTGATAGAATATGTATTATATTTAAACAGTTAAGAAAAACAATAAAAACCATTAAAATAAGCGGTAAGAATGTTATGATTTCTTTCAAGTAATCAATAACTCTACCGCTGTTCCTTTGTGCATAATTTTAGATCGTTGCACATAAAAGGGGCATAGAGCTGAATAGATGAAGCGCGCCTGGAATACGACATTTATATTAAAGGTACACGGGCATCTGTCTGATGTCATGGCGCAAGCTTTAAGCTTAGGTACGTCTTTTGATTTAGGATTAAGTTCGTCACTTGTATGTTTAGCAGTGATTGTGTATTATCTGTGGTATTATCGCATGCAGTGTACTGACATGCATTAGTTACATTTACATTGCAAAAAAAAATACAAAACTTTCCATAGTTTTGAATAGGTATGATTTGTAAATTAGTGATAAATCCCGTGACTTCAATCGAGCTGCGACAAAGTCTATGCGCTGAATGTCCCTGTGTTTATATATCTGATTCCGTATATCATTTAATTGCTTGGCGTTTACAGCCAAACTCGTAAGGAACTGAACACCTTGAATCCTGTCGCTTACCTAAGTTTAGACACGACGTCAAAGCGAGGTGTCCAGCCCCTTGAGAGATTGTCCTTAATTGTTTGTGCCCGCTTTCTCCCGTGGCTTGCGTCGCACGCAGATGGGTACCAAGAGTCGTAGCAAAGCAACGGGGACGCCAGAGGCTGGAAATCGGTTCGGGGGACGGAAAAACGCTTTTGTCTCCTGGCTGACAGTTTATTAAAGTCTTCGGCTAAGACGCTTAATTAACTGCCGTGAATAGGTAGTATTTTAAGTGTAATGCCGGAAACATCTATTGTTCGGCTAATTTTAAGTTGGGTCTGATCATTTTCGTCTTAAACAGATTTTAGTTGTCAAATTCGTTACATAAAAAAAAAAATATTAATTAATATGTAGGAAACCTATGCCTACCCATATATTTAGATATTACTTACCTGGAGGTAATATAACTCGTCATATGCAAAAATATTATACTGTGGCGCCTATTTAACTGGCTTGTTAGTTGCTGAAGTGATAAGTAGATTAGATTAGATTAGATTATTTATTTCATGATAAAAAATTACATTACAGATTTGCATACATGTCAAAAAAATAAGAATTATTATCATGATCGTCAAAAACAGAGAAATATTAAGAGAATGTCAACAAATGTAAGAACACAATAACAAGGAAATAGAAGAAACAAACCAAAAGCAAAGAACACAAATATATCAACCTCTAGGTATCGTCATTTTTTACAATATTTAAATACGTGACACAGTACATTTAAAGTCAAATCATAATCATACAAATTTAAATAGGTCATAATAATAATTTAACATGTCAAGTCCAGACTCATATACTCTTTAACTGAGTATAATGGATTTTCCAATAAAAGGTATTTAAGGCGGCGTCGAAATGCTTAAGCTAATCAGCATTACAGACATGTATACATGCACTTTATATTTTAAGAGATAATTAGGTACACCCTTTATGTTGCCAACTATACATCCATCAATTGAATTTTTATTAAAAGAATCCAATGACCTTTATAACGACCCAGTTCGAGATTGCCATTCATAAGTCTACGAATTGCAACCCTCCAAACTTTAAAACGAAAGCAAAAAAATGTCCTCGATTGGAACGCCGAATGGGAGTGGTCTCCCATTTCATATTCACTCACGAGAATTTTCAGTTCTATGATAAAACAATATCTGTCTATTTGATAAATCAACAATAGATTTTGAAAGAGCAGTTGATAACAAAGAAGAGAGTTATAACTTGATCACTAGGTACTATTGAGAAGTTTCTAATACAAAAATCTCTAATACTTACTGCTGTTGTAATCTCATGAAGCACTGAATGATAGGGGAGGGAAATAGATACAGCACACATTAGTTTAATGTAAAAGCTGCTCTTCCTTGATTCTGCCATATTATGAGACAATAATGGTATTTGTCCGCATTGTTCAGCTACTCAACTCGAAAGGGTCTTGGGAAAGCTGGATCGGATCTATTCAAAAATCTGAAACTACCCTAACAAAACAGGCTCTATATAACCATTGTCTTCAAAATCATGCTTTATAGCTTTTTATATCACTTCTTGCCTTTAAATGTGTTAGGGAATTTGCGGAGAAAACAACGCTGCTGAACATTGTCTGTTTTCTTTTGTTGAACGCTGAACGAAGACTCTAAGAAACTTGATAAGGTTTCAGGTTACAGTTTAATGGACCTGATAGGTTCATATTTTAATGTATCGACTTCTAATCACCATTAATTATAACTGTGTGACACAGCTTGCTGTTATCAGTGAATGTCAGCCTTCAAAAACGAAATAAATAAATATTTGGGCACAAATCTTACACAAATCAACCTAGTCCCAAACTAAGCAAAGCTTGTACTATGGATACTAGACGACGATATTCATAAATACTTATATAAACGCACTACTTATATACGAGTACTTAAATACTTAAAAACGTCCATGACTCAAAATAAATATACGTGCTCATCACGCAAATAAATGCCCTTACCGGGATTTGAACCCCGACCTCCGGCCTTGTAGTCAGGGTCACAACCAACTAGGCTACAGAAGTCGTCAAACCGTTAAGAGTATACTTAGACGTCTAAGTTATATTATTATTATTAGAAAGTTTTATTAAATTACGGTTTGTAGTTTTCGAGATTAAGTGGACCAAACATCTAAACATTCACGTTTCTAATATATATCATTATATCAGCCGAAAGACGTCCACTGCCCTTTGCTGGACATAGGCCTCCCCCAAAGAGTGCCAAAGTGACCGGTCCTGCGCCACCCGCATCCAGCGTACTCCAGCAACCTTTACCAATGAATATATATAGATTAGATTAAATTAGATAACATCTCAGCGAAAAACCGAAGCACTAATAATGCTAATAATTACACGGTTCAACTCAAGTATCGGCTCTCTCAAGTCACTACGGGCGACATGTTTCGAACTCTTCAGGATGAGTTTTTTCGCCGCGATGTCGCTTGAATCACTGCCCGCGCCCGCTCTGATCGCCGCGAGGCCCGTGACGTCACACCGCTGACAGGGCGGGGGGAGGGGGACAGTCTTGCGCTGGATTTGTTGTGTGAGGCTGCGGCTGGAGATCGTCGCCTACGAGAGGTGATACGCACACTGAACTCACTGTGTCACAACACACTGTCCGCTTCAAGTCAGGAATAATTATGTTTCCATGCTGGCGGTAACATCCAGCCACGATCACTATTAAAATTTGGGCGGCGCCCAATTTTAATCACCTCACGAATCTTGCGTGGTACAGTCAAGTGCAAAAATATGTATTGATAACATCCTCTCATAAATAAGTACCAAAACCTTAATCCGGTTACAAGAGCTATGGGACATATTTATGAGTACGTTGTATTGTATGCAACTATATTTTTACACTTGACTGACAACAAACTCGCCTTGTCGAATCGAATGAAATGGGACGCATCTGTATCGCACGCATGTTCCGCTACCGCCGAGTTCCTAACATCCATCTTCTTCACGCTGCGTATGTCATAAAATAGATAAATACAGAAGTCAATCACATGTATGTACCTCACTTTTCATACCTACGCTCGGCGGTCGCTCTAGGGTTGTCAACTATGGCTTATGCACATACAACTATCGTGGTAGTGGCACTCGTATCCAGTTGTTTGATTTATTGTTGAGAATGAAACGGGAAGAATGGAAATATAAATTGATAATGTTTAAAATATTTTATTTTTAATAATAATAAATAATAATAATAAATAATATAAATAATAAATCGATAGATTATATAATAGTTTAGATTAATTCTTCGGGGGCCGGGGCGGGGCGCTTACCTACCCACCTAAATGTTCTGTTCTGTGTAACGTAAAAACGAATCATCGAAATACAAGCAGATACCTACAAGTGGTACCTCTGGTCTCTGAAACCACTGGTAGCTTACAAAACGACAATTCACCGTTTAATGTTGAATTTAAACAACCGTCCACTGAACAGTTATAATAACTTTTTTTTGTTGCTCCATTATTGCACAAAAAAGTTCTCAGACGCGTCGCAAACGGATGGCAGTCGCGCTCGCACTGGTCCGAACCGGTCCGAGATATCGTGTACGTGAGCAGTGTCTATGTGTGCGTTGCTCGAGCGCACTTTGTATGTAGATTGATTTCTGTACGTATCTGTTTTGTGCGTATGTGCTCCAACAATCTCGTGGAGATGTTTCGCCCAGTTTCCCCTACGTATGACTTGCCGGGATCACAGGGAATCTTGTACACGCCCGGGCTACCCAGCGGGTCTCGGCCCTTAGGAGAGCGCAACAACTGCCTTATCTTGGTATCGGGAACCTAAGCACTTCGTAAAAATTAAGCACTTGCACTTGAAGCTAGTGGCGAGTAAGATTAGTGCATAACCCTGTGAAGGTTTTTGTGAAACGTATTATGTTGGAGATGCCGAAGACTCGGAGGAGTTAAGACACAAAGCCAGATGTATTGATTACATTGACAAAGAGTTTAACTTTATAGTTCTTATAACAATGATTTGACTTACCAGAATGTTGTGAAAATTTTCGTTTTTTTTTTATACATGCGACAATCAATGAAGATCTCAAATATGTACTCAGGAATAATATCTATAGTTTTACCTCCCAAAAAATATCACCTCGTACCCTAGCATATTCAATTTTTCAGTAATAAATAAAGCTGTTTTTTTTTTCAGATTTGTATACGTAAACTTACTGAAATATTATTGACAGCGTAATCAGCTTAATTTATATTAATTAGAAATCACTAAAGAAACGACTCAATGTTTTCGTGGACATTGCCTGCATATTAGCGTATACTTAAGTTAACGTCAGCCGTACAGATAGGTCAATAGCCAATTTACATGCATTTTAAAACGGGTTCACCAAACGTCAGTAAGTACGTGGTCTGTACCAAAAAGTGTTTTTACAAGAATACATTTAAATAAAAAAAAACTGTGTTTGAAACACACAAAGGCTTTTAATAATGTTATTAATTATCAATATTATCATCTTCAGTAGACGTTTGCTGTCCAAATAATGTTTTTATTATTATCTGTGTACTAGATCCGTTAGCACGAAAAAAAAAAATGTTTGTATGCGCAGATTTATTTTTGGCTGTAACAGGTGTTTTGTGTTAGAAAAACCGGCCAAATGCGTGTCGGGCCACGCGCAGTGTAGGGCTCCGTAGTTGCCTCTGTATTTGTTACATCGACACACGCCAATTAAATGGTGCGGTTGCGTCGGCCGAATTTGTACGATAAGTTGGTCGACTATTACTCGGTAACTAGTTATGCCTATTTAGCCGTGATAGTTTTCCTTTTAAATTCATTGTATGTACTACTGCCACGATTTTTTTTACATCCCCAGTAGTAGCCATTTAGCCGGCAGGGGGGGAGCGCACAGGACTCGTAAATACCCATGCCGAATTACAGTTTTCTTCTAGTAAGGGTTACTGAGCTAAGCCGAAGACAAACAGACGGATAGACGGATGGACATGGCGGAACTATAAGGGTTCATTGTTGACTACGGAACCCTAAAAACCTAATGAAGATCTATCACAACAAGAACCGGGATATATTAAATTGGCAATTTGATAAGCCTTAAATCGATATGTATTCCCAGAGCTAGTTATCCAAAAAAAACTCTTCACCCAAAATCGGTTAGAAAGTAATTCATGTTTTCATACAAACTAGAATTATCTGATTAACGTAACATTCATCTTGAACAAGATGGCGAATTATGGAGTTACTGAGCTTTGTGCCTCCAGTCAATGGTCCAGTGAAATAAAAATTATAGCTCCAGCGTGCAGTTTAAACTGAACTCAGTGCGTTGCAAATTTAAAGTGAGCCTTGAAGTCAAACAATCGCTCCTTCTTATAGATTTAATGGAAATAGTTAATTGATTTGGATTACTTAGTCTTTATCATCATTATCCTCCTACCGTCTTTCTCGGTAGTGCGCAAACAAGCCCGGGGTTTGCTTTGGCTCACAATCCGAAGATTCTGCGTAGGCACTAGTCATCAGACCTTCTTCTCTTCCTTCAGAGGGAAAAACTAGACCTTATTGTGATTAGATTTGATTATTTAATCTTTATATTGTAAGAAATTATTGAGGTGAAAGTAAACTTACAAGCAAGGAAAATATATAAAATATCAGCATCATTTATAGTAAAATTAAATTACGGCACATATGCCACCGGACGGATGTTGACGTTGAAGGAAATTGCACTTAGCCTACTTCGATGTATTGCATATTAGTTAAAGCAATGAAGCGTAGTTTCAGTATCCGAGAGGCAACCGGATGGCTCGCGGTATTTGAGCTCCCGAAGCGTTGTGCAACCCGAATTCTCAAATAGGACTGGGGCGGCAACTGGAGGGGGAAGTGAAAAAAATAATTGCCGCCAGGTATTCCATTGAAACAGCATTTAATTATATGTAAAAACAGCGTACACACTTTCAGGCAACCACTGTTTCAATCGGCAGCCTCGCGACAAGTTTTTTTTTTCAAGTAGGTATAGTCGTACGCCTTCTATGTTATTCGGTTTTCGGTACAGTTCATTCAATCGTCATATTTTTTTTGCATACGTTCGAAACGCAAAACTTGATCTATTTTAATCATTTGAGTAACCATAAGTAGTACTTAAATAACATCGGCTTAACTCATACTCGTATAATATATATTTATCATAACTTTTGCTATAACCACAAAATAGATAAGTACAGAAGTCAATCACATGTACGTACCTCACTTTTCATACCTACGCTCGTTGGTCGCTCTAGGGTTGTCAACTATGGCTTATGCACAAACAACTATCTATACTATATAAAAACTTATCCTTCAAAATAAAACAATAAACCTGCCTAGTGCGTATATTGCAATACAAAAAGTTTTCAGAAAAGAAACATACATTTTACGTTTGTCAATTTTCACTTTCGAAAATCCCTAATAACTTCTAAACGGATTACCCTAGTTATACAATTTTCATTGCGCTATCCGTTTTAGACCTAAACCTATTAAATGACACTAAAAACAACACAATATCAACACAAACAAAAAAACACGATTTCAACTTACGTCAGGAATTTACCTTGCAAAAATTTAGTTACTTCGTTTATACTGATTCGAAATAGGAAACTATTATATAAATCGATAGATTATATAATAGCTTAGATTAATTCTTCGGGGGCCGGGGCGGGGCGCTTACCTACCCACCTAAATGTTCTGTTCTGTGTAACGTAAAAACGAATCATCGAAATACAAGCAGATACCTACAAGTGGTACCTCTCTGAAACCACTGGTAGCTTACAAAACGACAATTCACCGTTTAATGTGGAATTTAAACAACCGTCCGCTGAACAGTTATACTTAATAACTTTTTTTTTGTTGCTCCATTATTGCACATTAAACGCGTCTCAATAGCGGATGGCACTCGCGCTCGCACTGTTCTCAACCGTTCTGAGATATCGCGTACGTGAGCAGTGTCTATGTGTGCGTTGCTCGAGCGCACTTGTATGTAGATTGATTTCTGTACCTATCTACTTTGTAATATAACGTTAAAACGGTATTAAAAGAGATTGCATGATTTTATACAAAATTATGATAAATAGGTGTTACCAAAATTATATGACAACTGATCGTTAAATTTTATGAAATCATGCAATATGTTATTATACAGCTAGTTATATTAAACTTAATCACCTATACAATAAGAAATTATAAAAATTGTTCAATTTTATAAAACAAATTGTAAATTTCACTTTATAAAAATCATCTCACTCTCGTTCTTCTGGTTTCGAAACATTATTTATAGAACTATAATAAGGGCTTTTCGGACCCAATGTGTTAGATTACTTGGACTGCCTATTGAGTACTGCAATCGTCTGTAAACTACGGAATTAACTATTAACGCTATGAAGCAAAATTTGTCTGATTAAGATTATAAACATAAATATTCTGTTTAACATTTCGATAAAATCCATGTGTCTATCTGTCACTTCAAATCAAACGTTAAATACTTACAATTAAATTAAATCCTGCTGAGATGTAAAAGAACAAAGCGCCAATTTAGTTCTACAGCTCCCGCTAATAGACTTTGTGCGTAAGAAATTAGTAAAATAACGTTTTCTTTAACTACTTAATTTTAATCAGAGTGGAACAACTCCTGTCACACGAAATTACGAACACCTTAAGTCGCTCGTTCAACAATAGGTTTGGCCTCAAAGTGCTCAACTCAATCCCTAAGCATCTTAGGTAATGTCTAAGTTAGAGCGTTCGGCGAACACAAGAACGATCAACTTTAATTAATTTCATACTGGGCGTCTATTAGATGCCTTGCTTGTATATTGATGGAGGGGGTGTTTCTTCAAGCTTTTGAATCTAACTTTAACAGCGTCTGTGCTTTTTTTACTTAAGAATTTTCTATAGAATAGAAAGAAGACCGTTGTTTATTGAGCCCGAGCTTGGAATATTCGTAATAGGGTAGTTTCCTAGTGTTAAAATTGATAACGTAGTGTTGCTAAATGGAAAGTAATCCATCAAATTGTTGTTATAAAGTTTAAGTTAAGTACAAATTATAATTAAGTCATAAGAAAATATGGACCTTGAAAATTCAGAAAAAAAGTGTATTTATTTTATTGTCCATGAGTAAAAATAAAGCTACCAACAGAATCCTTACGCTTTCATAAACAAAATTACCTAAACGCAGTATTTAATTACCTAAACAGTAATTTACTTGATTTTTCATACGATTGGTACAAATAGCAAACTGTGACGTCATACTTCTATGTCAATTACAATTAGTATGAATCGTTTCAGCTGCCGTCAGCGAGATCCGTCTTTGACTCATTTTTTTGGGTATATATTCTTTAATTGTAGTTGCTCCCAACAAACATTTGTTCCTCTCCAAGAACTGGCAACGTCAAGTATTTACTTAAATGTTTGATGCATTGATGTGTTTCTTTCAAAGATTTTTATAATAATTCTTTAAATTATGTACCATCTGGGTTGGTGCGCGTAGAAGCCATAAAGCCAGAGACTCGGAGTGAACTAACAGGGCTTTATTCTCCATTTCGAGCCACGACGCGTGCCAGTACGCAGCACCACACAGTTCGAGGCATGATGAATGTAGGACAATTTTGTGAACTGTCCTGATGTCACTGGCTTTCTGTCAAATGATTTTGAACCTGAATCTACCGTTCTGAATTATTGTTAAACAGACTCGACGGACGGATATACGATGTTAATCCTTCAAAAGCCTAATGGCAGAATATGAGTTCCAATGTATATAACCGCATTTGAACTACTTCCAATGTAACATCCGATAGGTACTCACTTTGCGAACGTGACATAGTATGGTGAGAATCAAATTTAGATTGTACTCCATGATTCATATTTATTTTCATGTCCATTAATATGATATATTTACTTTCATGTCCATTAATATGGGTCGATTAATTAATTGTGGAACGGCAGCAAACCGATACAATACAACATGATGAAGCTATTGTTTCCATAATAAGACAATGAGTGGCAGCAAGTAGCAATATTGTTGGTAACTTCCCCGGTCTTAGTTCTTCTATATTATAAAATATCCATAAAGTTTTATAATTAAGGTGCTTTAAAGTATATAGTAGTATATATTAAGGTTTGTTTAAATTATTAGCCAATACATTCAGGCCCTAGTATAGAACCTAAGGATCTCCTTTTAGAAGTTTATGATAAGTATAAAGTCATAGACAAACGGAGCCACATTCGCAAGCGTTCCATTGACAGCACGAGATATCTCTGGCTTCCACGTGGTCACTGGTTTTGCTACTCAAAAGCCATTTAGTTAGGAAAGTAGAAGTGGATGTAAAGCAAATCATTGCGATATCCCGTGGTGTCATTCGACGGCTGCGTATATAGAAAAACCCGATGCGAGAGAATTTGACTCGGAATCCCTTAGTTTTCTAATGTTTTTTGTAGCTTATTATATTAACAACAACGGCTTTAAGCAATATAGTATCCCATATTTACTTCAAAGTTCATTGTTTTCGAGATATTTGGCATCAAAGTTGAACATGCTTAGACCAAAAACCTGGTTTTCTGGCCATAACTTTTGTGTTAATTAGTTTAAAATGAAAACCATAAATATGTAGATTTCGTATACGTTAGATCTTTCACCTCAATAGAGATAATAAATTCAGATGTACTCTATGAGTAATGATTGAGAAAGGATATAATAATAAATAATACATTTGAAACATTTGAAATAAGTGTTTTTTTAGACAATGTTTAAAAAAACATACAAAATGAAGTACTCATTTCTTTCAAAATCCGGTAAACAAAAATGGAGATAAAAGATTGAAGAACCGATAGCCGTTTGACTTATAATTCTATCTGTAGTGCAAAAGTAGGAGATACGATTCAAAACTTGACAAAAATCGATGAAAACCTCGGGTAGCCCCTTAACCCAGTATAACTAATACTAGTCCGTTCGATCTCAAGCAACGTTACGCGTGCTACGCCGTAGCATTTCTCGGCTTCGTAGCGAACTCGCTCGTGAAGGCATGACTCAAACCTCTACGTTAGGTACCTACTTTATGCTATTTTATTAACCTCCGGCGCAAAAAGAGTGTCTATGTGTCTGTCTGTGGTTCATATTCATAGTAGCTCCTAAACGAATGGACCGATTTCAATGCGTTTTTTTGGCCGAAAGATAACGAGATCGATATGTTCAGCCGGTTTTGGCACATTGAACTTTGAAATGAAAATGTCGAGGGTTTTTCAATTTTTGTAAGTTGTGGTAATGGTGGCAATGTTTTCATTGCTCCATGTTGCCCCACTACGCATGATTTTAGGGCATTTACCTACATTATTCAAGTCTATACTTACTTATATATTGACTGAAGCACGTTTTGTTCGTATGACACCTGTACCTTTTATTAAAAAAAATATTACAGTGGTTGGTAGGTAAATATTTCGTGGCCAGATATAATAGGCAGCCCAATCAATTTAATGAATATCAGCGTGCTATTATGTTAACGGGCGCTATCAATTAGGTGTGACAGAGGACATTTACTATTTTAACATATAGATACAATATCAGTAATTGCAAATGATCGCAATCGATCGCAAACCAAGTACTTACAAAACAAGTAAACTTTAGCACAATAGACCCTCTGAACATGGAAGTTATGTAACAGAATAGTTAATAAAACGAAAATAAATAATGATTACTGTCTCCGATGACTTGTCGATTCAATTCCTTGAAAATAAATTATTTAAATTTAGGTTGTTTATTGTAAGTCATAAATGCATACAATATGCCGATATCGATAAAAAGTACTTTGAGATCTACCATCCCTACATTTAATTATAAACCGGGGACAAGTGCGAGTCGGAATCGGCCACCGAGGGTGCCGTAGTAAATTCCAAAATAGTTTTCAGATTTTTTCCTGTAATTGTAGTAATAAGACGATATTACTTACCAAATATTCTAGGTCTACGAAAAGTACCCTACAAATTTTGATTACCTTGAGAATATCGAAATATTAGTTTTTGCAGCATAAACGGCCGTATCTTTTTTTTATGTGAACTTGGAAGTTTGATTTTTTCACAGCTTCAAGGGACTGTAGACTTGCATAGGTGTATGATTTGATTTGAACTAAATACCTCCACGATAAAGATAAAGGGTCTTGACAGACAGACGGACAACGAAGTGATCCTATAAGGGTTCCGCTTTTTCCTTATCAGGTACAGAACCCTAAAAAATAAGAGTAATATAGCTGTTGTAACAATACGAATAAATAAATATTACGGGTGCATTTGTGCTATCATAAAAGGTGTCGGTGCTGCCACGCGGAGGAAATAAGTAGCTTTATTATACTGCGCCGATCGCAAACTTTATTGTTTCACTATGCACCGGCACAACGGCCAACTTCAATATTGCTTGACTAACAATCTATTGAATGTTTTTCAAACTCGTGAAGAATGAATATCTACTGTTTTGTGCTTACGTACTTGGACTTTACTTTCGTGACTTTACAATATGTACTTATTGCAGCAGCTTCTCAGACCGTTTCTTTCGGAAATTCGTTAACAAAAAGAAAATCAAATCAAACGAAATTTAAATAAAATGTAATAAGTAATTAATTATAGGTAAGTACAACATACTTGAACAAATTTTACAAATTTCTGAACTGAAAGAAACGGCCTGAGAGATTTGCTCCAATAAATGCATATACAACGCAAGTTATACAAATACGTATATATAATTTATGATTCATATTGCTGCAGCGATCAAAACATGTGACCTTATTACACAGAAGAAACTGCGTCTTAATATTATTATTTCATTTGGTGATACATTATTTTACGACACAATCAAGTTAATACTATAGTATTTTATCTCATCTAAAATCTCACTTTATGAAATTTAAATAAAACTTCACTAAGTTAGGGATTTATCGAAATTAGTCCAAAAAAGCCATTCCCGAAGAGTGTTACTCTTTTCCTCGTGCGCGGAAGGCATCAGCGTGTCTCTGTCTAGGGGGCGTGTTCGATTCAAATCAAGGCATCCCCTTAAAATGTAGTTATTGAAGAACACTATCTCAATTTGTATACTTACACACACATTCAAACGAAATTATATAATCCTACTATCCGACTAATAGGTACAAATACGAAAGTTTGGATAGATAATATATACAATTAAACGCGTTAAACAATGTCGGCACCGAGATATTTCAGTTTAAGTTTTGTTTATAACTTTTAAATATGACCTGCGGAAATATATATTGCAAATATCTCGGCTCCGATGCATTATAAAGTAAAAAAATTCAACGAGTGGCCGCTCATCTAAAAAAATGACAACACATTTACCCTAACCCTTTTTACACGAAGATAGTATACTTAGAAGAAAATATAGGAAATCGCGGGCGGAAGCTAGTAGGTAATATGCATGCCCCTTACTGCAACCAATATGATTAAGCTATTAGGATCGGTATTCCATCCACGATATTTGACATAAACTTTTGTTTCTTTCTCTAAAAATCAGAATAACAGTGACATAAAGTGGGGACTTTCTGTCAATTATTGCGGCAGGGGTGGCTCAGTCCGTAAGTTTTTCACGCCGCTACAAATACGTGCTGGCCTACCGGCTCCAGCCGGTATCTTACCGCTGCTACGGCACGCACGCGTTCTATCGCAGGGCGTTGCGTGCGATACACAGGAATGGCTACGTTTTGGCTCCTTCGGCATACCTAAACAAGAGATTTCTTAACAGAGAACCTTCTGTACGTAGTACTATTATTTAATCTGTGCCCCAAGTAGAAACATGAAATGATGCGTCAGGGGTAATCTTGTAAAGCTTATAGTGTGTTGTCTTTGGGGCTTGTGGGATTACAATATAACAGAGTTCACACACGACGTGTAAACCAGACCCCGTATCATCCGTATCACACGATAAGTGACAAGATAGAGCGTCCATCACTGGCTGAAACCGTTCGACAGAACGAGACGACGCTCCTATCTTGTCACTTATCGCGTAATAAGGCCGACCATGATACGGGGTCAGCACAACCAACATTACTTTATTTTGCAATGTGTTTAGGGAGCTTTGTCATTATCATCTATACTCGTAAGAGGTAAGTTCTCAAAAGCTAAGTTTAATAAGGGACTCTTAAAAACGTACATTTCACTTAATTAGAAAATGGAATCAGTTATAAAAGAACAATAATTGCTACACCGTTTCACTGAAATTACTTACTAAATGACGTGATGGATTTTTCAGGCACAGAAGACGGAAATGTAAAAATAACATTAGCTGAGTATGATAGGTACTCGTAACTGAAACTGTTGAACAGCGCCATACCTAACATTGATTAGATACACATTAACCCTTCGTATGCGGATGTCAAAAATTGCTAATCAATATATGACCTTGAGATTGAGAACTAAACTATAGATTTTGGCCCATGTAATAGCCATGCAATTTAATCAAACTACAGGCTCCCTTTAATTTAAGGTTCCTCTCTCTGTCGACTTAACTACCGGCAGCATAGGTCCTGCTTTGCCGGTGGCACCCTAGCCACTCACTTGCTTGTGGCAACCACAATTGCCAATTTCGCAAACCCCTAAACTGATGATGGCAACTGTGTGGCAAATTTGCAGCAGTTTAGGCTACCTTTTTTAAAATCCGGAATCGAGTGAGCGGCTAGGTTAGGTTTTGTATAGTTATAATATTATTGTTTTTGTACTTAGCTTTTCATTTAGTACATACTGTAAAAAATCTAACCTTAGATGAAAATAAAGAGTGTAATGCGAAACGCAACGCAACGGCCGTATTCATAAACGTCCTACAAGCCTGTTTTAACTAAATTGGCGTTAAAATTCGTTTGTCCTTATCTGTCACTTAGAAATTTGTGTTCGTAAGAAAGGGACAAAGCACATTCTATTTAGCAGAGGCATTTTAAGTTTTATGAATAAGGGGGCTAGGGACTGCCGGATTATCGACACGCACACATCCATACCAACAAAAGTAAACAAGATACCTATATAATATTTAACAATTTCCCAGCCGCTGTAAATCCTCCTTCTTTGCGGAGTGAATACGCCGTTTCCAATAATCCCATGAACCTTATTTACTAGCGGAGGCTCGCAGACCGCGTCCTAAGCCGTGCGAAAATTCGCAACTAGTTCAAATGTGTATATTATGTTGCTCCTTCAATACCACTCTACCCGTTGGTACTGAGATTAAATAAAAAATAATAGGTACCGTTTATTCATAACTATCATTTCGTAAGTTATCGGTATGAATGGTTAGTTCATTCATCTTACGCGTCAGATTATAAGCTGTCCATGACCATGAAAATGATGATGTCATCGTAATAATGGTTGGATTGGACCGAAGTTATTTAAATTCATAAATAATTGTATCATATGCACCTGACACCTTTTTGTACGAAAGTAAATAATTTTTGTAAATTGCGATAACCCTAGTATGTAAATTATAGCAAATAAAGGTCTGCAAATCCATAATAACTTTGAATGCATCGGGCGCTCAAGCATTGGTGCCACTGGTTTTATCAAATTGGCTATATTTTATCATTACCTCAGCAGTGTGGCAAACAAAGCCATTCTTTACAGTTACTGGCTCTCTATACTTCTCCCTGTAACTACTAATTACATTAGAAACGATTGTTTTGTATTTTGGAACGTAATAGTCATCAATAACATTTATAACGAATAACAAAATACTGTATTTACGGCAAAATTAAATGTTTCTTTCTAGTCTTTAGCTATAGTTTCCTGCGTTTACATATATATGGTTAGTTAATAATGTATGTTTTAGGGTTCCATACCAAACTGGTAAAAAAGGAACCCTTATTATGAGGTGACTCTGTAGTCATTACTCTGTAGTTCTAAACAATGCTACTCCAAGAGTATTGAAATTATAATCTCATACAATACCTATATTTTTTTTAGTTTGTAATGGGAGGAGAAAAATCAAATTCAGTTACTTAGACCATGTCAAATAGGTTATTTATATATTTATATTTATTTAAACTTTAATGCACAAAACCAAAATGATGTCCAAATGACAATGGTTATCATATGAAATGGTTTCAATTGCACTTTTGAATAAGTTTATTTAAGTGGTTAAAAAGTAAACAGACGGAGTAAACAGAGTTACTTTCGAATTTATAGTGAGTACAGAGTATTATAGGATATATGTAGTATAAGTACACTTATGTATAGGTATAGATAGATGGGCTCCGGAGACACATATTTTATAATATCAGAATAAATAGTAGCAATAAGTATGCAATATAAATGTGCGTAAGTACAAAAGATTCATGCATCATTTGGTTTAATGTTAATTTCTTAAATTCACAACATTTTTCACTGAAACATGGCATTGTGCAAAGAAATAACAAAATAAATATTTTAAACAGTCAGTCTAAAACAGATATACCTAAAGTGTAACAATAAACAGAAAATTATTTTTTTTTGACGCGTTTTTTTTTTCCGTTTTTTCTTATCAGAACACGATGCCTGTTGAGCCCTTGATCGGGTCATACCCCATTTTTGGTACACCCTAGGTTAAAATTAAATTTACCCAGTTTGTCAGGACTTATTACATGGAGCTGCATTTAACAACTTCTCCACATCATTTTCTTTTTTTGAGGGTTATTTACTTAAAACCATTATGTTGTGGTTGTGAAAGCATTTAATTTTGAGTAACTCATTATGTTCTACGTTAAAAAAAAACACTGTTCGTCGTAGTTCTAAGAAACAAACTGAAACTATTGGAACGCAATAAATTATTATACTAATATTATTACTGATTAGCATACCCCGGGGTTTTGGGTGCGGGAATAACTTGAGAAAGAGTAGAGATAAACAGATTGACAAATAATCATATTGTGCCTAATGAATAAATACCTTCCTGCGAATTGTAAACAAACTACAATTTAATTTTAACTTAAGTAGCAGGGACTTTAGCATTTCTACCAAGCCCTTCGAGATAATAATAAAAATAATGTTAATTAATTACATGCCGTCAATTAGTATTTAACAGGATTTTCAAAATAAACAATTAATATTTTTTCTACATTTGGAACAGTTAAGCTTCGGCGTCTAGCTGTAAATATCCACTTCAACAAACTAAACGATCTTTCTACGTCGGCAGTCGTAATAGGTGCAAATTTAAATTTTTTGAAGAAGTCAATTGTTGCACGATGTGTTTGCGATTGCAATTCTATTTCTTTGCCTTGTAACAATTCATTCATAGTTTTTAGTGTGCTATAGCCAGAATTTTATTTAACACCAACTTTAGTTTATTAAAAATACTTTTTCCTTTTACACTCAAGTTTAATTTGGAGATGTCTTGATAGGTTTTATGAATGATTTTTAGACTGTCGTTAATAGACAGACTTGCACTCTGTACTTTTTTAATGGCATTTGGGATAGTCATTAAATAACTTGCTAAATGAAATATTTTCAAATAAATCAATAATTGAACGTATGTTTTTTTTTGTATTTTTTTATTCAATTTTTATTCAGTAGGTAAGTATACATTCTGTTATTTAATTCATACCTATTCTTTGGCTTATGTCATTCATTCCCGCACCCGAAACCCCGGGGTATGCTGATTAGACACATTCACTCGATATTTTTAACAAATTTAAACAGAAAAACTCCAAAGTAAACCACAATGGCGGGCTTTTTTGTTTTAAATACACGTGTGGACAACATATGTACCTCTTTACCATGTCGTATCGCAAAAGGCATACTCGTAAGCAAAATATGCGTTCATCGTAACTTATTAACATACTTAATAATATTTTATGCAAATATTGTATAAGTAAGGTCTTAAAACGTGAGTGTCGTGAGTTGCGATGCGAGCCTTGGCGAGCATCGCAATTAAAGACGCCACGAGCGTTTTAAGACCAAGTTATACACGTTGCATACAATACTTTTTCTACGAGTAATTTTAAATAAATAGCATTTGACTTTTCAGGCAGTAAGTTTTCCGTTAGTTCTATTACTACTCACGCAATTTCTTCAGCGGTGCAGTTATTTTCTTCTTCGTCCATTTTAAAAGGAACGTACACATTTTTTTTCACTTCACAAACACGAATAAAATCTTAATAAGTTATTAAAAACGAACGAAACGAAGACGTTATCATATTTCGTCTTTTAATTTCGAACTGGAACTGTGGCGGGAAATTAGAAATGTGACACATTGACACCTCTTGTTGATGGTCTGTTTTGATTTTAATTTCCATGCACTTGCCATCCGAACCAAACTGAATCCGGATCCGAACCGAATCGGATCGATTTATATTTATAAATAATACCAATAATTGGTAAAATGTGTAGATTAACACACAACACATGATAATTTATTTTTATTTTAGTAAATAATTTATGTTTTTCAAATGTTTGATAGTAAATAAAAACTTTTTATTTCGAAATATTTGCTTATAAGTTGGTACCACTGCATTATAGCGGCCAATTAAAAAAAAGTTAGATGATTTGACATCGTGGTAGACAGTGCTTTTATGACAATTGTATGAACCATAAAAGTACGCTAAACGCAGTGCGTTTATGGGCCATAGAGCATAGAGTTTATCGACGACTTATTTTCGGTGTTAATTGTATTTGAGCTAAAGCCTATATAAATGACAGATAACGGCACAGGAGTAGAAAAAAATCATTAAGTATTTGATCAAAATCAGAAAAAACTTTGATAAAAAACCTTTGACACCCTTTCCTATTAGTATGTATTTCATATAAAAAAACGTTATTGTTTTATTTTTTAAGTTTTTTCAAGTCATAAAAACTCATTGCGTCGGGCGAAAGACAGAGCTAGAATTAAAAAAAAACACGAAAGGTAAAAAGCACTAGTGCGGAAAAGTGGCACTTTCCGCACGATTTGGCTTTTTGGAAAACGCGTACATAAATGAAGAAACGATACACGATTCGATTTAGAATTAATATACTAATCATGACGGTAGTTTTTATGTGGTAGAAGCAGAAAAGATATTTTATTTATTTATTTTATTACGAACCTGTGGTGGCAAAAGCCTCCTCCCCTCCCTCTTTTTCCAACCCTCTCGATTTTGAGCAGTCTGTGGCCATTCTTTTAAAACCGGCCAAGTGCGTGTCGGCGCAGTGTAGGGTTCCGTAGTTGCCTGTCTGTCTGAGTTGCATCGATGTGCGGTGCGGCTGCATCGGCCGAATTTGTACGAAAATTGGCCTTTCCATGTACACATTAATTTGGTCGAATATTACTCGGTAACTACTTATGCCTACTTGTCCGTGATAGTTTTCCTTTTAAGTTCATTGTATGTACTACTACCACGATTTTTTTTATATCCCCAGTAGTAGCCATTTAGCCGGCAGGGGGGGGGGGGGGGGGCACATGACTCGAACAAAAATTAGGGCTTAAAAGCCCAATATTTCGCAAGCTAATCACTGATTTGAAAAATAGTTGTAGAAAACCCATAATATTTTTGAACGGGCTATCCAACAATACCCCACACCATGGGTTTAGCGAGAAAAAAAAATACATCCCCGCTTTAGGTGTAGGGGAGGTACCCTTGGTCGACTATTACTCGGTAACTACTTAAACCTACTTGTCCGTGATAGTTTTCCTTTTAAATTCATTATATGTACTACTACCACGAATTTTTTCACATCCCTAGTAGTAGCCATTTTGCTGGCAGTGGGGGGACATGACTCGAACAAAAATTAGGGCTTTAAAGCCCAATATCTCACAAACTAATCACTTATTTGAAAAATGGTTTTAGAAAACCCATAATATGTTTAAACGAGCTATCTAACGATACCCCATCATAGGTTTGACGAGAAAAAAAAATACATCCCCGCTTTAGGTGTACGGGATTTTATTTTACTGTTTTGTCGGCGTGATTGATTTATATTCCGAATTACAGTTTTCTAGTAGTCATGATTACTGAGCTAAGCCGAAGATGGACGGACGGACAGACGGACATGGTGAAACTATAAGGGTTCCTTGTTGACTACGGAACCCTAAAAAGGAGTCTAGCTCGTCACGCCATCGCCGACGGGGTCTGCGCGTCTCCGTTTGGAGCTGTTAGGCCTGCCACTCAATGGCGATTTTGGCCCACAGCTCATTCGGCATACGGCAGACATGACCAGCCCAGTCCCACTTCAGCTTTGGAGCGCAGCGTGGTATTCCAGATGTGACTTATCAATTTTACTCCTAATATGCTGCAGTGGGTCGCTGGCACACTCCGAGTTTGGACTTTTGATATGAGGTCAAAGACCAAGTCTGTGCACCGTAGGTGAGGAATGCACATGTCCACGAGTCTCCACTTGAGTGATAGTGGGAGATCACCTTTCGTCAAATGTATCATGGACCAATAGCTCCTAAGGGCGTTAATGTTTGTTTAAAGCCACCTCAACTAATTTTGTTTTTGTCATGTTTTCTTATCAAGCTTTTGAGAAGTTAGTGGCGATAAATTTTGCTATTGAAAACTACTATGTGGCACGAAGTGGTCGGTGGTCAGAGCTAAACTTAATGTTGTTAAAAGTTTCTACACTTCTTATTATTTGGTTGTTGGAAGACATGATATAATCTATTTCATTTCTAAAGTGGGAGCTTTGGAATATCCACATCCACCGACGGTGTGGTTTTTTGAAAAAATAAGTGAGCTATTTGGACACTGACCAAAGGCAAACTGAACAAGACGTGAACCCCGCGTATTCTGGTCTCTTAGAGACCAGAGGACCTATTATTTTGGTTTCATCCAGATCTTGCCTTTTGCCTATCTTTGCATTGAAATCGCCAATAACCATGTTGTATATGTGCCACGATGCTCTTCGCATGCTCTATTTAAGAGGTCAAAGAAGCGAGGATAATGCCCAGAGATGTAGTGCGGTCGTGCTATTTCGCCACTGTGCTCACGCTTGTACAATATGGTACAGAGCTGTAGGGCCGCACTGCCGATTAGGAGCGTGTTTTCTCATGCATAAGAGAGCCATACGAGCGATTGCACAAGGTAGGCCATAGTGTCTCCGCAAGACCTTACTTCAAGTTCCTCGGGATACTCACGCTACCTTCCATTGTAATATTTATAACACATAACGTGCGATGCGTTATGTAGCCACCTGAAATATTACAATGGAAGGTCATTTACACGAATACGCGAGAGGAGCAGATATACACGGTCGTAATCTGCGTAATGCTAACAAACTTGTTGGTGTTAACCATAGACTGGTGAAGTCTGGCAAACTCACCCATGTCATGGGACCGCTCGTGTACAACCAATTACTGGCGCATATCACAGATGCATCGTCACCGGCCGCCTTCAGATCACGACTGAAATCATGGCTTATCGTGCAGACTTTTTATAGATTTAGCGAATTTAGTACGAGATAGGGTGTACAACTATGTACATTTTGTTGTACCTATGCTATAATGTTATACTATTCATAAGTTTTGTGTTATTTTATGATTATGATTGTTGACATATAATATGAATTATAAATAATAATTATAAATATGAATATGAAGTCCTCTACTTCCTCGTCCGAGTGTATTGATGTCTATGCATATACTTGAACTACGGTCAATGTTTGCTTTTCGGTTAATCTAAATGATTCAAAAATTTAGCATATTCGTTTTTTTGCTGTCTTTTGAATCGATTATTTTTACTTCTAATGCACTTATATACCGGACTCGAATAGCAAAACTCGGAGACATATTATTATTCATCACTTCCGGGTTCAATTGTTCTGCCCGTAGTCAAACAAACTATAAAACTAACTAAACTCTTTGAGAATCTTAGCGTTTCATTAGCTTAAATTAAGAAATGAATATTATTCGCGAAACCTCGATGAGTGATGACCGGAGGCAAGTAAAGAAACAGCAAGGCGTACAGTATAATCGATGTTCTCTTAAACGACAGATGCTACAAACGGGTACTATCAATCTATTCTCCTCCGACCGCGCCTCCCCCACCCCAGGGGTGAATTGTTATTCACGTCCCATTACCTCAATTTTTTAGAGTCGTGGTGCCTGAAAAGAAACCCTTTCACTTATTGTGTTTCATTTCTGAATAACTGAAGGACCATCGTGAAATTAAATTATTTGTTTTCAACGTTAGTTTAGTACCTTAATGATTTGTTTCTTGGTGCAGAAATGACTCCAAGATAAGGGGGGCATTTTGGGAGTATGGAAATATATGAGTACATTCATATTTATTATCTAACGTTCAAGTCAAAAATCGGAACATTCAAGTCAAAGATTGGAAGCGTAAAGTCATTTTAAGCTAGAAACTTCCGCAATGAGACAACGCGAGAAGAATGTGTCTTTAGTAGATTAAAATAAACCGCACACGATCGTGAATCGAACAAACACGAGGAACTCGATGGGCCGGCCCGAGTGCGTGGAGTCACGCGCGGCCTGCCTACTATAATTCAATAAGACGATCGAAACGCCAACTGGAATAGAACGCTTCCTTTAGACAACACATCCAGATTAAATAAAATTAATCACCCCGCTCCACTGCTATATTGCTTGGTTTATCGTGCAATGAGAATCACGACAATTTCAGAGATATTTTCATTTTAATATAAACTGTAAAACCTATAAATTCTCATTGTAAAACGTACTGAAATTTTATTGGCACTTCATTATATATTAAATATATATTATTCAAATACGAAATACTATGCACAATATCTGTAAATGTTTATTGCTTTGAGTTACCCCATTTAAACTTTCATGACCAATATCTGAATGTTCATTAAGCTAAATATATACTGCACTCAGTTGACGAAGTTAAATTCCGAATGACGAATATGATTAAATTAATTAAAACATCGTTTTTAGGTATAACTATTAATCAGACAATGATATCGAGCTGTGATATGACTATTCATAATATTACAATACAATGCATTCCCATATCTGTAAACTATTTAATTAGTGCATATATTAAATCGCAAAGTTCGGTGGTATGTAAGTTGCACGTTCATAAATTGGCGTCCAATTTTTCTACCACTGGAACTGAAATGTGTTTGAAATTTTATGGTCGGTGACAATGCAAAGTTGAAGCTTATTTTGTAACATTCATTAGCGAATTTCAATTAGTCTACCATACGAATAAACAAGTAAAAACAACAGCTCGACTATTCGACCGTGCAATAACTCCTCCAGCACAATGGCGACGGGACCTGAACATTAAAAAGCTACTATACGATAAAAGGGTTTTTTTTTGACATGCGCTTCCTTGATAGGGCTTATCATATTGATGACGTCGGCCTTTTGTTGCCCTTGGTTCGTGGCGCGGCGTGGCGAGCGTGCAATTAAAATGTGAGCCGTGATTTTATAAGCAAACATACCTCGGTCATTACCTATAGCGGGTGCAGGGTGAAGCATGCGATGAAATAATGTTTAATATTAAATATTAGATCACTAGTATACTATAATTAAATAATTATGTGATGTAAGTACTTAATTTAAATGTAATTTTATCCCGGTCTAATGATCAAATCACTGACCTAAGTTTTCATATGCCTGACCTGGCTGAATATATTATGGGAAGAAACATGTATAGATATTTAAACCTTATGTACCATATATTCATTATGAATAAACCATTCATTCATTCATTCAGGGGTATGACGAAACGAGGCGCAGGGGACATGCCTCCCAAAGCGCGCCCCGTTATCGTCATACTCCTGCACCTGCGCGCCGTGCAGGCGAGGACTGAGTTAAACGTTCGACCTATAGGCACTGGATATACTCATAATACAAAAGTCATAAAATTAGGCATAATGAAATCTTAACATCGCGCTCGTCTTAGAAACGGACGGAGTTGAGTGAGGGCGGCGGAGCTGTTGTTGATTAATATGCAGATTGCTAGTTAGTGCCGGGCCGAAGTTCGGCTGCAGCGCAGTTCAGCGGTGTCATATTGTATGATTAACCCGGAACTCCGTCCCAGCGGGCCCTTGTTGCGAGAACAAGTTCTAAAAAGTTAAGAAAGTAAACTAACTCCAGTTCGGTGATACTTAAGCAGACTGATCATTTCTTGACACATTGTAATATTGGTGAATGGGTAAACGGGTAACTGAACGGGTCATTCAGAGATACTGGTTCGCGTTTTCCTTTGGATGCAGCCAATGTTAATGAGCGTTTCCGTTTTTGTTTGGCCACATCCACATACGAAGGCTGCTCTTTAATAAATCTGTGGTAGAAATATTCACATGCTGTTAACTATTTACCAGAGATTGTACGTTTTTTCCCTGTAATTACCATTTAAATTTATTATTTTATGACAAAAGATTGTAGTTGCAGATAAACTGAGGAAAGATATTCCCTGATAATGTTTTTTTTTTGGCTTTTACATATGATTAAATTTCGCCTGGCCTGTGGAAAAGGTATTCTCCATGTACTTGTAGGTATGTTAGTAGATATGTTCTACCCTTCAATCGAACCGCTTTTTTATGTGACTCATCAAGCTTATACTTAAGTTATCTGAACAAACAAAAGCAGAAGCCGTGACACTATAAAACGGAGTCACTAACAAATGAAACAAAACTTTCGTGCTCCAAAATGTGAAGTGACAAAATGCACAGTTTAAGCCCGGCCGGAGCAATAAATGTAGTATCACTCTCTGCGGACCTCGCTTCGCCTTTATGTAGTAACCCGGCCAATGTCCTTACATTTTGTATGCTGTATGATTCGTGTGGCACAGCGGCTTTAGGATCTTTACTAATAATCTTCATTAACGTTAGAATATTCAATATTAAAATGTAACGGACCCGATCAGTTTTGCAATATTGGATGATGTGAATATGTTTGCTTTACAACATCCAATATTGCGTTTGTTTGGTTCACGGTTCGCGTCTATTACACAAACACAGAAGAAATGGTCGGTCGACCGTCGTCATTCTCAGGTTATAAAACGATTCTAAATTGTCTTTTCTGCCGCTGAAAGTAAAGACTATGGAGTATTGAATGCCAAAAGGACTAATATATATGTATAGGTAGGATGCCGATTTCAGACGAGTTTCTTAAATAAAGAAATAAACGTTACTTTATCCACAAAAATTACATAAATCACACATGCAAACATAGGGTGGTCCCTTAATAAACAATTTAATATTTCTCTTACGGCAACAGTTTATTTACAGATGGTTTGCGTATATTTACATTCAACCAAGAAGTACAAGAGTGTTCGATTTACCAGAATATACCAAAATAATGGTTTCTAACTAACGAGCTGGAAAGTTCAAACTGTGTTGAATGTCACCACTACCGAGCTACCCACGCTACTTCGCACGGTCGGTCTACTCTGTACATTATACCAAAGTCAGTCACGCAAGAAACAACTGTTGTGTTAAATTGAAAAACCACCAGTGTCAACACAGGTAAAGATTGTCCTTTTAAGATCCTAAGTTACCGAGGAAACGTGATAACTAACCATTCCAGTCCCAGTCTGAAAAAATAAGCGAAAGGAAATAAGAGCCTAAAACCTGAATCAAAGTCAGACGTTTCCATCGAGCGATGAAATTGTAGGCACATCACTGGCTATAACGTCTGAATGTGAGATGGACGCAAATTCTCCAAATAGCCCAAGGGAGTATTAGAGCAACATACTCCACATGCGTTCACAGAGATAAAGTCAAAAACGAGATAGACGGAGCTCGCGTGGATGAGTCTCTGATTTACCGAGTCTAACATAATACAAGTTTTTTTTCTATGCAGGTTCAAAAAATGCTTTGTAATTGTAAAATAAAGTATCATCATCAGTTGATGAGATTACAAAAGCGATAATATGTTTTTACATTTCCTATAATCGTGCGCAAAAATATGGGTGTCGTCACTAAAATTTCTGTTTAGCCCAATATTTAGACTGGTACAGAATGCGTGAAGGCCTAGTCCTTAAATTTTACTTTTTTTTAAATTTATTTATGCAATAAAGTTTAAATAGATAAATAAATGACGGCTGTATTGCATTAAGACTTTCAATATATGTAAATAATCCGCCATTATTCGTTTTCAACGAAATATTCCCAAATAAGAAAACTACCTTGGTATGTAAATTCTTAAATTAAAAAGATGATGTACCAGTACTAAGACGCAATGAAAAAATGTGTAAGTAATAAAAATAGATAATAGCAACGTTTAACGTAATAGAAGAATGAATACATCCCCTCGAGACATGTTCTCTAATAGATGAATTAGAGAACCTTTGAGAGAACAATTCATGCATCCGAGTGGGCATTAGCATGCCGACACACCTGAACCGCGTTATACCGCGTAAGTAAAAACCCATGTACCACTCACATCCTACGCCGACCGTTCGGCAAAAATGGGGACACCTCATGGAAATATCCGAATCTTGCGCTCTCGTAAACAGGAGTGAGCTTCCGCACGTTAATCATGCAATAGGTATATACGTAGCTCACATTTTATCTACAAAGTGTTCTGAATTGACCTGAATCTTACTAAAGAAAGACGATAAAATATATCTTCTAAAATACCTAGTTGTTAAGAAACACCTCGATTTAACGATGACCGTTGCAGCAAGAAAAAAAACAATGGCTGCATTCCAATACAATAAACAAAAGAGCCATGAAATCCGTTTCCTAGCCGAGGCAGAATAGCCTCCAGGTTGTTAGCATTCGCGCTACATCGCTTTTCAAAGCGTTAGACACCGAGAGGGGATTTTTTTAAACACTGTGTCAATCTTTCTTGTTCAGTGAAACGGAACTTATGATACTGTTATTCGGATACAATATTCCTTCAGGCAGACGTTGGTGTGTTTTTTATTCGGGAGAAATTGCATCATATTTCGGTTTCGTTTATTTGCTTACAGCTACTCTGGTAAATTTGGGTTTGGGAAACTGCGAGATTTATGTGACGTAATTTTGAAAAAATTTGGGTATCAAGTCGACCGGTTAATTAACCAAGGCTGCAATTGCATTCGTTTTAATTGGCAGAAAATTATACCCTTTGTTAAACTGGTCTGGTTTAATAACTCTGTCATTATGATTTAGACAGTCAGAAACACATACAATAATAGTTACAGTAAATCCAAATCGACCTACCTAGACCAAGGTTTTATTCTGAGATTAATAGTCAAGATAATATTGACTAACATCGCAGTACTCTGCTCTATTCGTATAGACACTAAGCAATCTAACATTACTTTTGATAAAACTTATAAAAATAATCTTTTGTTTCATTGTTAGGTAAACAAAAACACATTAAATCCATATAAAACCAAATGTGTGCAAAAGTCGTAACGTGCGCGTCAGTGATTGACATATTGTATCGAGTATTAAATTACGGAATGATCCGAGCTCGCAGATTGTAGCTCGCAATAACAACAAATTTTCCATTTCCGATCGAATCCAAGCTCCAAGAACGTCACACGTCGGCGTCAGAGTCGTGGGTGCCATTCCAACAGCGTACAACAAAATTAGGTTACCATTTCCCTCGTATTGGTTGAGCTTGCTCTAAAATTCCTCTCCGATTTCGAGGATAATTCTTGAGAATTCGACGCCAAATTGACGTACGGAAATGTGACAGACTTCTGACATTTAAAGCCGTCACGGGCAACTTAACTCCGGAAATTGTGATACAATCTGAATTATTTATTTGTTATTAACCTAAAACAGGCTGATTTATAAGGTAAACGTCCTAGTCCTCTACTTTGCACAAATAGTGTATGACACGGGCATTTTTATTCCAATACTAGCTTCTCTCGCACTCGTTTATATCGCAGCTCCATACAACTTTCAACCCCCCCCCCCATTTCACCCCCTTAGGGGATGATTTCCGGGATAAAAACTATCCTATGTCCTTTCCCGAGACTCAAACTATTTTTATGCCAAAATTAATCTAAATGGTTCAGCGGTTTAAGCTTGAAGAGGTAACAGGCAGACAGACAGACAGACAGACATACTTTCGCATTTATAATTTAGTATGGATAAGCCATCGCACTTTAACAAAAAATGCCCGTGTCATACACTAGTGCGACGTCGAGGACTAGGAGTACTAGGACGGCCTTTCGTCGGGGATGCGGTCGGCGGTGGACGCCTTGCTTCGCACCGCCGACCGCACCGACGAAATACCGTCCTAGTCATCCTCCTAGTCCTCGTCCTAGTGGTAAATAAGCAAAATTGACATTGACGAAATCATCTTAACTTAGATGCAAGCCATTTTTAAAAGAAGTTAAGATAGGACTAGGATGAATAATGACTATCGCAAATATATATTTGGGTGAGTGGTACCTATAATTACTTTTGGTAATTTGTTAAATATTTATAGCGCTGCATAGTTACTACACTAACTACTGCATACCAAAATTTAATTAAATAAAGCCGATGGGTAATTCTTCTATGAAACAGAATTAATTCTTAGAGTAGGTCAATTTCAGTTAATGTTTTCGCATCGCTATGTGATTTGACCATTTGAAATGCGCTCGCTTCTGAACAGGATATGAATGCCAAATTAAAAATAAAATAGATCAGTAGTCCTTATTTATTCGTTTAGCATCAGATTTATCCCCCTGTGTAACAATCAACAGACGCCCCTTTGCTTGCCGGCTGGTATAGGTTCTCGTTCTTGCTTAAGTTTCGAAGTCAATCTCATTGAGGATTCTGAAAACCGTTAGTAAGTACTTATAGTGTAGCCAAGGTGTATAGACAGGTACACGGCCTCCGTATTCATTGGTTTTGAACCCACATCAGAGTAAAGTTGACGCAAAAGGCCCTTAATTACATAGAGGGTCGGTCCTTTTTCGGTACCTTGGTAAAGACCATCTGAAAGTTTGTAACCGCTAATGTTGGAATTTATGCAAGTAAGTACCTATGCCTAATTTAAGTATTTATAGGTAATTTTAAAAGAAAACATCATGTTCGTACGCGGAAAAAAATCGATGCAAATAAAATTATTAAGTACCTCATATTACCTAGAGGCTCAATGAGCTAGCTGTAGAACTCGCAAGTCTATTTTTTAAGTTTTTATTAGAAAATTTCCAAAAGCTGGCTATAAAAAAAACTGTATGTGTAATTATCGGGTGTCCCTTGTTTTGTCGGCCAATTTTTCATCGAATTTTATTTCATCGAAAACGTTTCAAGTAACATTTAGTTCACGAATTATTGTTTGGTGTAATTTTATTTCATGACCAGATCATTCCAATTTTTATTATTTCATAGAATAACTGTAAAGGGAATATTATTTGACAAATTATTCATTTTGTATGAATTTTAAATGGCAGAATAACAAAACAACGAATTTCGTTTGTTCGAAATATTATTACATCATTACAAAAACAAAAAACTGATTACAGGGGTTTAACTAGATTAGGGCAGCCAGAAAAAAGGGAGCTCGGGGGGCGAAACCCCCCGCAGTAAAAACATAAACAACCATAACAACTGTATTATAAGTAGGTTAGGTTAGGGTTCACTTGTGTTCCCTCAGAGCGGAAATAGGCACCCCGCGAAGCGGGCTGACGTCGACACGATGCGGTAAGGTTAGGTTTAGGTTAGGTTAAAATAATTACCATAGATAACTGTGTATGCCAACTATTTTCATTTTAAATAATAATCCTTGTAATAATTTGTATGTTAATTAAAAATCCTTGAAACAATAAATCACAAAACGTTTTCCATGACATAATTCAACTATTTAATGAATCATCCGACAAGTAAAAATAGACGATTTAAAATTACTAGTAATGACCATTCCACGAACTGAATTGTCGACAAAATGAAAATAAATGAAACGTTGACTTTGAAGTGAAATTCGACGAAGTGAGTGTCGATAATTTGATGATAAACCGTAATTATCGAACCTGCTCACAAAATTTCACTAGAATCGGTTGAAAAATGCGACCTGTAGAGGAGAACAGCGGGACAGCGGGACATCCAGGCATACGAAAGAAGTGTTGGCTCAAGCTGAAACAGAGAACTGCGTTCAATTCGCTCGCTCTTTGAATTATATGACAGCGCTGATTGTAGGTCGTCCATTTACTATTTGTCATCTAGTAAACATATATTTTTATTAGAGGTAACAATGGATATGAAGCTGTGGAAAAAACAAACTTCTAAGTAAACGTAAAAAAGATACGGCCGTTTATGCGCAAAAAAACGTACATTTCGACACTCTCAAGGAAACTATGAAATTTGGCAAGTAAAATCATCTTATACTATATTTCAAATATAAATGTAGGAAATCGTAATACACATACGTTAAAAAAGTGTACAAAATTACGGCTCATTTTTTAACCGAAGTAATTAGGCACTTATAAAGGAAAAAAACACAAACAGCGATATAAAAAATAATCTGGCGAAATACGTCCGGATGGACACTCTGTGCATAGGATATGCACAAGTTTATAGTTCTCGGGTGGGTGGTCACTAGGTAGGAAATGTTCAAATAGTAAGATAGCATTATGACAGGCTGATCAAGTAAATTAATTGCCGTTTCAAAATTGAAACTTAGTTGTGGACGCGCCAAAGAGCTTAGATTTTTCGACTTTGAAATTGTATTTCAATAAGTTCCGTGTAAAAATCTGCCATTCTTGATGATTCATTGATAGAAATGTTGTTTCTTAGATTGATATCATCCCAAAAAAAAACTTAACTCTCATAGTTAAATATTTTTGAAGTTAACATGGGTAGACTGCAAAACTCGAAATATGATATTCCCTCTAGTTAAATTTAAACTTATGGGCGTTTTGTGTAAAGGTCGTTTTCTATTTTGTAGTTGTCGTTAGGCTGGATTAACTTAAATAGCATTGAAGTAATAATAATAATAAAAAAAGCTTACCCAGGCAAAACTTTACAAAAATACGGACTTTAAAAACTGAAACCAATTTTTAGTAAAACATTATAAATTTATATCATTCTTTTAATGCCACTATGGTTTGAAAAGTCCAATTGCCCAAAAGAAGATTTTCAGGTAACTTAGTCCTAAGTTATCCATATATGTATAATGTTCATCAATATAAAGGGTTCTAAAATAAAAACAAGTCCCAATCTAAGACAAAAAAGAACGATATTGTTACATACGATACGATATTGTTAAACCAATGACATATTTCCACTGGCAATGTCTCAGTAAATATTTTAGTCAATATTTATCTTCATGTTAAATAATACTTTTGATCATTCCCTTTATTTAAACGGTCGTAGCGGGTACCGTACCTGAATCATTATTCCGGCACTCTCTGGGGACGTATTGATCAAAATTAATACAGTCACCTGCCACTTCACTAATGTATTTTCTTTTATAATACTTAATTCCAATGAATTTTCTTCTAAGTGGTAACTTTTTGTCTAACTTTGAACACGCGAAGTGCTCCTTAATCCTGTGCCATTAACACACATTAATGAAATTAACGTTAGTAAATTTTTAGATTTTCTAACTACTCTTCATTAATTTGCAATACGTATTGCCTAAAAACATTGCTTAAATATATTAATAGTAATAATCAAACAATTTCTGAGAACACGATGCATTAAACTATTCTGTTGCAGCACGGATCATGCTTGCGTAATCTCCTGAGAGCATACTCGATGAAACCGCTTTGACGCTAATAGCCATTACCTTTATGCGTGCAGGACGACTTAACGAACTCTATTTGAGCGTTTATATCAATCACACTGCAATGTAATGATAATTGTGAGCGATGGAACCTCACAAACGCATCCCGACCCAGGCAGCCGAACGCCGGCACATCGCGAGGTCCGCGACCCGCAACTACAAAATAACTGCCGCCCAGCCGCGAGCGAGCAGCCCGACCCAGGGAGCCTAACGCCGGCACATCGCGAGGTCCGCGACCCGCAACTACAAAATAACTGCCGCCCAGCCGCGAGCGAGCAGCCCGACCCAGGCAGCCTAACGCCGGCACATCGCGAGGTCCGCGACCCGCAACTACAAGGAACTGCCGCCCAGCCGCGAGCGAGCAGCCCGACCCAGGCAGCCTAACGCCGGCACATCGCGAGGTCCGCGACCCGCAACTACAAAGAAGCCACCGGCCCATCCAGAGCGACGGAAGACTACACTTCAATAAACTAAGTTAATTATTGAACCATTTGTGTTATAATATGTATAAATAAATGCCCTTCGCCGCTGGCACTCATTTACCCCTAATCCTCATAGGAAAACCCCATTAGGGAAATTATGTTTGTAAAGTGAACACATAACTTAAAGTAGTCAGTAAAATCATATTTAATACATAGCAGCCATAAGCTGTAATCCAAGTGTTTGGGATTAATATTAGTATATGTAAATGAGCGATAATCACGTTTTCACTTTCTTTCAAATCGACTATATCTCGATGTCATACCAAGAAGCCCTCGTCACATCACGCCAGAGCGAGACAGCCTAATGAAGAGAGCAGCACAGCCCCACTACGTGTGTATCAGCCCAGGCGGACCGAAGAGACGACCAGCCGAGTGAGGGAGACAGTAATATACGTAACTGTGTCATTGGCTAAAAATAGATTGCCGGAATGCAGGAATTTAATCCAGTTACGTAATTATCGCTTATCAATTAGAGACATTCCTTGTTATATCTCAGCAACCCTTAGCCGTACAGATACGCTACATATGTCAAAATGACGGGCTAAACGAGCCCCTGCCTATAGTAATATGTCTATACACCTACCCTTTGTACTTATTGTTTAAACTTAGAATAAGTCCAGGATAATTAGCATATTTACCAAATTATATATAATTAATAATTAATAGTAAAACGTAAAATCATATCTAATGAACGCACAGTGTTTTAAGACGTTCCATTCAAACTAGCCTAACTAGTAACAGTATTTAAATCTAGATAAAGGTAGCCCACTCGGGGTGAATTGTAAAAGTAAACTCATTTGTAAGGAAAGGGGCGTAAAAAGCACCCAATTAGCTTGAGAGAAAATATATTGTTTATTCATGATAGATTCAGTATAAATAGAGGGTTTATACCCATTCCAAATTGTGTCTGCTCCAAGCTCCGACAAGTAAACTACTAGTGAACAAGAAGAAAACCAAGAAAGAAACAGTCAGCAAGAAAGAAATAGTCAGCAAATAGTCTTCAAATATAGTTCCAGTCAGTTTAACTTAGAATCAGTTTTTTACCAGTTTAAATTCAGTTTTGATCTTATAATTAGAATCCGCTTCCGAAAAGTATCGAAGTTGCCCACGTAGTCCTTCTCACCGAATAATTCGGTATTTCGAGGTAATAGTCCTCGCATATAGTAACGTGTTTCACGGCTATCATTTTAGGTATTGGCGTGACTCCATATTCCGGTCCGGGTGCGAGTCCGAGAAGAATGGCGCGTCAAGTGAGCTGTCCCGGGGATCTGTTAAGAGCAGGCGCGGGAGGCCACATGGAAGTGAACTGTCCTGGGGATCTGTTAAGAGCAGGCGCAGGAAGTCACATAGGTATATTTCCGTCGACTGCGGTCGGACGTGACAAGAGAGGACCAGGCTTTGTGAGGCGTCGGGAGACCGCAAGGTGTGACGTCTCAACTTCTAGAACCCTGCGGGATGAACAATTCGGAAGCAACAACGGAGCAAATATCAGTAAATCAGCATCCAGGCCCCTCAACTTTTATGGGTCCCACTGCCGGGACCCAACCCAGGAGCAGGCACCACAGAGGGACCTGGAAATCGGCACGGTGCATAAATTGCAAGAGGCAATACAACAAATCGCTCGGGAAAGAGCTGAATTGGAGAGAGAGGTATTATTGAAGAAACAAGAATGGGCAAGAAGAATAGAAGAAATTAAGAAGAATATTATTCGTGAGAGAATAGACCCGCGAGGTCCACCAAGTGTTGAGGCTAAAAAGCCATTTGAAGGGAGAGTCCCTAATTACGCGATACGCGTCGCTGCAGCAAGAGCAGCCGCCCTCTACATAAACAGAGCGCCGAGAGCGCCAGAGTCAACGAAGAAATGCACCGTGCCCACACCCAGAGCAACAGAAGCCTGGACGTATCACTCTAATGTGAAATCAACGGGAGGCAACAATGCAGAGGCAGCCCCCGAACAGAAGAAAACTGCAGAAGCAGCAAAAGCAGCGTGGCGCCGAGGACGCCTCGCCCACCCACCGACAGCAGCACAGCTCGTCGTGAACCCACCACCGCCGCCGCAAGTGAAGATGCCAGATAGGAAATTATATATAGCGCGACCACCCACCGCGCTAGTAGAAGCGGCGTGCAAGAAAGCCAGAGAAAAGGCTCAAGATAAACTCAGTGTTAAAATATCAATACCAATAAAAGTAGTGCAAACAGATAAGGAAAATATCTATATAAAAACCATACCGCCAAACAAAGGGGAGCCGGAGCCCTATGACCCGAGCAGCTGGTGGTTTTAGTAAAAGTTAAAGTGGAATAAAAGTAAATAAAAAACAGTAAGTAAAACTGAACTATTAAATAAATAAAAGTGAATAATATCTATATAAAAACCATACCGCCAAACAAAGGGGAGAAAAGTGAATAAAAAACAGTAAGTAAAACTGAACTATTAAATAAATAAAAGTGAATAATAAAAGTGCAACATTAAAAACATAAACGTAACGTTCTCGAATCAGTGTATAACGCAACAAAACGCCATCGCTCTACGTTACGATTTTTGTAGTATGACACTGCGTCTCATACTAAAAGGGGAGGATTGTGAGCGATGGAACCTCACAAACGCATCCCGACCCAGGCAGCCGAACGCCGGCACATCGCGAGGTCCGCGACCCGCAACTACAAAATAACTGCCGCCCAGCCGCGAGCGAGCAGCCCGACCCAGGGAGCCTAACGCCGGCACATCGCGAGGTCCGCGACCCGCAACTACAAAATAACTGCCGCCCAGCCGCGAGCGAGCAGCCCGACCCAGGCAGCCTAACGCCGGCACATCGCGAGGTCCGCGACCCGCAACTACAAGGAACTGCCGCCCAGCCGCGAGCGAGCAGCCCGACCCAGGCAGCCTAACGCCGGCACATCGCGAGGTCCGCGACCCGCAACTACAAAGAAGCCACCGGCCCATCCAGAGCGACGGAAGACTACACTTCAATAAACTAAGTTAATTATTGAACCATTTGTGTTATAATATGTATAAATAAATGCCCTTCGCCGCTGGCACTCATTTACCCCTAATCCTCATAGGAAAACCCCATTAGGGAAATTATGTTTGTAAAGTGAACACATAACTTAAAGTAGTCAGTAAAATCATATTTAATACATAGCAGCCATAAGCTGTAATCCAAGTGTTTGGGATTAATATTAGTATATGTAAATGAGCGATAATCACGTTTTCACTTTCTTTCAAATCGACTATATCTCGATGTCATACCAAGAAGCCCTCGTCACATCACGCCAGAGCGAGACAGCCTAATGAAGAGAGCAGCACAGCCCCACTACGTGTGTATCAGCCCAGGCGGACCGAAGAGACGACCAGCCGAGTGAGGGAGACAGTAATATACGTAACTGTGTCATTGGCTAAAAATAGATTGCCGGAATGCAGGAATTTAATCCAGTTACGTAATTATCGCTTATCAATTAGAGACATTCCTTGTTATATCTCAGCAACCCTTAGCCGTACAGATACGCTACATATGTCAAAATGACGGGCTAAACGAGCCCCTGCCTATAGTAATATGTCTATACACCTACCCTTTGTACTTATTGTTTAAACTTAGAATAAGTCCAGGATAATTAGCATATTTACCAAATTATATATAATTAATAATTAATAGTAAAACGTAAAATCATATCTAATGAACGCACAGTGTTTTAAGACGTTCCATTCAAACTAGCCTAACTAGTAACAGTATTTAAATCTAGATAAAGGTAGCCCACTCGGGGTGAATTGTAAAAGTAAACTCATTTGTAAGGAAAGGGGCGTAAAAAGCACCCAATTAGCTTGAGAGAAAATATATTGTTTATTCATGATAGATTCAGTATAAATAGAGGGTTTATACCCATTCCAAATTGTGTCTGATCCAAGCTCCCAAGGAGGAAGCAACTACTAGAAGAAGTCTTAGGAAAATACATAGGGAAAGTGATAGGGAAAGTGTTAGGGCAGTGATAGGAATTAGGGCAGTGATAGGGAAAGTTGTAAATTATAATAGTATTAATCAGTGTGAAATTCATTTAATAAATATTTCTTATTCATTCGTAAACAGTCTTATTATTATAGGTAACCTAGGTTCATCCAGGTATTCACGGGCACGTCAGGGCTACGAGTTTCAGACTCGGTAGTCATATCCGTAGGCGTTATTGGTGGGCCCCTCTAGTTCTGTCTAGAGGCGCGATAGTCTTAGGTGACTGTGAAGCGTGACTCGCGTCACCCCCGTCGACATTGTCGGAGCGGTGGGCTGTCGGCCACACTTGCGTAATCTCCTGAGAGCATACTCGATGAAACCGCTTTGACGCTAATAGCCATTACCTTTATGCGTGCAGGACGACTTAACGAACTCTATTTGAGCGTTTATATCAATCACACTGCAATGTAATGATAATGAAGGAAGCTCCCACGGGAAGGAACTTTATCGATATAATGAAGAGGATGCCACTAGGGTCATTGAACAGGTTATCGAAAATTATCTTGCCACAATGTACTTTTATAATATGGTATACAACTTTTATAATGTGGTTGACAACACTAAAAATAATTTATTCTTGCATTATCAACATACAAAGCTCACATAAAAACTCTGAAACGTCAATCATCCTTCAACCCCTTTTTCGCGATATTATAGATTTTTAAATACAGACCTATGTATTTCACAATCTTTAAAGGTAAATATGGAAATAATGGACGCTGTTTGACCATAGAAAACCGTGACTTCACTAGTTGCCATTTCTCTACAAACTTCATACTAACGGAGATTATTTGAAATTTCATAAAAAGTTGCTGATTCGTCTGTCAGCCAGCATCCCAATTAAACCATGTGCTAGCATTTTACAAAAAAATGCACTCATTTCCCCGGAGAAAAACGGGTCGCCATACTTCAGGGCTGAATGGGATTCCAAATTTCAGTAAAATGACATTTCGCCGCGTCCTACCTCTCAACTTCATCGTACTTATATCAGGCTTTAGGGTTGCCAATTCATGTCCTTTAGATATGCCACCCAGATACTACAAGGTAAAAAAAACCTCTTCTGAACTTCATAAAAAAAACCTTATGCTATTTTACATTGAATAACTTATAGAATGTACCTCAATAACTTAGTTACTTGGTTATTGTATGAATCACCACACCGGGGATATCATTTATTCATTAATTTCGATGCAATTTCTGGCGACCACCGTGTACACTCCGCTTTATAGCATTCAATTTAGGGAACACGTCTCACTCACGTATCTCCCGTCACTTCGGATAGATAGCGAGATCCATCAGATGATGCTGTTGTTGGTTATCAATCATGTTTGATCGAAACCGAAAATATCTACGCTCCGTCTGTTCTAACTGTGACCGATATCCTCAGATTTTTATTAAGAAAAGATTTAATTTGAAAGTGCATTCAATAATAAGCATCTCATACAGTGCGGAAGATAAGAAATATGTCGTTTCAGTTTCAATTTGACCAAACAAGCATATAATTAATCATAATCATTTATTAATTGCAAGAATATACCTAGTACAACACTGGGTGGTATAAAAATGTAGTGCCCAATACATTCTGCTTTACTAAGCATGTAAGAAAAATTTAAATACATTTATATTATGTCTGCTGAACATTATGTTGTCAAAATAGAATTTAATAGTGCAGGAAGTCAACAAAGTCAAGACATAATAGATAAAAACATAGAATTAACAACAATTTTATAGGCTGTGTTATCAATATTCTGTTTAAAATTAGGATGTGAAATAAAATTGAAATAAAATTGAACAATGCAGAACGTCAACAATTTCAAGATATACTAGATAAAAATAGAATTAACAAAAAAATCATATAAAAGTAGTCAACCGTGTAGTTAAAATATTCATTAATATTATAAAAACGATTCTGCAAAAGTCTCTTCGTCACATACTTTTTAAACATATTAATAGGCAGTTCCTACAATTCTGTTGGCAGCTGGTTGTATATTCGTATACACATGGGATGTACATTCTTTTAAGAGCATGTGAGGCGATAACCGAGATTTTGTGGTTACCATTTCTATGTTTAACCTTAGGCTAGACCTTAATTTTATTAGCCTGTAAGGTCTGTTAGTCCTGTTCGAAGTCTGTTTTAAGATGGTTGGGTAGGAGTAAATAAAGTACCTACATAACATTTTAACCATGTCTTGTTATACCTATTGATACAAAGATCAAACACTAAGAGACTGGAGTACCACTCCCTAGCGTATACCCCCCCCGCCGCCGCCGCTCTAGGTATCCTGCCGAATTTCATGTCTTGTTCATACGCCAAACAATATTGTCGAAATTAGTTTCCTTGCTGTTAATTAATCAGATGGATGGGCTGATAAGTCCAATCACCTTGACTGCACAGATGACCGGCTAATGCAAACCCGGCCAAGTTAATTGTAGTTACCAACATCCATACATAAGCGTTAGCATTAATAGCAATTTAATCATCCGTAAGATCAGCCTACCGCAATGGCAGCGGAGTCAATGGGCATTCCATCCTGTCCAGATCAAAGGACGAGCTAACCACAAAGTTCAAAGGACTTGTGGACAGATGCAGCGTATTTGGATTTCGACTATTGTACACGAAAGTTACCATAATCATTATCATATAGAGATCAAACTAAAGTTAAAGGTACTTTTATGCCCCGTGCCCTGGGAGGATTCTAAAAAATATTAATGGGCTACCCGAGGTTTTCATCGATTTTTGACAAGTTTTTAATCCTATCTCCTACTTTTGCACTAGTGATAGAATTATAAGTCAAACGGCTATCGGTTCTTCAATTTTTTATCTCCATTTTTGTCTACCGGATTTTGAAAGAAATGAGTAAATAATTTTGTATGATTTTTTTAAACATTGTCTAAAAAGCACTTATTTCGTATCTCTATTGACGTGAAAGATCTAACATATACGAAACTACATATTTATGGTTTACATTTTAAACTAATTAACACAAAAGTTATGGCCAGAAAACCAATTTTTTGGCCTAAAATTGTTCAACTTTGATGCCAAATACCTCGAAAACAATGAACTTTGAAGTAAATATGGGATACTATATGCTTGAAGCCGTTGATGTTAATATAATAAGCTACAAAAAATATAAGAAAACTAAGGGATTCAGATCGAAGGTCATTAGCATATGGGAGACGTGTATTTAACAGTGTATTTCTGAGGCTGTAAGGAGAACACAATGACTAAGCGGGTTGAGTACGGTTTACTTAAAACTTTATTGGTCAAGCCAAATTTTATATTGTACGTATGTAAATAAAAATTACGTTTTTTTTTCTCAAAAATACACGTCTTTTCAAATGGTCCACGCTAGACGCAAAGCAAACAATATTGAATTGCATAGAGTAACGTAAACATCACACACTGCATCTTTAAGTCCACCTCCATTAGCGTACTAAACTAAACGACGATATGAAATATTAATTCATAGCATCGCCGCCTCTTTTGGTTCCAAGCCAAATGATATTGACGAATCGGCTTACGTAACGTAACGAACCGCGCTCATCCTAAACCTACACAACAAAGGAGGCTTCATCAGCAAAAGTAATGTCATTAGCATAATATGTGAATGCGCCTATGTAAACCATACTAGCTACCCGCACGCGTCTTGCAGAGAACCCAAGTGGAGCCGCGGGAAAAAATATAGCCTACTTAAAAAAAAAAAAAAAACTGAGGATTTGAAAGTGCTAAGGCTTACTTGAATAAAGATCATTTTGAGTTTGAGTTTGAATCAAGGTCAAAAAAAAAACATTATGCCAAATATCATCCGCAGAAACAGGACCGATCACTTTGGCACAGTTTGGGGCAGGCCTGTGTTCAGCAGTGGACGTCTTTCGGCTGATATAATGAAACCGGTGAACGATTTTTCACCGGTTTAAATATTGCGTGATTTAGTGACAAACATCTAAACATTCCAACTTCTACATTAATAATATTACTTAAGGTTAATTATTGATATATATTTATTCTAATTTAAGTATTGATATTTTCTATGATCCTCTTAGCTTTCTCAAACTTTTTTCTTTTCTTATAAAGTCTAGTCAGTTTGCGCTGTCTTCGTAGATAGTTGGCGATACACAAATATAACACATTTAATGTCTCAGAAATGTCATATGATTTTTTATATGAAGTTATTTGTATTGCCAAACACACTCACTATTAGTACAAGGATGGTTTACGAATACTTCCCTAGGTATTCATGTAAGATATTATAAGTAATATCTTACATGATTATATTTGTATATCGCCAACTATCTACGAAGACAGCGCAAACTGACTAGTCTTTATGTTTTAGTTTTGGTTTTATTCGATTTACTTTATTCAATATTTACTTATATTTTGGTAGGTATTCCATAGAGATCCTTTCTTAGAAATGAATGTAAGCCGTCAGGTTCAATAAATGTCGTGACATCGCCGGGTCGCGCGACCTCAGTGCTCGCTAGACTAGGCCTCACCCACACAACCGCACGCGCCGCCGCATCTGAACGTCACCATTTGCATTTTATTGCCAAAGTTTCTGGCCGCAGAACGCCTATTTTTATGGTAAACTTATTCAAATGCACGGCGACGTCATAAATCGGGTAAAGGGGTATTCTGGCATGGATGCGGAAAACTTTTCGAGTGGTATATAACGCGGTCTGTTACCTTTGGACATCATGTTTATTATTTGTTTTCTTAGTGTATGCTTATCTAAGTACTTAAGGTTACTAAATTACTCTTAATAAGCATATCCGATCGAGTAATCAGCATAGCGACCCATCGTTCATCAGGAGCTCGGTCGATTCGCACGTCAAGGGGTAATAAGAAATAAAGCATTGTCGAATTTTCTAGAACTAAAATCAATTACCTTCTACTGGATTCATTGATCGACCACCTGCGCCGTGCTCGATCAAGCGAAGAACAATACAATGGAGCCCACACTCTAATATTGTACAAGAGCTTTTAGATTAATCCAACACAAAGCATATGAACCTATTCCTTGAAAGCCGTAGATAACCGTACACATTATTTATGAACGTTTTATTTTTCCATCTCTTTTAATAACAACGTCTAAATTCCATTTACTCCCTGTTAGTTAGGTAGTTTCACGTAGTACTGTGGACACGCTGGACAAAATAACCAATTTTTTTTCAAGTACTAGTTAGGTACGTAGCTTTAGCTACGACCTCGGTAGTCTAGTTAGTAGCGACCCTCCAAGTAACATTTTGGACCTATAACTAAGGTTTTAGCGGCGACTATATGTATACCCGTTGTATAATAGCGTTTGATAACACGTTCTTACTCTATAAGCTTAAATAGGCAAAATATTCTATAGTAAGTAGCTGTTTATGTAAAGGTTTAGCCTTTATAGGCAGGTGCTATAAAAACCTCAAATATAGAAAGTATAGAGCAATATTACTGTAGAACAGTGCTTGAAATCACTATTGTGTATCTAACTAATTTGCGCTATAAGGTTACCGCTATAAAAGTTGCGTTTTAGCAGTGATGAACACTCAACAATACAAGGATATTACGATATTGTGGTTCCACAAATCACTGCTATAGTACATGATACTTTAATAGTCATAACGATGCCGTAATAGAGCGGTTTTGCTTTTGTGAGCGATGGGACCTCACGAACACGCATCCCGACCGAGGGAGCCCAGCGCTGTAGTACAAACGGACAAAAAAAATGTCTACATCAGAACCATACCGCCAAACAAAGGGGAGCCGGAGCCCTATGACCCGAGCAGCTGGTGGTTTTAGTAAAAGTTAAAGTGGAATAAAAGTGAATAAAAAACAGTAAGTAAAACTGAACTATTAAATAAATAAAAGTGAATAATATCAGTGCAACATTAAAAACATAAACGTAACGTTCTCGAATCAGTGTATAACGCAACAAAACGCCATCGCTCTACGTTACGATTTTTGTAGTATGACACTGCGTCTCATACTAAAAGGGGAGGATTGTGAGCGATGGAACCTCACAAACGCATCCCGACCCAGGCAGCCGAACGCCGGCACATCGCGAGGTCCGCGACCCGCAACTACAAATAACTGCCGCCCAGCCGCGAGCGAGCAGCCCGACCCAGGGAGCCCAACGCCGGCACATCGCGAGGTCCGCGACCCGCAACTACAAATAACTGCCGCCCAGCCGCGAGCGAGCAGCCCGACCCAGGGAGCCCAACGCCGGCACATCGCGAGGTCCGCGACCCGCAACTACAAAGAACTGCCGCCCAGCCGCGAGCGAGCAGCCCGACCCAAGCAGCCTAACGCCGGCACATCGCGAGGTCCGCGACCCGCAAATACAAAGAAGCCACCGGCCCATCCAGAGCGACGGAAGACTACACTTCAATAAACTAAGTTAACTATTAAACCATTTGTGTTATGATATGTATAAATAAATGCCCTTCGCCGCTGGCACTCATTTACCCCTAATCCTCATAGGTAAACCCCATTAGGGAAAATCATGTTTGTAAAATGTATTAAAGAACACGTAACTTAAAGTAGTCAGTAAAATCATATTTAATACATAGCAGCCATAAGCTGTAATCCAAGTGTTTGGGATTAATATTAGTACATGTAAATGAGCGATAATCACGTTTTCACTTTCTTTCAAATCGACTATATCTCGATGTCGTACCAAGAAGCCCTCGTCACACCACGCCAGAGCGAGACAGCGTGATGAAGAGAGCAGCACAGCCCCACTACGTGTGTATCAGCCCAGGCGGACCGAAGAGACGACCAACCGAGTGAGGGAGACAGTAATATACGTAACTGTGTCATTGGCTAATAATAGATTGCCGGAATGCAGGAATTTAATCCAGTTACGTAATTATCGCTTATCAATTAGAGACATTCCTTGTTATATCTCAGCAACCCTTAGCCGTACAGATACGCTACATATGTCAAAATGACGGGCTAAACGAGCCCCTGCCTATAGTAATATGTCTATACACCTACCCTTTGTACTTATTGTTTGAACTTAGAATAAGTCCAGGATAATTGGCATATTTACCAAATTATATATAATTAATAATTGTTGTTAAATCATAGAATCACGTTTAACGAACGCACATTGTGTTAAGACGTTCCATTCAAGCTAGCCTAACTAGTAACAGTATTTAAATCTAGATAAAGGTAGCCCACTCGGGGTGAATTGTAAAAGTAAACTCATTCGTAAGGAAAGGGGCGTAAAAAGCGCCCAATTAGCTTGAGAGAAAATATATTGTTTATTCATGATAGATTCAGTATAAATAGAGGGTTTATACCCATTCCAAAGTGTGTCAGCCTGATCCTCCGGGAAACAGCAACAAAAGTGTCTGGAAGCAACTAGAAGAAGTCTTAAGAAATACATAGGGAAAGTGATAGGAAATAGGGCAGTGATAGGGCAGTGATAGGGCAGTGATAGGGAAGTTGTAAATTGTAAATTACTCAGTGTAAATACTTTTAATAAATATTTCTTATTCGTTTAACAAGTCTTATTATTATAGGTAACCTAGGTTCATCCAGGTATTCACGGGCACGTCAGGGCTACGAGTTTCAGACTCGGTAGTCATACCCGTAGGCGTTATCGGTGGGCCCCTCTAGTTCTGTCTAGAGGCGCGATAGTCTTAGGTGACTGTGAAGCGCGACTCGCGTCACCCCCGTCGACACTGTCGGAGCGGTGGGCTGTCGGCCACAGTCGTTTTGGTCCTTCGAGCCGGATCTGTTAGATCCAGATTATAGGTCATCGTCATTGACCTGAGTAGACTTGCAACAAAGCTACCAAATTCGTCACACCGGGTCCCCGAGCGACCCCTATATTCGGTACACGTGTACCAGATACGTTTACGCAAAATACGTGCGACGTATTTATGCCTGTAGTGTTAGGTTGCTATACGCAACCGCAGGTATTATAATAAAAACGACAGGATGTCGGATAAAAGAAGACAGACACGTTCCGTAACGTCGGAACACAGCGAAAATGAGAAACGAGTAAGGTTTCTGGCTCAAGGTGCCTTGGCCGCGCAAGAACGTGCGCGCAGTAGTTCCGCTGACAAAGCGAAGAAACGGCCCGCTGAGCCGTCCACTAGTGGCGTACAAACAAAACGTACCACTCAAACTGCCAAGAAGACACAGCATACAGAGCGAACACCTATCACAGAATCGGGAGGAGAAACCCCGGCCCCCAGAGGTAGCGATGATACCTTAATAGCCGACGCCCAAAGAGGGTCGGCGCCCGCGCGCATATTAGAAATGGGAGTACCATTATCCCCATCCGTAGATACCGCCGTACTATGGAGAAAAGACTTGGAAAAACGGTTACAGCGACCGCCAGTCAATATCCCCCTGGAGACACATCTAGGAAGAGTCGTCCAGGTCCCGCAAGAAAAGGGAGAGCCGTCTAGCAAGACCGGCATCGAGAAACAAGCAACGTTCGCGGAAGCATCAACGCCGCGCCGTCCAATGTCAGCTCGATCCACCGAAAGTATTATGTCCACAGTACGTCTACAAGAAATAGAGTTAGACGAAAGTGAACAACTCGCCAAGATACAGCGAGAGGAGCTGAAAGAACGCGCAGAAAAAGAAAAAGGCCTGATAGAATACGAACGCCGGCAAAAAGAATTAAATATCGAGCGCGAATTAATTAAAAAGCGTACCCTATTAAAGAAGGGACGAGAAGAGCTAGAAAGCTCAATAAGAGACGAGGCATCAAGCATAGGAGCCGTAGCCAGATGGATCGACGACAGCAAGGAGCGAGGTCGAGCCTTTGCCCTCCAACCGGAGGACACACCTGCGGGAAAATATCCCGAACACCCTCCGCCGCGAGAGCGCTCGCCGCACGAAAGAGGGAGAATAACGATGCGAGAACCACAGACCCCGCATACGAGATATACTAACGAAACATCGCCTGAGATAATGGTGCAATTATTCGAGCGCACGCAAATGGCCGCTGGGCCCTCATCCAAAGAGGTATACGACCTCCCGCCGTTCTATGGAGATATTTCGGAATGGCGAAGTTTTATAAATACATATGAAGAATTAAATCGCAGATACAAGTTTAGCGAATACGAAAACGTAGCTAGATTACGAACAGCCTTACGCGGAGAGGCTAAAACATGCATACAGCATATAATATCAACGGCAACAAGGCCCGAGTTGATAATTAAAGTACTGACTAAACAGTACGAAAGATCGGATTTCCAAGTAAGAAAAGCCCAAGAAGAATTTAAGTGGTCATTAAGTGATGAAAAATTAAGCACAAATACGACAGCCAAGTCGGAGTCCGCACGGCTAAAAGAACCGCCGCGGTACAACAAATCGCCGGAAGTCGCTGACTTCGGCGCATCTACAAGGCCCCGACACAGGGAAGCCCTCAAAAGTGACAAACAGTCACCCTGGCACCTACACACCGCCGGTTGCGGTGTCACTTCAACTAAGCGAATCTACATACGCGCAGAGACTGCGCCCACGGTGCAGAGCAGCGCCAAGGACACCGAAGTGTCAACAATTATAACGCCAGGGCACATCATGGCCCCCATTATCACTAAACCAACCAACGGTCGCCCGAGGTTGGTTGCGGTCATTACCGCCACTCAGCCGACTCGCGGTCGCCCGCGGTCGGCCAGATTCAAAGCATCCAGGTACGCCGGTGCCACACTACCCTCCATCACGGAAGAAGTCACTCTTACCACAGCGCGAGAGCGCGCCGCAGTCACCGCTGCCATTATACCGACCCGCGGTCGCCCGCGGTCGGATACGCCGGTTAAAATATCGACCCCCGGAACAGCGGGGTCGATCGCAAATATAGCGTTCAAATATACTGACGCCAATCTACCCTCCACCCCAGAGGAAGTAACTATTACCGCGGCGCAAGAGTACGTCGCGGTCATCATCGCTACACCGACTCGCGATCGCCCGCGGTCGGTCGCGACAGCCAGCAAGTTGACCCCCGGACCAGTGGGGTCAATACCAACCGCGGCGCCGCGGAGCGCCGCGGTCGCCGCTTCTGCAAGGGCTAGCACGCCCACATCGACCCCCGGACCAGTGGGGTCGATTTCAACCACAGCTCATAAAAGCACTTGGGCTATCACGCCCACGACGACCCCCGGACCAGCGGGGTCGCTCCGAACTACAGCTTCCGAGGACGCAACATACAACGAGCCGGCAAAAACAAGCACGCCCGCCAACATATTTACAGCGCACAGCGAAGCGCAATCGGCGCGACGGCGCAAACAGCGCCTCGCCGATCTATCGGCCCTCCGACCACTATGCACGTCGCGAGAAGCCGCGACTAAACATGTCGCTAGCCTGAAGAAAGGCCACAGGGACCCGCAGCCTGCCGACATCACCGAGCGAGCACCGGTTCCACCGGAGCCTCCGGACAACGCGACGCCTGAAAGGCTCGCATATTATCGCCGAAAGAAGGTAAAAATCAAAGTCCAGGAACAATCTACGAACGAGCTGTTGTGGACGACGAACCTAACAATCCATAAAACAATCAGCATATAACGCAACGAACGCCATCGCTCTACGTTACGATTTTATAGTATGACACTGCGTCTCATACTAAAAGGGGAGGATTGTGAGCGATGGGACCTCACGAACACGCATCCCGACCGAGGGAGCCCAGCGCTGTAGTACAAACGGACAAAAAAAATGTCTACATCAGAACCATACCGCCAAACAAAGGGGAGCCGGAGCCCTATGACCCGAGCAGCTGGTGGTTTTAGTAAAAGTTAAAGTGGAATAAAAGTGAATAAAAAACAGTAAGTAAAACTGAACTATTAAATAAATAAAAGTGAATAATATCAGTGCAACATTAAAAACATAAACGTAACGTTCTCGAATCAGTGTATAACGCAACAAAACGCCATCGCTCTACGTTACGATTTTTGTAGTATGACACTGCGTCTCATACTAAAAGGGGAGGATTGTGAGCGATGGAACCTCACAAACGCATCCCGACCCAGGCAGCCGAACGCCGGCACATCGCGAGGTCCGCGACCCGCAACTACAAATAACTGCCGCCCAGCCGCGAGCGAGCAGCCCGACCCAGGGAGCCCAACGCCGGCACATCGCGAGGTCCGCGACCCGCAACTACAAATAACTGCCGCCCAGCCGCGAGCGAGCAGCCCGACCCAGGGAGCCCAACGCCGGCACATCGCGAGGTCCGCGACCCGCAACTACAAAGAACTGCCGCCCAGCCGCGAGCGAGCAGCCCGACCCAAGCAGCCTAACGCCGGCACATCGCGAGGTCCGCGACCCGCAAATACAAAGAAGCCACCGGCCCATCCAGAGCGACGGAAGACTACACTTCAATAAACTAAGTTAACTATTAAACCATTTGTGTTATGATATGTATAAATAAATGCCCTTCGCCGCTGGCACTCATTTACCCCTAATCCTCATAGGTAAACCCCATTAGGGAAAATCATGTTTGTAAAATGTATTAAAGAACACGTAACTTAAAGTAGTCAGTAAAATCATATTTAATACATAGCAGCCATAAGCTGTAATCCAAGTGTTTGGGATTAATATTAGTACATGTAAATGAGCGATAATCACGTTTTCACTTTCTTTCAAATCGACTATATCTCGATGTCGTACCAAGAAGCCCTCGTCACACCACGCCAGAGCGAGACAGCGTGATGAAGAGAGCAGCACAGCCCCACTACGTGTGTATCAGCCCAGGCGGACCGAAGAGACGACCAACCGAGTGAGGGAGACAGTAATATACGTAACTGTGTCATTGGCTAATAATAGATTGCCGGAATGCAGGAATTTAATCCAGTTACGTAATTATCGCTTATCAATTAGAGACATTCCTTGTTATATCTCAGCAACCCTTAGCCGTACAGATACGCTACATATGTCAAAATGACGGGCTAAACGAGCCCCTGCCTATAGTAATATGTCTATACACCTACCCTTTGTACTTATTGTTTGAACTTAGAATAAGTCCAGGATAATTGGCATATTTACCAAATTATATATAATTAATAATTGTTGTTAAATCATAGAATCACGTTTAACGAACGCACATTGTGTTAAGACGTTCCATTCAAGCTAGCCTAACTAGTAACAGTATTTAAATCTAGATAAAGGTAGCCCACTCGGGGTGAATTGTAAAAGTAAACTCATTCGTAAGGAAAGGGGCGTAAAAAGCGCCCAATTAGCTTGAGAGAAAATATATTGTTTATTCATGATAGATTCAGTATAAATAGAGGGTTTATACCCATTCCAAAGTGTGTCAGCCTGATCCTCCGGGAAACAGCAACAAAAGTGTCTGGAAGCAACTAGAAGAAGTCTTAAGAAATACATAGGGAAAGTGATAGGAAATAGGGCAGTGATAGGGCAGTGATAGGGCAGTGATAGGGAAGTTGTAAATTGTAAATTACTCAGTGTAAATACTTTTAATAAATATTTCTTATTCGTTTAACAAGTCTTATTATTATAGGTAACCTAGGTTCATCCAGGTATTCACGGGCACGTCAGGGCTACGAGTTTCAGACTCGGTAGTCATACCCGTAGGCGTTATCGGTGGGCCCCTCTAGTTCTGTCTAGAGGCGCGATAGTCTTAGGTGACTGTGAAGCGCGACTCGCGTCACCCCCGTCGACACTGTCGGAGCGGTGGGCTGTCGGCCACAGCTTTATAATCGATTTTCAGGAAAATTTTAAAGCAGTTAAGTGTTTTTCTACTCCTCTACCGTTATCTGTCATTTATATAGGCTCTAGCTCAAATACAATGACACCGATAATATGTCGTCGAAAAACTCTATGCTCTATGGCCCATAAACGCACTGTTTAGTCTACTTTTATGGTTCATACATTTTTCATAAAAGCACTGTTTACCACGATGTCTCTCACTTCATCAAATCATCTAACTTTTTTTCAATCGGCCGCCATATTGCAGTGGTAGTAACTTTATAAGCAAATTTTTCGAAATAAAAAGTTTTATTATCAAACATTTGTAGAACATAAATTGTTTACTAAAATAAAAATAAATGATCATGAGTTGTGTGTATACATATTTTACCAATCACTGGTATTATTTATAAATATAAACCGATCCGATTCGGTTCGGATCCGGATTCAGTTTGGTTCGGATGGCAAGTTCAAGGGAATTAAAAGCAAAACAGACCATAAACAAGAGGTGTCAATGTGTCATAATTTCTAAATTCCCACCAAAGTTCCAATTCACAATTAGACCAAATATGATAACTATTCGTTATTAATAACTTATTAAGATTTGATTCATGTTTGTGAATTGAAGAAAACTGTGTACGTTCCTTTTAAAATAGACAAAGAAGAAAATTACTGCACCGCTGAAGAAATTGCGTGAGTAGTAATAGAACTAACGGAAAAAGTACTGCCGAAAAGTCAAATGCTATTTATTTAGAATTAGTCGTAGAAAAAGTATTGTATGCAACGGTGTATAACTTAGTTTTAAAACGCTCGTGGCGTCTTTAATTGCGATGCTCGCCAAGGCTCGCATCGCAACTCACGCCACTCGCGTTTTAAGACTCTACTTATACAACAGTTGCATAAAATACTATTATAAATATCTACGCTCATATATCATTAGTGCTCTAAAATGCGTTCAGAAACCGTAGGAAATGACCAGCATTATTACAACCAATTTTACTATGAGAACTTTCTTGTCTGTGGTAGTAGGTAAAATATGTACTGTAATGTTATTACAGTACAGATTTTTGTGAGGTTATGAGTTTAAATTTGGAACAGCTGACAAAACTCAAGTGGGGCTCTATTCTAGTATCCATAGATATTAAAACAGTTATCGATGCGAAACGTCAATTCAGTATTTTTTTTAATATAAACCGCACGACATTTGATCAAGAGTGACATGAGAGTAGGGACTTCATTCGTTTGTCTATGATTTAAAAAAAACCTTCGTCTTGACGTAGGATCGAATTGCCCCATTACTGTTGTCATTTTCTTTGTTGGTTTTTGCTGTTACGAAAGTAGAATTGTGAAAAGTTGTTTGTAATTCACATTTTAGTAGAAAATATGAGTAGTAGTGACTCCGAGAACGATATGAACACTCCGCCGGATATCGTAAATGCAGCCACGATTGCAGCACTATAGTAGCAATGCAGGTCATTTTCCTACGGCTGCTGAACCCATCTTAGAGTACTTATGATATGTGTGTAGATAAAGTAGTGTATGCAACTGTACATAATTTAGCCTTAAAATACGAGTGTGGTTTTATGAAACGAGCGGCTCTGATTATGTATCAGTTGCATAAACTACTATTAATGGTTTTTGAATGCCTATTATAATCTCATTGCGGCAGACGTCACTGAGACTCTTTTATTAACCGACCGGTTGTATTTTTTTTATTGTTTTATTATTATTTATCTCTTTATTTAATTTTCATCTTAGGTTAGGTTTTTATTATTATTATTATTTTCAATGTTTGTTACCTACCTCAGAACTCCGTCATTGATGAGCTGATTCGATTTTTTTTTTGTTTGTAAGTATAATGCTTCCAGGTGGGTCCCATTTTTTTCAAAAATTCAGTTGGATGATGGGATCTATGAGCAATTGAGGGGGCTCCTCAATTATATTAGGCACGCGTGTAGTGATTTTGGCATTTTCTATTATAACTCGTGTATTTACACCCGGAAATCGTAAATTTGGTGGAGTGGAATTGATGATGAAGACCACAGATGACTTATGGAATTCCTCAATTATGTACTTAAAAGTACAAAAGTATATCACAGATTCTGATAAGATTCCGTTGAAATAGGAACTAATAAAGTACCAAAGGTGATGATGATCTTGGGGAATCGACGGAAGTCCTCAAAATATTATCGGCCCACATACAGCGATTCGGTTTTTTTCTCTAATAATCAACGCATTTTGCTCTCGGAAATCAGTTCATGTGGTAAATTGAAAAATATATGTGGAAATGTTCTTGTGGCTTGGCGGAGTACTAAATTGAAGTCGGTTAAAACTTTGTTTTTAAAGTAAATTATAAATGATAATTTTGACCTGTAAAAGCATGTATCTATCTTGCTTCCAACGTAACCGACATGGGACTAACGTAAAAAATGCATTTAATATTATATGTATAATGGATTTAAAACCTTCCCTGGATATCAAAATGTATTTCTATTTAAAGAGTTTGTGTGACTCGGCTAAATTTAAACCCTAATTTTACGATGATGGCGGCCAAAACTTTGTCATGAGTGCTATAGTTAGCCGGTAAGAGCCACGGATTTACTTCTTGGCTGTAAAGTAGAAACTACAGTGAATTTAATTTAGAATTATTAATATATTTTATTGAAAACTCAATAAATCGAGGGCGCATTAAAAATACTAAATAAACCTAAAACTGTTTTATCGGTCAAACTTTGGTCGCACGTCCTTCTTGCAGTTTAGTATTGATCGAATTATTCAATTTCTAAATAAGATAACATAAACTGACCACGATACAATTCCTTAATAAAGTAGGTTTATTTTTCTTTTCGTTGGGTGAAGTTCACACAGCAAAATCACTCACAATCCTTGCCGAGAACATTATTAAGATAAGTGCGTAGTATAGGAATCACGGCCTCTAGTATACAATAAAATAGCACTATAATGGAGCACGAACGCTACTACAGTATAAAAGAAATACTATAATAGCGTTACGTTGTCAATAAATTGTCATACGAGTCACCATGATCTATTATATAAAACTTTATACCTAAAATAACACAACTAAAACTGCTACGGTACTACTATGTCACTAAATGGAGATATAATTGCGCTAAATCGGCGTTACTCGACCTTCTTTGGTCTTTTATAGGGCCAAAGGCGGAGTTTGAGATACGTTCTATGGACTGCTATAGAACAAGAAATTGTTATTTGTATGCCTACGAATCCAAAGGTCCCGGGTTCGAATCCCAGTAAGAGCATTTATTTGTGTGAGGAACACGAATATTTGTTCCCGAGTCATGGATGTTTTCTATGTATTTAAGTAATTATTTATCTATACAAGTATGTATATCGTCGTAGTAGATACGTACGTAGTACAAGCTTTGCTTAGTTTGGGACTAGGTCGATGTGTGTAATATTGTCCCCGAATATTTATTTATTTATTTAAGTTTTTGATAGGAACCCAGTCCTCCGTCGGCCATCTTGAATTTTATGGCGACCATTTTGATTAAGATCCACATTCGTAAAGTAGCTGAAATAAATATGGTGCTTTTGTCCAGCGTGGTCCAGCGTGACCACATTTACGACATTTTTTTCCAGCAATCTGCCCACTACGCCTCACTGTAAACATCCGCCCGCTCGTCCACATTGCGATATCGTTTGCTTTACATTTGCGTGTTGAGTCTGTGTTCGAGAGCGTAACATTAATGATTGATTTCGAGTGTTTTAAATATATATTTGAGTTTAATGAATTTTAACACTTTCACTGCCAGGAACCCGCCTAGCGGGCGCCTATGCCGTAAGTGTTTTCCGTTACATATGAGGAAAACCACGGGAGCTACCAGCGTAGTTTATTTTCAGTGTAACATCAGACCAAGGATGAACGACACCCAGACCATGCGAGAGCGCCAATAGTTATGCAGAAATCGGTGGCTTCCACCCGCGTTAACACTCCTTTATTCATTTCGAGCAAAAAGAGCCAAATATGCAAAATCAATTTCGGAATCGCAATGTTACTGTTCATTGATAACCGTAGTTCGTTTGATGGTTTTGAGGGTTCCGTACCCAAAGGGTAAAAACGGGACCCTATTACTAAGACTTCGCCGTCTGTCACCAGGCTGTATCTCAAGAACCGCGATAGCTAACCAGTTGAAATTTTCACAGATTATGTATTTCTGTTGTTGCTATAACAACATATACTAAAAACAAAATAAAATAAATCTTTAAGGGGGCCTCCCATACAACAAACTTTTTTTTTGCTATGCGTGCCCGACAAAGCGAAAAAAAATATCCACTCGTTATTTGATTACTTGTTATTTCGATGAACCTTAGCTATTTAGATACATAATTTTTTTTACAAATGTTACTCAGTCATACATACGACCCAATGATGATTTAAGACTGTTGTTAAACGTCAGAAACGAAGCACTCCGTATTTAAATTAGAATGATACATATAGGTACACAGAGAAATAAATGTAGGTACTATAATCCCAAGATCAATAAAACTAGGTATAGTATATACATATCCCATGGGCCCCATTCGTCTATGGATGGAACGCAATGAAGAATGATGCTCGCCGTGGAGATACAACATTGTGGCAAGAAGAAAATATACAAGCTACATCTTATTAACACGGTCATGTCGTCGTAGTTGATACCTCGGTATATTTTTTATTAAATAATTCACTCACTGTACTTAATTACTCTCTAGCAATACAGTTGGACAGAAATACTTATTTATATGTACCATGGCGTGAAGTTAATACAGATCTGGCCACTAAAGGGCTGTGCCTCAGAGTCACCTTTAAACACTTTCCTTGCTTTCTTATGACCTTTCCGACATCGAGTCGTGCATTAATAGTAATAGTTAGAAAACTACAAAATAAAGGGAAAAAAACGATAAAGTACTTTGAACAGAAAAAAACTGGTAGCACTCTGTTTGAAGCTGTTCTCAAAAGGTTCAAAATGCGCTACATATAAGGGCACAATAGAGCGAATCATCGATCCAGTTAGTTGAGATAATAATTCTCCTGGCGGGAACCATTTCCGAGCAAGCTTTTGTGTCGTTACCGATCAGAATCCGTTTAAAAGATCAATGTTCGACTAAGTTTAATTAAATTCATTTCGTTATTGAATAAACTAAGTTTGAGCTCCTTGAACGTTTTGTAACGGAAGCAACGAGCAATAATAACTTTGACAGTAATAACCTCCACGTCGCTTAGTTTGACGGCGCGAGTTCGCGGGAACAAAACTTTGACTGGCAGTTATAGTCCGCCGGCAAACCATTTATTACAGATACATTAACGGCTTGTCCTGTCTCGCCGCCGGTGTACGATGTTGCTTGGTCGATTTAGCGATTCATGTAAAGTACGTATGCAGCAGATGGCCGTAAAGCTGAAAGGTTAAGAATAATGGAAAACAAACAAACAAATTTGTTCTATAATTTAATTAAGTACCAAATTATTCTAGAAAAAAAAAATTGAAACTCATGCCATCGTCACCCTATCACTTTCGACATGTGCTGTGTGAGGAATGACATAACTTCGTGTGTCGTAGTGGCACAGGCGCAGCCAAGCCGGGGAAGGGTTTAAAAATTGCAAAATATATATATTTACATTTATGTCTTGCTTAAGGTAATTTGAACATTTCGGTGGGGATTGAAACGTAAACCCTCCCCCTGGCTACGCCCGTGTAGAGTAGGGAACCTAACCAAATTGGTATGGTTAAAAAAAATCTAAGCTAGTAATTTTAATATTGAGTGTAGATGTCTCACAATCCTTGATCACGTCGTGTCATATCTGATCATGTCTCTTCCCGTACTACGGTGAATTTCAAAATACATATGATAACTTTGAACATGTTACATTATCTAACAAACTCGCTGGTGTACATTTAGCTGTTAAACATTACTTATTTCGCATCATTCATCTACTTAGAACCGAAAAATAAAACAAAGAGAGGCTGGGGAACATTATCGATGTGGATCGGAACTTTGTAGGCTTTCAGTGCTGGTCCACGGGGAGTTTAGTAGGTAAATATATTCCACAGAACGCTGCGCCGCTGCTCGCCAGCTAGTCTTTGTGTTCCAGACTGTTATGAAGTATTTCTTTCTGTGAATTTAGCTCAGTTTTCGACAATGGAACATCCTAGCCATCTACTCGGCAAACTGCCTGCACATCACGATATATTCCATATCAACGTAATACGCTATATCTTTTGCAAATCATAGTTGGACGCCTTGTCCGGTTTGGTCTTTAACACGCTATCGAATTTTGCTCCGTTATCGCCATCACTGGTTATTTGAGAGCTGAGAAAATTGCTAAATGAATAAAAAGCTATAAGTTGAGGCCATATAATGTATACAGGATGTTAACGGGGTCATGATCCGGAATGACAAAAAGCGAATAAGATGATCATACTGAACAACCTTTCCCATGGGACCAACCACGAAATCGCAAAAAAAAAGAGCCAATTGAGAGTTAACTGTGAGTTAACTGCGATTTAATTGAGAGTTAATGTATGGAATACCTGGTTTTTTTTTGCGATTTCGTGGTTGGTCCCATGGGAAAGGTTGTTCAGTATGATCATCTTATTCGCTTTTTGTCATTCCGGATCATGACCCCGTTAACATCCTGTATATAAGTTATGAATGTACTTTCAATTGTACACTTACACTTTCAACTCTCAACTTGTGTAATGACCTTTTATATTTATAAAAATATTAATTATCAATACAATAATACATTAATTTTGTCTTAGTTATCAAGATAATTCTACAAATTTACGCAAAAGCTGTGACGGTAGAAATTTTTCTAAACATTGATCCAATTGAATTGCTCTTGAGTGTAATATGTCTTAAGTTAACAATTAGTAACAAATTTAAAACCCCTACCAAAAACTACGTTTTTCGTTAACATGTGCAACTTAAAAGTGTAAAAATAGCGCACTAGAGGTAGTCAGAGTTGTTGAAAGGTCGCCCCCGCGAACGTCGCGCCCCTGTCAGTGACCAGTGATCGGGGTAACGTACCCAAGAAGTAATTGAGACATTACACCCAAAACCTTGAAATACAATAAAACAGAAAAAAGCTTTCACACATACCTACCTACATACTGCGAGGGGAAGATTATGATAGACATAGTGGTGGCCATTTTCGGTTTGACGGCCCTCTTTACAGCAAAAGTCCATTTAGCCAGTCGGGAAGCACTTCCAGACGTATGATATATGTTAACCTTCGGCTCGCGGGACATTAATTTTCAATTGCACGACATTCACGTACGGGTTATGATTATGAAATGTAAGTTCCTACCTACTACTACCCTTTATACTAATGCCCTTGCTTATAAATGTTCATTAAACCCTTTTTTTTTACTAAAATGTCGTTTATATTCGTTTGTTTTTTGACATTTTAACATGTGTGTTTGTGAGAAAACAGATGTGACAGATACATAACAGATGTTTTGATTTTTTTATGAGGAGGTCATTGAAACACTGTAAACACCGATACGCATTATATATCTACGTCATAAAGAATGGTTTATGTATCGTCGCGACTTTATCATATATGATAAACTCTTTTAAAAAATTACCTTATATCCTTATCTACAAGGACCGATGCACACATTCGCGAGATGCCATACAAAAGACTTTAATTTTACACATGGTTGAACTAGATAGATTAGGTAAATGGAATTACATAAAGCGTAAACCATCGGTGGCAGTGAAGTTTAGGTCGATTTGTTGCGTCCAATCTGCACTAAGTAATACAGTCAGAATATTGGCATTTCAAAATTAGGCATCGGGTAACCGTTACAAATACGATCACAGTAGCATTCATCCCGAAGCTTTAAGTAAAAGTCGATATACTCTCGACCCGATGCAGTCGGCAAGGGTAACAATTAACTACCTCTGCCTGTGGGTTCTATCCCTGGAGCTCTTATTTCATGGGGCGTCACCCTCGCCCTACCGTCTGTTTATGTAACCAGCCGTACAACCAATAAAACAAAGTGCAGGTGAATTTTTAGCCCTCCACTCGTAAAAAAATTACAGAACATTTTTCCTCCTGATTTCTATGTCGCTCTGAATTCTAGTCCCACGGAGTCTCGCTGTTTTCGTGTCTGGGATGCGGACTATTTTTTAATTTTGCGCAATATGGGATGCTATTGAGCCGGCCAGGCAAAAATAACATAATTGACGCATATTTTAGGGTTCCGTTTCTCGATTGGAAAAAAAGAAATCCTTAATAGGAGCACCTTGATGTTTGTCTGTTTGCCAAGACCCCTTTTGTCAGGACGGCGTGGACACATTGGGATGAACAGCCACTAATGACATATACTTTGATGAATGAATGAAAGAATGACCGATAATTTATTCGCTAAATATGGTCACATTAGCTGTTATATAAAACATTCTTATTAGGTTTAGATTCTACTGGCAACCGGTGTACGAATTTTGTACAATATTAATTTAGATTAGATTTAGATTTTCTTCATTTCATAATGTGAAAATACTACATAAATTACCCTAGGTCAATTTACACTTGATATTACGAACGTCAATAAAAATAAAAACTTAAATTAATAATAACATAAAAAATTACAAATTATAAATATCAATACAGAAGTTAATTTAAACTAAAATAAGCCATCCCAAAAGAGTTCGTCAAAATTTTACATAACAATCACACTACATCAAATTATAACCAATACTAAATACAAATCAATATAAAATGTCAAACATATTTCATTTTCATAAAGTCATTAACACAATAAAAACTATTTTCCAATAAAAAGATTCTAAGTTGGCGTTTTTGAATGCTTCGTCAGATGATTCATTTTTTTAATTTGGCGGGTAGATGATCGTAATAAGTCGGTCCTATCACGCGCTGTTTGAAGTCTGCCTGTGGATCGAACAAGGTTACTATCTAAACGTAACTAAAATTGGGTAGTATCTAAAAGGAACAATAGGTTAGTATTGGTCCCTACCTATGAAATTGCCTTTTTTACAGATATTATTTTTGTACGTAATTTACTCATCTATTGCAACTTCCAAATTATTTTTTAATTTTAATATTAGACTATTTATCAAAGGTTTTAAATACAAATAATAGGTTTACATTTTTTATTTAGTTTCAAATTAAAGCTTGAAAAACACCCTTTTCATGTGCTGCCGGTTCAAGTGTTTCAATTACGTATAAGTAGTTTTATGATGCGAACTATTTTATAATTAAGAAATGTGTAACGTAGCTTAAAAGTTTTCTATATTCCTACCAAAATTTTGTTTGGTTTGAATTTAACATTGCTGAATAATACGCAAAATTCAATGTATGAAGATCACAGTTTTATAAAATTCTCCATACAAAACGCCAATTTCATAGGTAAGTAGGTACTTAATATCTAAACGTTACGCACTTGTAGGTATTGGGTATTTCATATGTACCTACCTATTATTATTATAGAATTTAAAATATTTTGAAGCAATTATAAAGGTAACGAAATTGTAATTACTTAATATCTATTAAATCTATATATAGTACTTCAGGTAAGGAAATCCTTGGTTGTATCACATAATTGTGTATGACATAAACCAATCCTTTGATGAACGTAGGAAACCGTTTTGAAAAATGGTAGATGGCTCTTCATTTATATCTTAAAATCTTTAAAAAATGCATGTCCAACCGCATCTACAGTTTTCTGGAAATATTTAACTTGTTAGATGATAATAATACGCAGTCAGAAAAAAAACACTGTAATAGCCTTGCAGTTTATCAGTTTTATCACTATATGTATACAAACAATAGTAGACTACAGGTAGCGACACGTAAGTCTAGCGGTGAACGAAACATGGAGGGGATAGCTGCGCATAGGTACTGTCGCGAACGCAATTGTTATCACTACAACTTGATTACAATAATCCTTACTAATAAAAACTTGTTTTTGTTTGTCCTTCTTTTATATGTAAGGTAGTTCGCTTAAACTAATCTCATCACTAATATGGGGAGATAGAAATAAAATATATATATATTTTTTTATTCAGTAACATTAATCGGAATCTGATAGGGGTAGCACGCCCTCATGCATCATGTTATTCATGTTTAAATCCACAGTGCCGCTGTCCAAAAGTGACTGAGTTACATATTCGTAGTTTCGTCAATCTGACTTTTAATATGTTTCAAAGAATCAATTAATTCGTTCGTTTCTGTCTTTAAGAAAGAATGCACGTCATATACCATTTTCCGTGCCTGTCTTCTCAAAACGGTATTTCTTCTAGGCATACTTACTGTTTAAAATCACAAATAAACACTAACTTAATTAAAACAGTCAATAAAAAACAAACTCAAACTTAACACAAAAAAACGACAGTAATAACTAATAACAATACAATTTGACGACCGGTTAGCCTAGTGGGTAGTGACGCTGCCTACGAAGCTGAAGGTCCTGGGTTCGAATCCCGGTAAGGGCAAATATTTGTGTGATGAGCATGAATATTTGTTTCTGAGTCATGGAAGTTTTCTATGTATTTAAGTATTTATATCTATTATATATATCGTCGTCTAGTACCCATAACACAAGCCTTAATGAGCTTACTATGGGACTCGGTCGATTTGTGTAAGATTGTCCCCTAATATTTATTTATTTATTTAGAACGTGACTGTACACCAGAACTGAGCGGGGTGTCGTATCGGTGCGCGGGACAGAGTACGACTGGAGAGCCAATGAGCGCTTACGCACGCCCCCGCGCGTCCCCTTCACTCCCCCGAGATACCTTATTTTCGACTTCTGCGCATAAACGGTCAGCGCTAGACTTACGTGCCGCTACCTATACCTACCTGAGAAATAAAAAATATGCCGTGGGACTACTGTTGTATATAGGTATGTCGAAAGCGTATGACAGAGTTTCAAATGAAATTTTATTTACGGTACGTGGTAAAACTCTGAATTGGATGAGATCATACCTAACAACGCCACAGCATTACACTGAGATTGAGCTCGTTAATAGATATTCCGGAAAATCTAAATATATTAAATCTAGCATACAACATATCGCGAGCTCTATTCCACGAGGCAGTGTTCTAGGATGCGTACTTTTTCTTATCTACATTAACGACCTTGCGAAAACCATGACCCTAAAATGGCAATGTTTGCTGACGTCGTATCTCTCTTGTTCCAATGTCCCACAGATGTTATAAAGCCGCATTCACATTTGTCTGTCGTGTTGTGTGGTGACGCATCAGAAACGGTATCGGTTTCAAACATTTAATATGGTTGCGTTCACATTTCTCTGATGCCGTCGCCGTCGTCGTTTCCAGTTTAAATCACAATCCAAGGTAATGGATACCTTGGATTGTGATTTAAACTGGAAATCACACGTCGAAAAAATAAAAAACAAGCTGTCTCGTTTCGTATATATTTTGAGCATGTTGTTGGTAGTTCGGAAAAGACAGATTGGTTATTTTTTTTCAAATTTAACAGTTAATTAGTATTTTTGAACCGGATTTATAAAAAGATAGTGACTAAAAACTTTGTAAATAAACAACTTTGATAAAAGAAGTTTTGCCAGCCTGCTGCAAATCTAGTGTAGGTATTTCAGTTATATTATAAAATAAATGATGTGGTAATATATATTTCTTGTTTTAGGATTACTAAATTGATAAAGTGACCCTGTTTAAATTTACGCTCCCCCAGGTCTCCACATTGTAATGTTACGGACTCCATTTTCATTTAGTAAAAAAGTTTAAATATATAGGATTGAAAAGTTACATTTGCAGTGAATGGGACCAAAAATGAAAAAGCAAGAATGGAACTGTATTCATAAAAAGCAGCGGTATCCTATCCCATACAAAACCTTCCATGTAAAAAAGAGGCCAAGTCTCGAAACTCTTCCACCGTAAAAAGTTGTGAAATATTTCGAAAAGCCAAGTCATTCTTATTAATCCTTATTTGCTAGTAAATAAAATTGTGTGACGGCCTTAATGCCCGTGATGGACGAGCAATTTAAATACGTACAAATATGTTGGAACCCTCGGTGCGCGGGTCCGAATCGCACAAACCTAGTTTTTTAAATAAAAAAAGGTGCTTTTTAGATACTCACCTTGTTTTTTCTCTGTTTACTTAAATAACAAAACAATTTAACGCATTTGTACTAAAAAAGATTATTATTAATCTACATAAAAAAATTAGACATCCTTAAGCCCGCAGGAATCCAGTAAAAGCTTGGTTTTTAATAGCATTATGGACAAAGAAAACATTTTGGTCGCGATAGCATTAACATTCGCATTTGTTTAGAAATTATTCAAATTAACGTATTACTGAAAGCGAATGAATAAAAACATGGTGTTATCTTCAATTCGTCTGTCCCACAGGCACGATGTGGCGGTTAGCGCCACTAGTGACGCGTGTCCTGTTCGTGTCACTGGTGGCGCTCGAGTTCGCGGATGGCGCCGAGAGCACCTCGGTGGCGACGGCGGCGACGCTAAAGCGCCCTGCCCCCCGCCTCACGGTCCCCCCGCCTCGCAAGCAGCGCCCGCGCAAGCGGCGCACCACCACGACAACTACCACGACCACCCTGGAGCCGGACGAGGACGACGATGACATCACTACGCAGCCTACCACCACCACTGTTGATCCCAGAATGTTTGACCACAGTAAGTTCATTATGTCAATAGATAACATGTCCGAGCATTTCTAGAAATGTTTGTACTTTCATTACGACAATTAAGTCAAACGCAATTTTCCACATTGGTTATTTTTCTTTTACTTTTGGCTATGTCATCTAACTTTAGGTATATAAAGACTAGCTGCCCGTGCGGATCCTTCCTAGTAGTGCAAGAAACGAAGGCAAACTCGTGAAACTAAATAATATAGCCTATGTCCATTCTATACTCACTCAGGTAAAAAACTGGCTATATACGAGTACAAATTTCGAGATTACAAACGTTTTGTTATTCAGTATACCTGTTTATTTAAGTTCAATAAAAATCTTAAAATCTTTAAATAGTACAATCGCCATCAATTTTTTCTATTCATTTTAGGTCGCATATCTGAACATGCATTAACAATAGAACCGTGTTCAGGTGTTTGTGATCATATTTTAGAAATCAAATGCATCATACTAGAACTGTAACTTTTACCAACTTGGCAATCTGAGCATATTATAAAATACAATGCGGAAATAAACGCACCTAGAAAGTATAAAATCTAGAGTCCTTTTTGTACGAACCAAAACTGATTATTCAATACGTCTGAGCTAATTACTGCGTTTTAATTGACTATTTGTTTTAATTAAGCATTATTACTAGTCAGAATGTAATTTTATGTAGGATTGATATAAATAATGGACATGAAATATTGAAAAAGGAATACCAGGTCGCAAGAATAGTAATAGTTACTATTTTTTTTTTTCCTAGTACTACCTACTACCTACTAGGTACATGTTATATTTAATGCCTAGCACGATATAAAACCTCGAACATATCCACAGCTCAAATAAAAAATCCTGTATGAGTAGTAGCGCATGCATTTAATAAAATCAGATCAGGCGACTTAGCAATTAGTAAACGCAGGATGAACACATTGGCTCAGTCCTTATTTGTTATATTTAATGTTACCTGTGAACCTCTGGGAGGTTTCCGGCATAAATCGTGGTATAATTAGGCGCTCGTTAACTCGTACGTGTCTGCCTCATTAACTGATTAATCCCCAAGCGCCTCGCTCTGAGCAGAAAAATCTAATTATTTCCAACGATATCAAAAGATAATTAACCGAAACGCACCCTTTATGATTATTTTAAGGAAGGGCAGTAAAGAAGAGCAGGGTTTTTATAATTCAGACTAGAAGATCGCGGTATTTTCCAAAACCCTAATGGCTTAAGTTTTTCTTTAATATGTATCCACGCAGTATTTAAACTACAATCGTATTTACTCGTACTACGGCAGCCACTAATGACTATGGCCGTGGGTTAAATGAAATCACCCCACTCACTGCAATAGTTTTTTAATAATTCACTTTAATTTAAGATTTATTAAAATACAGTAACTGCACTGCAGCTGTAAATTAATATATTACAGGAACACCATCACCATCTACTAAAGTTCAAGTTAGGACTCTCCGTGTGTCTTTTTATTAAAAGTTCAACTTCCCGGTTCCATTCCAAAGTAGACAGACATACTTCCTGTTTGAACTAAGTGTTTAGTTTTGCATTTCAAACTGCAGATGCTTAGTTTGCAGTGAAAACGTAATTTTATTAATGACTCATCAAAGTTAACTTAACCCAATAAATGTATTTGTAGCGGAAAATTACAGTTGATCCTGACGCTCGTTCGAGAAGATAAGCAATGAATATTTAGATTACTAGAAAGCTTTACAAATGAATGCATGATAACGCCAATTAAAATATTCATCATCGGGGAATAAAAGTTCTCTCAAGGAAATGTTTGAAGTTCTTCGGTCACATTCGCAGGAATGGATGGAAAAGCTCTGTGGAGCGACTATTCACCCAGGGCCAAGAGGCAAGAGTGCAGGTGGCCAATCCCGGACTCGCTGGATAGATCTAATAAGAAAATTGGCCGAGTCCATCTTGGTCCAATCGTCGTACAAAAAAATGGACGCACATTGCCAAACAAGTACCCACAGACCAGTAAACCTATAGACGTCGCTTAGTCGGGCGACCCCCTCTGCCACACATACGGTGAATTCACTCTATATTTGAGACACCGGACCAATCACTTACGCGCGCGGCCTTGAATGCACCAATCACGGCGCACTAGACGTCCCCCGCGCCCCGCAAGTATGGCGGCTTTGTTTGTAAGTAAAAATTAGGCTAAGCGGGGTCTTTAGGATATATGGTCTGTGCAAGTACCACACGTGCACAACCACCTGCCGACTTAGAAGAAGGCATGTTTTCATGTTCGTCTTTGGCACTATACTTTCGGTTGCATTGAACCGTCACATGTCGGAAAACTTTCTCTAATTAGCAACATCGAAATAGTTGTATCTTCCTTTTTAGGGTTCCGTAGTCAACAAGGAACCCTTATAGTTTCGCCATGTCCGTCTGTCTGTCTGTCTGTCCGTCTTCGGCTTAGCTCAGGAACCATTACTACTAGAAAACTGTAATTCGGCATGGGTATATAAATCAATCACGCCGACAAAACAGTACAATAAAATCGTGAAAAATATTATTTTTTAGGGTACCTCCCCTACACCTAAAGCGGGAATGTATATTTTTTTTCTTGTTAAACCCATGGTGTGGGGTATCGTTGGATAGCTCGTTCAAAAATATTATGGGTTGCGTACAACTATTTTTCAAATCAGTGTTTAGTTTGCGAGATATTGGGCTTTAAAGTCCTAATTTTTGTTCGAGTCGTGTTACCCCCCCCCTGCTGGCTAAATGGCTACTACTGGGGATGTGAAAAAAATCGTGGTAGTAGTACATATAATGAATTTAAAAGGAAAACTATCACGGACAAGTAGGCTTATAAGTAGTTACCGAGTAATAGTCGACCAACTTCAAATTCGGCCGACGCAACCGCACCTCACGTCGATGTAACTAAGACAGACAGGCAACTACGGAACCCTATACTGCGCGTGGCCCGACACGCACTTGGCCGGTTTTTACATTTGTTTTGTGTTTTCACCTTCCGTCGTGGTATTCTCTTTTGAGTAGGTAATATTCAAATATGTAATATTGTGTCTTACTGGTACTAATAAAAAGCTGGCAGTTCATCACACTGTTAATCTTGTGACAATCCTATGTTCGTTTTACATATTTCATTCGAGTTGATGTCAAAGATGTGTATACACTTATGCAACTTGTTCCATAATAATAAAACAAATAATTGATATTTGCGTCTTACCGGCGTATACAGGCGACGCCAAAGATACATTAACACTTTTGCACCTTAATATACATCAATACAAAGACAATCCAGGGCACCCTTAAACTAAGAGCGGAAGATGTATTTAAAAGAAAGATACTTACCTTTTTTATTCACTACTGGCTTCCAAGAAGTTCTTGCCAGCCGGCATCACAGTTAACAATCAATTAATTCGATATAAGAGCTTGAACGATAGAAACCATGCCTTCGTACTTTGTTCAGTATTATTCTACTTAAGTAAGATTTGCATACTTTGTAAGGATGGGCGTAATGATACGATTGTATGCGATTTAGACGTTTTCTCTCTGAATATGGTTACACAATGTGCTTTTATACTAATGTAGTATGAGAGTGTGTGCGTGTGGCATAGCGCACGCTACAACTTTAGGTACTTACTGTGTTACTAAGGCCACTTCTGCATTTGGCGGGCGCAATCGGTATGCGAAATTTTGTATTTTACCGAGAGCTTATAGCTTATTGATGTCGCCCCGATTTCCTTATTTGGCGGTGTACTTACAGTAGTATTATATAGTGCGGGCACGGCAAGGTAGCAGTACCGTATTCGAACCATTCCGCATTCACGCATCGCGTGCCAATCAAGAAGCACTCATCTAAATAAATACTGACTTGACTGATCGTTTACTAATACCGCACCGAGCCCGCACAGACAACCGCGGAAGTGGTTTTAGTTTTACAGATCGTGCTTGTTGTGATAGATACAATTTTACAATAACAAATAAACGTCTTTGAAATATATTTCATAAAGGTTCGGGAAAATCTTTTTTAATTTTTTTATAAAAAAAATAGTTTTGTTTCAGATAATAATGTAGTTATAAGAACATTCATCATCATCCAAAATATCCATGCACGTGTTGTTCTCAGTAAAGTTGTGCACTTAAATGAGAAAGTTGAAAGATTCAGCTTTCCGTAATCATTTGAAATTTCTTCAGATTTCAATCCACGTTACGTAGCCGGCGCTCGCACCTAACCGGGGGAATTTATATCATTTACAAACTTAAAGCTTCCCTGCTCTTCATTGGAAAGTTTAATACACTTTTACGGGAACGATTTAATTAAAGAGTACTTTTTTCATTCTCTAGCCGTTTGATACCCTGAAACAGCCGAGACAGGACTATCAAGATTGTTTTGTAATTTATTAAGATTGTATTATGTATTTTCATCACCTTTATTGAGAGGGTCTTGAGGTATTTATACATATTTGTCTTAATTACATTATTACAATTTTACGCGAAATTTTCATTAGTAAAATATTATGTTGTAGAACATACATGGGTTTATGCTTTAAGTTAGGTAAGAATATGAACCTATTTACCTACTATATAAAAATAATCTTTCAGACCTTATCAGTAGAAGTATATAATTGCATACGTGGCTTAAATTTCTATAACCAGAATTTTGAGAGCTTCGAGCAAAATTGAGGAATCTGTTCGAGAAGAAGGATTTTATCTGAGGTAGTACAACACTAGAGGCCTGCCGGCGCTGGTTCTTACGCCTCCCTTCGGCTTTGGGGAGAGGGCGTCATTTCACGGCTCTTGAGCGCGTATCGAACCAATATTAGGTTTATTAGATAGATAGGCCGGGCGTGAAAAGCGATTTTTCATTTTTTTTTTCCACTTATCTTCTGAGGCTTGTTTAAAGTGTGGGAGGTTATTAAAATAACATGGACTGGAGACGCTCATAGCCTAGCGGTGCCTGCGAGTCGGAAACGATAATGCATGTTATTTATTTATTTATTTATTTATTGAAAAACAGGTTACATAACATTACAGTTTACACCAATGCGTCATGAACCGAACAATATTTATTTTGACGGCGAAACGGCGTGGCCCCGTTGTTCCGACATCTCGGGTGTTGGATTTGGTAGGTTGCCCCGGAACCGACGAAACACGACACCTTTCGGCCAGAAATCAGCACACGCGATGGTCTCCTGGAGCGGCCGCGGCACGCGCACTACAAACGAGCTGAAGTGCACGTAGTGGCGCGAATGCAACTGGAACACAACACATGCACTAACATGCATGCATGCTTAACTGCATGTTAAGCAAAGATGGCAGCGGTCAGTCTTTGGATGGGTGACCGCCTGATGTTTGAGTGGTTAATATAAATGAGCGCTTTCGTGCTTTGGAAGGCACTCTAAGCAGTAGATCCCGGCTGCTTTTTTTTTTTTGTGGGGAAATGCCTTTACGCATCCTATCCGCATAGTCCTGCACGTGTCCCCTGGGTGGTATAAAAGAATGACACACTTCAAAGGCGAAAATAATGTATTAAATAAATTAAAATAACATCAAGCGTAAACACCATTGTGATTTTCTTAAACATATTGGGGGAGCGACATCTAACAGGGTGTGTGTACACATCCGCTGCCCTACGCAGAATTCAAGTACCTCACTTTTTATCGTTTTTAGTATTTTTGGATATTTGAAAAAAGGACCTGAAAAGGCATCTACCCTCATAACATTTTTTTCAAGCCTCCTATTTTTCGAGTTATTGATAATTTTAATATTAAAGTATTTTTTTTTGCTCTCTTAATCTACGCTGAATTAAAATATCTTGACCTAGGCTAAAAACAAGAAGAAAGGCTTGTGATCAGCATTGAGGGGTCAAACAACAGGACAGACCAAACAATTATGATGATGCTGATGATGACATAAAACAGAAAAGTCTTATTTTATACGTCAACTTTTTAAAACACCTATTATGATATGTTTGCTACTCCTCAATGATGTTAAACTACCTACTTTGTACAAAACTAAATAATATATGGATACGCGAGATACGTGCAGGAAATTATGCATTATTATCAGTAAGTGGTCTGAATTTCCTTGAATGTGCCTACTAACTGGGAAATTACTTATAAAGGGTACTAAGGGGTTATAAGGGGTTATAAGGGGTGTGTCATTAAGAGCGCTCGAACTTTGAAATGTAATAAAAGAAACCTGTATAGCTGATATTGCACCAACTTTTATACAATTTTAGTAGTACATTACTACAGAGGCCAGGAAGTATGGGGTTGCCGGCCGAGTACATATATAGTACGTAGTATGTATAGTGCTTTTCTCAAACATGCAATGAAATAAATAAATAAAACTCCAAGAAATCAAACTTTAATTTTCATGGCTGAGCGCCGTGATGCTGTGCCACAAATTGTGGAATAGAAATAAAAAAAGACCATCTTGCCGGCCTAGGCCTATAATTTTGTATGAAATTCCATTACGGGTCTCTCGTCTCGCTGCGCCCGAAACGTGACACTTCGAAGCCCATTATGAAGAACACAACGTCAATATTTCATTGCATGTATGAGAAAAGTATATTTGATGACATTATTTATGAAATATAATCCCAGCTAAATGGCCGCCGCGACTCCGCTGTAGGTGGTGTAATCTGGTGGGCAATTTTGGACGACATTTTCGCATAAATGGGGCTCAATTTCGTGAAGAACGCGGGTTATGTTGGCCTTCAGAGCAGCAATTGCCTGTGGTTTGTCTGCATAGACAAGAGATTTGACGTAGCCCCACAGAAAGTAGTCGAGCGGTGTTAAGTCACACGATCTCGGGGGGCCAATTGATGTCGCCACCACGCTATATGACGAAACCCTCATCTTAAACCTCAACTTCTCTTCCAATCAATTGAATGTGTCCCGGTGCTGTTAACAATTTCTACGCGTTGTTGAAGTGTTTAAGGAACTCAATGACGAAATGTCATGGATTGATTATATATTCCCGCCACATTTGACAGCTATTGCTTTTCCAAGATGGCGGCTACTTATACGCTGGCAAAGTACGAGCGTGCCTATTGAAATAGTAGTTTATGCAACTGATACATAATCAGAGGCCTTAAAATACGAGTGTGGTTTTATGAAACGAGCGCCAGCGAGTTTCATAATAGGATCACACGAGTGTTTTAAGGCTAAATTATGTACAGTTGCATACACTACTTTATCTACACACATATCATAAGTACTCTAAGATGGGTTCAGAAGCCGTAGGAAAATGACCTGCATTGCTACTATAGTGCTACCTGTAAAATATATTTGTTGCAATCGTGGCTACATTTACGATATCCGGCGGAGTGTTCATTCGTTCTCGGAGTCACTACTACTCATATTTTCAACTGAAATGTGAATTATAAACAACTTTTCACAATTCTACTTTCGTAACAGCAAAAACCAACAATGAAATGACAACAGTAATGGCGGCAATTCGATCCTACGTCAAGACGAATGTTTTTTTTAATCATAGACAAACGAATGAAGTCCCTATTCTCATGTCACTCTTGATCAAATGTCGTGCGGTTTATATTAAAAAACATACTGAATTGACGTTTCGCATCGATGACTGTTTTAATATCTATGGATACTAGAATAGAGACACCCACTTGAGTTTTGACAGCTGTTCGAAATTTAAACTCATAACCTTACAACAATCTGTACTGTAATAACATTACAGTACAGATTTTACCTACTACCACAGACAAGAAAGTTCTCATAGTAAAATTGGTTGTAATAATGCTGGTAATTTCCTACGGTTTCTGAACGCATTTTAGAGCACTAATGATATGTGCGTAGATAAAACCCTTTATCTATCGCAGTCAATGATGGCTTCAAATTAAGCATAGCATTAAGTCATTCCTCTTAAAGGGTTCATTGATTACAACAGAAATCGAAAGAAATATCACAAGCACGAATTCTACATTTGAACAGAACCTTGGCATAGTGCCACTCGAGCGTAGGAAGTACGACAAATGTTGTTCTCAAGTACCACTCGGATATCTCACGTTTGGCAAACCTATTTGTGCCTATTATAACTAAAATAGTTGTGGAGTTAATATTATTTCCACAACTGCACCAGGTTAGTAAAATTGAAAAATAGACCGTCGGTAAACGTTCGTTCGTGCTCATTTATCATTCTTCACTCAAATATTTAATTAGGTATATTAAGCTGGGTTATAATAAATACCCGTTTATAAAAGTTTGTGGTAGGAACTTCTGCTTTTGAAATCTTACATTTGAACCCTTATGGTAGACATATACGTATATGTGCTTCATAAAACTACACCAGCTTCAGCCTGTTTCGATATAAATTATAATACATGTATGTCATGTATACGTCACAGCTGACCCCTAACGTTACAACTGCCGCCCGCTACGCGCTTTGAACTTACCGCGGGCGGTAATTAAGGAAGCCTCAGATAGCAGAAACTTACTTGACGCTTGAGCCGAAGACAAGGTAGATAAACTTTTTATTTTATATAGTCATAGGTGTAATGTACGAGTCTATTATATTTTCTAGATAAGTTTGTACATAGTTACCACTTGAATTAAGTTATCTTTCGTTATTCCTTTTTTGTTACCAATTTTACGAATAATTGTCTGTGAAGTTTATTGCTATTTTTGTTTGGTAATTAAGACTGTGCTATCACTATATTTACTTCTATCCATATCCTTTCTTAATTCTGAAGACTCTCAAACAATTCATTTTCATGCCCTTATCCCATTTACTTGGGGTCGGCGCAGTATGTCCTTTTCTTCCATACCTCTGTCACTTGTCATCTCGTCACGTACTTCCTTCCTCTTCATATTGTTTCTCACACAGCCCATCCACCTTTTCCTTGGCCTACCTCGTCTCTTCCTCCCTCCAGGGTCCTTACGCCTAAAACGAGCGTATTTTGCAAAATGCTTGCTTTTTCATTCAAGATTACGACGTAACTATTAGTATTTATCCAAAAACTGATAACGTATTTAAATAATTATTTTTTAAACTAGGGGCTAACATGGTTCAAATTTTCATTTTCTGTTTCTAAACCTAAAATAAATGAGTTTTCTTAGGAGTCTTTTTCAAATTTTGCAGTGAGAAGAAGTGTCGTTTCGGTTCTCAATTTTGCAGCAAACAAGAATCATTAGGTACTTGAATGATTACAATTCACATCACCAAATCTCGTACGAGGGGCTGACATGATTGAAAATCAAAGATTCATTTTAAAAAGTTAATAAAACACCTTCCGAGTTTTCTTAATTTTTTTGGTGAAAACAGGATTACATTATATTTTTTTTAACGCAAATTTTACTTTTATTTTGTCCTAAAAATAAAATGATAGCAAATTATAACTTTATTTTAACCCATAAAAAAATAATCATAACATAAATCACGCTGCGCAGACGCCGCGCGCCGACATTTTTATTTAAAAAATGATTAAGAGGTTAAGAAATGATTATTTAATTACGTTATCAGTTTTTGAATAAATACTAATAGTTACGTCGTAGTCTTGAATAAAAAAGGAAGCATTTTGCAAAATACGCTTCCGCTTCTGCTTATGTGGGCGTAAGGACTCTTCACACCTAATACCATTTTGGTGACATGACTGTCATACATGTCATTACATGCCCATAACGCGCAAGGCGATGGGATTGCAATTGGTCGATGATAGGTGCCACTTTCAGGCTTCCTCTAATATACTAATTTCTTAATCTGTCTCTTCTTTCAACATTCTCATTTCCTTAACTTGCAGTCTCTTTTCATCCGCCACCTTTAAGGCTCAAAATTCAGATTCATACATGACGACAGGGCTCACAATGGTCTTGTAGATGCCCTTCAGCCGAAGAGGCATTTTGCCAGCGCATATTGTTCCGGAGACCTGTCGCCATTTCATACACCCAACGCTCATTCGGTTCTTCACATCACGGTCGATATCACCATCACACTCTACGAGCGAGGCGAGGTACTTAAAGTTGGAGAAGACTAGGGGCGTAGAGCCATCTAGCTGTACGGCCGTCAAACTGGAGATACCGCCGAAATCGCAAGACATGTGCTTAGTTTTGGATCTACCGATCTTCAGGCCGACATTCTCCAGTTTTTGTCGCCACTTCTCCAGTCTGCTCTGTACCTCGTATGCGTCTTCACCGACAAGAACAATATCATCACCGAAGAGCATACACCGGGGTGCCTCCTGTAGGTAGGTAGGACGACAGAGCATATAAGTATAATCAACAAGAAGAGGTAACGGCATATAGCTGATTCCTGGCGTAAGCCCAACGTGGCACTGAACATGTCGGCGGTGCCAGTGCCAGCCGCTGACCGGGCGCGTGTACAACATCTGTCATACATAGTCCGAATTAGCTCCACATACTTCCCAGGCACACTTTACTCTTTCAAGGCCCACCCTGTGCATTCCTGTATTTTTCGCACAATTGGCGAAGTCAGAAAATGGCGTCTGCTGTACCCGAAAACCGAATTGTTTTTTCGTTATAACACTCATCTCTCAGTCGTCTTTCTATCACTTTATCCCATACTTTCGTACTTTGTGACTGACATAAGCTTTATTCCTCTATGATTGAAGCAATCGTGTGCATCTCCTTTATTTTTTTAATGGGTACCAAAAAATTATCGCATCATTCGTCGGAGATGCAATAGGTATTTTATTGAAGAATAAAGTCAGCCACTTACCCCCCTCTCACCCAGTACCTTCCAAACTTCTTGTATATCATCCGGTCCTACAGCCTTACTACTTTTCATACTTCTCACACCTTTTCTTACTTCATCTATTACCT